>CM077166.1:117180999-117912315 GCA_039583875.1 Platanthera guangdongensis
GTCCACCTAAACTGTCCACCACGCAATTCCCATACTATGAAGTGTCGAAGGGAGGAACGGGGGATGCAAAGCTTCAAATGGTTAAATAAGTAGTCGTCCCGAATGTAAAAAAGAAGTAATGGTTGTCGGCGAGTCATCTTGAGTGGCGAAATAGATATCCTTAAAATTTGGGCAGTGGACGTACTCGTCCTTAATCCTATCGAAGCCAATCACCTTAACTTCTAGCGTGGAGAGCAATAACGAAACACGACTAAGGGCGTCGGCTACGCGGTTGAGAGTCCCCTTGAGGTGTTTGATAATGAAAGTGTACTCCTGAAGATAGGAGACCCATTTGGCATGTCTAGGACTAACCTTAGTTTGAGAGTTAAGAAACCTTAGAGCTTCATGATTGGATAGAATGACAAACTCCTTAGGAAGTAAATAATGCCGCCAATGTTGGAGGCATCGAATGACTGCGTAAAACTCCCGATCATAATTAGAATAATTTAATTTTGGACCTGCTAGTTTCTCACTGAAATACCCCACAGGGTGGCCCTCCTGACTCAACACTCCACCAATTCCCACTCCAGACGCGTCACATGACAACTCGAAGACCTTGGTAAAATCCGGTAGTCGCAAAAGGGGGGCTTCCGACATGCGCGATTTAATTAATTGGAACGCCGTAGCGGCCGATTTTGTCCATGTAAACTCACCTTTTTTCATGCACTCGGTAATAGGGGCCATAATACTACTAAAATCCTTAATAAATCGCCGATAAAATGTAGCGAGCCCGTGAAAACTCCTAACATCCCGAATGTTGGCGGGCTCGGGCCAATCTCTAATGGCTTGTACCTTCTTGGGGTCTACGTGGATCCCCTTCGAGCTCATAATATAACCGAGGAACTCAACCGATGTCACATGGAAGGTACACTTCTTAATGTTCACGAATAATTTTTCCGATCTCAGCGTGGTAAGGATGGTTCTTAAATGTGACTCGTGATCAATCGTGGAGGTGCTAAATACCAAAATATCGTCAAAATATACCACGATGAATTTTCCCATATAGGGTTGGAAGACGTGGGTCATCATCCTCGAAAACGTGCTCGGCGCATTGGAAAGCCCAACGGCATAACTAACCACTCGTAGAGCCCTTCCTTAGACTTAAAGGCGGTTTTCCATTCGTCACCTTCCCTAATTCGGATTTGATGGTAGCCACTCCTAAGATCCAATTTCGAAAAAATTGTGGCACCGGCTAACATGTCCAATAAATCATCCAAGAGAGGGATGGGAAAGCGATACTTAATATAGATTTTATTAATGGCTCTACTATCCACACACATCCTCCAAGAGCCGTCCTTCTTGGGGGCAAGTAAGGCGGGTACGGCACACGGGCTCTTGCTGTGGCGGATAAAACCCTTTTGCAATAAATCCGAGATTTGGGTTTGCAACTCTAAGTGCGCGGAGGGGTTAAGCCGATAATGCGGGAGGTTGGGCAATAAAGAGCCCGGAATGAAATCAATGGCATGTTGGATTTCTCGCAACGGGGGTAACTCAGCTGGTAGCTCGTCCGGGTACACGTCCATAAACTCTTCTAAGAGTTTCCCCCAACGCCGACGGCAAGTTCTCAAATGTTGCCGCGTCTTCCTTAACTTGTAGACATAATAAGGCATAGAGGACACCATCTAAAAAGGTAGTACGCTTCAATTCTTTCCTTCCTATCAGACTCAACGTCTTCTTCTCGACCGGGATGACCGTATCCTTGGAGGGGGCCGAAGGATCCTTTGGCGGGGCAGGTTTTAAGAGTATGGTTCTGCCATTAAATTTAAACTCATACGTATTGGCCCGACCAAAGTGGGTGACGTCATGATCATACAACCAAGGGCGACCCAACAAGACATGACAGGCATCCATAGGGATGACGTCGCACCAGATCTGCTCAGAATAAGCTTTGATGGTAAGGGGTACCAAGCATCGCTTCGACACAGGGAGGGACGACTTGTCTACCCATGCCACCTTATAAGGGTGAGGGTGCGGCTCAGCATCAAGAGACATTCATCTCACCGCGGTTTCGGAAATAACGTTCATGCAACTACCGCTGTCAATGATCAACCTACACCATTTTTCACCACTCTTAAAATTCAACGTGAAAATGTTCGTCCTATTCCAATCGTCTAACGCTCGAGGGGTCGCCAGAATACACCTCAGAACCATCATATGGGAGTCATCCTCCATATCACTAGGCACTCCGTCCGACTCGCTCTCTTCGCCCGCCTCGTAAGTAATGTCGTCTGTCCCACCGGTGGAATCTAACAGGGCTAATGGTCTGGGAGTAGTAGGACAATCACTAGCATAGTGCCCTTGGATCCCACAAGCGTAGCATGTGACATTCGTCCTGTGGACCCGACCCACCGGGACTCTCTCACCAGTGGGATTTCTATCATTCCTAGCCGTTACGACTATGGAGGTCGAATCGGGGGGCTGATACTTTCCTTTAGCCTTATAGGTGGCGGTGGGAGGCGGTCCTAAAATGGACTTGCTCTTTTGGAACGAGCGAGACTTGCCCTTAAGCGCGTTGTGCTGCTCAATATCTAAGGCAGCGTTGAAAGTGGTGTGCTAGTCAGTGTGACCATAACGCAGAAGCTTTCCTTGGATGTCGGGGTTTAGTCCCTTACGGAACCTGGAGAGGGTGACCTCGGGCATCTCTTTCACGTCACACCTAACCATCATGTCCTTCAGCAAACTCATATACTCAGACACCGACCTAGTCCCTTGCTTAAGGGTAGCTAAATCATCGAACATTTGTGTCCGATGGTAAGTAGGGACGTACTGTTCCGTTAGCCTAGCCTTCATTGCCTCCCAGCCTCTGGGCAACGCTCCGTTCTCGACTCTTAAACGCCGCTCCTCATTCAGCCAAAATATTTTAGCGCGCCCTAGCAACTTCATTCTCGCTACTCGCACTTTATCCGTGTCGTTCAGGGTATACCACTCGAAATAACATTCGATCTCCATGATCCAGTCCTGGAAGACTTGGGGATCTCCTAAACCATCGTAGGATGGTGGCTTGACTCAGACGGCCCGAGTAAGGTCAAACTAGTACGGTGCTCGTGGGGCGTTCTCATTAGGAGGGTGGGGGTAAGGGTTGTGAGGTTCTCCCACCCGTGGGTGAGCGGGTTGATTACGGGGTGCCCCGTGTGGTAACCCCAGTCCGTGAAGTGCCTCCCTAATAGTCGTCAACTGCTCCGTGAAATCCTGACGGAGCTCCTCAATCTCCGTGAGGGGACGACCCTCACCCCGGTCATCATCCATATTAGACGACGATGGAGGATATTCCGTACCGAGCCTAGTACGCATGCAAATAGGAAGACAACAGATTCAGACAGACCCAAGAAGGGATTAATCCCGCTTAAAGACTATAGGAAAATATAATTTTTTTTGATTTTCTTACAGGAAATAAAAAGAGGATTATTAAAAATTTAATTTGATTTTTTTGGCTGAAAAATAAGAAAACTAAGCCGTTATTGGCAGACCAAAAATAATTTTTTTTTGAGATTTTTTTTTGTGACAACTAACGCGCAAACACAAGTGCAGGTTAACGTGCAAAAAGAGGGGAGGGTGCCAATTAAAAAATTGACAAGAACCTCCCTCTGATACCAAAATTGATGTAGGCTTCTACCACGGGCACAATAGGGGTTATGGGAATAAAGCGGACGCCACTCAAATTCCACAACCACTCTCGCACTAGCATGAACCGCGGCGCACTCGCAAACGATTTATCACAGTTCACCAACGTACGATAGCTACTCCGCGGGAGGGTCAAACGAACGGCTATAGGCCGACGTTCTCCCAGCTAAACGGACCAATATTGGGTCCGACCGAGCGACTGTTGTACCAAAGAGATCTACCCAAAATGCGATCGAAAAATGGTAGATCTCTCCCAACAAAAATGTGGGGCTCGTCAAACCCTTTTGGAAATATCGCGATTAAGATTAATGCAAATCCAAAAGGAAAACCACGAAGAATCTAACGCTTCAAATCCAACGCAAAAATTATTTCTGACCACTAGAATATCAAGAGAGAATCACACGGGAGTGGAGAAGATCGTTACCCAAGTCGGAATAGATTATTCCGACTACCTTTGAAGGGTCGCTCTTCCACGGTTCCGCCGGAGTCGCGCCGGTTGGAGAGATAGATCGTCCGTCTTGGCCGCTTCACACCAAGGTCCCGTTTCCTCGCCGTAGAAGGAGGCCCTTCTTGGATAAAACCTCACGAGAAGAGGGGCAATCGGGTCTCTTCAAAGGGGGGTGCTCGGTTGGAGAGATAGGTGGCCGGTTTCTCTTCCAAGTGGGTTTCTCGAGTGGAGGAGATAGGTGGCCGGTCGGTTTGGGATGGTGGAGGTCGGGTTGAGGATGGTGAGAGGAGGTGGAGGCTTGGAGGATGGGTTGAAGGAGTGGGCTGGCCGAAAGTTTTAGAGAGAGAGAGAGAGAGAGTGGAGGGGGCGGCCAAGAGAGGTAGAGAGAGAGGAGGATTAGCAAGAATAGGAAATTTAGGGTTTCTTCTCATTCAACTTGAGTTAAACAAAGCATACATGCCTATATATAGGCCTAACAATAAGTCTTGGCTATATGTAGACCAAAATAAAAATAAAAATAACACACTAAATGACTACATGCAGCCCTCAATAAAATATTCCTAATAAAATAGCATACTAATAATAAGATAAATTCAGCTAGATATTTGTCTTGCGCCGCGGGCGGAGATTGTAGCGCCGCTCCATACGAACACCACGGCGACACGAGTCCTTTGTTGGAGACGAAGGAGGGTCTTCCGTTAGCGTGCCGTCATCAACAATTTGGGGGCCGTCGTCAACTTGGGGGCCGTCGTCGCCACCATTGGCGACCCAAACCCCTCTCATTTGAGTGTTTGGTACCCAAAAACTAGAAAAGAAAAGATGCTAAAACATGCATCCTAAAACGGAGAGGAGAAGTGTCGTTACCTTCCGACTCCTCTTCCTAGCCATGATAAAATAGCCGGATGAAAACCTTTGCAACGATCTAGCCTCCACGGATCTGGACTCAGCTCGCGATTTGGAGCACCGGAACCTCTCAAACAGCCGGATCTAGGCTTCTTCTTCTTCCTTGCTCTCCCCTCTCTCTAGAACTTTAGAAAGAGAACCACTCAAAAGAAAATGAGGGTTTCTAAGGGTCCAAACCCGTGCATATCCCATCAGGAACAACCCCCAGCCGTTGGATCCCAAATTAAAGAAATGAACGGCCTTGATTCGGGCCTGAAAAGCTAAAACTGGGTCGAACACTGCCTGCGACACGCCCGTGTCCAGGGCCGTGTCGCCCATTCGCCGTCAAAATCAACGCGCCTGGAACAACAAACGGGCATCAGACACTCCCATGTTCGACCTGACACGCCCATGTTCCAACTGACACGGCCGTGTGGTCGGCTGTGTGCCTCCATCGACACAGCCCCAAAATCAACCCGAGAGTCACACGGTTACGGGACACGCCTGGGCTCCAGGCCGTGTTCACTATCTCGATACTTCGTCGAGTGAAGTTCGTCGACTGCCTGACACGGCCTTGGACACGCCCGTGTCCTAGGCCGTGTGCCTTGTCTCGATACATCGTCGAGTGAAATTTGTTGACTCCCCGGTCCGATCGTCGACATGGGCTCGACACGCCCTGAGACACGCCCGTGTCTCAGGCCGTGTTCTTTGCTCGACGATTGTCGACTCAAAAATCGTCGACCTCTCGACTAAAACGTCGACTGGAGCCTGACACGCCCTGTGACACGCCCGTGTCCTAGGCCGTGTGCGCCCTGCCAGAAACCAACCTTGACTAGAAACGTTGGTCGTCCCTCTACAAATTTTGGGGCGTTACACATGTAGTGGTCACACCTCTCCAAATGATCACCAGAAATGTCACTAATCAGCTTTTTCTTCGCCAGGCATCCCAAACCCTTCTGGATAATGTGTGTCAGCCTCCTGTGCCATAAGGAAGTGGATGCTTCATCCCTGACGGAGTTCACCTGAGCAGCTTCAGGTCTCCCCTCCATGTAGTACAGTCCAAAATCTCTATAACCCCTGGCCATCACAAGTGATCCCCTAATCATCTTCCAGAAGTATCCTCCAAAGACACTTAGGTGTCCTTCGTCTCCAAGTCTACTAACAGAAATAAGATTGAAACGGATATCTGGCACATATCACACATCCCTCAGAACTAGTAAGGCTCATGTGCTCGTCTTCAAATGCATGTCTCCATGCCAAGTACCTTAGACGTATCCCCATTGCCCATCCTCAACACCCCACAGTCATGAGTGGTGTAAGTGTCAAATAGCTCCATGTTGTGGGAGACATGCGCGGAGGCTCCAGAATCAACGTTCCAGCATCGGTCGTCACACGCGAATGTAGTAGTGACGTCGTTGCCAAAATAATGACGTCGTCCTCCTCAGTCGAAACGGTGGCTGCCGTGTGACCCTCATCTTTGCCCTCCGTGGCAATCCCCTTCTTCTTCTGATCGTTCTTCCACGAATAACAAAATTTTTTGATGTGGCCCTTCTTATGGCAGTAGTGGCATTCCACGTTCTGATAACGTGACTTTGACTTGCCCTACTCTGACTCCTGTCCTCCTTCCTTCCTCGTCTCTTACTCCTTTCTCTCCCCTGGACTCAATAAAGAGAACGTCAGCTCGTGTGAGAAGAGCCTGAAGTCCCCTGAGATTTTCTTCTCGCCTCCTCATTCAAGATCTCACTCTTGGCGAACTCCATGGAAACAATCCCCTGGGCGGAAGAATTGATCAGAGAAACTCTGAGCATCTCCCAAGAGTCTGGAAGTGACTTGAGTAGCCACAATGCATTCACCTCGTCTTCGAATGTCACCTTCATAGCAGTCAACGATCAATAATCCTCTGGAACTCGTTGACATGAATCTAAAATAGGAGAGCCCTCCCGGTATCTGAACTCTCCAAGCTTCTTCAGCAAATACAACTTATTGATACTCGTGCTCTTGGCATACATGGTCTCGAGAGTCTTCCACAGAACCTTTGCATCATTGATGCTAGCCACATGGTTATAGACGTTCGGCTCCACGGACCGTCTGATAAACCCAGACAGCTTTTGATGCTCCACCTTCCATTTTGTCGAATCCATGTCCTTTGGCATCTCCTCAAAGACAGGAGCATGTCAACCCTACACATATATCAGATCCTCCATCAGTAGATGCCACTGGTGATAATTGGCATCATTCAACTTTACAATCTGCTCCGAACCTGATGTGGAATCCATTCTGCTCTGCCAACTGCCGGACTGACCACTGATCTTTAAGCCGACTATCTCAAAGTATGCAACTGGAGAGGATAGCCAGCATGTCAATGGTCGTAACTACCACTCCCAATTGCACACCCAAGATCACAATCGACTCGTCCTGAAACCCCAAAGGTCAGCCTGGTATCTGCACTATCACTGAAACAGCTCTGTCTCGCAACCTGGCTCTGATACCACTTGTGGAAAGTGAGCAAACAATCCCGACCAGAGCACCTATTTTAAAATTTGAGCGAGCAACCTGTGCTCGCGTTGAGCGGTATGCAAAAGAAAACAACAATATAATGCAAACAAATAAAGCACACAGAAAATTTTTAATGTGGAAAACCCAAATGGGTGAAAAACCACGGGACGATCAGAGTCCAACCCGGAAAGCCTCCACTAAAAGTGTGAAAAATCACACGCACGGAATACAGGCTTTCCCTCAACTGATCCACAAAGGATCTTCACTCCTCCACCACAAGCACGATCCACAAAGGATCTACACCACTACAATCAATCTCTTCCAACAAACCACACAGGCACAATATCCGAAAGAGAAATACAACAAAGATAGAGAAGTCGTTACAGGGATGGATTGAACAATCTGTCCCAACGTCAAAGATGACGTTCCTCCAAAGCCACGAACAAGGCGGCTATGCACATCCCTTCCAAACTGAGATCACGAACAGCGAACCTCCTCCGGCTTCAGCAAATCAGGAAGAGGCGGTGGATCTCCTTCGGCTCCAGCGAACAAGGAAGAGGCAGCCGGTCCTCTTCGGCTCCAGCGAACAAGGAAGAGGGGCAGCCGGTCCTCTTCGGCTCCAGCGAACAAGGAAGAGGGGCGGCGGTCCTCTTCGGCTCCAGCGAACAAGGAAGTGGAGCGGCGGTCCTCTTCGGCTCCAGCGAACAAGGAAGAGGGGCGGCGGTCCCTCTTCGGCTCCAGCGAACAAGGAAGAGGGGCGGCGGTCCTCTTCGGCTCCAGCGAACAAGGAAGAGGGGCGGCGGCGCCAGGCGGTTCCAGGAGATCGGGAACCTGGCGGTGGCGCCGGGCGGTTCCAGGAAAAGTCGCGAGAAAGTAGGGCGGCCGTTGCGGTTCCTGGAAATCGCGAAAGAAAGGGCGGAGGGACCGACGGCTTTCTGCAAACCGTACCTTTGTGCGCTTTTTATGTTTTTTTGTTTGGTTTTATCTATATATATAGGTGTAAACAGAAGAACAAAATCACGAGCTGCAACTAGCGTGCCCGTGATTTTTACCGACTCGGATGAGAACCACACCCAACAGAACTGGATGGAAAAAATCTGCCTCTATTTCATCACCCCGAAATGTTGAAGTCTATTGTCACTTCCAATGGCAAGCTCTTGATTGTTGATCAAAATGGTGTTATTAACAATCAAGGACTGGTAAAGCTAGGGCCTATGTTGATCTCAACTTGACCATAGAACTCCATATTGAGTCTTGAAACTCTAGAGTAGCGGTAGAGGATTAGAATTACTACTTTGATATGACCTCTCTTTATTACTCTGTGTTGCAAGCAAGGCAGCACTATCCTATGAAACTACAAGGATATAGAAGGGCCCATCTTGGAGGAAGAAGTAAATGACATGGAGAACCATTTAATAACTGTTAATGATCAGATTTAACACCCTTGAATCTGCCCAAAATGCTAATAGAACACCTGTTATGAGATTCCCCCTACTGAAGACAATGACATTGTTTGCAGTTGCTAGCAAATTGCACAGGTTAATTTGACGGAATAACATGATCGTCGGAAAACTTGGGCCCTATTTGGAGAGCAGTGGCAGTGGGCCAGGTGAAAAATTGAGCTCCCACATTTCAATGAAAAATGAAGCTCTAAATTAAGATTTGCCTTCCACACCACACCGGATCTCAAAAACAGAGCTTACTCAAACACTTCCGTTTCTTCAACGAGGTATAAGAAATGGGACAGTATCATCCCTCATTGTTAGCAAGTCGTGATCACCTCACATCCACACTCATCCAGTGATCACCTCACATCCACAATGCAATCTAATTGGTGTTTCTGTTATGAGTTCTAAATCTATCATTAGATAGTCTGACGCCAAATTAATATTCTCAGAACTATCAAGATCACACTTTGATCATGCGGAAAGCAGGAAAGCAAGCTCAACAATCAAAAGCAACCACAGTGGCAAGCAGATCATATATTTATTTCTTCTTTACAGAGCGAGGTATACATGGCGAGACATGATTTCGGCAGTACACAGGAACACAGGAAAAATTACAAGTAAAATAATTCGAGCGGACAGAACTCGAGACCGCCGAGACCGCCCAGTCCGCCAAAGTCGTCGAGGCCGCCCGAACTGCTGCTGCTACTACTGCAAGACGAATAGAACACGGAGTCCGCCGAGACCGCGAGGTCGCGAGGACACGCCGTTATTCGCTGACTGCTACAAGTAGCTGCTGAACTGAAGAACAGACCGTCTACCCGCCCGAGTCCGGCAGACAGGTTATTGAACTTGGAAATGCTGAAGCAGAAAAAACTGACAAACTGCAGAAACGAGCTGCTGAGACCGCCGATTGAAACCGCAAACTTCATTGATGCTGACCGCAGTCAAAGCCAAATTCCTGGCTCCTCAGTGTTAGTCGCGCAACCTGCAAACAACAAACAGTTATCTCTCCTCAACCCGCACGGACAGGAAAAACCAGACCGCAACAATTAACCAAGACTCAACTTACTATTCACTCAGTTACTGTAGATGTGTCGAGGGGGTCTATTTATAGGCGAGGTGAGGGGTGTGGTCACCAGCATAGTGAATAGCGTCACCTCCCCAGCTCGCCCGCTAACACATCCCAGTCCGCCAAGTCCGCAAGGACTTGGCCAGACTTCAAACAACCCGTCAGGCACCCTGTCAAAGTCAGTCCGCCACCATGCGGACACAATGCCAGTCCGCACAACACAAGCACAGCGTCAGTCCGCCAATCAACACAACACGCGGAGACACAGCCACAACTCATGCTGCATCAATCACACTATACGCGGACGAAGCGCAGTCCGCACAGCTCGAAAATAATGCCACAGTCCTCCACGAGTCCACGACCAACAGACAGTCCGCCCGGTCAACAGCGGACTCTGCGGACACTGTGAACACCATGGACTTGCCACAGAAAATGACCAAGTCCAGCAGTCCATCAAGCAACTAGCGCGAGCATGGCGGACACAAAAGACCCAATCCGCCAACATCAGGACAGTTTGCCACAAGAATGTGGCTAACATCCATCGCATCACCAGAGAGCTCGGCAAAAACCAAAGCCCATCTCCAAAGACAGACCGCAAAGGCGGACTCCGCAGACGCAAAACAAGTCTGCTACAACACCGCGGATACAACTTCCAATCCGTCTGATTACCCCAAGAACTGGCTAACTGCAAGGCAGCAGATCAAGCTGAGCACTGCCAGCAGACCGCCAAACACAGTCCGCTCCGGCCGCTCCACTAGACGCCCAAGCCGCCAAGACATCACTGGCCACAGACCACCCAGGCCGCACAGTAGTCCGCCCAGGCCGCTAACACAGGCCGCCTAGACCGCCCGACCTGCCCATCACCCACTTTCACTTCACAAATTTCAACACTCCCCCTTGAAGTGAGAAGTGGTGATCAATCTCAGCAAACCTCGTAACCGTTGAAATGGCCCTTTCGACAGTGGCTTTGTGAAGATGTCAGCAAGATTGTCTTCACTCCAAACATGCCTGACCATAAGAGATCCCTCCAACACCTTCTCGCTTATGAAGTGGTTCTCGATCTCAATATGTTTGGTCCTTGCGTGACACACTGGATTGTTCACCAGTTTGAGAGCACTCTCATTATCACCACGGAGCAAAGTAGGACCTTACACTTACTCATGGACGTCCTCTACAAGCCTCCTCAGCCAGATGGCTTCCCGAGCAGCCAAGGCCGAAGCCTTGTACACTGCCTCCATAGTAGAGACGTACGCTGAATCCTGCTTCTTGCTACACCACGAGATGTCAACTGATCCACAAGTGAAAACATAACCCGATGTTGATCTTCGATCATCCGAGTTACCACCATAATCAGCATCCGTGTATCCAAGCAAAGAAAAGTCTGTCTCCCTTCTATAGAACAGTCCCATATCAAAAGTAGCCCTGATATACTTCAAGATATTCTTTGCTTCCACCAGATGTGACTTCCTTGGCTCTACCATAAACCGACCTACTCGGCCAACAACATAAGCAATGTCTGACCTTGTAATCGTCAGGTATATCAAGCTCCCCACTAGTGCTCGGAACACCAAGAGATCAGGAAGAATTTTTCTTTCATCTCGTCGAAGCTTCAGCACATGATCCAAAGGAGTAGAGCAACTCTTCGCTTTAGTCATGCTGAATCAATTTACAATGCGATCCGCATATCCTTTCTGGCAAATGAGTATCCCGCTCTCCTTCCTCTCCACTTCAAGACCAAGAAAGTGATGAAGCTCTCACAAGTCTTTCATCTCGAAGCAAATAGCTAGCTCAGCCCTGAGCCTAGCTACCTCCTCCTCTGAATTCCCCGTGATGATCATATCATCAACATACAGCAGGACCAAGACTTGAAGCTCCCCCTTCTTCTTGATGAACAAGCTTGAATCCGAGTTGGAAGAAAGATATCCGCAGAATTGGAGGTATTCTGCTATCTTCCCATACCATGCTTGGAGCCTACTTCAACCCGTAGAGAGCCTTCCTGAGTTTGCAGACATAGTCCGGATGAACTTCAGAAATAAATCCAAGCGGCTGATCCATGAAGATGTCCTTAGCAATATCTCCGTAAAGAAAAGTGTTCTTCACATCAAGCTGTCACATCCTCCATCCATGGAAAGCAGCCAAAACGATCACCACCCAAACCGAAGTCATCTTTGAAACTGGACTAAATGTCTCCTCATAGTCCTCTCCATACTATTGTGAGAATCCTCGAGCAACAAGGCGAGCCTTGTATCTTTCGATGCTCCATCAGCCTTTCTTCTTCAACTTGAACACTCACTTGCAAGTCACTGGAGTAATGTCATCAACCTTGGGCAAAAGGTCTCAGGTGTCATTCTTCTTGAAAGCACCAATCTCCTCTTTCATGACATCTTCCCACTCCTTGACTCCAGTGGCCTCATTGAAGTTTGCAGACTCTCGCTCATCCAGAGGATCTGCAAAGAAGCATGAGGCAAAGCTCACTGCATTCCCTTCACAGTATCGAGCTGGTGGCTTGACAATTCTCTTTGATCTCCGAAGGTCTGCTCCTTGCTCACCACCTCCGTTGTTTCTTCAGGCTCAGCTCCAACTTCGGGAAAACTTTGAGCAAAACTCCCCTGCTTCCTAAGCCAGAAGCCTTTGCCCCAGAGCTTGAAGCAACAGGAGTGGCTGGTGATACATCAAGCTCCTCTTCCAGAACTTCAGCAGCCACCTTCTGTTCTTCATCAACCTTGCTCTCTGGTAGCTCAACCGAGCCTCCTCCATATGACTTCAGTTCATCAAAGACCATGTCTCTTGATACAACAAACTTCTTCGTCGCAGGATCCATGCACTTACATCCCTATTCTGCTCATCATAGCCAACAAAGACAAGCTTCCTCCCTTTGCATCAAGCCTTGTCCTTGAAGCATCCGGGATATGCACATAGCAAGTTGATACAAACACCCGAAGGTGTTCCCCACTTGGCTTCTCCTTCAGCAACATCTCAAAAGGAGACTTCATGTTGATCGGACTGAGCGGCATCCGATTGATGACATAAGAAGCACAAGACATCCCCTATGCCTAGAAGGACCTAGGAATGTCTTTCGTATGAAGCAAACACTTGAAGGTTTCCGTCAGATGACAGATATTCCGCTCCGCTACTCCATTTTATTGTGGAGTATGAGCACAAATAAGCTCTCTCTAGATCCTGTGCTTCCTACAGAAGTTAGAAAAATCGGAGGAGACAAACTCACCACCGTTGTCTGATCTAAAATTCTTGATTCGCATGCCAAACTGGCCCTCCACTAGCTCCTTGAACTCCACAAAAAACCAGAAAACTTCTGACTTCTCCTTCAAGAAATATACTCAAGTGTATCTTGAGTAGTCATCAATCAGAACGAGCATGTATCTGCTCTCACCAAGGCTAGCATTGACGGTTGGTCCCATCAAGTCACCATGGATACACTCCCAATGGTCTCTTGCTCCTCGTTTGTGACTTATCAAACGAAAGGCGACGAGCCTTACCGTACTGATACCCAGTGCAAACGTGACCATCGCCAAAGGAAGATAGCTTAGGCAAGCCTCTCACAAGGCTCCTATTTGCCATAGCTTTCAACTTATCCATTCCTACATGCCCCAGCCTCTCGTGCCATGTAGCAGCGCTATCATTAGCCCTCATCCGATCAACGTAAGAGTTTGTTGCAAGGACAAACAAGTTCTTAACTCTCCTCCCAACGTGAGCAACATCAGCCTTTACCGCTGATACATTGCGAAGGAACTTCACTTCTGTTTGCCCAAACAAACGTGATAACCTGCATCTACCGCATTGGTCACAAAGAAGAGGTTCTTCTTCATGCTTGGTACATGATACACACTCCTTAACGTGAGTGACCCCTTATCACTACCCAAGGACACATCTCCCTCCTTCTCTACTGCATAAACAGTATTATCAGCAGTAATGATAGCTTCGTTACCTGAATAAGTTTGTAGCGAGGAGAACTTCGACTTGTCTTCGGTGAGGTGATAACCACACCCGGAGTCCACAATCCACTCGTCGTTGAAGTCGACAGCGGACAAAGCATGGACACAGGTGTCTGTCATGAAAGCTCCACCCCAACCAGCCTCCTCAGTACTAGAGCAAGCTTCATCCTAGCCTACAGCATACCCAGGTTGTAGTTTGACCTTACAGTCACGCTTGAAGTGTCTCCGCTGATGACACTTGTACCACTTCAAGTTCTTTTTCTAATCCTTCTTAGGAGCAGCGCTCCTCTCTGGCTGATAAGAGGTTGAAGGCTCATTTTCAGCAGCGGTGTTCTTCTTCTTCTTCCCTCCCACCTCTTCTTCTTCCTGCCTGTAAAGAGAGCTTCACTACCACCTTCAGAGATAGTCACTCCAGCCATCTGTCTGGCCAAACTTTCCTGCGAAGCAAGCAGGTTCTCAAGCTCCAGCAGAGATGGCTGAGTGGTCCAGCCTTGAATAGAGGTTACAAAGGCAACATACTCCTTCCGCAAGCCGTGGATAATGTGCTTTTTCAACTTGGCCTCAGAGATGGGCTCATCGGGATCAAGCGGTGATATCTCAGCACACGGACTCTTCATTTTCAGAAAAAACTTAGAGATGGCCAGGTCTCCTTGAGTCGTCCTAGTCAATTCATTCTCCAGGAACTGTAGCTTTTCCATATTCTTCCTGTTGAATAACCCATCAATAGTTGTCCAAATATCAGCAGCCGATTCACATCCAGTGATGTGATCAAACAGCTCCGGTGAAACAGCCCTCTTGAGGGTAAACTCAGCCTTTGCGTTAGTTTTCCCTCCAGACTCTCACCAACTCAGCAGTCCCAAACGTACCAGTACCTTCCTGTCTGTCGTCACCACCGACGACCTCCCATAGCTCCTCGCCTAGAAGAAAACTCTTCATGCACGACTTCCACTTTTTAAAGTTAGTCGTGGTTAAGAGTTCAATACCCAGACCTTTTGCATAGCTCCCTTCCATTGTAGCAACCTTGGTTAAGCTTCTAGAAGCACAGAGCACAACGCAAGTTGATCACCGCTCAAGCAACTGAACCTGGCTCTGATACCATGTTGAATTTTCTCAAAGTAGTCAACAAGATAGTCTGACGCCAAATTAATATTCTCAGAACTATCAAGATCACACCTTGATCATGCGAAATCAGGAAAGCAAGCTCAACAACCAAAAGCAACCATAGGGGAAAGCAGATCATATAATTATTTCTTCTTTCAAGAGCGAGGCATGCATGGCGAGACATGATTTCGCCAGTACATAGGAACACAAGAAAAATTAAAAGTAAAACAATTCGAGCAGACAGAATTCGAGACCGCCGAAACCGCCCAGTCCGCCAAAGACGCCGAGGCTGCCCGAACTGCTGCTGCTGCAAGAAGAATAAAACACGGAGTCCTCCGAGACCGCCAGGTAGCGCGGACATGCCGTTATTCACTGACTGCTACAAGCTGCTGCTGAACTGAAGAACAGACCGTCTACCCGCCGGAGTCCGGCGGGATAGGTTATTGAACTTGGAAAAGCTGAAGCAGAGAAAACTGATAATCCGCAAAAGCGACCTGCTGAGACGCCGATTGAAACCGCAAACTTCACTGATGCTGACCGCAGTCAAAGCCAAACTACTGGCTCCTAAGTGTTAGCCGCGCAACCTGCAAACAGCAAACAGTTATCTCTCCTCAACCCGCGCGGACAGGAAAAACCAGACCGCAACAATTAACCAAGATTCAACTTACTGTTCACTCAGTTACTGTAGATGTGTCGGGGGGTCTATTTATAGGCGAGGTGAGGAGTGTGGTCACCACCCTAGTGAATAGCGTCACCGCCCCAGCTTGCGCGCTAACACATCCCAGTCTGCCAAGTCCGCAAGGACTTGGCCAGAGTTCAAACAACCCGCCAGGCGCCATGTCAAAGTCAGTCTGCCACCATGCGGACACAATGCCAGTCCGCACAACACAAGCACAACGCCAGTCTGCCACTCAACACAGCATGCGGACACAGTCACAACTCATGCTACATCAGTTCGCACACTATAAGCGGACGAAGCGGCAGTCCGCACAGCACGACAACAACGCCACCGTCCGCCACGAGTCCACGACCAACAGGCACTCCTCCCGGTCAATAACGGACTCTGCGGACACTGCGAACACCATGGACTTATCACAGAAAATGACCAAGTCCAGCAGCCCATCAAGCAACTAGCGCGAGCATGCCGGACACAAAAGACCCAGTCCGCCAACATCAGGACAGTCCGCCACAAGAATGTGGCTAACATCCATCGCATCACCAGAGAGCTCGGCAAAAACCAAATCCCATCTCCAAAGCCAGTCCGCAAAGGCGGACTCCGCGGACGCAAAAACAAGTCCGCTACAACACCGCGGATACAACTTCCAATCCGCCCGGTTACCCCAAGAACTGGCTAACTGCAAGGCCGCAGATCAAGCTGAGCACTGCCAGCAGACCGCCAAACACAGTCCGCTCAGGCCGCTCCACTAGACGCCCAAGCCGCCAAGACTTCCCTGGCCACATACCACCCAGGCCGCACACCAGTCCGCCCAGGCCGCTAACACAGGCCGCCCAGACCGCCCGACCTGCCCATCACCCACTTTCACTTCACAAATTTCAACATATAGTGTGATGGATTATGATTGATGGTCGTCGTATTATTACAATGCAACCTAATTGGTGTTTCTGTTAAGAGTTCTAAATCTATCATTAGAAACCTCATCCATAGTCATTCACAAATACCTCTAACCATCAACCTAAACTTGGTTTCTGCATTCAAACGAGCAACAACGTGAGCCGTTGAACATCAATAAGTTTTTTTCTCTATCAAGTTACAAGTATGTCCAATCTGCATCAATGAATACCTCACTATAGCATAATGTGATCATTTGTCCCTTTTAAGGATAACATGATTCCTGACTCTGGGTAAGTTTTCAAATATCAAAATTTTCATTGTCTGACTTTAGGATCCTGCATGAAGTGTCTCAAGATCCCAATAATGCACCAATGTTTGCTCTTGATAATAAAGATAAATTACATTTCAACAATACATTAATAATCGGTAATTTCTTTATAGGCAATTTATCTTCATTAATGGTGGAGGCCAGCCCAGGTCAGGTCGAAGCAAAAGTACCTGACGTCGCACCCGTCGGGACCTCTATCGACCCTAAGATTTGAATATTTATATGCGTGTCATTTTGAATTTTTAATTCATGTAATGTCGTATTTTGTGTTGGGAAATATATATATATATATATATATATATATATATATATATATATATATATATATATATATATATAAATATATATATATATATATATATATATATTGGTTTGAAATATATAAGCTCAAGTTTTTTTAAGCCTAAAAAAACTTGAATTGGTTCTTTCACAATATATGTCGGAATTAGACAAATAATATATGCATTTTGTAGTTAAGAACGAGATCTACAACTTTCTTGTTGAAATTTTTTTTCCAAAATTGCTCGGTTTAGGCCGAATCTGCCCCGAAAGGTTGCTGACTCGAATTTTAAAATTTATTATTATTATATTCATTTCGAGACAACAACCTTTCGAGCGAGATTCCGACCAAACCGTACAAATTTTGAAAGAATGTTCAACATGAAAGTTGTAGATCTCGTTCTTGGCTTATAAAATGCATATATTATTTGCCTAATTCCTACATGTATTATGCGAGAACCAGCTCAAGTTTTTTTAGAGTTAAAAAAGCATGAGTTGGTTCAACGGTTCTCCAGCGGGCCCAGCACAGTTGTCTCCTCCATCGGTCCAAACTCTAGTTCTCCCGATTTCAGTAAAAAAGAGGGTTAGGGTTCCCCCAACCGCATGCCCGCGGATCTTGACGTTTCCTCTGCATGTTTCACCCCATGATGCCGCCACAATCTTGCGGTGTGTGAACGCCAACCGTCTACCACGATACCGCTCCCGTTGGTTTCAGCCCGTGTCTAGGCTCCAGGCCACAATCGACGCATGTGACGGAGACGGAAGTCAAAAATGGTTTTTGGTATTTACTTTGTTTCTTTTGCCGTATGAAAGGGATGTAATCAGTTAATGTTGGGGTGATGATTGATTCTTGAAATTTTTTCCTTGCTTCCTGTCGAATTTGATGAATGTTTCCATTCATTGCTGCTTGTGTTGGTTTTCCTTTTGAGAGAGTTATAGATTATTGTGTTTACTATTCATGAGTGTTGATTTTGATTGTGATGTTTATGAATGAACGTTGCCGTTTGATTAGGAGTGATTTAGGTTGTTGTGAGTGAGATTAGGAGTGATTTAGGTCTGTTGTTTGTTGATTCCCGTTGGAGCCACCCTAAAGGAGAAAAAAGGGGGGTTATTGATAGAAACGACGAGAGGAAAAGTAGAGACTTGAGGAGGGAGAGAGGAATTAGGGTTAGGAATTGAGATAAAGAGAGGAGAATACCTAATAGTTCTTTTCTTCCCTCCGCCAAACCAGCCCTAGAGGTATTTATACCTCTGGGCCAAGAGGGGGCCGGTCGGCCCCCCATGTGGGCTAAACCCACAAGTTCAGTCCCCCGAGCCGCCGCGGTTTAATTGGGAGGGCTGAACCGATATTTTGTGCTGCCCTATTTTGTGTTGCCTCCTTCCGCAGTCGTACGTATTGTTGACCCGTGAATCGGCCGTTATGCGAGGTCATAACATTCTCCTCCTCATCAGCAGTCAGCTTGTCCTCGAGATGAAAGTCTGGATAAAGTTCTCAGAACTCAAGCAAATCAACCCATGTGTTGCGCGCCGTCTATAAGTTCTTCCACTTGACGAGAATCTCCTGGTTGTACTCGGTACCCCGCGCTTCTTCCATTTGGTAAGCAGTAACTTCTCTGGAAGAGGTCGAAGATCCCCACTGTGCGTTGCTTCAGGCATGGTAGGGCACGCCTGTATCGTGTCCCCGATCTTCTTTTTCAGCAAGGATACATGTAATGTCAGGTGAATACGCGATCCTTCAGGCAGAGCCAATGTATAAGAAACCAGTCCCACTCTCTGGATGATTCTGAAGGGCCCGTAATAGCGCGGTGCTAACTTCTGATTCGTTCTCCGAGACACTGAGGTTTGTCTGTATGGTTGAAGATTTAGGAAGACCTCATCTCTGACTGCGAACTTCTGTTTTGTCCTGTGTTTATCTACTTAAACTTTCATTTTGTTTTGAGCGGCCAGGAGGTTTTCACGCAGAAGGGCAAGAGTACGATCCTGATCGTGCAACTCCCGATCAATAGCTGGTAGTGTCGTGCCTCCTGGTTCATATTTCCCCAAGGTCAGGGCTGGCCTCCTGTACACAACTTCAAACAAAGTGAGTTTACTTGCAGTGTGGTAGGTGTTGTAGCAGTATTCGGCCCAATGGAGCCAATAGGTCCAAGTGCAGGGTGCATCCATCACAAAATGTCGTAAGTACATCTCGACCCCCCCCCCCCCCGATTAAGCACCTCCGTCTGTCCGTCCATCTAGGGGGGGGGGCAGTACTTATACACAGTCGAGTGCCTTGTAGCCAGGATAGCTCCCTCTAGAAGTTGTCCACAAACACTAAGGGTCCATTTGTTTAAGCTTATTCCTCCATTTCGTTTTTATAAAACGCAACGCTCGGTGTTTTTACATTTGTTTTTCCGCGCTCCATTTCCATCAGCCGCGATTTTCTCCCAGCTCAAATTGACCACGGGATGAAACCCTCCCGTGATCCTTCGGTTTCTCGCGTTTGGACGAAAGAAATCTTCCCCAGGCGGTGCTAGGGTAGATCTTCCCCGACGGCCTCCCGCATCTTCTCCGGTTGCACGAGGAGCAGATCTTCCCCGACGGCCTCCGCTTCTTCTCCGGCTGCGTGAGGAGCAGATCTTCCCTGACGGCCTCCACATCTTCTCCGGCTGCGCGAGGAGCAGATTTTCCCCGACGGAGGTTGCGCGAACATACCGCAAAAATCAATGCCGGCGTTGCTCCTTTTCGTGACAGCCTACCTTCCTCGACTGTAGGTATCCTCATACCATTTCACGTCGGCTCTGCCTCTTCTCTCCCAAATCCTTCTGTATAAAAACCACTTGCAGTAGCACTTCCATTTTTTTACTGATCCCATGTTCTTCAATTTTTTTCCTGATCTCTGCAGTTCAGATCTGGATATTCTCCGTTCAGATCTACAGCAATCAACCGCAGCAGCTTCTGATCCCTGAAACAGCTGGTATAAAAGTTTATTCTCCACCTAATTTTGATTTATTACAAATAGCAATGGATGTGTTGTGTGTATGTGTATTTTTGATTTTACAGCTACTCCCTAGCATTTCATTCCCTAGCTATTTGTACTGTGAGTGTGTGTGTATTTGTTTATGAGTGTGTGTGTGTTTGTTTGTTTATGAGTGTGTGTGTTGTTGTGTGTAGTGTGTGTGTGTGTGTGTGTGTGTGTGTGAGTATGTGTGTGTGTGTGTGTGTGTGTTGAGTTTATGAAATGTGTGTGAGTGTGTGTGTGTTGTGTATGTGTGTGTGTGTGTGTGTGTTTATGAGTGTGTTTGTTGGTGTTTGTAATGTGTGTGTGTTGTGTGTATGAAATGTGAGTGTGAATGTGTGTGTTGTGTGTTTGTTGTGTGTGTATAAAAGTGTTTTTTTGCAATGAGTGTGAGTGTAGTGTGTGTGTGTGTGTGCTTATTTTTGAGTGTGTGTCTGTGTGCTTAAAAGACAGGTTGCGAATAGGGAGGGAGAGCGATCAGAGAGGCCGCACACACAGAGGGAAGAGACAGAAGAAAAGGAAGTCGCATGAACAGGCCGCAAGAAGAAAGGGAAAACCACATAGACAGAAGAAGCTCACAGAATCACATGGAAAAGATCGAGCCCTCTGATACCATGTGCGAACAAGAAAAAATAGACCGAAATTTGGAATAACAAAATTTATATTATCCAAAAAAGTATGTTACAAAGGTATAACCTCTCTTTTATAGAATGAAGGAGAGCAGAGAGATTACAAATAAGCAATGTAGGACAAATAATTACAGGTACAAGCGGCTATACAAAACCAGACCGCATAAGCCGCGCGGTTAGACGAATAGGCTAACCGCCCAGCAACAACTATAAAGAGAAGACAAGCCGCTGGGGGAGACCGCTAGACCATCCGGTCTTCAAGTCGCCTGCGTCAAACAGCTAGAACACCCGATCACCATACAACAACACAAGAGAAACTGAAAAAGGAAGGAAAATAAATAACAAAGGAAGAAAACTTAAGGACACACGTCAAAATCATGAAAGTCCTGGACGTTGATCTTCATCTGGGACGCGTACCAAAAAATTTCGCCTCTATTACAAATACAAGGTACAAAAGTGATGAAAAATATTTAAGTTCTCAAAGCCTTGATGGAAGCGTTCTGGCCTGCAAAATCGGCTAAGTCCACGAAACATCGACGGAAGCGTTCCGACAGAAAAAAAATCTCTAAGTCCACGGAGCCCCGAAGCTTACTGCATCTTTTAAGCTAGAAGAGGAGCGGAGCGTATTCCTGAGCGGAGGATCAGCCTAAGTTCACGATCTCACCGGAAAACCTCTGTGCTCTGTCTAGCCTCTGAAGTTGTTTCTCTTCAAATAAAGGCATGGTGGCCTATTTATAATTTTTTGGTGGGATATGTCGGTAATTGCGTCGGGGCGGAATTGATGCAGCTGAATGATGTCGCTCTGTTTTGGTCACCTGAATCACCAAATTTAGCGAAATGACGAAAGTGCCCCCTCGGGCGATTCGGGTGACCCGGGCGGGGTGCCCGGCGGCGGAGACCAGAGGCGACAGTGGCGGTCGGAGGCTGCCAGTGACTCGGGCCGCAGGTGCCACGCACGCGGATTGCGGTCGTGCGGGCTGCCCCCGCACGGGGGTTGCGGCCGCGCAAGCTGGTTGCGCGTGCGCGCGCGCTAAGGCTGCGCGCGCCCAGGCCGCGCACAGGTCTACACGTGCGCGGCCTGCACGCTGCCCCGTGGACAGGCCGCATGCACCCCCGTGGGCAGGCCGTGCGCTCCCCCATGGGAAGGCTGAGCGCTCCCCCGTGGGCAGGCCGCGTGCTCCCCCGTGGGCAGGCCGCACGCTCCCCCGTGGGCAGGCCGCGCGCTCCCCGTGGGCAGGCCGCACACTCCCCCATAGGCAAGCCGTGAACGCCCCTGTGGGCAAGCCGCGCATCCCCTCGTGGGCTGGCCACGCATCCCCCCATGGGCTGGCTGTGTGCACCCCCGTGGGTGTTGCCCGTGCCTGCACGCGGGCTTTGCTTTCTGCTTGGAGCTTCCGGGCTTTGGAGGAGTGCGACACGTCAAGCTCGATTTGTCTGGTCGGGTTAGTTCTTCTCATGCGTCCTAAAGCAGGTAAATTTAAAATATAATGCGAGTATCAGAAGTAAACTCATGAAAAACTGCTAATATCTGCAAAGGAGAAGTCAAAAGCAGGTAAGTTTAAAATATAACACAAATACCGGAAGTTAATTCGCAAACAACTACTAATCACTATAAAAGGGAAGTCAAAAGCAGGTAAATTTAAAATATAACACGAGTACCTAAAGTGAACTCGCGAACACCTGCTAATATCTACAAAAGAGATGTCAAAAGTAGGTAAATTTAAAATATAACGCGACTACCTAAAGTAAACTTGTGAACAACTCCTAATGTCTGCAAATGGGATGTCAAAAGCGGATAAATTTAAAATATAACGTGCGTACCTGAAATGAATTCGCGAACTCCTGCTAATTTTGGCATAAGAGAAATCAAAAGCAGATTAATTTAAATTATAATATGAGTACCTAAAGTGAACTCGAGAAAGCAATCTAATCTCTACAAAAGAGAAGGCAAAAGCAAGTATATTTAAATTATAATGCGAGTACCTGAATTGAACTCGCGAACACCTGCTAATCTCTACAAAGAGAAGTCAAAAGCAGCTAATTAAACTATAAAGTGAGTAACTGAAGTGAACTTGCGAAAACTTGCTAAACTCTACAAAAGAGAAGTCAAAAATAGGTAAATTTAAAATATAACGTTAGTACCTAAAGTGAAGTCACGAATAACTATTAATCTCTGCAAAAGAGATATCAAAAGGAGATAAATTTAAAATGCCCCCAAATTTTTGTGAGTCATGACCCGCGAAGCGATGAGCGGGAAAATTTCCTGACTTTGATCGGGGTGTTTTGGAACCTAGCGATCTTTGGGCTCGGCTGCGAGTAACCATTTGCCATAAATTAGGGAGAGCAAAAGGCCGAATCTTTCTTGGCATAGTGTGTCGGATATTATATGCCATGCCTGGAAGATATTTGACCAAGATAGTCTTTATTTGCTGCCTATTTCAAGACAGGAAAATTTAGCAAGAGATATTTCGTTATCTCGGATGTCTTCCATTATGAGTCCTTTGAGGCCTATATATTGGAGAGGGTCAATCGGTTCACCTCTTTCACCGTTGTAGAGATCATGGAGTTTGTGAAACTTTTGCTTGGAGTTTTTGTGGTACTTGCTGTCGTCATGTCCCCCTCAAAAAAAGTTAGTTTTTTTATGAAAAATTTCATGCCTTGAGAATGGAGAGCAAACAAGTGGGAATGGCCGCATGCGGAGGATCCCTCTCATGGTGGCGCCAACATGGTGGTGTGCGAAAGGGGTGATGCATGCAGAGGGTGCGTGCCTGATGGTGACCCTCACAGTGCGCAAGCGGCGTTGCCCGCAGGGGCGCGCGATTTTGTCCGTGGGGGCACATGTAGGGCAGTCTGCGGGGGCGCACGAGCGGAGCCGCCCATGGGGGTCCGCGCGCGCGGGTTGGTGGTGGGGTGGGGGCACCCTCAGGGGCACGTGCGTAGGGCCGCCCGCGGGACCGCTTGCGGGGGCGCGCGTGTGGGGTAGTCAGTGTGGCCGTGTGTGGTCCTACCCGCAAAGGGGAGCGCACGACGCGGCCCATGAGGGTGAGCGTGATTCTGCCCATGCGGGGCGTGCACACGGTTCTACCCACGTGGGGTGCTCATGCGGTTCCGCCCACACAGTCTCGTCTGTTCGGGCGCGTGTTGGGCTTCCCGTGTAGCCCGTATGAGGTTGCTCATGCATAGGATCTTGGTGACGCGTGCTCGGGCTTTTGTGGGGGCACCTTATATGTTTTTACGCCAACGATTGTCCTTTCTTTTACAGGTGCTGAAAGGTGGCGTTCCACCACGGTTGATGTGTATTCCGTCGACTCCGAGCCTTGCCCGAGTGACTAGTTGGAGTAAACGCTTCGGTATTTTGGCGGACGTGAAGGTGATGATCCCTTCCCCACTTGAGTGCATTCAAGATCCTCCTTCGGGCCACTTTGCGATCACAGAGGGATGTTTGAGGCAGGATTTCAGATTCCCCCAAATGATGAAGTCATTGAAGTTTTTCGGTTTTGCGGCATTCCTGTCACTCAACTCTCCATGGTAGGGTTGACGAGGATTATGAGACTGCTTTGCTTCTTTCGGTAGAACGACTCCCAGAAGTCAGTTCGACTTTTTTGCAAGTGGTGCGAAGTCTTTCTTGGATCTGGCGACCGGGTTGAAAACTGGAGCAACAAGAGATGACTGTCGTTTGAAGAAAAAAAACAAACTACCATCACGGGGGAACCTTGTTCAGGTTTGTCAAAAACCCATGGACGTTGCCTGAGGCCTGGCGGGATCCTCCGGATCGCTGTCGCCGGCTTGCAGGGAGGGAGTATGACTTTTCTCAGTTGTTCGATTTCGAGGATCCACGCGAGTTGTGCGTCGCTCTTCACAAGATTAGCTTGTTTATTGTTGAGATGCGGCTGTGTTGGAACACCCTATTACTAATTTGGGTCAGGATCACTATGTCTTTAGAAAACCTATTTTTGACCTCATTGTATAGATCTAAAGGTCAATTAGAATTGAGTCTAAGGGTTAGTAGTTAGGTTTGGAAGCTGCCCTCAAGACCAGGTTTTTTCGTTTGGAGACTAAGTCATTTCGTCGAGCTCAGTACGACGAATCGTCGAACTCCGATCGATGATTGTTTAGCTCACTTCGACGAATCGTCGAACTCCATTCGACGATCGCTGAGCTCAACTTCAACAAATCGTCGAACTCCATTCGACGATCTTCGAGCTCAGTTCGACGATCTTGACTCCAGTTTGATTCTCTGTCTCTGAGCTCAGTTCGACGATAGTTGAGCTCAGATCGACGATCTCTGTTGCTGACTAAGTCCAAATCACTGAGCTCTGTTCGACGATAGTGGAGCTCAGTTCGACGTTTTTCTGAAGAGTTAAATGATTTTCAAGATTCAAAATTCAGACAGTTAAGGAGTTATTGCCAGCAATTAATTCAGAAGATTTTGTAGCCGTTTTCATTTATTCTGGAGTAAGTTTCAAGGGATTATCAAGGAATGTTTCATTGGACTTTCCCCCAGAAGACAATTACAATTAAGGATGTAATTAATGACAGGCTAACAGCTATTCTGGACAGAGGATCATTTCTTTTCAGAACAAAGGAATAAAAGATAAGATTTTTGAATTCCTAACAAGAAGAGAGTGCACAAGAAGAAAAGAAAAATATTCTCTGCAACAACTCTTCTCTAGAACAACATCTTTTCTCAACAACAATCATTCAAGAGAAAAAGAAAGAGAGCTGTAGACATTCTCTGTCTCAAAGAATTCACACAAGAACACCATCACCAAAAGGAGATCAACAAATCTGAAATCTTCAGATCTCTTTTGATTCAAGTGTTCAAGGCCATCATCATTCAAGACTCCAGACATCTCACATTTTAGCTGTTGCTGAAATCATCATTTGCTGGAGATCAATTTTCTGAAGGCCTATCACCCTACTGTAAAGCTTCATTTCCTGAACAACTACAGATCTCAGGGGGAGCTTTGACAACATCAATATCCACATAGTCTTCTCAGCTGCTTTGAGAAAGAGAATACTTTCATCACTCTCTCATCCCCACTTCTGTAAAGGGTTTTTCAAACTCCCTTCAAAAGTTTGTGTGTGGTTTTTGAGCACCTTATCAAAAGCTCATTGGTGGCAAGACACCTGATCAAAAAATCTGGTTTGGTTTTTGAGCACCTTATCAAAAGCTCATTGGTGCCCAGGACACCTGATCAACTCATCCTACAGTGGATTTCTACCTAGGGTGGTAGAAGAGTGGATGTACCCAGGTTGATTGGGGAACCACTATAGCTCCTTGTGTCTTCTGGTTGCTTGTCTTTATTTTTGTTTTTGGTTGTGATTATTTTGTGACTAGGTTGCTCTGTGATTAGGTAGTTTCTGTGATTAGATTTTCTATTTGCTTCCTTGTTCACTCAGATTACAACAATTGTTGTAAAAAATTTTTAAGCACCATACTTTATTCACCCCCCTCTAGAGTATTTCAGATCTAGCTTGCACTTTCAATTGGTATCAAAGCCAGGTTGGTTAAAAATATCACATCTCAGTGGTTGCACAGGCTAACACCTGAACCCAAAGATCCCTCTAGTTAGATCTGCTTGTTTTGATTTTGTTATTAGATTATTTCTTCACAAATCATGGCCCAAAATAAAGATTATGCTAGCACCAGACCTCCAGTGTGCAATCTATCCAAGTTTGCACTTTGGAAAGCAAGGATTAGACTATACATGAATTATATTTATGAGGACATTTTTAATTCTGTTTTGACAGTTTGTCCAAGACCTCCAGAAAACACAAGCACAAATGCTATTCCACCTCCATCAGGAACAGATGTTGATATCAAGAAGTGGAAAGTAGCAGATGCAAAGGCTATGAACATCTTAGCCCAGACTATGTCTGATGACATCTTCCAAAAGGTATCTGAATGTGATTCAGCAAAGGAAATCTGGGATAAGCTCTCTGAAATAGTCCCAGGATAAGCTGATGAAAGAAAGGACAGGAGATCCCACCTCATATCCCAATATGAGAATTTCAAGAAAGGAGAAGCTGAGTCAGTAGCTGAAATGTATAATAGACTCAGTCTGATAGTCAATGAACTCAAGACTTTGGATAAAGAGATCTCACTGACTGAACTAAATGATAAAATCCTAATGTGCTTCCCAAGCACTTGGGACTCAAGGATCTGGCCAATCAAGGATGCCATAAGTCTGAATGAGATTACAACAGAAGCTCTTTTGGGCAAGCTCAAGTCTTATGAGCTGCTCATTAAGAACAGAGAAGAAGAGCAGAAGGCTGCCTCACCAGCTACAAGAAAAGAAAAGACAATAGCTTTCAAAGCAACTAAAGATCAGCCTGAAGATAAAATCCCAGGCAATGATGAGCTACTTAGTCTACTGGCTAAAAGATTCTACAAGATGGCCAGAAAGGACTTCAGAAAGAGATCATACAAAGAGCATGATAAGCCAAGGTATGATAAGTCAAATAATAAAGAAATTGTTTGCTTTGGTTGCAGGAAACCAGGGCACATTGTGCCTGACTGTCCAGAGAATAAAAATAAGGACAGAAAGGATAAGAGAGAAAGAAGAAAAGATAAGGACTTCAAGAAGACTAGCAATGGCAAACCCTCCTCAAGCAAGAACAAACACACAAGGAAGGGATTTGTTGCTGAATCCTGGAATGAAACTGAAGAAGAATCAGAAGCTTCATCCAGCTCCAGTGATGATGAAGATGTTACTGAAGAGAAGGAGTTCTGCATGATGGCAATCAATGCCTCTCAACACAATTCTGATGCAGAAGATTCAGAGTCAGACTCAGAGACTCAACTTGAAGAGGACCAGGTAATTAGTTCTTTTGATTTCAATTCTGAATACTTTAAGTCTGAGTTTAAAGCATTATGTTTAGACTTACTAAAATCTGAGAAGGAAATCATTTCTCTCAGAAATCAATTATCTAAACATAGTATCTTAAAGTCAGAAAACCTCAAACTCTCTGAGGAGTTGGAGTGTTGTAGGGAGCAGATAGCTTCACTGAAAAGTGAGCTATCAGAGGCTAAAAAGCTTGAAGAATCCCTCAATTGGAGAAGTATCAAGCCGATGGACATCACAAGCACAGTGAACTCCAAACTCAATAGTACACTGGGCTTGGATGCTTCATCCAGCCAACCTATAGTTCTAACAACCCCAATTAAGTTTATTTCTGATAAAGGGAAGGGAGTTGTAGAGGTAGCTAGGAAAAATTCTGATCTGCCTAAGAAAACCAAGTTCCAGCAGAAATCGTCGAACGGAGCTCGACGATCGCCGAACGGAGCTCGACGATCGCCGAACACAGATCGACGATCTCAGGCAAAATCGTCGAACTCAGGTCGACGATCTCTAATTCCTGAACTCTGCCACAGTCGACCGTCGAACGGAGCTCGACGATCTGACCCAAGATCGTCGAATGCAGCTCCACGATCGTCGAACAGAGATCAGAGCTTTGGAAAATCTTTCAAGGGCAAATCAAAATCCAATCCTAGGTGCCCTTCATCCCAAAGCTTCAACCCTTATACTGAATGGATAATACCTCCAAGGAGATATCATCCTGATGGTTATAAGAGTCAACCAGGGATGTCATTTATTTCTGAGTTTAAAGGTTATCAACCTAGGCCCAAGGTAAACTGGGTCAAAAACAAATGAATTATTTTATGTGCTGGTGAAGACCTATCCAACATCAAACCAACAATGGTATTTGGATAGTGGGTGCTCAAAGCACATGACAGGGAACAAGGACAACCTCACATCCTTTAAAGCCAAGCTTGGACCCAAAGTCATATTTGGTGATTTAAACTTTGGACTGACAAAAGGATATGGTGCAGTCCAGATTGGCACAGTCACATTCAAGAAGGTAGCTTATGTGGAAGGACTGAAGCACAATTTGATAAGTATCAGTCAGCTATGTGATGAAGGCTACCAGGTGACTTTCAGCAAAGCCTTATGCAAGATCAAGTCAGTGGACAACACAACTGTGTTGACAGGTAAAAGGAAAGGTAACATCTACTTAGTAGATTTTCTTTCAACAGAAGTAGACATTTGCCTGTTTAATTCTGTTAGTAGACCTAATATTTTATGGCATAAGAGACTAGGACATTTAAACCTTAGAACCATTACTAGGCTATCCAAGGATAACCTTATTAGAGGATTACCTTCTGGCCCCTACAAGAATGAAGGACTCTGCAGGGCTTGTCAATTAGGCAAGCAAACTAAAAATAGTTTCAAGTCACTTAATAAGAGTGATTCACCTAGGATTTTGTATCTGTTACACATGGATCTGTTTGGACCCATCACAGTACAAAGCTTAGGAGGGAAATCTTACACTTTAGTAGTTGTAGATGACTTCTCAAGATTCACATGAGTGTTCTTTCTGAGGAAGAAGTCTGATAACTTTAAATGTTTGACAGAGTTTCTCAAGTGCGTACAGATTGAGTTCAATACTCACATTGCCCTGATCAGAAGTGATCATGGGACAGAGTTTGATTCTCTTCTTATGCAAGAGTTCTGTCAGAGTGAAGGGATCAGGCACACTTTCTCAGCTCCTAGAACTCCTCAACAAAATGGGGTAGCTGAAAGGAAAAAATAGAACCCTTATTGAATCTGCCACTACATTGTTGTCAGATGCTCACCTTCCTCTATCTTTTTGGGCAGAGGCAGTGAACACCTCCAACTATGTGCTGAACAGAAGTTTAATACATAAACTAAAGGGCAAGACTCCCTATGAATTACTCAAAGGGAAGAAACCTAAAGTAGATTATTTTAGAATTTTTGGTTGTATTTGTTATATTCATAATAATGACAAAAGATATTTAGCAAAATTTCAAGCCAAAGCTGATGAAGAAGTGTTTCTGGGATACTCCATGATCAGTAAGGCCTATAGGGTATATAATAAATCATCTCTTAAAATTGAAGAATCTGTTCACATATCATTTGATGAATCTAACATGTCTTTCAAGGAGAAGAATACTTCTACCATAGAACCTTTGCAGGTACATTCTCTTGCTGAAGATTTGAACAGGTTACAAATTATTCAAAAAGAGGAAAGCAGTGAAGATGAAGAAGACATTCAACATCATGAAGAGAAACTTCTTGAAGAGCTAGTTGTTGTACCACAAGAGGAAACAACAACACAGGTTGGTGAACAATCAACACCCCCTGTTGATTTAGTAACATCAAGAGACCATCCAATTTCCCAAGTAATTGGAGACATCTCAGCTGGTGTGCAAACCAGAAATCAGGTCAACCAAAACCTATTGCACACTTGCTTCCTATCTCAAATTGAACCTCAATCCATTCAAGATGCAGAGCAAGATCCACACTGGATCATGGCAATGCAAGAAGAGTTGCATCAATTTGAAAGGAACAAAGTTTGGGAACTAGTACCAAAGCCTAAGGATCACTCCATTGTTGGAACAAAGTGGGTGTTCAGAAACAAATTGGATGATCAAGGAGTAATTGTAAGGAACAAGCAAGGCTATTTGCTCAAGGGTACTCTCAAGAAGAAGGCATAGATTATGACCAGACTTTTGCACCAGTTGCAAGATTGGAAGCCATCAGAATCTTCTTAGCATATGTTGCACATAAAGGTTTCAAGGTATATCAGATGGATGTAAAGAGTGTCTTTCTCAATGGAGACATCAAAGAAGAAGTCTATGTCAGACAACCTCCAGGTTTTATCTCTCCAACCCATCCTGATTATGTTTTTTAAATTGAACAAAGCATTATATGGTCTCAAGCAAGCTCCTAGAGCATGTTATGAGACTCTAGCATGCTTTCTCTTGAAAAATGAATTTATAAGGGGTAGAGTAGACCAAACTCTTTTTATTAGAACCCATAAGTCTCATACCCTACTAGTACAGATCTATGTAGATGATATTATTTTTGGTTCTACTGATTCAAATTTGTGCAGAAGGTTCTCAAACTTAATGCATTCTAAATTTGAAATGAGTAGCATGGGTGAGCTATCCTTCTTTCTAGGATTGCAAGTCAAACAACATACTGAAGGCATATTCATTTCTCAAACCAAGTATGCAAAAGAATTGGTCAAGAAATTTGGTATGTCTGAAGCATCTTGTATGAAAACACCTATGCCTACTAATGTTGTATTGGATGCTGATGAACATGGGAAACATGTTGATCAGACAACATATAGAGTAATGATTGGCTCTTTACTATACCTTACAGCTAGTAGACCTGACATAATGTTTGCTACATGCATATGTGCTAGATTCCAAGTAAGCCCTATAGAGTCACACCTAATATTAGTTAAAAGGATTCTCAGGTATGTTAAAGGTTGTCCAAATCTAGGTCTCTGGTATCCAAAAGATTCAGCATTTGACTTAACTGGATTTTCTGATGCTGATTATGTTGGATGCAGAATTGACAGGAAAAGCACCAGTGGAACTTGTCAGTTTCTTGGTGACCGACTTGTCTCTTGGTTTTGCAAGAAACAAACATATGTGTCAACTTCAACTGCTGAAGCTGAATATATGGCTGCAGGTAGTTGTTGTTCACAAATCTTGTGGATTCAAAATCAACTCCTAGACTATGGCTACAACTTAGAGAAGTTAAAAATATTTTGTGATAACACCAGTGCTATTTCTATAGCTCAAAATCCAGTCCTCCATAGTAGGACAAAACACATAGAAATTAGGCATCACTTCTTAAGGGATAATGTTGAGAAGAATAAAATTGAACTTCAATATATCCCAACTAATTTGCAAAGGGGAGATATTTTCACCAAACCCTTGGATGAAAAGAAACACACCTTCTTCCTAAATCAGTTAGGAATGTTAGATGAAGGAAGTCTATAATAATATCCAAGATTTTAAAACTTTAAAAATTGACCAAGATTAGGCAAACATCTTGATTTTTCTAGTGTCGAGAGTGTTTCTGGTCTCTGAACTACGCTCGACGATTTTCCCCCCGATCGTCGAACGGAGATCGACGCTTTCCAAAATCGTCGACCTGAGTTCAGCGCTTCTCAGATAGTGCTCAACTATCTCTCCAGGTCAACGATCATCGAACGGCGCTCGATGATTTTGTTTTCTGAACTATCTTCGAATGGAGCTCGACGCTCTCCAATATCGTCGAACGGAGATCGACGATATTGAAGACCTTTCAAATTCCTTTAGAAGCCCCGATCGTCGAACTGAGTTCAACGATCTTTCCTTTTCTGCGTCGAACCCTAATACAAAATTCATTTTTCGGTCGTCGTTCTCTCTTTGCGCCTTCGTTCTCTCTGCAAAAATTCTCTTTCCCTCCAAACTTCTCTACACTTAGTCGTTTGCTTGTTTATTCTTTGCAGGAAACCATGGCTGTCTCTGTCGCCGTTCTGGCCGCCATGAAATTAGATGTTGGATTCGATATTGACATGGATTCTTTCAGCACTAGTGATCAGGTCTTTCAAGACATTCTGGAACTGTTCAAGGAACAAAAGCTTGTTACTATCATGTCCACAAGAATCAAATTGGCTGCTGATGAGATTAAAGAGTGGGTGTATACTGCCCATAACCAGGACCAAAATACAGTGGTTGGTTCAATTTCTGGAACCCAGGTCCCTCTGACTTCTACTATTCTGACAAAGATTTTTGGATTGAATTCTAGAGAGGATTCTGCTGAGTTGTCAGGAGAAGCATTTTCTGATTTACTTGCTAGAATGGGTCATTCTGATGCAAACCCTAGCAAGCTGCTGCAAAAGAACTTAGCTGTTGAATACAGGTTTTTAGCTGATGTAGTGAGAAAAGTGCTTCTGCCCAAACATTCAGCCCATGATACCATCTCTAGGTATCAGCTGTGCTTGATGGGTGCTTTAGTGGATAAGAAACAGTTAAACTGGGGAGATATCTTCTTTGATCTGATTAAGAAGAAGATCAATAAGAATTTTGTGAATTATGGAAGGATCTTAGGGATGTTTCTTCATAACAGATGCCCTGCACTGCTAGTCTCATCTGGGATGCACATCAATGCCTCTAAGAGGCTGTCCTGTGCCCTGTTTGGCAAATGGGACAGACAGATAGTGAAGCCCAGCAGGCCCTCTGCAAGCACCACTTCAGGCACAAGGACTCTTGCAGTCTCTTCCCCTCAAGTCTCTGCCCATGCAGAAGACTTGCATGCTGCTTCTCCTCCTCCTCCTCCTCTTATTTCATCTCCACCAGTCACCTCAACCATTCAAATCTCATCCACCATCATTATTTCCAGCCCATCTCCTACATCAATTCCATCTCCAATCCCTACTTTCATAGAAGAACCATTCCACCCTCCACATCACTACCCTCACCCAGACATTGACACATCATCCAACATTCCATCATTCAATCTTCTAGATGATTCCTTCATGGATGATTCACCTTCATCCCCTCCTGATCCACCCTCTTCATCCACATCATACCAACAACTTCTGCAAGATATCATTGATCAACCCTCCTTCACACCTTCTATCTCTATACCACTGTCTTCCATTTCCACAATCCCAACACCTCAACCTTCCTTTCCCCCATACACCAGCTCTCCTCTAACATCACCAGTTGCTCCACCATCCTTCTCTACCTCTGCTCAAGTCCCTACTGAGCATGTAGATATTCCAGCCTTAGCTGACAAACTGTATGAGCTGATAGCTCCCAGGCTCTCACTTCTATTGGAGACCTCCTTGGCTCCCCTCTTCAAGTAAGTTGCAGACTTATCTGCCAGGCTATCCTCCATCTTTCCTCCTCAGGCAATCCCTTCCTTTGGGTGTCTTGATCCAGCTGTCTCTGAATCTAGGCAGGGGGAGATGCCTTATGAAGATGTTAGATTGCCTGCTGCTGCTGCTGCTGCCAGTTCTTCAACTCAAGCTCAAGCTTCAACACCACCTCAAGTTGTTGTTTTCCCAATGGATCTCAGATCTTTATTATCAGCTTTTAATTCAGTTTACTTCAGCTGTCTTCCAGAGCAAATTGCAGTCCAGCCATCAGAGGATCTCTCCAAGGTCATTGTGCCCTTCTCAAGCTGTGATACCAGCTTAATTAGCTCCTATATAAATTCCCTATATACTCCTGAGCCCTCTGTTTCCATTGATCTTACTGCTGCTACTCCTGCTGACAATAATGTTATTGTTTCAGTTGCTGCTGTTGATATTGTTGATATTGCTAACAATTCTGATGATTTAATCTCTAAGGATATACATATGATAGAGGCATATGACTTTGAGCCTGCTGTCACTGCTGATGTTGCTCCTGCTGATGTGTTTGTATCTGAAAATGTTTTCTTTGAATCTGTTACTGCCCCAGTTGCTGCTGTTACTACTGCTATTATATCTTCTGAAAGTATTGCTCCTGAAAGTTCTATATCTGCTGTTACTACTGCTGCTACAACTTCTGTCAGTACGATTTCTGCTTCTACTGCTGCTGCTACAACTGCTGTCACCACTGCCTCATCTGCTCCAACCCAACAACAGAAAGATTATCTGAAAAGGATTGATGCTTTATATGATGAGCAAAGCTCTAAAAGTGATGAATATAGGACTGATTCTGATGATTCCTCAGCCACTATTGCAAGAAAAAGAAAAGCAAGAAGCACGGCAATGAAAAGAGTTCCACCAGCTAAAGTAAAAGATACAAATGATATTCCCTATTATATTCTTCATGACTGCCCTATAACTGAACACTGGATGCAATATTCCAAGAATCAATTAAAGGCTATGAAAAAGAAGAGGAAATATGAGAAAGGTTCCTCTCAGTTCCATCATCCTCCTCCACCTCCTCCTCTTGATGCAGGTGCAGGTGGTAGCTCTGCTGCTCATCCTTCTGCTAGAAGTCAAACCCCCTTATCAACCTCATGGAAGATCTCAATATAGGGGAAGCCAATCCAGAGGTTCTCAATCAAGGAGAGGAAATTATAGAGGAAACCAAAGGGAACTCCAAGTTTACTCCAAAGGCTATTCTAGACAGCATCCATACTCAAGGGAAGGACAAGCTTCATCTGATACAACTTCAGGCCCTTTTCCCTACAAGCTGAAAGAATTAGTCTCATCCAGAGCTCCTCCAGATAATCCTTCCAACAGATATGAACCTCCAGTGCCTTTTGAGGATCCAGAGAATAATCCTACAGCCTGGACAGCAAGAATGAAGGAATTAGCTGCCTTGGACCAGATTAAGAAAGCCAGAGAGCAAGGCAAGGACACCTCCAGCATTACTACATTGTCAGAACAAAGAAAGAAGGAACTTGAAAGATATGCCTCCAGCAAGTTCTTTGATTCTGAAAGATACATGGAGCTGCACCCTGAAGCTGTAGTACCAAGGCCTAAACAACAAACATCTCTAGGTGCAGCTGATGACAGAAGATCAAAGAAGGAAGCTCTTAATCCAAATAGAGAAATTAAACTTTTAAAGAGCAAGGAGAAGGAATAATTCTATAAGGTGACAATTATTCTGATTTATGATCTGTCTGAGATATATCTGTGCTTCTGCAATGTCTTGTTTATTGCATTTTTGCTTTGTATATTGTTGCTTTTATTTCAATTTCTGTAAATAGTAATCCTAACCCAAATAGGGGAAGATTGTTGGAACACCCTATTACTAATTTGGGTCAGGATCACTATGTCTTTAGGAAACCTGTTTTTGACCTCATTGTATAGATCTAAAGGTCAATTAGAATTGAGTGTAAGGGTTAGTAGTTAGGTTTGGAAGCTGCCCTCAAGACCAGGTTTTTTCGTTTGGAGACTAAGTCATTTCGTCGAGCTCAGTACGACGAATCGTCGAACTCCAATCGACGATCGTTTAGCTCACTTTGACGAATCGTCGAACTCCATTCGATGATCGCTGAGCTCAACTTCAACAAATCGTCGAACTCCATTCGACGATCTTCGAGCTCAGTTCGACGATCTTGACTCCAGTTTGATTCTCTGTCTCTGAGCTCAGTTCGACGATAGTTGAGCTCAGATCGACAATCTCTGTTGCTGACTAAGTCCAAATCGCTGAGCTCCGTTCGACGATAGTGGAGCTCAATTCGACGTTTTTCTGAAGAGTTAAATGATTTTCAAGATTCAAAATTCAGACAGTTAAGGAGTTGTTGCCAGCAATTAATTCAGAAGATTTTGTAGCCGTTTTCATTTATTCTGGAGCAAGTTTCAAGGGATTGTCAAGGAATGTTTCATTGGACTTTCCCCCAGAAGACAATTGCAATTAAGGATGTAATTAATGACAGGCTAACGGCTATTCTGGACAGAGGATCATTTCTTTTCAGAACAAAGGAATAAAAGATAAGATTTTTGAATTCCTGACAAGAAGAGAGTGCACAAGAAGAAAAAAAATATTCTCTACAACAACTCTTCTCTGGAACAACATCTTTTCTCAACAACAATCATTCAAAAGAAAAAGAAAAAGAGTTGTAGACATTCTCTGTCTCAAAGAATTCACACAAGAACACCATCACCAAAACGAGATCAACAAATCTGAAATCTTCAGATCTCTTTTGATTCAAGTGTTCAAGGCCATCATCATTCAAGACTCCAGACATCTCACATTTTAGCTATTGCTGAAATCATCATTTGCTGGAGAACAATTTTCTGAAGGCCTATCACCCTACTGCAAAGCTTCATTTCCTGAACAACTACAGATCTCAGGGGGAGCTTTGACAACATCAATATCCACATAGTCTTCTTAGCTGCTTTGAGAAAGAGAAGACTTCCATCACTCTCTCATCCCCACCTCTGTAAAGGGTTTTTCAAACTCCCTTCAAAAGTTTGTGTGTGGTTTTTGAGCACCTTATCAAAAGCTCATTGGTGGCAAGACACCTGATCAAAAAATTTGGTTTAGTTTTTGAGCACCTTATCAAAAGCTCATTGGTGCCCAGGACATCTGATCAACTCATCCTGCAGTGGATTCCTACCTAGGGTGGTAAAAGAGTGGATGTACTCAGGTTGATTGGGGAACCACTATAGCTCTTTGTGTCTTCTGGTTGCTTGTCTTTATTTTTGTTTCTGGCTGTGATTGTTTTGTGACTAGGTTGCTCTGTGATTAGGTAGTTTCTGTGATTAGATTTTCTATTTGCTTCCCTGTTCACTCAGATTACAACAACTGTTGTAAAAAGTTTTTAAGCACCATACTCTATTCACCCCCCTCTAGAGTATTTCAGATCTAGCTTGCACTTTCAGGCTAGTTCTCGCGGGTCTTTCGACAGAGTTGTGTCGCGCCGCTGGTGCGCGGAAATAAGAGAAAACTAGATCTTTTGCAGCGACATGGAGTAGGTGGGCCATTTTCTGCTTCCCTCGAGGCTTTTATTGAGGTCGCCGATGACTTCCCGGATGATGCGGTTGATGAACCTCCGCCTAAAGAGACCGAGGGTCCCCGGAGCTCCCCGTGACTAAGATGACTTCTCGAGAGATTCATAAGTCATCAATGGTGGTGGCAAAGGGGATGGTGTGGGAATGCACCGCTTGCTGAGCTCTTTGTACGAAGGTATGTTTGTTTCCCCTGGTGCTTATACATATTTAGTTCGCATCATGTATTGAATAATTTATTTGTAGTTGGACGAGATACGTTACATAACGCTCTCCTGGAACAACAGTTATGGGACCATGAAAGATGATTTTCTTTCTTTGCGGACAAAGCTGGCCGCGTCTGGGGATTCTCTGTCGGTGGCTCAGAAGAAGAAGAGGAAGTCGTTTCCTGGCTAGTCAATGTGGAGTCTCAATTATCCTCTTCCCGAGCTGAGGTCGTGGCTTTTCGGGCGAAGCCGAGCGCTGCTGACATAGAGGTTGAGGCTCTATGCGGGAGGTTGGTTTCTACTGAGGCAACTCTCGTAGATTTGGTTCATTGTACCAAGGTGGTTGATGCTACGATGTTTCAGCAAAAGGCAGAGGTTGAGCAACTGAAGAAGGAGAAGGCCCAGCTGATCGCGGAACGGGAGGAGGTCGAGGTCGTGTGGGCGACAGCGGTGTCCGAGTATGAGGGGTCCATGACTTTAAGATGAAATGGCCTTGTATGGCATAGGAGGCCCGCTCTGAGATGATGGTGACCGAGATCGACTCACTCGTGGAGGACGAGCGTGAAGCGGCGTACTGCTTGGGCTTCAACAAGGGGCTTCTAGCTGTTCGGAGGTTTCCGGAGCGTGATGATTTGGACGTGGAGGATGCCTCAGATGACGACGTCGGTGTTGATGTCGAGGGATGATCCTATGATTCGTCTCCTTTTGTTTTTCCTTCTCAGCTTTTCTTGTTTTTGGTTTGGTAGGCGCATCTTTTTGTTGTTGTACGTTTTAAATTTTTCATGATGATGTAGCCCATGAGACACTTTTTATTTGAGTGGAGACCCTTTTTACTATTGGATATGTTGTGTTCTAGCTGTGTTTTTTTGATGCGTGTATGCTATTGGCAGAGTAGTGCTATGCTTAAGTGTTGGTACTTCGAACATCTCGCCAACGAGAGGTATTCATTCGCTCATGTGGAGGCGAGTAGCCCTTGTCTGCTTATGCCTCGGGAGTACATGGTTTGTCTGAGTGGAGGTGGCAAAGGACTTTAGGAGAATTGGGTTTCGTCCGAGCAGAGGTGGCGAAAAATCTTTGTTCGACCCCTCTTTAGTAGGATCGGGGTCTGTCCGGGTGGAGGTGGCGGATAATATTTGTTCGTTCGCACCTTAGGAGGACCGGTGGAGGTGGCGAAGAATCTTTGTTCGTTCGTGTTGGTATTACCATGGTGATCTGGAAGTGATCAACATGTGGCCTTTCTGCCAACGTAATATAAGTCTATGAGGTCGCACATAAGAGCTCTTGAGAAGTTGGAAAGGTTTGTGTTGGCTTTGCCCATATGTGATATGAGTGAAGGACCAAGCCTATGACATTTTGGATATGGAGGAATTTCATTTCGGGACCTGTATTGTGAATATGGGTCATCAGGTAAGTTATCAGAAGAAAGCTATGGGAAATTCGTTGAGTATGGATGAGAGGTTTCGACGAATGGTTTAGATTCATCGAGTACCATCGTGACATCTCAACTCTTCCATCTTAGAATCATCGAGTATCATCGAGACAACTCAACGCTTCGTCGAGTATCATCGAGACATCTCAACGCTTTTGTCTTGGATTCGTTGAGTATCGTCATGACTGATTCGAAGAGTTAAACCTTGATTCGTTGTATATCGCCTTGATACCCGGACGATTTGCCCTGTGTCATTTCGTAGAATATTCACGTGTTAACTCGACGAATAGTTTTGATTCGTCGAATATCAACGTGATACTCGAAGAATTTTGTTTCGACCGATTTATTTCCTTTAAGTCCGGTTCGGCGATTTTTGTTGGCATTGATTCGTTCGGTTCAACATATATATAGGATATGTACTGTTGAACCGATAAGAAACTGTCCATTCCCCGACCTAATCATGTGAAGCCGACTACGATTCCTTCGCAACGGAACTTTTCCGCATCCACGACTATCACCGCTTCTCGCCGCTGACCGCCTACCATCTACCATCACCGAAAAAGGGTTTCTTGTGCGTCGGACTCGACACCGCCACCTCTTCTTGAACGGATCTAGTAGTCCGTGGAGATGTTGAGGGTAAACTTAGTTCCGACCTAGATCTTGTGTGACAAGAGTCTAGGGTTCTCCGTGCTCGTGTGGATATCCGTAGAGGCATGGACATTATTCTACGCTCAAAACTCCAGCAGTTGTCGTTCGTTCGAATCATTCGGAGCACCTTGGTTGAGTATTGACTCAATCCCTCAAAAGTATGATTTTATTATAGCTTTTTACTTCTTGATTAATGTTAATCATTAGATCTGAACTCTTTTGAGTTTTCTTGTTCAATTTTTGCTGCGTGCACAAGTGTTGTGTCATCCTAGCAAAATCCAAAAGTGGTATCAGAGGCAGTTCGTGCGATGATCATTGTTTCAGAAGTTGCTAAATCCATTGTGTGTTGATCTAGAAATTTTAAAAGTGTTCTAAGATGCCTAGATCTATTCCCGGAATATCAAATGTTGATGGATTTTGTGTGGAATCGGCAAGACCACTGCCAGGGGCGCTGCCCCATGGACCCCGTTAGGGGCTCTGCCCCTAAGACCCAGCCAAGGGCGCAACCCCTTGGAACCCCGCCAAGAGCGCATGTGATTTCGTTGGGATATCTTTGTTACTCCTTAACAGTAACTGTCCCTCTTGTTGGTTTGTGAAACCAAATGTGTTAGATTTTAAATCTCACATAGAGAGATGAGCTTGTCTGTTGTGTAAGTGGAGTTGGTGTTGCTCATGTCCAGTGCATGTAAATCTGAGGATTTAGAAGGGTTCTAGATGTTCCGATTTAGACCAACTCATCAAGTGTTCATGATTTATTTGTGCACATCTGGGATGCATTTGGATTCTGATTGTTGTTGTTTCATTATGTGGATGTGCACATTGGTTAATTGTTAACCGCGATTAAGTGTTAATGAACAATCTAAAATCCCTTAAGCAATATTAAGTATTTGGATGCCTTCCGATGGATGACACTCTTCCTGCCTCGGTCGATGAAGTGTGGGCTTGCCAAAGCAAGGTGCATTAATCTATCTTGGTAATGGTGTGAGCGGATAATTGTGATATCCCACTGTTGACATCGGGTCAAACTTAACTGGGTGACCTCAAAGGTTGAGTTCCCAGAGGCATTGGGTTGGCATGCACCATATGATGGATGCGAATAAAGAGTTATTCACCAGCCATACAAGAATTGCATTGTGATGCAATTGGCAAGCGTTGCCTACCTAAATAGCTACATTGTGAGAGAAAAGCCAAAGCTGACTCATAATGTTAGTGAAATATGGATCTTGTCCACTAAGAGAGTAACTCACATATACTCTCTGAATTGATATCGAGGGTTATCAGTTTGATAAAAATAGTGGGAGTTATTTTAATTAAAGTCCTTATCAAAAGAATAAAATATATTTTGAAATGTGGTACTGATTTTACTTTGTTTGATCCTTGTAGAATTTCCATGCCAAGTAGTTCACACTCCACCACGTCCCTCAGAGCCATCCTTGAGAAGGAAAAGTTGAGTGGTACTAATTATTTATACTGGTACAGGAGCTTGAGAATTGTTCTTAGGCAAGAGCGAAAGTTCTATGTTTTGGAAGAGGAATCCCTTGAAGACCCTATCGGGAATGCGCCTCGTGCTGATAAGGATGCTTATAAGAAGTATCTTGACGACTCCTTAGACGTCGAATGTCTCATGCTGACAACCATGAACTCTGAGCTCCAAAAGCAACATGAGCACATGGGTTGCAAGAAAATTGATGAGCATCTCAAGAAAATGTTTCAAGGGCATGCTCGTCAAGAGAGATTTGACGTCACTAAGGCGTTGTTTCAGTGTAAGATGGGAGCTCGGGACCTAGTAGGGACTCACGTACTCAAGATGATTGGGTATAAAGAGAACCTTGAGAGACTAAGCTTCCCTCTGGGTCAAGAGTTGGCCACCGACCTGATCATGCAATCGTTGTCGGACAGTTATGAGCAGTTTGTCTTAAACTATAACATGAATGAAATAGACAAGACACTGCCCGATCTCCTAAACATGTTGTGAACTGCGGAGATCAATATAAAGAAGGCTAAGTCTACTAGCCCCATAATGATGGTGCATAAAGGCAAGGGCAAAGCCAAGAGCTTCAAGAAGACGAGGGTAGAATCTAAGTCTGCTCTGGAGCCCAAGTCTTCATCACTGAAGAAGAAAGGCTCTGCGAAAGAAGGAAAATACCACCACTGTGGTAAGGCTGGTCATTAGAGGAGGAATTGTCCTTCGTACATTGAGGGTTTGCACAAGATGAAGGGAGGTATGACTTCCGCTTCAAGTATATATGTTATAGAGATAAACCTTTCTGATCTTTCATCATGGATATTGGATATTGTATGTGGTTCTCACATTTGTATAAATGTGCAGGAACTGGGAAGGAGAAGATTGTTAAGTAAAGGAGAGGTGGACCTGCGTGTTGGCAATGGAGCAAGAGTTACTGCTGTCGTTGTTGGTGTTTACCGTCTTGCTTTGCCCAGTGGGCTTGTAATTGAATTAGATAATTATTATTTTGTTTCATCCATAACTAGAAACATTATATCTATTCATGTTTGGACATGATTCGATTTTTTTATTATTAAGAATAATTATTGTTTTATATTTAAGAATGATATTTGTTATGGTATAGCCCAAATGTTCAATGGTTTATATTTTTTGAACTTAGACCATCAGATCTATAGTATAGAAAATACTAAAAGACTAAAGACGAATGACTCGAACCCTACGTACCTTTGGCATTGTTGTTTGGGTCATAGGAATGAGAAACACATATACATGCTCCATAGAGGTGGACTACTGGACTCATATGATTATGAATCATTTGAGAGATGTGAGTCTTGTTTGTTAGGCAAGATAACTAAGGTCCCTTTCACTAGTTTCAACGAGAGGGCTGATGATCTCTTGGGTATAGTACATAATGATGTATGTGGACCCATGAGTTTTATGGCTAGAGGTTGGTATTTCTACTTTGTTATATTTACTGATGATTTCAGTAGATACGAATATGTTTATCTTATGAAGTGCAAATCTGAAACCTTTGAAAAATTCAAAGAGTTTAAGAACGAAGTAGAGAACCAATTGGGTAAGAAGGTTAAAGTACTCTGATCTGATCAAGGTGGCGAATACCTAAGTCATGAGTTTTGTGATAATCTGAAAGAGTGTGGTATTGTATCACAACTCACTCCACCTATAACACCGCAGCATAATGGTGTGTCTGAGCAGAGGAATCGTACTCTGTTAGACATGGTACGGTCGATGATGAGTCATGCAGATCTGCTTGTTTCCTTTTGGGGTTTTGCTCTAGAAACTGCTGCTTTTACACTAAATCGTGCTCCAACGAAAGCGGTTCTAAAGACACCATATGAGATATGGATTGGAAAGCGTCCTAGTATGTCGTTCATTAAGGTTTGGGGCTATGAGGCATACGCGCGACATCAAATGTCTTACAAGCTGAAACCCAAGTCAGATAAGTGCTATCTTGTGGGGTATCCTAAGAAAACTAAAGGGTACTATTTCTACCTACCGTCCAATGGCAAAGTGTTTGTTGCAAGAACCTGTGTCTTTCTTGAGAAAGAGTTCTTAAGTAAAAAAAGACTGGCAAGGTAGAACTTGAAGAAGTTCAAGAACCATAAAATGTGAATGAACTGGATTTGGAACCTGAGTCAGGACTACAAGTTGTTGTAGCTAGAGAACCTACTAAGAAAACATAAGTTCCACGTATATCTAATAGACCAAGCTTTGAGCCTGAGAGATATGGATTTTTTGTGTCTCAAATAGGTAATATGTTGCTTATGGATCATAGTGATGAGCCTACAACCTACCAAAAGGATATGAGTGGACCGGACTCCGAGAAGTGGCTTGAGGCCATGAAATCTGAAATGGATTCCATGTATGAAAACCAAGTCTGGACCTTGGTGGAACCACCTGAATGGGTACGACCCATAGGGTGCAAGTGAGTCTTCAAGAAGAAGACCGACATGGATGGGAATGTACATACATTCAAAGGGCGGCTGGTGGCTAAAGGTTTCAAGCAAATTCATAGAATTGACTATGATGAGACTTTTTTCCCTGTTGTCATGGTTAAGTCCATCAAAATTCTGCTTGTTATTGTTGCGTATTATGGCTACGAGATCTGGAATATGGATGTCAAAATGACTTTTCTAAATGAAAACCTTCTTGAGGAAGTGTATATGACACAACCCGAGGGTTTTGTATCTCCATGTGAAGCCACTAAAATATACAAGCAGCAGAGATCCATTTATGGATTAAAACAAGCTTCTCGAATTTAGAATCTTCGTTTTGATGAAAAGATCAAAGAGTTTGGTTTTATCAAGAACGAGGATGAACCGTTTGTTTATAAGAGGATTAGTGAGAGCATCATTGTCTTTCTGATATTATATGTAGATGACATACTACTAATCGGGAATGACAAACAAACCCTACAAGTTGTTAAGAACAACCTAGGGAACTGCTTTTTCATAAAATACTTGAGTGAATCGACTTATATACTTGGTATTAAGATCTATAGAGATAGATCGAAGAAGTTGCTGGGTTTGACCCAAAATACATACATTGATAAGGTGCTGAAGCGGTTCAACATGCTTGAGTCCAAGAAAGGATTCTTACCCATGTCTCATGATGTGAGTCTCTCTAATTACCAATATCCCAAGTCTTCTGAAGATAAGGACCACATGAATTTGATTCCATATGCTTCGGCAATTGGGTCAATCATGTATGCAATGATATGTACTTGACCTGATATCTCTTATGCCTTAAGCATGACTAGCAGGTATCAGTTTGATCTCGATGAAAGTCACTGGATTGTCGTTAAGAATATCTTGAAATACTTGCGAAGGACTAAGGATACATTCTTGGTATTTGGTGGAGAGGAAGAGCTCATTGTAAGAGGTTACACGGATGCTAGCTTCCAGACTGATAGGGAAGACTCAAAGTCTCAGTCAGGGTTCGTATTTTGCCTTAATGGAGGTGTTGTTAGATGGAAGAGTTCCAAGCAGGAGACAGTTGTCGATTCTATAACTGAGGCCGAGTATATCGCCACTACAAATTCAACGAAGGAGGCTGTATGGATTAGGAAATTCATCGGCGAGTTAGATATAGTTCCCAACATTGTTCATCCCGTAGATCTCCACTGTGACAACAACAGTGCAATTGCACTTACTTCGGAACCTAGATCTCATCAGCACTCCAGGCACATACTTCGGCGATTTCATCTTATTCGAGAGATTATCGATCAAGTAGATGTGAGCATTAGCTGACTACCGACTGAAGAAACTATTACGGATCCATTGACAAAGCCTCTAGTGTAGATAAAACATGATTGTCTTGTTAGATTTATGGGTATACGATACCTTAATGATCAGCCCTAGTGTGACTCTTGTGGATTGTATGTTTGTTGGTTGTAATAATTCATTTGATGAATACAGTACTATATGCATTTCATTTATATATTTTGACAAGTTCATTTATTTTGTAAATTTATTTCTATTGTGATAGAGTAATTTAACATAATAAATGCCCTTAGAATGTTTGCTTCCATAGGAGTCAAGTGGTGTCTTGAATATGAGATCTTATGTTTTAGAAGCTTCATTCTTAAATGCTCCCTGGTCAAGTGTCATCTTAGAAGCTAAGGGAGATGATGACACATTGAGACTGGCATGTGCATTGATTGATGATCGGTTCTCACAGGTAATGATATTATGATATCAAGTCATCACATGAGTACTTTTTAGTCAACAAGTTGTACTGGACAAACCCACCATGAGAATACTTTGTGGATTGTTATATGAACGTGTCACAAGTATGACTCAAGTGGCAATTGTGTTTGTTGTCCTTTGACCTGAAGTGACAACATTCATCGAGTGAGGAAGAGCGTGCTTTGATCATATCAAAAGTTCAGTCTTGAGAAAGTTGGATGATAAAAGTGGTTATTGGGTACGTTACGAATCATTTGAGTGTTTGTGTGTGAGCAGAGATGAGATTTGTCCTCCTATATGACAGGAGTTACATCCACCGGCCCCTTGATGGAATGGGACTGAGAAATACATGATCATGTTTGGTTGAGTCAATATATGATATTGTGCTCACCAATTTATAGAAGTCAATTCTAGACCAGGAAACTAGGATTGAACCATTATGAGGGTGACACGGTCTATACCTCTAGTTCTATCCAGATGTAAGGGATGAAGGGACATTACAACACTAATACATTGGTCACAATGACTTTCAAGTTTTAAACTCTTATTGCTTGGGGAGAAATGATGCATTGCTAGATGCCGCACATTGTTTATGAAGCTTTTGTTTGATACTTTCAAGATTAAGTGAGAGACTATTAGTATTACCGTGGTGATCTGAAAGTGATCAAACATGTGGCCTCACTGCCAACGTAATATGAGCCTATGGGGTCACACATAAGAGCTCTTGAGAAGTTGGAAAGGTTTGTGTTGGTCTTGCTCATATATGATATGAGTGAAGGACCAAGCCTATGACGTTTTGTATATAGAGGAATTTCATTCCGGGACCTGTATTATGAATATGGGTCACCAGGTAAGTTATCAGAAGAAAGCTAAGGGAAATTCGTCGAGTATGGACGAGAGGTTTCGACGAATGGTCTATATTCGTCGAGTATCTTCGTGACATCTCAATGCTTCCATCGTAGAATCGTCGAGTATCGTCAAGACAACTCAATGCTTTGTCAAGTATTGTCGAGACATCTCAAAGTGTCTGCCTTGGATTCATCGAGTATCGTCATGACAGATTCAACGAGTTAGACCTTGATTCGTCGTATATCACCTTGATACCCAGACGATTCGCAATGTGTCGTTTCGTCGAATATTCACGTGTTAACTCGACGAATAGTTTTGATTTGTCGAATATCAATGTGATACTCGACAAATTCTGTTTCGACCGGTTTATTTCCTTTAAGTCTTGTTCGGTGGTTTTTGTTGGCATTGATTGGTTCAATTCAACGTATATATAGGATATGTACAGTTGAACCGATAAGAAACTATTCATTCCCTGACCTATTCGTACGAAGTTGATGGCGATTGCTTCGCGACGGAACTATTCCGCATCTGTGACTGTCGTCGCTTCTCACAGCCGACCGCCGACAATCTACCGTCGCCGAAAAAGGTTTTGAAAGTGCAGGTTAGATCTGATATACTCTAGAGGGGGGTGAATAGAGTATGGTGCTCACTATAAACTTTTTACAACTATTGTTGTATTCCTAAGTGAACAGGGAAGAAATTAAAATAAAGCAAGCGCAGCAACTATCTAAACACAGAGCAACACAGAACAATCACAGTGCACAGCCAGAAAACAGAAGAAAAGAGCAACCAGAAGACACAAGGAGCTATAGTATTTCCCCAATCAATCTAGGTACATCCACTCTTCTACCACCATAGGTAGGAATCCACTGCAGGATGAGTTGATCAGGTGTCCCGGGCACCAATGAGCTTTTGATAAGGTGCTCAAAAACCAAACCAGATTTTTTGATCATATGTCTTGCCACCGCTGAGTTTTGACAAGGTCTCAGAAACCAGCACAAAACTTTTGAAGGGAGTTTTGAGAAACCCTTTTACAGCAGAAAAGGAAGAGGTGAGATGTTCTTCTCTATCAACAATCAGAGAGAAGACTAGTGGATGATGTTGTCAAAGCTCCCACTGAGATCTGGAAGTTGTTCAGGAAAAGAAGCTTTGCACTAGGGTGATAGGCCTTCAGTAGGTGAGATCTCCAACAAAGAATGATTCCAACAATGGATGAAATGTGTAGTGTCTGGAGTCTTGATGGATGAAGCCTTTGAACACTTGAGTCAAAAGAGATCTAGAGATTATTCTTTTCTGTATGTTGATCTCCTTCAGTGGTGAGTGTTCTAAATGAATTCTGTTAGTGTGTATGTTGCTTTGTTACTGCTTGATCCTATTTTTTTCTGTGTCACCCTTCTGACTGATGAACATTCAAACTTTTGAATGTCGAGCAGTAATTGCAGTCGGCTTTGGAAAGAATCAGCAATCAATGACTTTCCTAATTGTCCCATAGAAAAACGGCATGTAATCGTCCATAGTCAATGAGCGTTCTAACGGTAACATTCAGAGAAAATCTGGCATTAAATGTTCATGAATAAGCGCCAAGAAACGGGACGGGAAACTTGAAGAAAACCTAGTCTGGATTCGTCGAGCGGAGAACACAATTCGTCGAGCTGCACTTGTGTTCGTCGAGCTAAGCTTGAGAGAGTTCGTCGAGCTGAGCTTAAGAGAGTTCGTCGACCAGACAATCTTCATTCGTCAAACAGACAGACTTCATTCGTCGAGCTGAGAACCAAATTCGTCGAGCTGAGAAAAGTTCTGGACTTAGGCAAAATACTCTGCATCTGCTGAAATGCTGTGTCGACATAAGTTGGTTTCGACAGATTGATCTTGGTGTCGACACAAGTCCTCTGGTGTCGACATGTAACACCTCCCCTATAGTGGACGTATAATATGGGTCCGGCCGGGGCCCCACAGCATACGAACGCCACAACTTTAGTATTATAAGTTGATATAACTACCCAAACTCAAAACACTAGCACAACACAGCGGAAACAAACAGGACTAGAAGTTATCCACCACTAAAGAGTAAAACAAATGGCCTTAAGGCCTAACATCAAGTGTCCAAAAGAGACATAATACATCAATCATGAATGTGCTCAGCACTCCTAGTCTACCTCGGCATGCAAGCCGGACAAAAGAGTCTCAAACAAACATCATCATAAATGTAGTGCTACAAAAGAGGGAAAAACACTTCATGGGCTTAGGCCTTTTTGGCCGGCGTGCTAGCTCATGCATGCGATCCTTGCCCTGTAAAAATTATTAGTAACGTGGGTCAGCAAAGGCTGACCTCAAACTGTGTAACAACACATCTCCTCCCGGCCGCCCCTAACGGACCCGGGGAAACCTCCAACCTGCAATTCAGCACTTCATATGCAATAAAAATAGCTATAAACAAAAGAACATTAAAACAGGCTTGGATGTCTCAATCATCAAACATGTTCTCTATTGGTTGAGCATATAAAGAAAGGGCTTACTATGCAACATGAATGCAACACCCAGCCTTCACCCAAGGTACCGTACTGCGTATGCATCTAGCACAACATCACATCATTTGGGTACTCACATTTCCCCATTGGCATAAAGCCGAAACACTAAGGGAGACACCTCTCCCTCAAACGGCGCACAGGCCGCCACAAGGAATTCTTGCCAAGGCCCCACCCGCTCGTGGGCTTAGCCCTGGGCTTGCCTGCAAGCTCTGACGTCTCATGTCAGGATTCCAACAAACACGGACCGACTGATTCTAAGAAGCCTTGCTGGACCCCACCCGCTCATGGCCTCTTTGCCCGGGCTTGCCCCAAGCTTGGCATTCTCGTCAGTCTCATAGAAGGGGACTAGTCTCGCCGGGACACTCTCCACATATGACGCACATGTCACGGCATAGCCACGCCTTGGCACAACACAAACCAAGACTAAATACATCGTAATCCCTCTTTGTACTGCAGCGTTCCCGCGCACCAAGGAAACCATCTCCAACTCGTGCGGAGCTAACCTTGTCCACCAAGGAAACCATCTCCAACTCATACGGAGCTAACCTTGTCCCTCAAGGAAACCATCTACCGCCACGAGGAGCTAACCTTGTCCGGGTTCGACTACACGTACCTTTTCAAGCAAACGGGACAATCAACACCACAACACAAACGGCATCTTGCCGCAACGGAAATCTCTACGAATCCCTAAGTTCGTATGCAACATCACCGAGTCGGACTAACGGTCGTGACTACGGCTTCACCCACCATGCCTAATCCACTAGCGAAGCGAATCTCTAATGCAAAAATATGTCGGGGATGGACTCAATCAACCCGGAGGTTCCTCTTGAACCTTGGCAAACCAAAACCCCTCTCATTTGAGAGTTTGGTGCCCATAAATTAGAAAGAAAGAAAATACATGATGCCAAGACATGCATCCTAAGAACCGAGAGGAGAGATGTCGTTACCTTCCGACTCCTCTTCCTTGTCATGGCAAAATAGCCGGATGGAAATCTTCGCAACGATCTAAGCTTCACGGATCCGGACTCCGTTCGCGATTTGGAGCTCCGAAACCCTTCCTACAGCCCAAGACCTTCTTCTTCTTCCTCCTTGCTCTAGCTTTTCTCAAGAACTTAGAAAGAGAATACTTGGAAAACAAAGAGGGTTTCCAACCCTAAAATCGGACTTAACTTCCCAAGAGATGGCCTGAACCGTTAGATCCCAAAACCAGAAAAAGAATGGCCGCGATTCGCCTGGAAAATAGAAAATTTGGGCCGAACACGGCCTGGAACACGCCCGTGTCCAGGGCCGTGTGCCTCATTCGCCGTCTCAAATCGACGCACCTGGAATCGCACACGGGCATCCGACACGCGCGTGTTCAACCCGACACGCCCGTGTCCCCAGTGACACGGCCGTGTGGCCAGTCGTGTGCCTCCAACAACACGGCCCCGAAACCAACCCGAGAGATGACACGGCCTGGGACACGCCCGTGTCTCAAGCCGTGTGCCAAGCCTCGACACCCGTCGACAGGCTTTGTGTAGACACCGCGGAAAAACGTCGAGCGAAGATCATAGACCAAGCGGGACACGCCCTGTGACACGCCCGTGTCACAGGCCGTGTGCCCCAGTCTCGACACCCTGTCGAGCAAAAGTGTCGACACTTGGGACGAGTGTCGACATGGCCTCGACACGCCCTGCGACACGCCCGTGTCGCAGGCCGTGTGCCACACTCTCGACACTTTGTCGAGCGAAAGTGTCGACACTTGGGCCGAGTGTCGACACGGCCTCGACACACCCTGCGACACGCCCGTATCGCAGGCCGTGTGCCCCACTCTCGAAACTTTGTCGAGCAAAAGTGTCGACACTTGGGCCGAGTGTCGACACGGCCTCGACACGCCCTGCGACACGCCCGTGTCGCAGGCCGTGTGCCTCCTGCCAAAAACCCAAAAATTTTTCCAGAACTGCAGACTGAACCTCTTGCAAAACTGGGGTGTTACAGCTCTCCCCCACTTAACAGAATTTCGTCCCGAAATTTCAAAACAAAAGGGCACAAAACTTGAATTGTACCTGACATGAAGAGTTCTGGATAATCTTCTAGCATGGCATGTTCTCGTTCCCAAGAGAACTCCTCACGACCGCAGTTGTCCCATCGAACTTTCACGAGTTTGACTTCTTTATTCCGCAACTGTCGAGTCTCTGAATCCTCTATAGCAATTGGAAGGACTCGCGTCCTCAAGTCTTCCTCAATCGGCACCGATGTCGGCTCAATTACTACGCTAGCCTCTACCAAGGCCTTTCTCAAAACGGAGATGTGGAAGACGTCATGTAATCCACTCAAATCTGCGGACAGCGTCAACCGATAAGCTGCTTCTCCTACCCGCTCAACAATTTCAAAAGGCCCCAAAAACCTTGGACTCAGCTTCTTGAGTCGGCGAATCCGTGAGACGCCTTTGAACGGCTTGACCTTCAGATAAACCCACTCACCAACTGCAAATTCCAACTTCCGGTGACGAGCATTAAAATATTTTGCTTGCCTATCTTGAGCCACCTTCATACGCTCTTGGATGGTCCGTACCAACTCACAAGCGTCAACCACTGCATCCTTTCCCAACAGTTTGGTGTCTCCCGCCTCTGCCCAAGACATTGGCGTTCGACACCGCCTCCCATACAAAGCTTCGTATGGCGCCATCTTTATGCTTGCTTGAAAACTATTGTTGTACGCGAATTCTACCATGAAGAGGTGATCCTCCCACCTCTTGTCAAAATCAAGAACGCACATTCTCAACATATCCTCCATAGTACGGTTCGTTCTCTCCGTTTGCCCATCAGTTTGAGGATGGAACGTCGTACTGAACTTTAGCTTCGTTCCCAAGCTCTTTTGAACCAATCTCCAGTCCTTAGACGTAAACCGTCCATCTTGATCACTGACTATGCTCTTAGGAATTCCGTGCAGTCGCACAATGTTGCGAACATACAACTCCACCAGCTTCTCCACACTGTCCTCTTTCCGATTTGGGATGAAGTGAGCCACCTTGGTTAGGCGATCCACGATCACCCAAATAGCATCATTACCATGCTGCGATCTAGGCAAACCATGCACAAAGTCCATGGAGATGTCCTCAAATTTCCACTCAGGAATTGGAAGGGGCTTCAGGAACCTGCCCGGTTTCTGACATTCGGCCTTCACCAAGGCACATGTTTGGCAACGATTCACATACAAAGCTACATCTCGCTTCAACCCCGGCCACCAAAAGGATTTCTTCATATCCAAGTACATCTTTGTACTGCCCGGGTGAATGGAGTACTTTGAGAAGTGAGCCTCAAATATCAACTCCTCCCGAAGATTGCCAAACTGCGGTACACAAACCCTTCCATCCTTTCTCAAGATTCCCCCAATCATCTCCCAGGCGCTGCTCTCGCCCTTTTGAGCCTCCAACACAAAAGGTTGAAACTCCACATCCAATCGAGTCGCTTCTCGAATACGATCGGATAAGTCATTTTGCACTTCAATCCAGTTCAACCGAGCCACGCTAGACGCGCCTCTCGCAACACATTCCAAACCAAGGGACTCCCATTCCCGAACCAACCGCTCATCATGAGCTTTGATCCAATTTCCTTGCCCCGAGTACTTTCTACTCAAAGCGTCCGCCACCACATTGGCTTTACCCGGCGTATACTGAATCGCCACCTCGTAGTCTCCAAGAAACTCAACCCATCTGCGTTGTCGCATGTTCAAGTCCTTTTGGTCCAAGAGATACTTCAGGCTTTTATGGTCCGTGAAGATCTCCACCCTTGCGCCATACACATAGTGTCGCCATATTTTCAACGCGAAGATTACTGCCGCCAACTCCAAGTCATGGACGGGGTTATTCCTCTCATGAGGTTTCAGCTGTCTAGACCCAAAAGCTATCACCTTGCCATGCTGCACCAACACGCAACCCAAACCGCATCCCGATGCGTCACTGAAAATCTGAAATCCATCGGTCCCTTGCGGTAAACTCAGGATTGGAGCCATCATAAGCCTCTCTTTCAGGGCCTCAAATGCTTGACCGCACTCTTGGGTCCACACAAACTTATGGTCTTTGCGAGTGAGTGAGGTGAGGGGTAGAGCTATCTTCGAGAAATTCTCCACGAATCTCCTATAATACCCGGCTAGTCCAAGAAAACGTCGGACTTCCGTCACGGTCCTCAACACCGGCCAATCTCTGATGGCCTCCACTTTCGCTGGATCCACTGCCACCCCATCACCACTAATCACGTGTCCCAAAAACGCCACCTTGGCTAACCAGAACTCGCACTTTGAGAACTTTGCAAACAATTGGTTCTCCCTCAACACTTGCAGGAACACTCTCAAGTGGGTCTCGTGCTCCACTTCAGACTTTGAGTACACTAAGATGTCATCAATGAAGACAACCACAAACGAATCCAAGTAATCCCGAAATACTCGATTCATCAGATCCATGAACACCGATGGTGCGTTCGCCAACCCGAACGGCATCACCGTAAACTCAAAGTGTCCGTACCTTGTCCCAAAAGCAGTCTTGGGTATGTCCTCGTCCCGAATTCGCAGCTGATAGCAGCCTGACTTCAAGTCCAACTTCGAATATACCACTGACCCCACCAATTGGTCGAACAAATCGTCTATCCGAGGAATCGGATACTTATTCTTGACGGTCAATTTATTCAGCTCTTGGTAGTCTATGCATAGGCGCATGCTACCGTCTTTCTTCTTAACAAACAACACCGGTGCGCTCCACGGTGAAGAACTGGGTCTAATATACCCTCGCTCCAACAGTTCCTGTAACTGTACCTTAAGTTCCGCCAACTCCTTTGGTGCCATCCTAAATGGGGGACGCGACACCGGTCTAGCCTCCGACACTAACTCGATCGAGAAGTCGATCTCCCGCCGAGGAGGCGCTCCAGGAAGTTCATCTGGAAACACATCCTTGAACTCTGCCACCACTGGCACTTCCTCAATCGATAGCTGGGAGAGACGAACCTCCAACAACTCTACCAGCGCGACACCTCCCTGGTTAACCGCCCGCATCATTTGCATGGCCGTAATTAGCGAATGGGCTACTCCACAAAGGCCCACAAATTTGACTTCCGCTTGCCCCTTACGCTTTAGGATCACTACCTTGGATAAACAATCAATGCTAGCGCGCTGCTCTGCAAGCAATTCCATGCCCAAAATGACATCGAACTCTACTAACGGCAACACTACCGCTTCCAAAACGAAGTCAACTCCGTCTAGCTCCCAACAGATGCGCCCTTTAGCCCCGGTGGTCATAGATGACCCATTGGGCATGCGCACTTTCAGTTCCGCGTCCGCCGAGAAAGACTCGACTCCTACCATTCGGATGAAACTCTCCGCAAGAAAAGAGTGTGAAGCCCCAGTATCGAACAATACCCTAGCGGGGTATCCAGAAACTAACACGAAGCCTAAAACAAGACAACACACGGAAAGGGGGTCTAAAAGTATGAAGCATAAATGCAAACTTAAATTTTCTTCATACCTGTCACCACATCGGTTTGACGGATCGCTTCTTGCTGTCCATGGTTGTAAGCCCTTGGTTGCACCGGTTGGAACCGAGAAGCGCTCGAATCCGCCATCTTTCCTTTCTCTGCAGCACTGGGGCCCGAGCGTACAGACTGCTCATGCCTTGCATCTTGCCCCACTCCCCCTTGCTGACAAGCACGGGCTATATGCCCAACCTTCCCGCAGTTGTAACACGTTGGCAGTCCCCTAGAGTGAGAACCCCCAGGCGTCCAAGTGCTCCTCTCACCCGATCTGGAAGTGTGAGGCTTCCTCCTCCACCTACTCCCATCAGACTTTACATGAGATTGGGAGGGTTTCCCTTCCCCATGCTTGGGAGTAAAACCCTTTCGACGCTGGGTTCGCTCCAGATCATTCTCCAAACTCCTGGCGGCTTCAACTAGCTCATTAAATCCCGCCCTCTTCATGGAGATGAGGGGTTGTCTCAGATTCTCCCTCAACCCTTGGTAGAATAGGTTATCCCTCTCTACATCATCCGCCATTGTCGTTCCCGCATAACGACCCAAACGGGTGAACTTTTGCACGTACTCGTCCACTGTCTTGTCTCGCTGCATTAGATGCAGAAACTGCCTCTGCAGGGCCAACCGTGTTGAAACTGGAATATACCTCTTAAGAAAAGCGTCCCCAAACTCTTCCACTGACGGGGTGCGTCCCGGGAACTGGCGGCCGCTATGGCTCACCCACCACAATTTGGCGTCTCCTTCCAACATGAACGCCGCATACTCAGCTTTCTTTTCCTCTGGCGTCTCTGCCGCCCTTAACAGTTCTTGAATACGAACCCACCAATCATCCGCATCCGTTGGCGTTCCAACACCCTTGAAAGACGGGGGATGGAAACTCAGGAAATACTTCATGTGTCGGTCTCCATGTCCTACCACCACCCTTTCTGCCAAAGGCTCCACTCGCCTGGCTTCTCCGCCTGGTACGGCCGTCGCCGTGTCCGGTGTAGCAGGGGTTGCTACCTGGGCTGCAGCTGCCACTTGCACTGCCACCATCGCTTCTGCAAGCATACGGCAGAAGTCAACCGGGTTTACACCCGTGCCCAGAAGACCTGGAGCAGTGGCACTGCTCGCCGATAGATCATCCCTTGCTCTTGAAGTGCCCGCCTCGTTGCTTGCACTCTTCAGGAAAACAAGAAGTAAGGGATTAGTCTCCAAACTCAAGACTAAAACATAAGGACACTCACGGTCCCGCATTACTCTTATGTGGATAACTTCTCTACGCACTGACCTTGAATCTAACCTGGCTCTGATACCAAATTGTAACACCTCCCCTGTAGTGGACGTATAATATGGGTCCGGCAGTGGCCCCACAGCATACGAACGCCACAGCTTTAGTATTATAAGTTAATATAACTACCCAAACTCAAAACACTAGCACAACACAGCGGAAACAAACAGGACTAGAAGTTATCCACCACTAAAGAGTAAAACAAATGGCCTTAAGGCCTAACATCAAGTGTCCAAAAGAGACATAATACATCAATCATGAATGTGCTCAGCACTCCTAGTCTACCTCGGCATGCAAGCCGGACAAAAGAGTCTCAAACAAACATCATCATAAATGTAGTGCTACAAAAGAGGGAAAAACACTTCATGGGCTTAGGCCTTTTTGGCTGGCGTGCTAGCTCCTGCATGCGATCCTTGCCCTGTAAAAATTATTAGTAACGTGGGTCAGCAAAGGCTGACCTCAAACTGTGTAACAACACATCTCCTCCCGGCCGCCCCTAACGGACCCCGGGCAACCCTCCAACCTGCAATTCAGCACTTCATATGCAATAAAAATAGCTATAAACAGAAGAACATTAAAACATGCTTGGATGTCTCAATCATCAAACATGTTCTCTATTGGTTGAGCATATAAAGAAAGGGCCTACTATGCAACATGAATGCAACACCCGGGCTTCACCCAAGGTACCCTACTGCGTATGCATCTAGCACAACATCACATCATTTGGGTACTCACATTTCCCCATTGGCATAAAGCCGCAAACACTAAGGGAGACACCTCTCCCTCAAACGGCGCACAGGCCGCCACAAGGAATTCTTGCCAAGGCCCCACCCGCTCGTGGGCTTAGTCCCAGGCTTGCCTGCAAGCTCTGACGTCTCATGTCAGGATTCCAACAAACACAGACCGACCGATTCTAAGAAGCCTTGCTGGACCCCACCCGCTCATGGCCTCTTTGCCCGGGCTTGCCCCAAGCTTGGCATTCTCGTCAGTCTCACAGAAGGGGACTAGTCTCGCCGGGACACTCTCCACACATGACGCACATGTCACGGGATAGCTAGCCGACTACGGAGACATAGCCACGCCTTGGCACAACACAAACCAAGACTAAATACATCGTAATCCCTCTTTGTACTGCAGCATTCCCGCGCACCAAGGAAACCATCTCCAACTCGTGCGGAGCTAACCTTCTCCACCAAGGAAACCATCTCCAACTCATACGGAGCTAACCTTGTCCCTCAAGGAAACCATCTACCGCCATGAGGAGCTAACCTTGTCCGTGTTCGACTACACGTACCTTTTCAAGCAAACGGGACAATCAACACCACAACACAAACGACATCTTGCCGCAACGGAAATCTCTACGAATCCCTAAGTTCGTATGCAACATCACCGATTCGGACTAACGGTCGCGACTACGGCTTCACCCACCATGCCTAATCCACTAGCGAAGCGGATCTCTAATGCAAAAATATGCCGGGGACGGACTCAATCAACCCGGAGGTTCCTCTTGAACCTTGGCAAACCAAAACCCCTCTCATTTGAGAGTTTGGTGCCCATAAATTAGAAAGAAAGAAAATACATGATGCCAAGACATGCATCCTAAGGACCGAGAGGAGAGATGTCGTTACCTTCCGACTCCTCTTCCTTGCCATGGCAAAATAGCCGGATGGAAATCTTTGCAACGATCTAAGCTTCACGGATCCGGACTCGGTTCGCGATTTGGAGCTCCGAAACCCTTCCTACAGCCCAAGACCTTCTTCTTCTTCCTCCTTGCTCTAGCTTTTCTCAAGAACTTAGAAAGAGAAGACTTGGAAAAAAAAGAGGGTTTCCAACCCTAAAATCGGACTTAACTTCCCAAGAGATGGCCTGAACCGTTAGATCCCAAAACCAGAAAAAGAATGGCCGCGATTCGCCTGGAAAATAGAAAATCTGGGCCGAACACGGCCTGGCACACGGCCGTGTCCAGGGCCGTGTGCCTCATTCGCCGTCTCAAATCGACGCGCCTGGAATCGCACACGGGCATCCGACACGCCCGTGTTCAACCCGACACGCCCGTGTCCCCAGTGACACGGCTGTGTGGCCGGCCGTGTGCCTCCAACAACACGGCCCCGAAACCAACCCGAGAGATGGCACGGCCTGGGACACGCCTGTGTCCCAAGACGTGTGCCAAGCCTCGACACCCGTCGACAGGCTTTGTGTCGACACCGCGGAAAAACGTCGAGCCAAGATCGTTGACCAAGCAGGACATGCCCTGTGACACGCCCGTGTCACAGGCCGTGTGCCCCAGTCTCGACACCCTGTCGAGCAAAAGTGTCGACACTTGGGACGAGTGTCGACACGGCCTCGACACGCCCTGCGACACGCCCGTGTCGCAGGTCGTGTGCCACACTCTCGACACTTTGTCGAGCGAAAGTGTCGACACTTGGGCCGAGTGTCGACACGGCCTCGACACGCCCTGCGACACGCTCGTGTCGCAGGCCGTGTGCCCCACTCTCGACACTTTGTCGAGCAAAAGTGTCGACACTTGGGTCGAGTGTCGACACGGCCTCGACACGGCCTGCGACACGCCCGTGTCGCAGGCCGTGTGCCTCCTGCCAGAAACCCAAAAATTTTTCTAGAACTGCAGACTGAACCTCTTGCAAAACTGGGGTGTTACACGACATAAGCGGGTGTCGACTGATATCCTGGTGTCGACACAAAGCCTCTGGTGTCGACCTAAACTGGTGTCGACACGAATTGTCTGTTGTCGACACAAACCCTAAGTGTCGACACAAATTCTCTGAGTCCAGAAATCATCGAGTAGAGTACAGTATTCGTCGTCCTGAGAGGCTGACTTCGTCGACCTGAGAAATTGACAACTTGAGATCCAAGTTCGTCGAGCTCAAAATATAATTCGTCGACCGAAGCTTGAAGCTGGACTTAGAAAAAAATCTGACGTTCTCCTGACTTTGGCTTGATGTGGAAACTGAGTCTTCGTCGAATAGAGAACACAGATCGTCTAGCTCAGCACTAAGAATTGTCTCACGATCGTCGAGCGCAGAACTCCTTGCGTCGAGTTGAGTTCGACGAACGTCGAACTCACTTTACTTAGTCTTGAAAACTTGTTAAGCTAGAGTCTCTGATGGTCTTGTTGAAAGCTGGTCCATCTGGAGTGGAGCCTAAGGGCTTGACCTAGACTCTAGGACACAAATTGACCCTGACTATACAAAATGGGTCACATCCTAAGTCAGTGAACCTAGCCCAAATCAACTATGGATCCAACAATCTCCCCCTATTTGGGTGAGGTCACTAACAGAGACTCAAAACAGAAAAACAAAGCAAGAAAAGAGATATATCTGGCAGAGAATTATAACACATGCAACAGATATATATATATACAGCTTTGTTTAACAGGTAGCATAGTTTGAAAAACCAAAAACAGACAGAAATTGAAACAACAAGAAAATTACTTCTTTTGCTTCTTCTGCTGAGGTTTGTCTTCAGATGTCTGCTCTCCTGGCTTCTTGAAAATGATTTCTCTGTTAGGATTTTGAGCTTGAGCCACTGTCATTGTCATATCAGCTGCCCCAATGATTTTCAATGAAGTTGCTCTGGGGACAACTGCTTCTGGATGAAGTTTCATATAATCATCAACATTAAACAGTTTGTTGCCTTTATCAAACCTTTTCAGCTCTTCCTTTTTATACTTTGACATAGTTGTTATCCCTGATATATCTTTGCCTTCCGCCTTGGCTTTATTTATCAAAGATAAAGCAATCAGCTCTTGGTACCTAGCCATTCTTGCAGTATTTGTAGTTTCTGGATCTTCAAAAGGGATTGGAGGAGAGAGAGGTCTCTTTGGACTTTCAGCTTTTTGAACTTCAGAACTTTGTTGTTGTTGCTGCTGCTTATGCTGTTGACTTTGACTTCCTAAGGAGGATGACCTCTGCTGGCTGCTTCCAGAAGATCTCCCTGACTGTCTCTGATAAGTTTGCATTGGGGAAGATCTTTGGGAGCTAGAGCCACTGGCACCAGCTGCTGGAGGAGGAGGAGGATCCTTTCTGTACCTATGCACTGGAGGAGGGGAGTATCTCCTTCTTATCTTTCTATCTTTCTGCTGGTTTTTGGAGAGCCACATTCATGCAGGCATTCCCTTATATGGAGTTACATTGTGCAGAATATAGTAAGGGGTGTCAGCAGTGGTATTTGGCTTAGGAGCTGGAGGAGGAGCAGTCTTTCTCTTCTTTGCCAACAATCTCTTTTTCTTAGTAGCAGCATCTTCATCTGAGTCATCATCATCATCTTCTTCAGACTCAGAATCTTGAGGGATGTCATATAGAGCATCCAAAGCTTTCAAAGCTTTATCAGAAATAACTGCTTTTTCTGGAGGAGGGGCAGAAGATTCAGGAACTGGAATATCAACAACAGAGGAGTAGGAGGCTGCACAGGAGTCAGAAACAAAAGAGACAGAGCTATCAACTACTGCCTTATTCTCTTCTTCAATGTCAGCCTGAATAAGCTCATCTAAAGTAGGCATTGGAGAGTCATCCATAACAAAATCTATTGCTGAAACTGGCACTAAAGTATCTTATGGAATGACCTTTGAGCTAGAAGCTGAGATGGAGGCTGAAACTGAGAGAGCAAAATTGTCACATAGTTGCTTAGCAACTGCTTGACTAGCTGGAGAGGTATAAGGTACAATAGCCAAATGTGGCTTAGAGAAATCTGCTGGAAAGAATTGCACATGTGTAGTATCAAAATTACTCAACAAAACAGATAAATTCACTGTGGGATTTAAATAGAAATCACCAACAGGTGTTATTTGTGCAACTGACTCATCCAAATCAATGTCAGTATCCATAAATTGAATAAGCTCAATCATTTCAGAATCAAAATCTGACAAAAGTGTTGTATCCTCATCTGAATCTACATCTGCTGGAGAGGGAACTGCTGCTGTGACTACTGCTGCTGCTGTATCTACATCTGCTGCAACTTCATTACTGAGCATCTCCCCCTGCCTGGGTTCAGGAATACCTGGAGCCAGGCACCTAGATGAAGAGGGGACAGCAGATAGGGAAGAGATCTGGGCAGATAAAGAATTGATGGAGGTCACAAGAGGTATAATGGCCTCTTGGATGAGAGATTTTATGAGAGGAGTGAGCAAGGAGATGATGGTAGATGGATCAAATAGGGACGAGGAAGGAGATGGAATGGGAGGAGGAATAACAAATGGAGTGGGGGCATCTGGCATGATGGTGTCTGAGGGTATGGTGTAAGATGGAATGGTGGATAAGTGTGGTGGAAGAGGAGACTGTGGAGGTGTAGGAATTGTTGTCTCATGAGGGGAAGCTGGAGGAGTGGGTTGTTGATTAACTTGCAGAGGGGAAGATGGAGGTGGAGATGGAATGTTGGTAATGTCAAGTGGTGGAGATTAAGGAGGGGTAGACACATGAGGAGTCTTCTTGGGAGGAAGGGGTGCTGGAAGAGATGGTTGAGATGGAGGGACCTCTTAGGCAGGGAGGGGAGTGGCCTTTACAGCCCTTGTGCTCTCAGAAGGTGTGATGGAAGAGGAATAACCCTTGGAGGGTTTGGAGATAGTCCTCTCCCACCTACCAAACAGAGCGCATGTGAGGCGCTTGTTGTCGTTTATGAAGATGGTCGGGGAGACCATACATTCAGCAGCCTTCTCCTAGAGAAAAATTCTCAATATTCTGCCAAAGCAGACTTCCTTCTTGCTATTCTTCCTCTAGATCAATTCAAAGAAAACCTTACTTCAATCAACATGTCTCTTATTCACTACTGCACACATGATTAGAAATTGGTGACGGGTAATATAGTCATGAGCAGAGTGCTTGGCCATCAGTATTTTCCCTACAATGTCTGCCAGAAATTGGTAGGCGGAGGACAGTTGCTTCTTCAGCAGTTTGTTAGGGTTACTATCTGAAAAGCCCATTAATTTTAGCATATCATTGTATTCCTCAGAATCCATTTCCATGTTATCTTCTCTGTTTACTAATCCAAATATCTCAGAAAGAACCGCGGGAGACAACGAAACAGCAGTACTCCCTATAGTTCCGGTCAAAACATCTTCTTCAGACACAGTAGATGTATATACCCATTCTCTAATTTCTGTTCCATGTAGTTTAATGCGCCTGGTCATGAAATCCTTTAAATTGAGTTCTTCCAGTAATTCCAAAATGTAGAGGAAGACAGGATCAGAATGCTGGAAAGACTCAAAATCCATATCGAATCCTGTATCAAACTTCATTGCTGCTACGGCTCCTGCTGGAATCGTCATTGATGAACCTGCAAGAAACACAGAGAGAAACGGCGATCAAGAGCAAAGGAACAGAAAGCACGGAACAGAGGTCGAAGAAAACCTAGATATAAGGTTTTTAGAATATGAATCGACAAACTCCGTTCCACGAAAAAGAGAAATTCTTCGAACTGAGCTCGACGAAATAAATTATAAATAGATAATTCGTCGATCTCATCCAGAAGAATCGAAAACAGTTCGTCGAACTTCGTTCGATGAAATATCTTCTGAAGCAAAGTTCGTCTCCGGTCGACGAAAATTGTTTCCATACACAGAGATTTCGTCGATCTCCGTTCGACGAGAATCTCTCAAACTTTCCCTACTTCGTCGAACTCCGTTCGACGAACTCTGGAAAATTCGTCGAATGCAGACAAAAACTAGGTTAACTTTCTTCATTAATCATTCTCAGTTGATTTATAAAGAACAGATGGGTTTTCTCATCCAATGGCTTGGTGAAAATTTCTGCTCTCTGTAGATCAGTAGGAATATGGATCAAGTTAATTTTCTTTTTGTCCACATTATCTCTAATGAAATGATGTCTTATTTCAATATGTTTAGTCCTAGAATGGTGAACTGGATTCTGTGCTATAGCAATAACACTAGTATTATCACAAAATAGAGTTGAATTATTTAAGTTGACACCATAGTCTAAGACTTGGTTTTGTATCCATAGCATTTGTGAACAGCAGCTGCCAGCAGCCATGTATTCTTCTTCTGCAGTTGATGTGGACACAGATGTTTGCTTTTTACAAAACCAGGAGACAAGTCTCATACCAAGGAACTGGCAAGTTCCAAAGGTACTCTTTCTGTCCACTCTACATCCAGCATAGTCAGCATCTGAGTATCCAGTTAACTCAAACTCTGACTCTGCAGGATACCAGAGTCCTAGACTAGGGCAACTCTTTATATATCTCAAAATTCTTTTTAGGAAAATAAGGTGAGATTCTTTAGGGTTCACTTGGAACCTAGCACAAAGGCATGTGATAAACATTATATCAGGTCTGCTAGCTGTTAGGTATAATAGGGATCCAACAATTGCCCTATAATTTTTCTGATCCACAGGTTTTCCTGCTGCATCAGAATCCACAAGAGCATTTGTAGCCATAGGGGTTTTCATCCCTAAAGCATCACCCATCCCAAACTTCTTGATAAGTTCTTTAGCATACTTAGCTTGGGAGAGAAAGATACCATCTGGGAGCTGCTTCACTTAGAGACCAAGGAAGTAGGAAAGCTCACCCATGCTACTCATCTCAAATTTAGAATGCATGAGGTCAGCAAACCTTTTGCACAATTTGGGATCAGTAGACCCAAAAATAATGTCATCCACATATATTTGTACTAACAAAATTTGGTCCTTATGATGTCTAGTGAAAAGTGTTTTATCTATGGTTCCTCTTGTAAATTTATGCTCTAAAAGAAAGCTTGCTAGTATCTCATACCAAGCTCTTAGAGCTTGCTTTAAACCATAGAGAGCTTTATGCAATTTATAAACAAAAGAGGGTTGAGTTGGAGAGATAAAACCTGTAGGTTGTTCTACATAAACCTCGTCTTGAAGTACTCCATTCAGAAATGCTCTTTTGACATCCATTTGGTAGACCTTGAATCTTTTGTAAGCTGCATAGGCAAGGAATATCCTAATGGCCTCTAACCTTGCAACAGGGGCAAAGGTTTGGTCATAGTCTATTCCTTCCTCTTGTCTGTAGCCTTGAGCAACAAGCCTAGCCTTGTTCCTCACTATGTTATCTTGAGCATCCAACTTGTTCATGTAAACCCATTTGGTCCCAATAACTGGGTAGTTATGGGGTCTTGGAACCAAGTCCCAAACTCTACATCTCTCAAACTGATTTAGTTCCTCTTGCATTGCAATGATCCAGTGGGGATCTTGCTCTGCCTCGTGAATGGTGAGAGGTTCAATTTGAGAGAGAAAACAGGCATGCATCAAGTCTTTGTTGAGTTGATGCCTTGTCTGTACACCTGCTAAAATGTCTCCAATCACTTGAGATCTGGGGTGATCTCTAAGTGTGACAAGATCAGTTGGTGGAGTTGGTTGGGCAACAGCTTCTGTGTTTAATTCCTCTTGGGGAATGATACTAGCTGTTGAGGGAAGTACAGCCACTTCCTCTTGACTTTCCTCTTCACTATCTTCAGCAACCTGTGGGGTAGGATGGTTTGATACCTCTTGGGTAAGGTTCAGTCCATCCATAGACTCACACAGTGGTGGAACCTGCAAAAAGCTTATGGTAGAAATCTCTTTCTCCTTGTATGACATGTTAGTCTCATCAAAAGATACATGAATAAATTCTTCAGTTTTAAGAGTTGATTTATTATACACCATATAAGCTTTACTGATCATGGAGTATCCCAGAAACACTCCTTTATAAGCTTTAGCTTGAAATTTTGCTATGTATTTCTTGTCATTATTGTGAATGTAATAAATGCAACCAAAAATTTTAAAATAATCTACTTTAGGTTTCTTCCCTTTGAGTAATTCATAGAGAGTCTTGCCCTTCAGCTTATGTATCAAACTTCTATTCAACACATAGTTGGAGGTGTTCACTGCCTCTGCCCAAAAGGATAGAGGAAGGTGAGCATCTGACAACAATGTAGTAGCAGATTCAATAAGGGTTCTATTTTTCCTTTCAGCTACCCCATTTTGTTGAGGAGTTCTAGGAGCTGAGAAAGTGTGTCTAATCCCTTCACTCTGACAGAACTCTTACATAAGAAGAGAATCAAACTCTGTCCCATGATCACTTCTGATCAGGGCAATGTGAGTATTGAACTCACTCTGTATGCATTTGAGAAACTCTGTCAAACACTTAAAGTTATCAGACTTCTTCCTCAGAAAGAACACCCATGTGAATCTAGAGAAGTCATCTACAACTACTAAAGTATAATATTTTCCTCCTAAGTTTTGTACTGTAATGGGTCCAAAGAGATCCATGTGTAACAGATACAAAATCCTAGGTGAATCACTCTTATTAAGTAACTTAAAACTATTTTTGGTTTGCTTGCCTAATTGACAAGCCCTGCAAAGTCCTTCCTTCTTGTAGGGGCCAGAAGGTAGTCCTCTAGCAAGGTTGTCCTTGGATAGCATAGCAATGGTTCTAAGGTTTATATGTCCTAATCTTTTATGTCATAGTTCATTAGGTCTACAAATGGAATTGAACAAGCATATATTTACCTTAGTTGAAAGAAAATCTACAAGATAAATGTTACCTTTCCTTTTACCTGTCAACACAGTTGTGTTGTCCTCTGATTTGATTTTGCATGAGGATTTGTTGAAAGTCACTTGGTAGCCTTCATCACACAGTTGACTGATACTGATTAAGTTGTGCTTCAGTCCTTCCACATAAGCTACTTTCTTGAATGTGACTGAGCCAATCTGGACTGCACCATATCCTTTTGTTAGTCCAAAGTTTGAATCACCAAATATTACTTTTGGTCCAAGTTTGGCTTTGAAGGAAGTGAAGTTCTCCTTGTTTCCTGTCATGTGCTTTGAGCACCCACTATCCAGATATCATTGCTGGTTTGATGTTGGATAGGTCTTCACCTGCACGTAAAACAATTTATTTGTTTTTGACCCAGTTTACCTTGGGCCTAGGTTGATAACCTTTAAATTCTGAAATAAAAGACATCCCTGGTTGACTCTTATAGCCTTCAGGATGATATCTCCTATGAGGTATTATCCATTCAGTATAAGGGTTAAACCTTTGAGATGTAGGACCTCTAGGATTGAAGTTTGATTTGCCTTTGAAAGATTTTCAAAACTCTGAGCTCTGGTCGATGATCTCTGAGCTGAGTTCGACGATCTTGGGTCAAATCGTCGAGCTCCGTTCGAAGATCGACTATGCCAGAGTTCAGGGTTCAGGGTTCAGAGATCGTCGACCTGAGTTCGACGATTCATCATGAGATCGTTGATCTCCATTCGACGATCGTCGAGCTCCGTTCGACGTTTTCTGTTGAACTTTTGTTTTCTTAGGTAAATTAGAATTCTTTCTAGCCACCTCTACAACTCTCTTACCTTTATCTGAGATAAACTTGATTGGGGTTGTTAATACTATAGGTTGGATGGATGAAGCACCCAAGCCCAGTGTACTATTGAATCTTGAGTTCACTGTGCATGTGATGTCCATTAGTTTGATACTTCTCCCATTGAGGGATTCTCCAAACTTCTTGGTCTCTGATAGTTCACTTTTCAGTGAGGCTATCTGCTCCCTACAGCATTCCAACTCCTCAGAGAGTTTGAGGTTATCTGATTTTAAGGTGCTTTGTTCAGATAGTTGATTTATGAGAGAAATAATTTCTTTCTTAGATTTTAATAGATCTAAACAAAGTGCCTTAAATTCACATTTGAAGTCCTCTGAATTAAAATCAAATGAGTTTATTACCTGATCCTCTTCAGATTGAGTTTCTGATTCAGACTTTGACTCTTGTTCTGCATCAGTATTATGTTGAGAGGCATTGATAGCCATCATGCAGAACTCATTTTCTTCAGCATCATCTTCATCATCACTTGAGCTGGATGAAGCTTCTGATTCTTCTTCTATTTCACTCCAGATTTCAGCTACAAACCCCTTCCTGGTATGTTTGTTCTTGCTGGAGGAGGGTTTGTCATTGTTGTTCTTCCTGAAGTCTTTGTCTCTTCTCCTTTCTTTCCTGTCCTTCTTGTCCTTATACTGATTTTCTGGACATTCAGACACAATGTGGCCTGGTTTCCTGCATCCAAAACAAATGATTTCCTTGTTATTGGACTTATCATACCTTGGCTTTTCATGCCCTCTGGATGACTTTTTCCTGAAGTCCTTCCTGGCCATTTTATAAAACCTTTTGGCCAATAAGCTTAGCAGCTCTTCATTGCATGTGACCTTGTCTTCAGGCAGATCTTCAATAGCTTTGAATGCTATTGATTTCTCTTTTCTGATTGCTGGTGAAGCAGCGTTCTTCTCTTCTTCTCTGTTCTTGATGAGCAACTCATAAGACTTGAGCTTGCCCAAAAGAGCCTCAGTGGTGATCTCATTTAGGCTTCTGGCATCCTTGATTGGCCAGATCCTTGAGTCCCAAGTGCTGGGGAAGCACATTAGGATTTTTGTCATTGAGTTCAGTCAATGAGATCTCATTGTCCAAGGTTTTCAGTTCATTGACTATAAGACTGAGTCTGTTATACATATCAGCAACTGACTCAGTTTCTCCTTTCTTGAAGTTCTCATACTGAGTTATGAGATGGGATCTTCTATCTTTCCTTTCATCTGCAGATCCTGATACTATTTCATATAGTTTGTCCCATATCTCTTTTGCTGAGTTGCATTCAGCTACTTTTTGAAAGATTTCATCAGACATGGTTTGTGCCAAAATGTTCATTGCTTTGGCATCTGCAACTTTCCATTTTTTTATTTCTGCATCTATTCCTGAAGGAGGTGGAACAGCACTTGTACTTGTATTTTCTGGGGGTCTTGGACACACTGTCAAAACAAAATTAAAGATATCTTAATCAATAAAATTCATGTACAATCTTATCCTTGTCTTCCAAAGTGCAAACTTAGATAGATTGCACACTGGAGGTCTGGTGCTAGCATAATCTTTATTTTGTGACATGTTCTGTGAAGAAATAAATCTAATAACAAACTTAAAACAAACAGATCTAACTCGAGGGATCTTTGGGTTCAGGTGTTAGCTTGTGCAACCACTAAGGTGTGGTATTTTAACCAGCCTGGCTCTGATACCAATTGAAAGTGCAGGTTAGATCTGATATACTCTAGAGGGGTGAATAGAGTATGGTGCTCACTATAAACTTTTTACAACTATTATTGTATTCCTAAGTGAACATGGAAGCAATTAAAATAAAGCAAGCACAGCAACTATCTAAACACAGAGCAACACAGAACAATCACAGTGCACAGCCAGAAAACAAAAGAAAAGAGCAACCAGAAGACACAAGGAGCTATAGTGGTTCCCCAATCAATCTAGGTACATCCACTCTTCTACCACCCTAGGTAGGAATCCACTGCAGGATGAGTTGATCCGATGTCCTGGGTGTGGAAACCACCCGTCACCACACATCTTCCCAAAACCTCGAGGTGATGGTAAGGGGGGACGGGGGTACATGAACACAAAGGATCGCCTGCTGCAGGCGATGTGGGACTAACCCCAACCACAGGACCGCGGGGATATTCCGCCACACAAGGGGGGGCCACCGGGGTCAACACCCAGACCTGGAACGCGATGGGGAAAGCCCAAACATGCGGTCCCACACACACGTGTCCTGCTGGCTAATATAATCTCAACACACACCCGCAGCAGGACGACCTGCCTCTGATATCATGTGGAAACCACCCGTCACCACACATCTTCCCAAAATCCCGAGGTGATGGTAAGGGGGGATGGGGGTACATGAACACAAAGGATCGCCTGCTGCAGGCGATGTGGGACTAACCCCAACCATAGGACCGCGGGGATATTTCGCCACACAAGGGGGCCCACCGGGGTCAACACCCAGACCTGGAACGCGATGGGGAAAGCCCAAACATGCGGTCCCACACACACATGTCCTGCTGGCTAATATAATCTCAACACACCCCGCAGCAGGACAACCTCGCTTTGATACCATGTGGAAACCACCCGTCACCACACATCTTCCCAAAACCCCGAGGTGATGGTAAGGGGGGACGGGGGTACATGAACACAAAGGATCGCCTGCTGCAGGCGATGTGGGACTAACCCCAACCATAGGACCGCGGGGATATTCTGCCACACAAGGGGGCCCACCGGGGTCAACACCCAGACCTGGAACGCGATGGGGAAAGCCCAAACATGCGGTCCCACACACACGTGTCCTGCTGGCTAATATAATCTCAACACACCCCCGCAGCAGGACAACCTGCCTCTGATACCATGTGGAAACCACCTGTCATCACACATCTTCCCAAAACCCCGAGGTGATGGTAAGGGGGGACGGGGGTACATGAACACAAAGGATCGCCTGCTGCAGGTGATGTGGGACTAACCCCAACCACAGGACCGCGGGGATATTCTGCCACACAAGGGGGGCCCACCGGGGTCAACACCCAGACCTGGAACGCGATGGGGAAAGCCCAAACATGCGGTCCCACATACACGTGTCCTGCTGGCTAATATAATCTCAACACTAGGCACCAATGAGCTTTTGATAAGGTGCTCAAAAACCAAACCAGATTTTTTGATCAGGTGTCTTGCCACCACTGAGTTTTGACAAGGTCTCAGAAACCAGCATAAAACTTTTGAAGGGAGTTTTGAGAAACCCTTTTACAGCAGAAAAGGAAGAGGTGAGATGTTCTTCTCTATCAACAATCAGAGAGAAGACTAGTGGATGATGTTGTCAAAGCTCCCCCTGAGATCTGGTAGTTGTTCAGGAAAATAAGCTTTGCACTAGGGTGATAGGCCTTCAGTAGGTGAGATCTCTAGCAAAGAATGATTCCAGCAATGGCTGAAATGTGTAGTGTCTGGAGTCTTGATGGATGAAGCCTTTGAACACTTGAGTCAAAAGAGATCTAGAGATTCTTCTTTTCTGTATGTTGATCTCCTTTAGTGGTGAGTGTTCTGAATGAATTCTGTTAGTATGTTTGTTGCTTTGTTACTGCTTGATCCTATTTTTTTCTATGTCATCATTCTGACTGATGAACTTTCAAACTTTTGAATGTCGAGCAGTAATTGCAGTCGGCTTTGGAAAGAATCAGCAATCAATGACTTTCCTAACTGTTCCATAGAAAAACGGCATGTAATCGTTCATAGTCAATGCGCGTTCTAACGGTAACATTCCGAGAAATCTGGCATTAAATGTTCATGAATCAGCGCCAAGAAACGGGACGGGAAACTTGAAGAAAACCTAGTCTGGATTCGTCGAGCGGAGAACACAATTCGTCGAGTTGCACTTGTGTTCGTCAAGCTGAGCTTAAGAGAGTTCGTCGAGCAGAGCTTAAGAGAGTTCGTCGACCAGACAATCTTCATTCGTCAAACAGACAGACTTCATTCGTCGAGCTGAGAACTAAATTCGTCGAGCTGAGAAAAGTTCTGGACTTAGGCAAAATACTCTGCATCTGCTGAAATGCTGTGTCGACATAAGTTGGTGTCGACAGATTGATCTTGGTGTCGACACAAGTCCTCTGGTGTCGACATAAGCGGGTGTCGACTGATATCCTGGTGTCGACACAAAGCCTCTGGTGTCGACCTAAGCTGGTGTCGACACGAATTGTCCGGTGTCTACACAAACCTTAAGTGTCGACACAAATTCTCTGAGTCCAGAAATCGTCGAGTAGAGTACAGTATTCGTCGTCCTGAGAGGCTGACTTCGTCGACCTGAGAAATTGACAACTTGAGATCCAAGTTCGTCGAGCTCAGAATATAATTCGTCGACCGAAGTTTGAAGCTGGACTTAGAAAAAAATCTGAAGTTTTCCTGACTTTGGCTTGATGTGGAAACTGAGTATTCGTTGAACAGAGAACACAGATCGTCTAGCTCAGCACTAAGAATTGTCTCACGATCGTCGAGCGCAGAACTCCTTTCGTCGAGCTGAGTTCGACGAATGTCGAACTCACTTTACTTAGTCTTGAAAACTTGTTAAGCTAGAGTCTCTGATGGTCTTGTTGAAAGCTGGTCCATCTGGAGTTGAGCCTAAGGGCTTGACCTAGACTCTAGGACACAAATTGTCCCTGGCTATACAAAATGGGTCACATCCTAAGTCAGTGAACCTAGCCCAAATCAACTATGGATCCAACAGGTTTCCTGTGCGTCGGACTCGTCACTTCCACCTCTCCTTGAACGGATCTAGTAGTTCGTGGAGACATTGAGGGTAAACTTAGTTCCGACCTAGATCTTTAAACTTAGTTCCGACCTAGATCTTGTGCGACAAGAGTCTAGGGTTCTCCGTGCTCGTGTAGATATCCGTAGAGGCGTGGACATTATTCTACGCTCGGAACTCCAGTCGTTGCCATTCGTTGGAATCATTCGGAGCACCTTGGTTGAGTATTGACCCAATCCATCAAAGGTATGAATTTATTATAGCTTTTTACTTCTTGATTAATGTTCATCTCTATATCCAAACTCTTTTGGGTTTTCTTGTTCAATTTCCGTTGTATGCACAAGTGTTGTGCCATCCTAGCAAAACCCAACAGTTCGCTCCTTAGGAGGACCGGGGTCCGTCCAAGTGGAGGTGAAGAAGAACTTTTGTTTGTTCGCGCGTCAGGAGGACTGAGGTCCATCTGGGTGGATGTGGCGAAACACCTTTGTTCGTTCGCACCTCAGGAGTACCTTGGTCCATCCGGGTGGAGGTGGCAAAGAACCTTTATTCATTCGCGCCTCAGGAGAATTGGAGTTCGTCCAAGTGAAGGTGCAGACGGACCTTTGTCCATCTCGTCTGGGAGGTACAGTCAGACCTTTGTCTATCTCACCTTGGATGTGCAGAAGGGCTTTCGCCAATCTCATGTGAGAGGTGTAGAAGGGCTTTCGTCAATCTCGCCTGGAAGGTGTAGAAAGACATTCGTCTATCTTGCCTGGAAAGTGTAGAAAAACTTCCGTCTATCTTGCCTGAGAGGTGCTCCATTTATCGTTGAAGGAAAAATCAAATGTTTCATTGCAAGAAAGGAGGATGCATGTGCTAGTGGATTTCCTCTCATGGTTTATTCTTCAGAAAGTAGGGAAAGTAGTAGATAGCAGGGGGTGTGCTGGCTTAAGTTGTGCCCAGACTTTCACGGTCCGGGTTCCTTAGGAGATGCATATTGTGAACGGATATTCAATGTGATGCCTTGGGATAGTGCATCAGTGTGGAGCGCCCTTAGCATTGGTCCCCTGAGGACGGCGTCATATGTTGAGGCAGCATGGATGATGTTGAGTTGAATGTCGTACATGGCTAGCACCAGAGGGACTCCCAGAGTTACTGGAAGGATGATACTTCCCATGATGGGGATCATCGGGTGCCCCATGACATGTGCACCTCCCGAGCTAAGCTGGACATCTCTCCCGGAGGTTCCGAGCTGGAGTAGCATTGATAAGAATACCATATTAGTGGATACATTGTCATCGATTAATATTCTAGCCACCTCAACTGGTGGACTTCTGTGGGTCGCCCAGATATGCTGAGGAAAAGATCCTGATGTGCTGGAGGCAGTTGGCAAGACCAGTGTTGGGTTCATTGATCCACATGACCCAGATTTGTAAGAAGTCAAACAAGTCAATGACATACACACAAGTTGTATTTGATGTGTGTTTGAGTTTATGCATGCAGGTAGATACCAAGCAAGCTGGTGGACAGGCAGAAATTTACCTAAGTTCACAGGCATTGAGTGAAGCAAGCTCACTCAATGTCAGGTCCAGTGTGAAAACCTAAAGAAATGACTAAGGACAAAAGTGTCGAAACAAAAGTGTCGAGACAAAGATGTTGACACCTCTGTAGGAGAAGTGTCGAGACAATTCAGATAGAAGTGTCGAGACAGCTTAAGGCAGTAGTGTCGAGACAATACAACTGTCTAAGCATAATAAAGAACTGAGTGCAGACTTAAAGATGTCGACACCCAACAGATTGTAGTGTCGAGACAACTCAACTGTCTTGACACAGTGAAGATCTGAAAAGCAGCTAAGTCCACAGGCATTGAGTGAAGTCTACTCACCCAATGCCAGGTAAGTAAATCGTTGAATATAGCTAGGTTAGTCTAAGTCTAACAATTGGTTGGACAGAAATGTGGCTAAATCCACAGACATTGAGTATAGTCCACTTACTCAATGTCATACAGCAAAACGCTCTGAGACAAGTTGAGACAATTGAAGCCTTAAGAGAAACTAGCTGAAAATTGGCTATGTCCATGGGCGTTGAGTGAAGCCCACTCACTCAACGTCATAACATTAAAATCATTGAGTATTGCTCAGTCAGTCAAAGCCACATAAATTATGTGTAAATAGTTGTCAAGTCCACAGGAGTTGAGTGAAGCTCACTCACTCAACGCCACATGATAAAAGTCATTGACTGATGCTCATCCAGCCATAGTCAGTGTTTTCAGAAATAGAAAATTGTCTATGTTAGAAACGAACAAACTACAAGCAGAAATAGTTTTAATCTGAAACTTTATTATCTGAAAAAAGGTATCTATTACAAAGGTATGCCCTCCCTTATATAGAATGGAGGAGAGATGAGAGAATACAAATAAGAGATGTGGGACTAAAAATTTACAGGACAAGCGAACTATACAAAACAAACTGCACAAGCCGCGCGGTTAGACAACCCGTCAAGACAGACCGCCAGACCGCCCGGTCACCAACTTCAACACTCCCCCTCAAGCTGGAGCATATATATCGATCATGCCCAGCTTGTCGCAAATATGAAGAAACGAGGCGGAAACTGGCTTGGTGAAGATGTCAGCCAGCTCTTTATCAGATGTGACAAAGGGAGTGCAAATTTGTTCCTTTAAGATCTCTTCACGAATGAAATGACAGTCGACCTCAATGTGCTTTGTTCTTTCATGGAAGACAGGATTTTTGGAGATGTATATGGCGGCCTTGTTATCACAGAACATAGGTAGAGGATGGTTGTAGACCTCTCCTAAATCTAGCATGAGAGCCCGCAGCCATTTTAACTCACAAGTGGTCGACGCCATACTGCGATACTCAGCTTCTGCACTGGACCTGGAGACAACAGACTGCTTCTTGCTCTTCCAGCTCACCAGATTTCCCCCAACAAAGGTGCAAAAACCTGAGGTTGACTTGCGATCCCCTTTGTCATCAGCATAACTTGCATCTGAGTAGGCTTCAATCCTCAGATGACCATTCTTCTGAAAAAGTAATCCTTTCCCCGGCGCTGCTTTGACATACTCCAAGATCTGCAAGGCGGACTGTAGATGGCACTCCCTAGGTGCTTGCATGAATTGACTCACCTTGCACACAGCATAGGAAATGTCGGGCCTGGTCACTGTGAGATATATGAGCTTACCAACCAGACGCCTGTACCGCGAACTATCTGAAAGAGGAGGCGAATCATCTGTCCAGGTTTTGCCTTCTCCAGTTGCCATGGGGCATCGGGCAGGTTTTGCTCCAGTCAATCCTGCCTCTTTTAAAAGATCAAGGGCATACTTACGCTGAGAGAGAACTAAGGAGTCGGGCTTCCGAGAGATTTCAATCCCCAGAAAGTATTTTGGGGAGCCCATATCCTTTGTGACCAGATGTTGACGAAGATGTTTCTTGGTCATCAATACCCCATCCTGATCATCGCCAGTAAGAATAATGTCATCAACATACACTGCAAGAACAACGAGACCAGAGGCTGTTTTCCGAACAAACAAGGAGTGATCTGCTGAGCTTCTTGTAAAACCAATGGCCGAAACAATGCCACTGAACTTGTCAAATCAGGCACGAGGACTCTGCTTGAGGCCATAGATAGCCTTCTTGAGCCGGCATACCCATGGCTCCCCCTGAGCAACATACCCTGGAGGTTGCTCCATGTAAACATCTTCCTGCAGATCACCATAGAGGAAAGCATTCTTAACATCAAGCTGCGAGATGGGCCAATCCCTGTTGACAGCCACAGAGAGAAGAACCCTAATAGTGCTGAGACGAGCCACCGGAGAGAAAGTGTCAAAGTAATCAACGCCATAAGTTTGGGTAAAACCCTTGGCAACCAGGCGAGCCTTATAACGGTCCACACTGCCATCTGGGAGAAACTTCACCACGAAGACCCATCGACAACCAACAACATCCGTGCTGAAAGGAGGAGGAACAAGGGTCCAGGTACATGCCCGAACCCCTTTACGAAGAGCAATGGGGAGATCCAGGTCAGCAGGTGCCTCAGTATCCGGAGTATCCGTGGTGGAGAGAGCTGGCCCGGGAGTAGAGAGAGATGGCAGCGGAGTGGAGGGAGAAAGCGGAGTAGAGGGTGGAGATGGTGGAGGAGGTGGAGATGGTGGAGATGGTGGAGATGGAGGAACAGCAGTGGGAGCAGAGGGAATGGATGGGTCGGTATGAGAAGTAGGATCAAGAGGAGGAGAGGAGGAAGCGGGAGAGAAGTAAGAGGCATTGTCAAAGAAGGTGACATCCGCAAAGACAAATTGCTTGCGAGTAACGGGGTCAAAGCAACAGTAACCTTTCTGAGTGGGAGAGTACCCCAGAAAGACACATTTAGTGGCACGGGGTGAGAGTTTGTCACGGGTGGCAGCGGGAGAGTGCACAAAGGCGGTGCACCCAAAGATGTGCAGGGGAAGAGGAAAGGGATCCTTGTTTGGATAAAGAAGGGAGAAGGGGGTAGCACCGTGGAGAACTGTGGAGGGAAGGCGATTGATGAGATAGCAGGAGAGGAGGACAGCATAGCCCCAATAGGATCGAGGAACATGCATTTGAGTCAGCAGAGTGCGAGCGACATCAAGGAGGTGACGGTTTTTACGTTCTGCCACCCCATTTTGTTGGGAGGTGTAGACACAGCTTGTCTGACGAATAACACCATGGTGAATACAAAAGGAGGAGAAGTCGTGGCTAAGATACTCCTTAGCATTGTCAGAACGAAGGATTTTAATGGATGTATCAAACTGAGTCTTAACCATAGAGTAAAATGAGGTCCAAACAGAGAACAGCTCGGAGCGATCCTTGAGAAGATACACCCACGTACACCGAGAGAAATCATCAATGAATGTGACAAAATAGGAACTACCCCGCCCGATGGTGAGGGTAGGAGCGGGACCCCAAATGTCAGAGTGAACGAGGTCGAACGGACGGGAAGAGCCCCGACTTTGCGTTGGTGGGAAGGACGAGCGGTGATGTTTGCCAAGTTGACAGGCATCACAGTTTAGAGGAGGATGATGAGGAGGGAGGTGGGGCAGGAGCTGGCGCAGAATGCGGGGAGGAGCATGTCCAAGGCGAAGATGCCATTGGAGAAGATCTGTAGAGGAGGTGGAGAAGGCGGAGAGAGCAGAAACGTTGTCGAGGAAGTAGAGGCCACCACTCTCAGTCCCGGTAACAATCGTCCGTTAGGAGTCCGGATCCTGAAAGGCACAAGAGGTAGGGGTGAATATGACAGAACACCGTAGTTGCTTGCATAAATAAGTAACCGATAATAAATTGCACGGAAACTTGGGCACATAGAGGGTATCAGCTAGGCAGAGCGATGGAGTGACTTGAACCATGCCCGTCCTATGGACGGGTGAGGGAGACCCATCCGCAACAATGACTGGGGGCAACTGTGCATGTGTGTCAAGAAGAGAGAAACACTGAGGATTGCCCGTCATATGATTTATAGCACCAGAGTCAATGAGCTATCGTCCGCGAGTAACAGCATGAGCACTACCAGAAGAGGTGACCACCGAGGCGGACAGTCCGGAGGAGGGGGAAGCCATGGAAGCAAACCGCGGCGATAAGAACAAGCCACGAGGAGGAGAAAGAAGTCGAACGGTTAAGCGAAGAAGAGAAGAGAAAACCAAGGCAGGCGAACAGAGAACAGGTCGTGCGGCTAGGAAGGCCACGACCAAGAAGCAGAGCAAAGCAAAGGGAAAGAAGTCACACAGCTTGAAAAAGGCGGGCGAACAGAGGAGAACAAGTCGCACGGCTAAAGATGAGGCAGGAGCGACTAGCAAGCAGGAGCAGGTAGAAGGCAACAGTCGCGGCGACTTAGAAGAAATCACGGCGAATAGAGGAGATCGCGAAAACAGGTCGCGAAAAAAAGAAGGGGAAAGCCGCGGGGAGAGGAAGAGAGCAACCCGCGCGAAACCGCAGCGGTCAGGAAGCAGACCAAGGCACAGCGGGGAAGAGGTCGCGCGTACTGAAAAGTCCGTGCGAACAAAGGAGAAGAGGAAGCAAGAAGCAGCAGCGACAACAACAAGTCGCAATCCGGGCGAACAGAAGCAGGCCGCACAGCTAGGGAACAAACAGGCGGCGAGAAGGAATCAGGTCGCGGCGACAACTAAACAGGTCGCGGCGAAAAAGAGCAGCTAGAGAAAAGAAGCAACAAGCCGCGCGAACAGAGCAGCGGACGGAAGAGAGGACAAGCCGCAAAGACAGGTCGCAAGATTCAGAAACAAGCGACGAGAATCAAAGGGCGCACACAATTAGAAGGAAAAGACCGTGTCCTCTGATACCATGTTAGAAACGAACAAACTACAAGCAGAAATGGTTTTAATCTGAAACTTTATTATCTGAAAAAAGGTATCTATTACAAAGGTATGCCCTCCCTTATATAGAATGGAGGAGAGATGAGAGAATACAAATAAGAGATGTGGGACTAAAAATTTACAGGACAAGCGGACTATACAAAACAAACCGCACAAGCCGCGCGGTTAGACAACCCGTCAAGACAGACCGCCAGACCGCCCGGTCACCAACTTCAACAGTCTAAGTCCAAAGGCGTTGAGTGTAGCTTACTCACTCAATGCCAGATAATAGAAGAAAATCTGTTAAGTAGTTTGGCGTTGAGTGAAGCTTATTCACTCAACGCCAAATAGCAGAAAACTGCCCAAGTACTGTGTTGAAACTGAAAGTCCACCTAGTGTCAACTATCTTCACCTATGGGGGGGGAATAGGTGACGTGCAACGTTTTTGCAGAATTTAAATTGTACCTGCACACGAAAATAAAACAACACAGCACAACAGAGTACACAAGCTATATATAGTGGTTCCCCTACTTGGGTACATCCACTTTCCCCCTTCGACCTATCTCCCAACAAGGGACGACTCGGTCTCTTCACCAACAGGATTGAAATCCAATCCTTGCACTATCGGAAGGAACCCTTCCACACGTAGGAGTCAACACTCCCACAACACGGGTTGTACCCAACCCTTACAGCACGGAACCCTCGTTCCTTTACAACAAAAATAAAATAGAATGTACAAGAGATACAAACTACGTTTGGAGACAAGGGTGTCCCTCTTTGTTGACGACGTGTTCTTGAAGTCCACAAGGAGTACACAACCCTAGATCTCTCTTGGAGAGGATCTCCCCGGAGCCGGCGGCGGCAAGATGGGCGGCGGCACGGTTCACGGGTTCGGCGGCGACGATGATGTGCGGCTGCTGTACTTTGGAGATCCAAACTTCGTAGCGAAGCTAGCTAGGTCTACCAACGGTCACACGAGGATCGGTCGTCTCGATCGATTCGGACGGGGAAGTTTTTCCCGATCAACAAATCGAGAGACAAGGGATCTCTGGATAGACGCGTGAGACTCTAAGCTTGGCTAAGCTTCTGTCGCCGGAGATCGGGAAGAAACGCGATCAACAGCAGCGACCAAATTGCTCGAGCGACGACGGCGGCGGCGGAGCGGAACTCGCGATTTTAGGGTTCGTGCGTGCTCGGCTTCTTTCTGTGTATTTTATTCCGTAGTTCTACTGTTCAAAAATAATCTTGTATTTATACTGTAGACAACTCAATATGACCGTTGTGGGTCCCATAAATAGAAACCCAAAATCCGGTTCAAGATAACGCCAGTGGCATAATCCGGTTCAGGGAGTTCCAGAAAAATGCCCAAGTAAAAATCGGCGAGAATCAAAAGTGAGTCTCGTCGAATCGTCGAGAATCAAAGGTGATTCTCGACGATTCGGCGAGAATCAAGGATGATTCTCGTCGAAGTTGACTTGGCTGCACGCACTGATTCAGCCCGGGTCGAGACGGCGAGAATCAGCCAGTGATTCTCGACGATTCGGCGAGAATCACTAGTGATTCTCGCCGATTCTTACTTAGAATCAGAGTTGCTTGCTTTGAAGTGTAGTTGGATCGAGTCGGCGAGAATCAGCCACTGATTCTCGACGATTCGGCGAGAATCACTTGTGATTCTCGCCGATTCGGCGAGAATCACTTGGCGATTCTCGTCGATTTTCACTTAGACGAATTTTTGTCTTTCCACCCATGATGAGCTCCTTGACCCATCCTTGCTCCTTGTCTGCTCTTGCAAGATTACAGCCCTGTACTTGAAAGTAAGTGCACTCCAATAGAGAGAGTACACGTAGGCCAACACACTGATCTGCTCAACGAGGGATTACGTCGTGCAGACCCGTGTATATTGACCTACTGCACCCTGACATTGGTGTGCACTTAGCGTGGAATAACTGCAAGCACAACTTGAAATAATTTGTCAAAAACATTGTCTATTTACCTTAGCTTGTTCAGGGGCTTCTTCAAATCAGGTACGTTGTGGATACAATACCCAACAGAAACCGATTTCTCGGTCTCTTGTGGAGTTCACCCTTGGGGAAGGGGTGATCGCGCACCTACTACCCTCAGGCGAACGATCTAGGCACAAGACTAGGAACACAAGGAACAGACCCACGGTCTCAGCATGGAGGTCCCGCCGCATACCCGGAATACTAGCAAACTCTTTCCCTGCCAAGCCAAAGGCTGAGCTAAGGCACCTTTGGAGGGCTCTCTTGGCCGACTAGAACCTCTAAGGAGAATCTCAAGACCAACTCTCTCCTGACTAGAGGTGCCTCCTCGGGTCTATACAAAATGCTCCTCGCCCTCCCTACTATTGGCGCAATCTTGCCGAGCAATTCTACGACACGCTGCCCCAATTAGGCCGCCAACAACGTAACTCTGCTATCCTGAAAGGCTATGAGCAGGCCCTCAAGGGCTTCTCGGTATCTTTACCTCGGGGTCCCCACGGGGCAAGCGGTTCACGAGCACAACACTCGCCCATGACAGAAGAAATAAACTACACATCCACAGAGCATCACAGATATTTAAATAATTACAGGAATATAAATTCCATACTTCGGCATGCAGGCCGACAATATAAGCAAAAATAGGCCTTCGAGGGCCGGCACAAGCTTGGGCTTAAGCACGCTACTCCCCGCCTGGTACTGCAGCACATGTACGCCAACGTCTCGACAAACGACTACCAGCTGAACAACCGTCGACTAACATAAGCTAGCCAAATATATTGCACACACCCGTTCTTTGGGGGTTCTGGCGTGCATTTCCTGCAGATAGATAATATACAACTTCCTCGGAGTCTTCTCCAAGAACCCCAGAATATCACCAATCCGGCTCACACCGCCGGATGGGCTTCACACAGCATATCTAAACCCGTACTCACGCTTCCGGGTGCTAATGCAGTTAATTGCGGGGACGTACACGTCAACCCGTCGGAGAGCTCCCTTCCCCCCCACCTGTTGGTGGAGAGGGGCTTCCATGCAAATATGTAAACTGAGGGCTTCACCTGCCCAAGTAGAAACATCGTTACCCTTGACGCGTGTTTGGTGGAGCCACAACCGAGCACATTGCCCGAGGCTCGAAGTCTAGCGTCCGTAGTGGTTGTCCGTGCACAGATCCGACCTCCGCGGGAGAGTTGAAAGCTCCAAATGATTTTTCCCTCCATGGTCGAGCCTCTCCATGGCCGACCGGGCCCCAAGTGGCGTCGGCGAAGGTTGTCATGGCTTCCACAACTTTAAGCGGTCGCGGGAGAGAAGCCCCCGCCTCGCCTTGCTCTAGAGGTGGCGGGGAAGGCGTTCCCGGCCTCACCTGCTCCAGAGGTGGCGGACAAGGCATTCCCGGCCTAACCTACTCCAGAGATGGCGGAGAAGGCTTTCCCGGCCTCACCCGCTCCATAGGCGGCGGCCTGGACAGAAAAAGGAGGGGAGGGAGGCGGCTCGGGCTGCTGCTTCAGGCAGCCGGAGAGGGAGAGGGGGCAGGCCTGCTCCTTGCCGAGAGAGAGAGGCGGGGGTGGCTGCTCCAGGCCGAGCGAGAGAGAGAGGGGTGGGGGTGGCTGCTACAGGCCGAGCGAGAGAGAAAGGGGCGGGGCCGGCTGCTCCAGGCCGAGCGAGAGAGAAAGGGGCGGGGCCGGCTGCTCCAGGCCGAGCGAGAGAGAAAGGGGCGGGGCCGGCTGTCCTCCTGGCCAAACCCTAGCGGGGGAAATCCAGCTACTGCTGCTTATTTTTTATTTTTCCCCTGCCTGTGCTGTCCCGATCCTTTTTTTCTTCTCCTCCTTTTCTCATCTTCTTTTCTCCTTTTGCTTTTTTTGCCCCGTACCCCTCTCCTGCTCCCTCTCCCCTTTCTTTTTTAATCCCCCTCCACTATCATATAACAAATATATAATATATATAATATAATATATATATTATATAATATAATATATATATATAAATTCTATGTCTATGCACATAAAACCTCCACACTCACGCACGAGAACCCGCACGTCTTCGAACGGGGCTGCACCAAAACGCCGCTCATAGCATGTCCCGAGCGCGCCACTTGGGGAGGATCCCGCTCGGTTGGGTACGGGGTTGTACACAATCCCCGTTTTTTTCGAGGTTGGCACAAGCTCGGAAAGAAACATCCAACCCCAAGTATCCGGCGAGTGGGAGCCGACCCGAAAAAAATGTTTGAGAAAAACTGAAAATTGCACTTAAATCACTAATCTCTCCATGCCCCTTTTGACTTTTTTGAACCACTCGATACCTGTAATGCTCCCTGCTATTCCATTGCCCTCATACTATTTCTTACAATCAGTATACAACTTCTCATGATATTGTGAAATAACAAAGTCATATATTTTGTATTTTCTTGTACACGCGGAGCTAATCCTTTCCCCCCAGGTGTGCCTACAGCCCTGCTAGCTAATGAGAGCCTGACAGTGAGTCTACCCGGGGTCCCTTACACCCCAGGCGAGCCTACGGACCTGCCAGCTAGTAGGAGCCAGGCAGCGGGTCTACCCGGGGCCGAGCATCACTCGGGGTGCTGCAAAAAGTCTCCAAGAACCAACCATTTCCCCCCAGGTGAGCCTACAGCCCTGCCAGCTAGGTGAGAGCCTGACAGCGGGATCTGCTCGGGGTACACTACTAACACCATCGAGTGACTTCCAGCCCTGTCAGCTAGGTGAGTGTTGGGTATTGTATCCACGACGTACCTGATTTGAAGAAGCCCCTGAACAAGCTAAGGTAAATAGACAATGTATTTGACAAAATATTCCAAGTTGTGCTTGCAGTTATTCCACGCTAAGTGCACACCAATGTCAGGGTGCAGTAGGTCAATATGCACGGGTCTGCATGACGTAATCCCTCGTTGAGCAGATCAGTGTGTTGGCCTACGTGTACTCTCTCTATTGGAGTGTACTTACTTTCAAGTATAGGGTTGTGATTATGCAAGAGCAAACAAGGAGCAAGGATGGGTCAAAGAGCAGCTTTTGGGCAGAAAGACGAAAAATCGTCTAAGTGATAATCGACGAGAATCACCAAGTGATTCTCGCCGATTCGGGGAGAATCACTAGTGATTCTCGCCGAATCGTCGAGAATCACTGGCTGATTCTCGCTGTTTCTTTCCGGCTACATTAAAGCGTGCAAATCTGGCGCTAAGTCATATTCGTCGAGAATCATCAAGTGGTTCGGCGAGAATCATCAAGTGATTCGGAGAGAATCACTAGTGATTCTCGCCGAATCGTCGAGAATCACCGGCTGATTCTCGCCGACTCGTCGAGAATCACCTTCGATTCTCACCGAATCTGACTTGGACAATTTTCTGGAAACCGCTGGACCGGACTCTGCCGCTGGCACTGTTTTGAACCGGAATTAGGGTTTCTTCTGGTGGGACCCACAACGGTCATTAAGGAGTATACTTGTGTATAAATACACGCGTATTTTTGAACAGTGAGGACACAGAGAAAGAAATACACGAGCCGCCGACCTTGACCTAGATCGCAATACCTGCTCCGCCGCCATCGCCGCTCGTGGTAGTCGATCGCCGGCAGTTTGATCGTGATTCTTCTAGATCTTCCGGCGACAGAAGCTTAGCCAAGCGTAGCGTCTCACGCGTCTAACCAGAGATCCCTTGTCTCTTGATTTGTTGATCGGGAAAACCTTCCCCGTCCGAATCGATCGAGACGATCGATCCTAGTGTGACCGTTGTAAGACCTTGCTAGCTTTGCTACGAAGTTTGAATCTCCAAAGTACAGCAGCCGCACACCGTTGTCACCGCCGATCCCGTGAACCAAGCCGCCGCCCTTATTGCCGCCGCCGGTTCCGGGGAGATTCTCTCCAAGGGAGATCGAGGGTTGTGGACTCTTCGTTCAATTCTAGGACACGTCATCGAACGAAGAGGGACACCTTAGTCTCCAAAAGTAGTTTGTATTTCTTGTACATTCTAGTTCATTTTTGTTGTAAAGGAACGTTGGTTCCTAGTTGTAAGGGTTGGGTGCAACCCGTGGTGTGGGAGTGTTGACTCCTACGTGTGGAAGGGATCCTTCCGATAGTGCAAGGATTGGATTTCAATCCTGTTGGTGAAGAGACCGAGTCGTCCCTTGTTGGGAGATAGGTCGAAGGGGGAAAGTGGATGTACCCAAATCGGGGAACCACTATAAATAGCTTGTGTACTCTATTTGTTGTGCTGTTTTATTTTCGTGTGCAGGTACAATTTTAATTCCGCAAAAACGCTGCACGTCACCTATCCCCCCCCTAGGTGAAGGTAGTTGACACTAGGTGGACTTTCAAGTGGTATCAGAGGGAGGTTACTCATCAAAAAGGTTAACAGCTTGAGTAGAATCCTGCCGCGGGTGTCAAGAAGAAGGCAAACATCTACTATGGACGGGCTCAAGTTCACAGGCAAGATCCCAGTGTGCACCAGGCTCAACTTTCCTATCTGGAAGGAAAGGATCAAGTTCTACATGGAAGCAGTTGATCCTCGACTCTTCATGATCGTGGAGGAGGGACCTTATGTCCCCACTAAGGTCTCCACCATAGATCCTACCAAGAAAGTGCCAAAGAAAATTTCTGAAATGGACAAGGACGAGATGGTGCTGGTGGGACTTGACAAGAAGGTGCAGAACATTCTGGTCAGCGCGGTCGATGACTCAATGATGCAGAACTTCTGCAATTGCAGGACAGCAAGGGAGATCTGGCACTGCCTAATTATCCTAATGGAGGGCACTGATGAAGTGAGGGATGATCGGAGATCCCTTCTGAACGAGAAATATGAGGCCTTCAGACAAGGGCCTAAGGAAGAGATCGGATTCACCTTCGAGAACTTGCTCAAGATTGTCAATGCCCTCAAAGGATATGGAAGAGTGTTCACTGATGGTGAACTTAATGATAAATTCCTTAGGTCCCTTACTAAGGAATGGGACACAAAGATCTGCGCCATCCGAGAGTTTGGCAGACTAGCTGAAACAGACCCGCAAATTCTGTTTGGGAAGCTGATGTCCTATGAGCTTCAACAGCAAGAAGGCTTATCTCATGGAACAGCAAGAAGCAGAATTGTGTAGCTACCTCCACAGCAGAGTCTGAGTACATCTCGGTAGGAAGCTGTTGCGCACAACTCCTATGGATCAGAAACCAGTTAGCCGACTACGACCTTCAGTTCACAGAAGTACCAATGTACTGCGACTCCTCCAGTGCAATTGTTATTGCCAACAATCTGGTATCGCACAGCAGAACGAAGCATATTGAAGTGCGCTACCACTTCATTCGGGAGCACGTGGAGAACAAGAACATCTCTCTCTGTTATGTCCCCACGGACAAGCAGATTGCAGATATATTCACAAAGCCCTTAGACGAGACCAAGTTCAGTCTTTTCAAAACTGAATTGGGGATGTTAAACTATGAGGAATGAAGACTACAGAAGCTCCAGGATCGTGCCTCTAGGGGGAGCCTCTATCAGGAACTCAAGTGTGAGCACAGGTGCAAGAACTGAGGGGGAGCAAGGGGTCAAATGCTACAGACCCAGATTTGCAGAAGCCGAAAAGGGGGAGATTACCCTCTCGGCTAAGGCTAAGGTGGCTCCAAGCTGGCTAAGGTGGCTCCAAGTTTGCTCTCAAGAAATTGGTATTGGTAATGAATATCTCTCTCAACTCAATTTCAAGGTTATGATTTTCATTCCCATACGCTTTATTCACCTTAGCTTATAGGGTTTAGGCTTCTTCAAATAGGGGGAGATTGTTGGGTATTGTATCCACAACATACCTGATTTGAAGAAGCCCCTGAACAAGCTAAGGTAAATAGACAATGTATTTGACAAAATATTTCAAGTTGTGCTTGCAGTTATTCCACGCTAAGTGCACACCAATGTCAGGGTGCAGTAGGTCAATATACACGGGTCTGCACGACGTAATCCCTCGTTGAGCAGATTAGTGTGTTGGCCTACGTGTACTCTCTCTATTGGAGTGTACTTACTTTCAAGTATAGGGTTGTGATTATGCAAGAGCAGACAAGGAGCAAGGATGGGTCAAAGAGCAGCTTTTGGGCGGAAAGACGAAAAATCGTCTAAGTGATAATCGACGAGAATCACCAAGTGATTCTCGCCGATTCGGGGAGAATCACTAGTGATTCTCGCCGAATCGTCGAGAATCACTGGCTGATTCTCGCTATTTCTTTCCGGCTACATTAAAGCGTGCAAATCTGGCACTAAGTCATATTCGTCGAGAATCATCAAGTGGTTCGGCGAGAATCATCAAGTGATTCGGCGAGAATCACTAGTGTGACTGTTGGAAGACCTTGCTAGCTTTGCTACGAAGTTTGAATCTCCAAAGTACAGCAGCCGCACACCGTTGTCGCCGCCGATCCCGTGAACCAAGCCGCCGCCCTTCTTGCCTCCGCCAGTTCCGGGGAGATTCTCTCCAAGGGAGATCGAGGGTTGTGGACTCTTCGTTCAATTCTAGGACACGTCATCGAATGAAGAGGGACACCTTAGTCTCCAAAAGTAGTTTGTATTTCTTGTACATTCTAGTTCATTTTTGTTGTAAAGGAACGTTGGTTCCTAGTTGTAAGGGTTGGGTGCAACCCGTGGTGTGGGAGTGTTGACTCCTACGTGTGGAAGGGATCCTTCCGATAGTGCAAGGATTGGATTTCAATCCTGTTGGTGAAGAGACCGAGTCGTCCCTTGTTGGGAGATAGGTCGAAGGGGGAAAGTGGATGTACCCAAATCGGGGAACCACTATAAATAGCTTGTGTACTCTATTTGTTGTGCTGTTTTATTTTCGTGTGCAGGTACAATTTTAATTCCGCAAAAACGCTGCACGTCACCTATCCCCCCCCTAGGTGAAGGTAGTTGACACTAGGTGGACTTTCAAGTGGTATCAGAGGGAGGTTACTCATCAAAAAGGTTAACAGCTTGAGTAGAATCCTGTCGCGGGTGTCAAGAAGAAGGCAAACATCTACTATGGATGGGCTCAAGTTCACAGGCAAGATCCCAGTGTGCACCAGGCTCAACTTTCCTATCTGGAAGGAAAGGATCAAGTTCTACATGGAAGCAGTTGATCCTCTACTCTTCAGAAACCAGTTAGCCGACTACGACCTTCAGTTCACAGAAGTACCAATGTACTGCGACTCCTCCAGTGCAATTGTTATTGCCAACAATCTGGTATCGCACAGCAGAACGAAGCATATTGAAGTGCGCTACCACTTCATTCGGGAGCACGTGGAGAACAAGAACATCTCTCTCTGTTATGTCCCCACGGACAAGCAGATTGCAGATATATTCACAAAGCCCTTAGACGAGGCCAAGTTCAGTCTTTTCAAAACTGAATTGGGGATGCTAAACAATGAGGAATGAAGACTACAGAAGCTCCAGGATCGTGCCTCTAGGGGGAGCCTCTGCCAGGAACTCAAGTGTGAGCACAGGTGCAAGAACTGAGGGGGAGCAAGGGGTCAAATGCTACAGACCCATTTTAGCAGAAGCCGAAAAGGGGGAGATTACCCTCTCGGCTAAGGCTAAGGTGGCTCCAAGTTGGCTAAGGTGGCTCCAAGTTTGCTCTCAAGAAATTGGTATTGGTAATGAATATCTCTCTCAACTCAATTTCAAGGTTATGATTTTCATTCCCATACGCTTTATTCACCTTAGCTTATAGGGTTTAGGCTTCTTCAAATAGGGGGAGATTGTTGGGTATTGTATCCACGACATACCTGATTTGAAGAAGCCCCTGAACAAGCTAAGGTAAATAGAGCGTATGGGAATGAAAATCATAACCTTGAAATTGAGTTGAGAGAGATATTCATTACCAATACCAATTTCTTGAGAGCAAACTTGGAGCCACCTTAGCCAACTTGGAGCCACCTTAGCCTTAGCCGAGAGGGTAATCTCCCCCTTTTCGGCTTCTGCAAATCTGGGTCTGTAGCATTTGACCCCTTGCTCCCCCTCAATTCTTGCACCTGTGCTCACACTTGAGTTCCTGGCAGAGGCTCCCCCTAAAGGCATGATCCTGGAGCTTCTGTAGTCTTCATTCCTCATAGTTTAGCATCCCCAATTCAGTTTTGAAAAGACTGAACTTGGCCTCGTCTAAGGGCTTTGTGAATATATCTGCAATCTGCATGTCCGTGGGGACATAACAGAGAGAGATGTTCTTGTTCTCCACGTGCTCCCGAATAAAGTGGTAGCGCACTTCAATATGCTTCGTTCTGCTGTGCGATACCAGATTGTTGGCAATAACAATTGCACTGGAGGAGTCGCAGTACATTGGTACTTCTGTGAAGGTAGTTGACAGTAGGTGGACTTTCAGTGAGAGCCTGACAGCGGGATCTGCTCGAGGCCCAAGGATGACACCGATGATGGGTTTCTCTATGAGGATGGCACAACGCTTGTGCACGCAGCGGAAAGATAAAACATTAAGAAAACACAAAAGAAATGGGATCGGGCCATGATAGTTGAATGAAGAAGTTAACAAACAACTAGGTAAAAATTACCTCGGTGGCGTTGAGTCACAACTCAACGGAGATGCTCCAAACTTCGTATTCCTGCTGGTGGCGAGTTCTACGTGGAATAATATCCACGTCTCTGCAGAAATCCACACGAGCGGGAGAACGCCGAGGTTTCCATCGCACGGAAGATCGGGAAGGACGATGACCGCACCTTGCTATTCCACGGACTGCTAGGTCCGCGCCAGGAAGAGCAACACCAGCGACGATCGCCGGAGAGGAGGAGGTCGACGGAGCGAACACGGCGGCGGCGGAACCCTTCCGTCGGCGGCGGGATTCGGGATCGGCGGAACGATCGCGGAACGGAACTCTTCCGTCGCGGGTTTCGATCAGCTACCAGAGAAAATCGAGTCTGTGCCCGAAAACCCTAAGTGTTCTATTTATACCAAAGGTATAAATAAACCTAGGTTTATCGCTATCCGCAGACCACCCAAGAATAAGGGTTCCAGAATCGGCGAGTATCAGTCGGTGGGAATCGGCGAGAATCGGCGAGAATCGATCGGCGAGCATCACCATAGATCGGCGAGAATCAGAGTACAATACTCGACGATTCTCGCCGATCGTCGAGCCGCACTTGATGATACACGTCGAATCTCGTCGACCGTCGAGCCGCGGTCGACGATACTTGTCGAAGTCGTCGATCGTCGAGAATCAGCATATTGATTCTCGACGATTCTCGTCGATCGGCGAGAATCAGAGAGACGATTCTCGTCGATCGGCGGGAATCAGAGCGACGATTCTCGACGATTATTATCGACCCTCGGACGACAATTCTTACCAGTCCTCCAAGGCAACGTTTGCCCAACCCGACGATCCTTTAAGGCAACACTTTACCCACAACCCCATTCAGGTCGGTGATTGGTAACTTTTACCAACACAGTAAATCATCCAACTCCTCCACATCTCTTATGTGCGACCCTGCAGGCTCATATCGCGTTGGCAGTGAGATTACATGTTTGATCACTTCCAGATCATAATGGTAACTCCAACAGACTCCCACTTGATCTCGAAAGTATCAAAGTAAAAACCTCACAAACAATGAGCGGCATCTAGCAATGCATCATTGCTCCCCAAGCAATAAGAGTTTATAACTCATAAGCCTTTATGACCAATGTATCAGCGTTGTCTTTGTCCCTTTGTCCCTTACATCCGGAAAGAACTAGAGGCATGGACCGTGTCACCCTCGTAATAGCTCAATCCAAGTTTTCTTGATCCAGGACGGACTTCCAGAGAATGGTGAGTCCAATATCACATATTGACTCAACCAAGCATGGCCATGCATTTCTCAGTCCAGTTCCATCAAGGGGCCCATGGATGCAACTCCTGTCATACAGAAGGACAAATCCCATATCTGCTCACACACAAACACCCAAATGATTTGTAACATGCCCAACAACCACCCTTATCATCAACCTTTCTCAAGGAAGACTTTAGATGGCATCAAAGCACGCTCTTCCTCACTTGATGAATGCTGTGACTTCAGGTCAAAGGACCACAACACCATTGTCAATTGAGACCTACTCGTGACATGATTGGATGACAATCCACAAAGTAGTCTCAGGTTGGGTCTGTCCAGTACAACTTGTTCACTAACAAGTACCCACGTGATGACTTGATATCACAATATCATGACATGTGAGAACCGGTCATCAGTCAACGCACGTGCTAGCCTTCATGTATCATCATCACCCTTAGCTTCTATGATGATACTCGACCAGGGACCTTTAAGAATGAAGCTTCAAATAAATCATAGGCTCTCACATTCAAGTCACGTACTTGATGTCCTATGGAAGCGAACATTCTAAGGGTATCTATTATGTTAACATTTAACTATCACATAGAAAAATTCATAATAAAAGAACTTGCCATTAATTGTAAAAAAAAAACTAGGTGCAATGTTCATCATATGAACAAATAGCCAACAAAATATAAGATTACATGCAACCCACAAGATTCTCGCTAGAGTTGATCATTTAGGTATCGTATACCCATCGATCTAGTATGACCATCATGCTTTCTCTGCGTGAGAGGCTTTGTCAGTGGATCCGCAATATTCTCCTCAGTCGGCACTCTGCAAATGTTTACATCTCCTCGTTCGACAATCTCACGAATAAGATGAAACCGCCGAAGTATGTGCTTGGAGCGCTGATGAGATCTAGGTTCCTTAGATTGTGCAATTGCACCATTGTTATCACAGTAGAGAACTACGGGACCAACAATGCTAGGAACTACATCAAGCTCGCCGATGAATTTCCTAATCCATACAGCCTCCTTCGCCGCATTAGCTGCTGCGATATACTCGGCCTCTATTGTAGAATCAGCAACTGTCTCTTGCTTGGAACTCTTCCAGCTCACAGCTCCTCCATTCAGGCAAAACACAAAACCTGACTGAGACTTGGAGTCGTCTCTATCAGTTTGGAAGCTAGCATCTGTGTAACCACTTACAACGAGCTCTTACTCTCCACCATACACCAAGAACACGTCCTTAGTCCTTCTTAAGTACTTCAGGACATTCTTGACTGCAATCCAGTGACACTCACCGGGGTCTGACTGATACCTGCTAGTCATGCTCAAAGCAAAGGAGACATCGGGTCGAGTACATAACATCGCGTACATGATTGATCCAATTGCCGAAGCATATGGAATCAACTTCATGCGGTCCTTATCTTCATAAGACTTTGGACACTAGTCCTTAGAGAGATTCACACCATGAGACATGGGCAAAAATCCTTTCTTGGACTCAAGCATGTTGAACCGCTTCAACACCTTTTCGATGTACGTACTCTGGTTCAAACCCAGCAACTTCTTCGATCTATCTCTATAGATCTTAATACCAAGTATATAAGTCGCTTCACCCAAATCCTTCATTGAAAAGCAGTTCCCTAGGTTGTTCTTAACAACTTTCAGGGTAGGAATGTCATTCCCAATCAACAGTATGTCATCTACATACAATATCAGGAAGACAACAATGCTCCCACTGATTTGCTTGTAAACACAAGGCTCATCTTCATTCTTGATGAAACCAAACTCTTTGATTTTCTCATCAAAACAAAGATTCCAACTTCGAGAGGCCTGTTTCAGTCCATAAATGGACTTATTCAGCTTGCATATTTTAGTGGTTTCATCTGGGGATACAAAACCTCAGGTTGTGTCATATACACTTCCTCAAGGAGGTTTCCATTAAGGAAAGCCGTTTTGACATCCATCTGCCAGATCTCGTAGTCATAATACGCAGCAATAGCAAGCAATATCCTTATGGACTTTACCATGCCAACAGGGGAAAAGGTCTCATCATAGTCAATACCATGAATTTGCTTGAAACTCTTAGCCACCAGTCGCCCTTTGAATGTCTGTACATTCCCATCCATGTCGGTCTTCTTCTTTAAGACCCACTTGCACCCTATGGGTCGTACCCCTTCAGGTGGTTCCACCAAGTTCCAAACTTGGTTTGCATACATGGAGTCTATTTCGGATTTCATAGCCTCAAGCCATTTGTCGGAGTCCGGTCCATTCATAGCCTCATGGTAGGTTGCTGGTTCATCATCATGATCCATAAACAACACATTACCTATTTGAGACATGAGAAATCCATATCTCTCAGGCTCAAACCTCGGTCTACCAGATCTACGTAGGACTTGTGTTTCCTGAGCAGGTTCTCTAGCTACAACATCTTGTAGTCCTGTCTCAGAATCCAATTCTGGTTCATTCACTACATGTGGTACTTGAACTTCTTCAAGCTCTACCTTTTCAGTCTTTCTTGATAAGAACTCTTTCTCCAAGAAGACACCAGTCCTAGCGACAAACACTTTGCCCTCAGACGGTAGGTAAAAGTAATACCCTTTCATTTCCTTAGGATATCCCACCAGATAACATTTATCCGATTTGGGTTCCAGCTTGTCAGGTATTTGATGTCTCACGTATGCCTCACAGCCCCAAATTTTAATGAACGACATAGTAGGACGCTTCCCAGTCCATATCTCATATGGTGTCTTCAGAACCGTTTTCGTTGGAGCGCGATTCAATGTCATTGCAGCAGTCTCTAAAGCAAAACCCCAAAAGGAAACAGGCAAGTCTGCATGACTCATCATCGAACGTACCATGTCTAACAGAGTACGATTTCTCCTCTCAGACACACCATTATGTTGTGGTGTTCTAGGTGGAGTGAGCTGTGATACAATTCCACACTCTTTCAGATGATCACGGAACTCATGACTCAAGTATTCACCACCTCGATCAGATCGGAGTGCTTTAACCCTTTTACCCAACTGGTTTTCTACTTCATTCTTGAACTCTTTGAACTTTTCAAAGGTCTTGGATTTGCACTTCATAAGATACACATATCCGTATCTACTGAAATCATCAGTAAATGTAACAAAGTAGAAATACCCACCTCTAGCCATGGAACTCATGGGTCCGTATACATCACTATGTACAACACCCAAGAGATCCTCAGCCCTCTCTGTATAACCAGTGAAAGGAGCTTTAGTCATCTTGTCTAACAAACAAGATTCGCATCGCTCAAATGATTCATAATCAAATGAGTCCAAAATTCCATCTCTATGGAGCTTGGATATGCGCTTCTCGTTGATATGGCCCAAACGACAATGCCAGAGAAAAGTAGGGTTCGAGTCATTTGTTCTTAGTCTTTTATTATTTTCTACATTACAGATCAGATGGTCCAAGTTCAAAACATAAAGACCATTAAACAATTGGGCTACAACATAACAAACATCATTCTTAAATATAGAACAACAATTGTTCTTAATTATAAAAGAAAATCCAATCATGTCCAAACATGAAATAGATATAATGTTTCTAGTTATGGCCGGAACAAAATAACAATTATCAAGTTCTATTACAAGCCCACTGGGCAAAGAAAGATGGTAAACTCCTACGGCTACAGCAACAACTCTTGCTCCATTGCCGACGCGGAGGTCCACCTCCCCTTTACTCAGCAATCTTCTCCTTCCCAGTTCCTGCATATTTGTACAAATGTGAGAACCACATCCGGTATCCAATACCCAAGATGAAGGAGCAGAAAGGTTTATCTCTATAACGTAGATATTAGAAGCGGAAGTCATACCTCCCTTCAATTTCTGCAGACCCTCAATGTACGAAGGACAGTTCCTCCTCCAATGACCAGCCTTGCCACAGTGGTGGCATTTCCCTTCCTTCACCGTGCTTTTCTTTTTCATCAGTGCAGAAGACTTGGGCTCAAGATATGACTTAGGTCCCACCTTTGTCTTCTTAGAGCCCTTGGCCTTGCCCTTGCCCTTATGCACCATCAGTATGGGGCTGGCAGGCTTGGCCTTCTTCATATTGATTTCAACAGTTCTCAACATGCCTAGGAGTTCGGGCAGTGTCTTGTCTATCTCATTCATGTTGTAGTTCAAGACGAACTGCTCATAACTGTCTGGCAACGATTGCAGGATCAGATCTGTGGCCAACTCTTGACCAAGAGGAAAACCCAGCCTTTCAAGGTTCTCTATATACCCAATCATCTTGAGTACGTGAGTCCCTACTGAGTCTCGAACTCCCATCTTGCACTGAAACAACGCTTTTGTGATGTCGAACCTCTCTTGACGAGCCTGCCCTTGAAACATTTTCTTGAGATGCTCGTCAATCTCCTTGCACCTCATGTTCTCATGTTGCTTCTGAAGCTCAGAGTTCATAGTGGCAAGCATAAGGCATTCGACATCTAAAGCATTGTCAGTATACTTCTTATAAGTATCCTTTTCAGCACGGGAAGAATTCCCGGTCGGCACCTCGGGGGCATCTTCTTCCAAGACATAGAGCTTTCGCTCTTGCCTGAGGACAATTCTCAGGTTCCTGTACCAGTCCATGTAATTTGTCCCACTGAGCTTATCCTTCTCAAGGATGGCTCTCAGAGACAATGTGGAGTGTGACACACTTGCCATGGAATTCTACAAGAATTTATGCAGAATAAAATCAGTACCAAAATTTCAAATACAATTTATTTTAATTAGGACTTCAATTAAAATACTCCCACTATTTTATTCGAAATGATAGCCCTCACTAACAATTCGGAGAGTTCATGCGAGCTACTCTCTTAGTGGACAAGATCCGTATTTCACCAACACTATGAGTCCTCTTTGGCGTTCCTCTCACGATGCGGTTATTTAGGTAGGCAACGCTTGCCAATTGCATCCTCATGCAATTCTTGTATGGTTGGTGAATAACTCCTTATTCGCATCCATCATATGGTGCATTCCAACCCTATGCCTCTAGGCACTCAACCTTTGAGGTCACCTAGTTAAGCTGGACCCGATGTCGACAGTGGGATATCACAATTATCTGCTCGCACCCTTACCAAGATAGATTAATGCACCTTGCTTTGGCAAGCCCACACTTCATCGATCGAGGCAGGAAGAGTGTCATCCATCGGAAGGCATCCGAACACTTAATATTTGATGAAGGGATTTTAATTATAGGTTAACAATTAACCATGATCAACATTTAATCAATGTGCACATCCAAAGAAAAACAATTCTCCTAAAACCACATGCATCCCTTATGTGCACATCCTGACACCATCAACATTTGATAGAAGGAATGGCTAAATCTGAACATCCGGAAATTTCCAAATCCTCAGATTTACATGCATTGGACAAAAGCAAAGACAACTCAACTTAAAGCAGTAGACAAGCTCATCTCTCTATGTTGGATTCAAAATCCAAAACAAAATCGAGGGATGGTTACTGCTAAGGAGACAACAATTTCTAACACTTAGAAATTCCCACGAAATTCCAGACGTTCTTGGAGGGGTACCAAGACTAAATCTAGACATTTAGAACACTTCTAAATCCCTAGGTTTACACGCACTGGAATAACAAAACTTCCAAAACAACAATCATGGCCGGAACCTCCCTCTGATACCACTGATGGATTTCTCTATGAGGATGGCACAACGCTTGTGCACGCAGCGGAAAGATAAAACATTAAGAAAACCCAAAAGAAATGGGATCGGGCCATGATAGTTGAATCAAGAAGTTAACAAACAACTAGGTAAAAATTACCTCGGTGGCGTTGAGTCACAACTCAACGGAGATGCTCCAAACTTCGTATTCCTGCTGGTGGCGAGTTCTACGTGGAATAATATCCACGTCTCTGCAGAAATCCACACGAGCGGGAGAACGCCGAGGTTTCTGTCGCACGGAAGATCGGGAAGGACGATGACCGCACCTTGCTATTCCACGGACTGCTAGGTCCGCGCCAAGAAGAGCAACACCAACGACGATCGCCGGAGAGGAGGAGGTCGACGGAGCGAACATGGCGGCGGCGGAACCCTTCCGTCGGCGGCGGGATTCGGGATCGGCGGAACGATCGCGGAACGGAACTCTTCCGTCGCGGGTTTCGATCAGCTACCAGAGAAAATCGAGTCTGTGCCCGAAAACCCTAAGTGTTCTATTTATACCAAAGGTATAAATAAACCTAGGTTTATCGCTATCCGCAGACCACCCAAGAATAAGGGTTCCAGAATCGGCGAGTATCAGTCGGTGGGAATCGGCGAGAATCGGCGAGAATCGATCGGCGAGCATCACCATGGATCGGCGAGAATCAGAGTACAATACTCGACGATTCTCGCCGATCGTCGAGCCGCACTTGATGATACACGTCGAATCTCGTCGACCGTCGAGCCGCGGTCGACGATACTTGTCGAAGTCGTCGATCGTCGAGAATCAGCATATTGATTCTCGATGATTCTCGTCGATCGGCGAGAATTAGAGAGACGATTCTCGTCGATCGGCGGGAATCAGAGCGACGATTCTCGACGATTATTATCGACCCTCGGACGACAATTCTTACCAGTCCTCCAAGGCAACGTTTGCCCAACCCGACGATCCTTTAAGGCAACACTTTGCCCACAACCCCATTCAGGTCGGTGATTGGTAACTTTTACCAACACAGTCAATCATCCAACTCCTCCACATCTCTTATATGCGACCCTGCAGGCTCATATCGCGTTGGCAGTGAGATTACATGTTTGATCACTTCCAGATCATAATGGTAACTCCAACAACCGAGTGACTTCCAGCCCTGCCAGCTAGGTGAGAGCCTGACAGCGGGATCTGCTCGGGGTCCACTACTACAACCATCGAGTGACTTCCAGCCATGTCAGCTTGGTGAGAGCCTGACAGCAGGATCGGCTCGAGGCCCAAGGATGACACCGAGTGACTTCCAGTCCTGCCAGCTAGGTGAGAGCCTGACAGCGGGATCTGCTCGGGGTCCACTACTACCACCATCGAGTGACTTCCAGCCTTGACAGCTAGAAGAGAGCCTGATAGAGGGATCTGCTCGAGGCCCAAGGATGACACCGAGTGACTTCCAGCCCTGCAAGCTAGGTGAGAGCCTGACAGCAGGATCTACTCGGGGTCCACTACTACCGCCATCGAGTGACTTCCAGCCCTGCCAGCTAGGTGAGAGCCTGACAGCGGGATCTGCTCGAGGCCCAAGGATGACACCGAGTGACTTCCAGCCTTGCCAGCTAGGTGAGAGCCTGACAGCGGGATCTGCTCGGGGTCCACTACTACCGCCATCGAGTGACTTCCAGCCCTGCCAGCTAGGTGAGAGCCTGACAGCAGGATCTGCTCGAGGCCCAAGGATGACACCGAATGACTTCCAGCCCTGCCAGCTAGGTGAGAGCCTGACAGCGGGATCTGCTCGGGGTCTACTACTACCACCATCGAGTGACTTCCAGCCCTACCAGCTAGGTGAGAGCCGGACAGCAGGATCTGCTCGGGGTCCACTACTACCGCCATCGAGTGACTTCCAGCCCTGTCAGCTAGGTGAGAGCCTGGCAGCGGGATCTGCTCGAGGCCCAAGGATGACACCGAGTGACTTCCAGCCCTGCCAGCTAGGTGAGAGTCTGACAGCGGGATCAGCTCGGGGTCCAAATTCACTTCACTTCTTCATGCGAGCTCATTGTGACAACATTGGCATATTTAAAGAACTTTTATTAAAAATCAGAGTACCACTTACATGTCTTAAGGAAAAAATCTCTTCAAGTAGGTGCAAATCCTACCCCGAGTGCTACGGGATTCCAAAAACATCTATAGGATGGGCCGACTCCGGGTATGAAGACCGTACACAAAAAGTGTCAGCGCACGACCCTGGTCGTCACCTGATTCCACTTCTATAGCCATGATGTTCGCCTGAGTTCTTCTGTGTTGGTCACTCTCCACGCTAATCGCACCAAAATGTTGAAACCGATTTCTCGGTCTCCTGTGGAGTTCACCCTTGGGGAAGGGATGACCGCGCACCTACTACCCTCAAGAGAACGATCTAGGCACAAGACTAGGAACACAAGGGACAGACCCAAGGTCTCAGCGTGGAGATCCCGCCGCATACCCGGAAGACTAGCAAACTCTTACCCTCCCAAGCTAAAGGCTGAGCTAAGGCACCTTTGGAGGGCTCTCTTGGCCGACCGGAACCTCTAAGGAGAATCTCAAGACCAACTCTCTCCTGACTAGAGGTGCCTCCTCGGGTCTATACAAAATGCTCCCCACCCGCCCTACTATTGGCGCAATCTAGCCGAGCAATTCTACGACACGTTGCCCCAATTAGGCCGCCAACAACGTAACTATGTTGTCCTGAAAGGTTATGAGCAGGCCCTCAAGGGCTTCCCGGTATCTTTACCTCGGGGTCCCCACGGGGCGAGCGGTTCACAAGCACACCACTCTCCCATGACAGAAGAAATAAACTACACATCCACAGAGCATCACAGATATTTAAATAATTACAGGAATATGAATTCCATACTTCGGCACGCAGGCCGGCAATATAAACAAAAATAGGCCTTCGAGGTCCGGCACAAGCTTGGGCTTAAGCCCGCTACTCCCCGCCTGGTACTGCAGCACGTGTACGCCAACGTCTCGACAAACGAATGTCAGCTGAACAACCGTCAGCTAACATAAGCTAGCCAAATATATTGCACACACCCCTTCTTTGGGGGTTGTGGCGTGCATTCCCTGCAGATAGATAATATACAACTTCCTCGGAGTCTTCTCCGGGAACCCCAGAACATCACCAATCCGGCTCACACGTCCGGATGGGCTTCACACAGCATGCCTAAACCCGTACTCACGCTTCCGGGTGCTAATGCAGTTAATTGCGGGGACGTACACGTCAACCCATCGGAGAGCTCCATTCCCCCCACCCGTTGGTGGAGAGGGGCTTCCATGCAAATATGTAAACTGAGGGCTTCACCTACCCAAGTAGAAACATCGTTACCCTTGACGCGTGTTTGGCGGAGCCACAACCGAGCACATTGCCCGAGGCTCGACGTCTAGCGTTCGTAGTGGTTGTCCGTGCACAGATCCGACCTCCGCGGGAGAGTTGAAAGCTCCAAATGATTTTTCCCTCCATGGTCGAGCCTCTCCATGGCCGACCGTGCCCCAAGTGGCGTCGGCGAAGGTTGTCCTGGCTTCCACAACTTTAAGCGGCCGCGGGAGAGAAGCCCCCGGCCTCGCCTTGCTCCAGAGGTGGCGGGGAAGGCGTTCCCGGCCTCACCTACTCCAGAGGTGGCGGAGAAGGCGTTCTCGGCCTCACCTGCTAAAGAGATGGCGGAGAAGGTGTTCCCGGCCTCTTTTGGTCGGGGATTTATGAGAGGGATTCCTAGGGTTTCCTCTCCTCTCCTCCTTGAGCTCGGATTTGATTCCTTTTGGTAAGAGTCTGAATGAAGTTCGTTTCATGATCTGAAGACAGCGTGACATGAGGACATGAGGGCCTATTTATTATTTTCTGGAGGGATATGTCGGTAAATAAACCAAGGTAGAATTGGTGTTGGTGAATGGCGTTGCTATGTTTCAGTCACCTGGATCACCAAATCTAGTGAAAAGATGAAAGTGCCCCCCCCCCCCCCCGGTGGTTTGGGCGGCCCAGGCGGGTTTCCCGGTGACGGCTGTGGAGGTCGACGGAGGACAAAGGTGGCGGTGGCGGCGGGGGCCGTCGGTGGCATATGCTGGGTGCACGTGCGAGTTGCGGCTGCGCACGCAGGCCCCACGCGCGCACAGAAATTTCAAGAGGAGCCCCATCAGGTACCTTTAAAAATATATATTGGTAGAGACACCATACCTTTTGTTAGTCACGTACAGAAATTTGTCGGTCGCGATTTTTCACTCGGGCGCAATTTTTTTGCAAGGGAGCGACTTTTCGTCCGGGGGAAAATAACATGTCTGGGGGAAAATATCACGTCCGGGCAAAAAACCGTGTCCGGGCGAGAAAAAATGGGGTCAAGCGAAAAATTAGCGCCCGAGCAAATAAAATTGCATCCAAGACGATGAATCGCGTCCGGAAGAAATAATTCGGTCTGGTTGAGAAAATCTGCAGATCTTTTTTGAGAGCTCTTTTTGTAACACCCTCATCCGTCACTTAGTATATAACAGAAGGTTCGGTCGGGGCCCGACACCATATACAACGGACAGACCAAGGAGTTACTAAATTGAAATCATAACCCAATATTTTGCATCCAAACACAGAATTCAAACTATCGAAAGTAATTTAAAAATTATAATTAGAACCCAACAACAGCATGAATGTCCACTCCCACAACTAGGAATGTAAAACAAATAAACAAATAAGGTCTTTGCCTTAAGACCTTACAATGTTCAACTTCGGCACGCATGCCGGCCACACATGAACGATAAAATAACACAAGTATTCGCTTTGGCCTTCGAGGGCCAGCACAGCATTACTGGGCTTCAGCCCGCTACTTCTCGCTTAACTCAACAACACTTTCACGCAATATTCCACCGCACAGTGGCAAACAAAAGCAACGGTCAGCATTAGCTGATCAAATTATAATGACTCCACCTCTCCCTCGGGGTGGCAGTGCTCCTTCCCCGCAGGCATTAGCTTAAACAACACTAGGCAATTAAAACGTGCAACTTAAGCACCGTTAGCCACAGATGTTGGCGCAAGTGCCCAACACCCCGTGCTCTCAGGGAACATTCTCAGTGCACAGGACCTCAAGGGTCGCACCAACGTTCATTGTGACGGTCAACAGCGTTTGAGCTTTTAGTCTCACAAGGGCCAAGGCCAGAGACAACGACCCAGTGCTACAACAAGTCATGTGATTTGCATATTGACCACTCCAAGTCGACCGGCATAGGGGAGGGTACAGTTCAACCATATCCCATGCTCAAATCGTCTTGCTCGCGGGCCTGACGCGGGTCAGCATCCCCTTTCCCTTTTCCGCATGATCCATAACTCTGTAAGGATCATAGGCTAGCACACATGGATACCAAAGCTGAGCAACTTAAGCTCACGCTCAATCAAAATTATAGCCCTCAGGTCTCCCAGAGACAGGCTTCCCAAACAATACATAGCTTACTAGAAGCTATCGCCGACGGTAGAACTACCGCCGCATGGTAGGGGACATACTATCAGTTCTTCCCCTGAATCGGGTGTTTTCCTGTAGTCTACCTCTAGTACTCTTAATGCAGCCATTTGCGCACCCCGCGACTCCGAAATCTACGCGATAACCACAGAGTCTTCTCCGGCATACAAAACATAGAAACATCACCAATCCAGACCAACCCGTCCGAATGGGCTTCACACAGCATGCATATTCCATACTTCGATTCCGGATCTAAATGCAATACTACGGGTAAACACGGATCTACCCGTCGAGAGAACCACATCTAGGTGTTCGTGGAGTGTCTACCCTCTAATGCCAAAAGAAAGGACATCACATGCCTAAGGAAGAGGATCGTTACACTTGATATACGCTTTGGCGCCATGGGAGAAATATAGACGGTTGAAAACGACCGCTCCGACCTTGCCTCCGTAAATCTGAACTCACCTTGCGAATACGAGACCTGAAACACGAACAGCGGCAAGAACCCTCCTTCCCGGCACTGCTGCTCCTCTTTCATAAAACTAGGCCAAGATCTCCAACTTAAGAATAATGAAGAGGAAACGACCGAACCAGACATATAAATAAAGCTACCGCCGCGCGGTAACTAGCTACTGTTGCGCGGTACTGCCTCGTTTTGCGTATAACCACCCAGGCCCTCCAATCACAGGCCGACATGTGGCCATGCCGTTACGGTTTCACTATTGCTGAGCGATGGGATGTTAACGCCGCGCGATAGCCGACGTTTGTTACGACACAACACCTGTCGTTATCGTCGCGCGCTAAGTGCTACCGCCGCGCGGTAGATTCTCGAGAGCCTCATTAATTAAATTGACCCAGCTATCGCCAGTGGTAACACTATCGTCGAGCGATAGCTTTCCGAGAGCTCTGCTAGTTTAATTCCCCAGCTACTATCGCGCGGTAATAACTTTCCGCCATGCGGTAAGTCCAGCGTTGAGTTGACTCAACACTCTCAATGCTCTCAACGTTGTCGACGCTAACCCTGGAGCCACTGTCGCGTGGTAACTAGCTACCGCCGGGCGATAACCTCCAGAGAACCATTTCCTGCCTTAAGAAATTTGGGGCGTTACAAATCTCCCCTACTTAAAGAATTTAGTCCCGAAATTAAGTCATGCAGGAAACTAAGGAATTAAATCAACTTTAAACTGTGTACCTCAATTGAATAACTCAGGGAACTCTGACTTTATGGTTTGCTCCCACTCCCATGAAAGTTCCTCTCGGCTGCAGTTGTCCCATTGGACTTTGACCATCCTGATCTCTTTATTACGAAGCCGTTTGACTTCTATATCCTCAATTCGAATGGGTTTGACCCTCGTTGTCAACCCACTATCAACGGGTACTTGATCTGCATCAATCACTTGCATAGGCTCTTGCACCGCCTTTTGCAACACTGATATGTGGAATACATCGTGTAGACCACTCAATTCCGTTGATAACTTCAACTGATATGCAGCTTCTCCAATACGCTATAGTATCTCAAATGGCCCAAGATATCTCGGACTCAGTTTTTTCAAGCGTTAAACCCTTGAGACACCCTTGAAAGGCTTAATTTTCAAATATACCCAATCGCCTGCAACGAACTCAACGTTCCTGTGCTTGCCGTTATAATACTTAGTCTGCCTATCCTGAGCAACCAGCAACAGCTCACGGATTGTTTGCACAACCATAGTCGCATCATCGACTTCCTTCCGCTTATACAGTTTTGACTCGCCCGTCTCCAACCAAGACAACGAAGTATGACACTTCCTACCGTATAGGGCCTCGAAGGGAGTCATTTGAATGCTCGTCTGGCGGCTATTATTATAAGCAAACTCAATCATATACAGGTGATCTTCCTACCTCTTACCAAAATCCCGGGCACACATGTGAAGCATGTCCTTCATCGTCTTGTTGACTGTCTCAGTCTGACCATCAGTCTGCGGATGAAAGGCTGTACTGAACTTCAGCTTGGTCCCCAACTGTTGATGTACCAACCTCCAGTCATTGGACGTGAAGCACCCATCTCGGTCACTCACGATGTTATGGGGCACACCGTGCAGTCGTTCAATGTTTTCTGCATACAACTTTGTCAGTTTCTCAACTGAATCGTCCTTCCTATTTGGGATGAAGTACGAGACTTTCGTCAAACGATCCACGACCACCCAGGTGGCATCGTTTACCTTTTGCGATCTCGTCAAACCATGCACGAAATCCATGGATATATCATCGAACTTCCACTCTGGTATAGACAAAGACTTCAAGAATCCGTCGGGCTTCTGGCATTCCACATTCACCAAGGTGCACGTTTGATACTTCGCCACATAAAGTGCTACGTCCTTCTTCAGTCTCGGCCACCAGAACAGCTTTTTAATATCTCTGTACATCTTTGTGCTACTCGGGTGAATCGAGTACTTAGTATGATGAGCCTCGTACATCAATTCCTCTCGTAGTTTACCCACACTTGGGACACACAATCGCCTGTCCTTCCACAATAACCCATCATCGACGGTAAATTGGGCATTTGACCCTTCCAAAGCCTCAGCCATGAACCACTTCATGCTATCATCCAACTCCAAAGCCTGTCGAATCCGAACAGCCAGGTCATACTGCACCTCTATCCAGTTCAGCTGAGCTTCATCACTAGACCTCTTATAAACACAAGAGATCTCCAAGGCTTCCAATTCTCAAACCTAACGCTCGTCATGCATTGACAACCAATTGGCCTGCGTTGGAGCTCTGCAACTTAACGCATCCGCAACCGCATTACCTTTCCTAGGCACGTAGTGTATCTTGAAGGTGTAGTCCCCAAGGAACTCTATCTACCTCCGCTGTCGCATGTTTAGGTCCTTCTGATCTAGTAAATACTTCAGGATCTTAAGGTCGGTATAAATATCGACCTTTCACACCATATAGGTAGTGCCTCCAAAGCTTTAGAGCGAATATCACAGCTGCAACTCCAAGTCATGGACCAAATAATTCCTCCCATGCACCTTCAAATGACGTGAGCCATACGTTATTACACTCACATGCTGAAGTAGAACACAGCCTATACCACTGCCCGAAGCGTCGTTGTATATCTCAAAGCCTTCTGCATCACATGGCGAACACAGGACAGACGTCGTGGTCAGACAACGTTTCAGTTCTTCAAAATCTTGCGCGCACACCGACGTCCAGACAAACTTCTGATCTTTCCTTGTCAAGGTCGTGAGGGGTAATTCTATCCGCAAGAAGTTCTCCAAGAAGCGCCTGTAGTAGCCGACAAGTCCCAAAAAACTCCGGACTTCCGCCACCAAAGACAATACAGGCCACTCCCGTATAGCAGCAATCTTCTCCGGATCCACTGTGATTCCCTCACCACTAACAATATGACCAATGAAAGCTACCGAAGAAAGACAGAACTCACACTTTGAGAACTTGACATAAACCTGACTGCTTCTCAAAGTCTCTAGAACAATCTGTAAATGTTCTGCATGATCCAACTCGGACAGGGAGTACACGAGGATATCATCAATGAACACTATCACGAACCGATCCAGATATTCCTTGAATGTCTGGTTCATCAAGTCCATGAACACAGATGACGCATTAGTCAGCCCAAAAGGCATGATCGTAAACTCATAATGCCCATAACGTGTACTGAATGTCGTCTTGGGAATATCACTTTCCTTGATTCTTAGCTGATAATAGCCAAACTTCAAATCTAGGTTATAATAAACCGTTGACCCAACCATCTGGTCGAACAAATCATTGATTCTTGGAATCGGGTACTTGTTTTTCTTTGTTAACTTGTTCAGTTCTCGATAATCGATACAAAGCCGCAGACTTTTGTCCTTCTTTTTCACGAAAATGATCGGGGCTCTCCAAGGTGATGTACTCAGACGCATATACCCCTGCTCTATCAATTTTTGAAGCCGCGCTTTCAACTCTGCCATTTCCCTTGGTGCTAAGCGGTAAGGAGACCGTGACACGGGTTTGGCACCAGGCACCAACTCGATGGTGAAATCAATCTCAGATTGAGGTGGAGCTCAAGGGAGAGCATCGGGGAATATGTCGGCAAATTCCGACACCACTGGAATACTGGCCAAAACAGGCTTGGTCTTCTTTGCCTCTAAAAGAGTGAAGAACAACTCTGCACCATCATGAACAACTGTAGGGAAATGGCGCAACCAACTCGCCCAAAAGCCCGGGATGTTTGAGGACGGCGCTACCACTCCTTTATGGAGCTGGCTACCCTAGGCAGGATCCACGGGGCGGCCAGTTAGGCCCCAGGGGACACACCCTTCTATATCGACTAGTGTGGGCCGTAGCGCATCACGTCGTTCCTCCCAACACTGGGGGCATTGCTGGACCCCAACAATCCCCCCCCCCCAGAAACGACACTGGGGTTTCGAACCCGTGACCTGCTTTGATACCACTTGTAGGGAAATGGCGCAACCAACTCGCCCAAAAGCCCGGACCGTTTGAGGACGGTGCTACCACTCCTTTATGGAGCTGGCTACCCTAGGCAGGATCCACGGGGCGGCCAGTTAGGCCCCAGGGGACACACCCTTCTGTATCGACTAGTGTGGGCCGTAGCGCATCACGCCGTTCCTCCCAACACCGGGGGCATTGCTGGACCCCAACAACAACCTTAACCACTTGAAGGGCAGACATCATCGTCTTGCTCGACCCCTTCATACCAGAAAAAGTAGTTTCTTTACTCGTATTCAACCCCAACTTAATAGTCTTCAAACTACAATCGATGAACGCATGTTCCTCCGAAAGCCAATCCATGTCAAATATTACGTCAAACTCTAATATCAGTAGTAGTGACGCTTCCAAGTCAAAAGTTTGGCTTCCAATTAACACTTTAACACAACAGACTCTATCCGCTCGCATCGAACACCCATTAAAAAACAGCACATCCAATCTTTCCTTAGCCACGGAAGAGGGCACTCTGATACGAGACACGAAGTATTCAGATAGGAAGGAATATGAAGCTCCTGTATCAAATAGTGCTCGAGCCGGACAGTCCATGATCACGACAAAGCCTAAAACATGATAGTCATACGACCAAAGTATAAGACGCAAGGTATGCAAAATATTACAACTAAAATCTAATGCATACCTGTCACCAAATCGCCCTGCTTGATGACCTCCTTCTAGCCAAGGTTGTAAACTCTAGGTTGGGCTGGAGCTTGATGGGATGTGGTTGACTCCACCGCCTTCCCCTTTTCAGCATAGGAAGCTCTTGTCTTCTTTTCCGACTTGTCACTCCAACAAATGCAGGCTATATGCCCTTACTTGCCACAATTGTAACAGTGAATCGGGCCTCCTTGCCTAGAAGATGCACCAGTAGTAACCGATGAAGATGCCAGTCCAAAATACTTGGCCTTCTTGTTCCACATTCAGTACCCAAACTTCGATGATCTTGGTACTTTGAACTCCGAGCTCTTCACTGACAAGTCCTTCTTACCCTGAACTCTTTTCATATCCTTCTCCAAAGATCGGGCTGTGTTGGCCAAGACTAGAAAGCCTTGTGTCATCGGACCTGAGAGTAGCAACCTCAGTTCGTCACGTAGTCCCTCATAGGACCGGTTGGTCTTGTACTCCTCGTCAGGAAAAGTGGAGCCAGCATAACGACCCAATCTCGTGAACTCATGAAGGTAATCTTCCACGCTACTCTCACATTGAGTCAGCCTCTGGAACTGATTCTTCATAGCTATCTTTTGCGCGGTCGGGACGAACCGTGTCAGAAATAGCCTTGAGAATTCCTCCATCGATATGTCAGAAAGTTGCCTCCCATCAAGATGATGAAGCTCTAACTCATCCCACCATAGCCTTGCGTCGCCGTCTAGGAGGAAGTGGCTATTGTAACCTTTTGCCACTCCTCAGTCTTTGTTGCGTACATGACTCTTTTAACCCTAGACAGCCGGTCCTCAGCCTGCCTTGGGGTCTCAGTCCCGCCAAAACACTGGTGGATTAAAGCTCATCACATGCTTTCATTGTTTCTCTGTCGCTCTCCACTGCACTGCGGGCTATGCCTCTCCATGATCCACTACCATAGGTTCCGCTACACCAGGGATAGGAGGCTGCACTTGTCGTCTCGGTTGTGCATTAATCATAGCAAACACTGCTTCCGCTACCATCTGTATAGTTTTTGCAGAAGGAGGGGTTGCACGCGCATCGTTATACGTACTACTCTCTGCGTAGTGCTGTTAATGAGACTGCCTCGCACCGCTCCTAGTCACTTATAGTTGTAAAAACACTTGATTAGGCGACAAATAGATTGCCAAAACACAATCATTGGAACACTCAGGTTCCTCAAACATATGTATTTTCATTCATAAGTTGACATTCATGGGTACTTTTATGTTATAACAACAACGCACATACAAGTACTCACCCCCCCTTAAAATAATTCATCCACGAATTTGAATAATGAAGACCGACATCAGAGTCTGATACCAACTTTGTAACACCCCCATCGTCACTTAGCATATAACAGAAGGTCCGGCCAGGGCCCGACGTCATATACAACGGATAGAGCAAGGAGTTACTAAATTGAAATCATAACCCAATATTTCGCATCCTAACACAGAGTGCAAACTAGCGGAAGTAATTTAAAGATTATAATTAGAACCCAACAATAGCATGAATGTCCACTACCACAACTAGAAATGTAAAATAAATACACAAATAAGGTCTTGGCCATAAGGCCTTACAATGTTCAACTTGAATTAAAATGTGTTACATACTTCGGCACGCATGTCGGCCATACATGAACGATAAAATAACACAAGTATTCACTTTGACCTTCAAGGGCCAGCACAGCATTGATGGGCTTCAGCCCGCTACTTCTCGCTTGGCCCAGCAGCACCTGCTCGCAACATTCCACAGCACAGTAGCAAACAAAATCAACGTTCAGCATTAGCTGACCAAATTATAACGACCTCACCCGTCACTCGGGGTGGCGGTGCTCCTTCCCTGCAGGCATTAGCTTAAACAACACTTGGCAATTAAAACGTGCAACTTAAGCACCGTTAGCCACAGACGTTGGCGCAAGCGCCCAACGCCCCGTGCTCTCAGGGCACATTCTCAGTGCAAAGGACCGCAAGGGTCGCACCACCATTCACTGTGACGGTCAACAACGTTTGAGCTTTTAGTCTCACAAGGGTCAAGGCCAGAGACAAAGCCCCAGTGCTACGACAAGTCATGTGATTTAAACAACCCTCCTAAAGAGAGCCTAAATTAGACTAATATACTTGGATTTTCAGCAGCATGCAGGTTTTAGTCAGAAAACTCTATTATTGCCATAAATTTTAGGTCGCTGGCTCCTAAAAGCAAAAAAATGAAAAACGAAGTCAATGGAAGGGACGAACCTGGAGCTTCGAACCAAGAATGGGTCTTCTGCGGGGGCTGCGGGGACCAGAAGGACGGCAGCGGCGGCAGGCCAGAGGGCATTCATCAACAGCAATGGTGTCTTCGGGAACCTTCGTTTGTAGAGTGAGATCGCTCGGGCCTCGGGGAGGGTTTCCCGAAAGGGAAGACTGCGTGCATGCATGTTGCGTCGTGTGATTAGGTTTTTTAGGATGAGTTTTTAAGTCCCGTATATGATGATAAAATGTAGTGTGACTAGCCAAATTAGAGGCGCATCTAACAATTCCATGCAAAAATCAGTTAAGAGATTCTCAATTTTGGATTTCTATGACTCCGTTTCGCATGATGACGGTCGTAAATGCATAGGTTAAACTATCATTCACTAAAAATCACCTAACAAACATCATCCATTTGAATATAAAAGTGGATGAAATATTTTAGCCGGGCGTTAATGAATGACAATTTAACCCCTCATGTTCATGACGGCCACCACCGTGCCAAACTGAGCCTAAATCAACTCCATGTTGAGCCAGAATCCAACAATATTTTATTCTGGCCCGCAAATTAGTGTACAACTGCATCATGGTCATAGATCAGGAAGAATGGAATGTGATTGGAGAGAAATTGAATACATAATAACTATTTGATCAAAAAATTTGTTTAACTGCTTTGAACAGTGGCTGCGCAGGGGCTATGTGCACCCAACTCCCTCTTTTTTTCCATGTAACCATGCGTGGTTATAAGTTAACACCTTTGATCTTTTGAAATTACAAAACCTCCGCACATAGTTCGCATTTTATGAAGCCCGCACAAAAATACCACCAAGGGATATTTTTGTACACGCATCATAAAATATAAACTCGTATGTGTTTTTTTTTCAAAATTTTAAGGTAGAGAGCAACATGTAATTATGCAAACTTATAGGAGAGGTCCGGAAAAATGCCCCTACATAAAATTTGTAATAGTAATAATAATAAGGATTATTTACCGAAACCTCCCCTCCAAGTTTCCACAATTACAACTTGCACCCTCTAACTTTTGAAATTACAAAAATCAACCCTCAATATTTACATTTCATAGCATCCATGCATAAAGGTCTTTTTGTGCAGGAGTGATATGAAATGTAAACATTGGGGAATAATTATATTTTCAAAAGTTAAGAGGGGTGAAAGCTCTAATTTTGCAAACTTCGAGGAGAGGTCCCCGTAAATAACCCTACTAATAATAATAAAGCCAGGCTCCCAGAGCAAACTAGGATTGCATGTGAGAAACCAGGTCAGCTACAGCAGCTAATTCTAATGTAAAATTAGACCACTTATAATCCCTCACCCTCAGCAGCTTCAAAGCATTTTGTAATCATCAAAAACAATTGTAGCCTACTGAGCCAATTTCACACGTTTGGCTCAGCACGAGTTAGCCACTTTGCATGATGGGTTTCCACATGATAAATCCGCAGTTCTGCGTGACAGTGTTTCTAAGTTGTAGAGACTTGATGGAGTAACTTGAGGTGGTTTATCTGTAGCAATAATAATACAAATGAAGACAACACCCAATAGGAAGAGAATATGAAGAAATCATGGAGGAATGAAATCAAATTCATAAACTAGGGGCATGAGATTGATTCTATGAAGAAAATAATAGCATATCATGTGGTCAAGAAATGCCATAGCTTCTTTCCTATTGAAGCAGTGCGCTTCTCCTCCGCATCATCATCCTCCTCGTCATCATCATCTTCTGAAGCAGTATTTTTTGTATCTGCTGATGCCGCTTCATCCAATTCGACGCCATCTGCAGCACTCAGCTCGATGGAACGAGCAGACTCGACGTTCTACATGGCGATTTCCATTAGGCAAAGAACAAATTGGAAAAATGAGAGCATTAACATTACTCATTACTTTGTTGAGATCACCTGAACCATCTTCTCAGAATCAACCTCCAGAATATTTGGAACAGCAGCAGATTTCTCGAGCGAGTTTACGGAGCTTTCAAAGCCGACTGATGGCTGTGGATCATCGTACGAAATCCTTTCAGCATTGGTTTCTTGTTCCTGATGTGATGTAGCCTTGGAAGCTGCAGATGTGCTCGCACTGGGGTGAAAACAGGTTAAGTTCAGGAATGTGCAGCCTTTATAACTTTAGAAGATCGAAAATTACGCATAAATAAAAATCTTTCTAGTTTAATCAATAAGAATCAATTATTACTATACACAATATAAAACTAAGGCCCTGATTAGAAGAGCAGTAGTGGTTGTGATCATAGTTATAAAATACGCAGGTCGTGTTTGGATAGGTGCAGTCACAAATGTTGAAAGGGGAGGCCCGGCCCATCTTGGGTAACCCAGGATGACAGCCCACAGCCCGACTGCAGTCAGTGCACTCCAACCAAATCTCACGGGGCCCGCAGCTTGGGGATAATCCGGGAAGGTTGTTGAGGTCAGGGCTTGACCCCGGAACCTCCTTTATCAGGTATCTACTGCGAGTCCTGATACCCAACTGAGTTGTAGATACCTGATAAAGGAGGTCCCGGGATCAAGCCCTGACCTCAACAACCTTCCCGGATTATCCCCAAGCTGCGGGCCCCGAGAGATTTGGTTGGAGTGCACCGACTGCAGTCGGGCTGTGGGCTGTCATCCAGGGTTACCCAAGATGGGCCGGGCCTCCCCTTTCAACAACAAACACTATTTTCCCAAAACAATGTTGTAGGCCAAAAGCCGCAACATTCACGCAGGTGTGCTGAATGTCCACACTCCAGAAAATGGAAATTGGGACAAAAACATTCTAATGAAAACTTTGAATGAAGGTAAACAGCCACCAGTGTGCTTACTAACACAATTTTGCACAACCAACTCTCACGGCTCAACCATGTCCCAAGCAAAACCTACTTTACATTTTATTAGTAAGAATCCAAACTCATTGAAACTTCATATCTCATAAGCATAGTATGTTGAGTTGTTGACAACCTAGGCTCACTTATGTTCATGCGGTCGTAACCGCTTGACCGGTGAAAATAAGTCCCCCCAAACGAAGCCCTACTCCACTTAAGAAAAAAGGAGTTGTCACAAACATAATGTTGGCATCAACGCCATGCTTGATTTTCATTCTCTGTTTAATGCGCACATTTCAAATCAAGAATATTTGTATTTTTTATTTTTAATGCATTTTCTTTGTTGATCTTATTTATTTATGAGTGTTTTAGGATAGATTAATTTCTAAATCTGTAATAATTCCTTGGATTTGTATTCCTATAAATAGGACACAATAGATTTGTAAAGAGAGGCCCAAAACCTTGTATATACTTCTTGAATTGATAGTTACAAGTATGAATACATTTATATAGGAAAGGAAAAATAAGAGAAATCTCAATCTAACATGTGGGACTAATACAATGAGGAAAAGAGAGAAAATGAGGGAAAAATTGGGCAACTAGATGGGCCCTAAACTGGGCTTTTCTAACAAGATTGAATAGTTATTATTGAATGATAAAGTGAGTTGTTTGGCATCCCCCACCTCACTCTTCCACTATTTCCTGTCTCACCGATTCTTTTGTCCATCCCATCTACTTCTCTATTTATTTCTATACCAAAAGCTATGTCAACTGGTTCAGAGAACCAGTGCTCCCCCACCCCACTCTTCCACTATTCCTGACTCACCGTTTCTTTTCTCCATCCCATCTACTTCTCTATTTATTTCTATACCAAAAGCCATGTCAACTGGTATCAGAGAAACAGTGCTCCTAGCCTCGAGGCAATTATAGATGTTATGACAAAACTTTGTAAGAAGATGGCCCGGAAAATCTTTGGAAAAAAAACTGCGTATCAATGGGAGAATCCATGTTTTAATACAAATCATAAGTTTTACCTTCAATGCAGTGCTAATACTGGGAATTATGATCAAGGATTACCCTATTAATCATTTACCTCAGAGATGCCTTTTGGATTTGAAAAAGATTTCAAATCCAAAAGTTTAACATTCAACCCAAATAAAGCTACAAAGTTTTATTTGAATATGAAGTTTCACTAGAGAGAATGGACCAATTATTAAGGTAAACACAAGCCAATTTTTGAAAAATCAAATAAGACGCTTACACAGTAAAGCGCCGCAAATTGTAGCGCTTATCTCCAGGTGCTGGTAGTACTGAAGAGGTCTGGCGCCTTTTGTGGCGTCCCCCTATAAATATGTTTTCAGAATTTTCTTCGCTGCCTTCTGGTTCCTGTTCACTTAAAAGCCTTTTTCGCCTTCTTTGAGTTACCGCTCGAGCTTGTACCAAAGCCCCTTGGCTCTCCTCAGGAATGCTTTCGGACTGGTTGGCGTCGCCATTCTTGTCTATCTTCAATTCAGAACTTTCTCCGAGAAAAGTTTTCGCATCTTCGACAACAGCCTTCACGGAATGCGTTCTCCTGATAAGCTTAAGTTTTGCTCTCCGGTTGGGCTGGAGTCGGTGCCCCTGGTTGGCTGGTTTGGATTGTAAATCATTCTCAACATGCATAGAAGATCCTTGCATTTCATTATTATCATCATCAATGATTACTACAGATACTTTAGTAACATTATCTCTGTGGATCCTATCAACATCTATGGAACTATCAACTACCCCTAAAGAAGCTTCTGTCTCATCTCCTGTTCTATCTACTCTAACAGGTTCTCCCACTTCATTTCCGCTATCTAAATAAATCTGATTTTCAAACGAACGAATCACTGATGGAGCGGGTTTGTAATCAGCATTCTCTTCGAAAGTAGCTCTATCGAGTTGCTCGCGAAATGAGGTTTCGGACTCGTCTCCAGTAGGAGAATGTACATTTTTTTGAGGGGAAATCTTGAACAAATTAGCGCACTTTTTAAACCAGCGTGACACCTGGCTACCTGAATTAGTGGACCCCATAACTGGGCCTCCAGGTGTCATAACCACAGTACTGCCTTTTAGTTTCTCTTCTATAAAGCCATCTGCAAGACTTGGTAGTAAAATTTCTTCAGAATCTTCTGTATCTCTCATGCGAAGAAGATCAAGATCAATTTTATCAATTGGAACCAAACAGTTATGGCAATTTTTGCATTTTTCAACAGCAGACAGAAACATTTCCTTCTCTTTAGCAAACCCTTCACGTTGATCTTTCAGAGTCTTGCTTAGTCTAAGAAGAGTATCTATGTCATTCTGAATTTCTTGCCGATCTACTTCAAATTTCGTCCTCTGAACTGAGAATTCTTCCTTGTCTCTTTGCGGTTGATTTTGCTGCATCTCCAACTTTTTTTGATTAAACTCATTCGACTCGCGCAACGATTTGATGTAACTCAGTTCCACTTCTCTCCATTTTTCAAACTCTTTCTCATGCTCCTTCAACTTCTTATCAGCATCATCCTGCCTCCTCTGCGCATTCATCTCGAGCTCATGCTTAAGAAGTTCAAACTCACGAGTTATTTCAGCTTTCTTCCGATCAATTTCTGCGTGAATCTCAGCTTTATCATGGGACATTGTCTTCTCGAATGCTTCTTTCTTAAATCGAAGATCTTCAAGATCTCTCTGGATATCAGTTATGGCCTGAAGACCCTCGTTTTTCAGCCTCTCCTCTTCATTATGCCGCCACTTCTCAAACTTCTCTCTCTCAGCACTTAGCTGCTTCACATCTGCTTCAAATGCGACTCTTTTATCGTCTAACACCTCCCATTCTCGCTCAAACATCTCGCGATCCTGTCTCAGCATCTCCTTTTCCTTTTCAAGTGATTCCATCATCATATGATAGTCCTCTTTCTCAAGTTTAAGTTCTGCTTGCAGCTTTAGAAGAAGTTCCCTCTCTTCCTGTGCTATTTTGAGATTTTCCTTCTCCAAGACAATCTTTTGTCGCTCAGCTTCAATGGCTGCCTTCTCCTTATGAAGTGTAGCTCTAGAAGCTTCAAACTCAATGGAATCCTTGAGTAGCTGATTTCTTTCATCTTGCAATTTCTTTTCATTGGTTTTTAATGAAGCTTCCAAATTCCTCAAAGTTTTTGATTTTACATCAAAGTTTTTTTCTTCGTTTTTTAATTCATCAGTTTTGTTTTCTAATGCCTCCTCTCTTTTAATAAGCCGTTCCTCTTTACATCTGACTTCCTTTTTCTTCTTGTCCAGTATTTCCATGTGATTTGTAACCTCTTCGTCGAAGGACCTTCTTTTGTTCACCATCTCTAACTCAAATTCTTGTTTCTTGGCATCCAAGTTTGCATTGTGCTCATCCAAAAGCTTTTGAATCTCTTCCTGTATAATAAAAATATAAATATAAGAGAATTATAAGATAAAGTCGGAAAGAACAGAATTTGAAAAAGACAAGGACAATTTGATTGTTTGTAGATAGAAAAAGCATGTTTTAAAAGATGATTTCCATCGTTCCATTTTATATGTGAAGAAAAAAAATCAATAAAAATCCAATCTGATTTTTAATAACACCCAACCAAATGGTATCACCATCAAAATCCAAATATCACAGGTATTTGTGGTAGGTTTTACGAATCCTCAATTCTCTTTTATTCCTAATGAATATTGCCCGAGGAGGAAAAGCTTGTTCATGCAAATCATCTTTAAAACCTTCTTCCATATTACCTTGGGTCTACCATTCACATACCCAATCCTTCACCACTAGCTGTACCCACTTGCTTTGAAACGCTGACATTTCAAAATGCTCGGTGTGTTGGTGTCCGACTCTCTGACATGCAGCCAACATGGGGACACGTGCGAACACGTGTGTCAGAAGTCCGACATGATGGCACATGCGGTACTCGCGTGTCCCGCTCAATCACGCGGGACTCGCGAGAATTTGATTCTGTTCATAATCGATTTTTGATGGATCCTAAGGCTTGGAGGGTTATTCATGGTGCAAGTGCACCTATGATACAAAGTTTAGCCTTAAAACCACTTGCACAACCATCTTCTTCATCACGTGCCGAGAGAAATTGGAGTATGTACTCCTTATACACTCAATGAGAAGAAATAGAATGACTCATGTAGAAAATAATGGGCAAACATTGTATATACTTCTTTCATGTGTCAAATACAAGAAAGAGTACAAATATATAGGAGACGGGAGAGAGGAAGAATTCTATACAATAGATGTGGGACTAAAAGAGAAAGAGGAAAAGGGCCTATAAATGGGCCTTTACATCATTTATCATTATGTCTTCTAACACTCCCCCGCAAGCTGGAGCGTACAAGTCGTAGACACCAAGCTTGGACAAGAACTGGTAATACAATTTGCGAGGTAATGCCTTGGTGCGGATGTCAACAACTTGCCCAGAAGCCGGAACATGTTCAAGCTTTAGCACCATTGATTGAACCTTTTCTCGAACAAAGTGACAATCAACCTCAATATGTTTAGTCCGCTCATGGAACACAGGATTCTTTGCAATATGTATTGCAGCTTGACTGTCACAAAACAACGTTGATGGTGAGGACAACCTAACTCCCAAATCCATTAGAAGACTTTCCAGCTGGGTTAGTTCTGATGCAACAGCTGCCATCGCACGGTACTCAACCTCAGCAGATGAGCGAGCAACCACCGTCTGCTTCTTACTCCGCCATGTGATAAGATTTGCTCCAAAGTATGTACAAAAACCAATAGTAAAACGTCGATCATCCAACGAGCCCGCATAATCCGCATCAGAGTATGCAATAAGAGAAAAGGAGGAAGATAGCTTATACACAAGTCCTTGCCCAGGGGCAGTTAGATATCTGAGAATGCGTTCCACTGCCTGAAGGTGAGAAACCCGTGAGGTATGCATAAACCGACTGATCACTCAAACCGCAAATGATATATCTGGTCTCGTAGCGGTTAGGTATATAAGTTTTCTCACAAGACGACGATAGTATTCCGGATTTGGAAGTAGAGAATCAGACTCAGATCCCTGAGCAGACAACATATGGTTGACTTCCATCGGGGTTTCCGTAGGTTTGCAACCCGAGAGACCAGCATCTTTCAGAAGGACAATGCAATATTTATGCTGGGATAAGATAAGGCCATCAGGTCGACGTGCAACCTCTAGTCCAAGAAAATATCGAAGATTTCTCATATCTTTGATTTGAAAGATAGAATTTAAATGTTGTTTAACATGTTGTATCTCAGCTGAGTCATCACCAGTGATCAGAATATCATTCACATAAACCAGAAGTATTATAGTCTCAGTTGATTGGTGACGAGTGAAGAGAGGGGAATCTGCCGAGCTTTGTTTGAAACCAACCTCACAAACAGCCTTGCTGAATTTGCCAAACCACGTCCGTGGAGACTGTTTGAGATCATAAATAGATTTGCGAAGTAAACATACACGACACTCCCCCGTGGTCTCAAACCCGGGCGGTAATTTCATATAGACAGTTTCAATAAGATCGTCATTCAAAAAAGAGTTCTTAACATCCAGCTGATAGAGGGCCCAGTGGTGATGAACAGCTAAGGAGAGCAAGACCCATACAGTATTTAATTTTGCGACTGGGGAGAACGTTTCCTCATAATCAAGACCGTACTGTTGAGTAAAATCTCATGCCACAAGCCGAGCCTTTAAGCGATCAACTGTCTCATCCGCGGCATGTTTGATTGTAAAAATCCACTTGTTGCTAACACAACTATGGCCAGGAGGAGGAGACACAATATCCCAAGTATGATTACCCCATAGAGCAGTCATTTCTTCATCCATGGCGGCACGCCACACCGAATGCTGGAGAGAGAGAGCAAAGGTAAGAAGAGGTGGAGAGAGCAGATGTAGAGAGACATAATTTGCCAATAGATGAGCCGTCGAGAAGGATGTCGGATCAACAGGCCGCGAGATTACACCGGAAGAGGGAAGCTGCAGCTGGGCATCTGGACGTGGAGGACGACGAGTGTATACTTCAATGATAGGAGGTTTGGAGGGACCTGGTGGTGGTGAAGGAATCGGAAGCAGAGGAGGAGGTGGCGGAAGCGGAGACGTTACGGGAATGATGGGTCGAGGTAGCGGAGGAGGAAGAAGGGGATATGAAGGACTGGCGTGATATGGTTGGTCTTCATGAAAGGAGACATAAGCAGACTCAACCGCCTGGGAGCCTGTAAGGCGCGCGCCTAGGCGCGCCTGAGGGGCGCCTGGGGCACATCGCCCGCCTCAGCTGTGCTGAGGCGCGGCGGGCTGCGCCTGGTGCGCCCGGCGCCTCAGGCGCGCCTAGGCGCGCGGCTTGATAACTATGATAAGGACCCAACAATAGTCTTATATGTTTTATGATCAACTGGCTTGTCTTGTTCATCAGAATCAATCACAGCATTGGAAGTCATCGGTGTTTTCATAGCTGAGCCATCAGACATCCCAAACCTCTTAATTAGCTCCTTAGCATATTTGGATTGGGAGATGAAAATGTCATCAGGGGATTGCTTCACTTGAAGACCAAGGAAGTAGGAAAGCTCACTCATGCTACTCATTTCAAACTTGGAATGCATCAGGTCAGAAAACTTTTTGCATAGTTTGGAATCAGTAGAGCCAAAAATGATGTCATCTACATATATTTGAACTAACAAAATTGTATTTTCATGATGCCTAATAAACAAAATTCTATCTACAATGCCCCTAGTGAACTTATGCACTAAAAGAAAGCTACCTAGAGTCTCATACCAATTTCTTGGAGTTTGCTTTAAAACATAGAGAGCTTTATGTAATTTGAAAACAAAAGAGCGATGAGTTGGAGAGATAAAACTTGGTGGTTATTCCACATAGACTTCCTCTTTGAGTTCACCATTGAGAAATGCACGTTTGACATCCATTTGATAGACTTTGAACTTCTTGTATACAGCATAGCCAAGAAATATCCTGATAGCCTTCAGCCTTGCAACTGGGACAAAGGTCTGATCATAATCAATTCTTTTCTCCTGAGAATAGCCTTGAGCTATCAATCTTGCTTTGTTCCTTACAATAGCTCCTTGTGCATCCAATTCGTTCCTAAAAATTTATTTAGTTCCAATGATTGAGTAGTTTTTGGATCTTGAAACTAAATCTCAAACTCTGCATCTCTCAAATTGATTGAGTTCCTCTTGCATTGCAATAATCCAGAGGAGATCTTGCTCTGTATTTTTTATGGATTGAGATTCAATCTGAGATATGAAGCAAGCATGCATCAAATCTTGATTGAGTTGATGCCTTGTTTGCACACCAACTGATATGTCCTCAATCACTTGAGATATTGGATGATCTCTAAGTGTGGCAAGATCAGTAAGAGGAGTTGGTTCATCAACAGCTTGGGGAATTAATTTCTCTTGTGCAATTATGTTGGCTGTTGTTGGTTCAACTGTTGGAATTATTTCTTCTTCACTCTCTTCATCAACCTGTGGAGAGGGATGCAATGTAACCTCTTGGGTGACATTTAAGTCATCCAATTTCTCACACAAAAGAAGTACCTGCAAATTATCTTTGGTAAAGAATTCTTCTCCCTATAACACATGTTAGTCTCATCAAAAATTATGTGTACAGATTCTTCCATTTTTAAAATTGATTTATTAAATACCATGTAAGCCTTGCTGACTTGGGAATATCCAAGAAAAATTCTCTCTGCAGCTTTGGCTTCAAACTTTCTAAGATGTTTCTTGTTATTATTGTGTATATAACATATACAATCAAATATTTTAAAATAGTTAATTTTAGGTTGCTTCCCTTTAAGCAATTCATATGGAGTCTTACCTTTAAGTTTATGTATTAAACTCATATTCAGAACATAATTTATTGTGTTTTCAGCCTCTGCCCAAAAGGATAGGAGCAAGTAAGCATCTGTAAGCAATGTCCCTGCAGATTTAATTAGAGTTCTATTTTGCTTTCTGTTACCTCATTTTATTGAGAAGTTCTAGGAGCGGAGAAGCAATGTCTGATACCTTCCTCTTTACATAATTCTTATATAAGAAGAGATTCAAACTCAGTACCGTGATCACTTCTAATCAATGCAACTATAATAGAGTACTCAATCATTATGCTCTTAAAAAGTCTGTAAGAACTTTAAAGTTATCTGACTTGTTTCTCAAAAATAACATCTAAGTGAACCTAGATAAGTCATCTACAATAATTAAAGTATAGGATTTCCCCCCCAAGCTCTGTACTGCAATGGGTCCAAAGAGATCCATATGTAGCAAGTACAGAATCCTGGGTGAATCACTCTTATTAATAGATTTAAAGTTATTTTTAGTTTACTTGCCTAATTGACAAACACTGCAGAGGTCTTACTTCTTATAGGGGCCAAAAGGCAATCCTCTAACAAGGTTGTCCCTAGATAATTTAGCAATATTTCTAAGGTTAACATGTCTTATTCTTTTATGTCATAAATCATTATTATTACTAATCTGATTGAACAAACAAATTTCTGAACTAGCTGACTTGAAATTAACTACATAAAGATTTCCTTGTCTAAGTTCAGTTAAAACAGTTTTGTTATCTATTGAAGTAATAATACAGTAAGATTGATTAAAAGATACATGATAACCTTCATCACATAACTGGTTTATGGATATCAGGTTATGTTTTAGACCACTCACATAGGTTACCTGCCTAAAGGTGGCAGCTCAAACTTTGACATTATCATAGCCTACTGTTTGGCCATAGTTGGAGTCTTCAAAAATCACCTTTGCTCCAAGTTTTGACTTGTAGTTAGTTAAGTTGTTCTTGTTTCCTATCATTTGCTTTGAACATCCACTATCCAAGTACAACAGTTCCTCTATGGTAGGATAGTTTTTCACCTGCATAAAAAATAGATCAGGTATTCTTGACCCAGGTAACCTTGGGTCTTTGATTCTTTTCAAATTTAAAACTAGAAATATAAGAAAATTCTGGTTGACTCTTATATCCTAGAGGATGAAATCTCCTAGGTGGAATTATCCACTGGGTAAAGAGGTTAATAGAGTCTCTTGGTTGATTAAAATTTCTGAAATAATTTAATTTTTTGTTAAAGTTAACTGAGTTCGATGAATTCTGAAAAGTTCGTCGATCTGCGTTCGACGAATAGGGATGAGTTTGTCGAACGCTGCTCAGAGAATGAAAGTATTCATTTTTTGTGCCCCAATTTCGTCGATCGCGGTTCGACTATCCATATTGATTTCATCGATCGCAGTTCGAAGAATAATTATATGAAAAATCTATGTTCACAGTTCGTCGATCTGAGTTTGACGAACGATATACATTTCGTAGATCTGGGTTCGACGAAAACTGTTAAACATTATTTTTGTTAAAGTTTCCTTTTTCTTTCTCTTTTCTTTAGGTTTCTGAAATACTTCAATTTGTTGGTTATTTTCATCTATTTTTTTTTTCTTTTTTCAGATATAAATTTAACAGAGGTTGAAAGAATATTTTCTTTAGAAGATGAGGTTGGCTTGATGAAGCACTTAAGCTCAGTTTGTCATTAATCTTGTCATTGACAGTGCTTGTGATGTCCATCAATTTGATGTTTCTCTCATTCAGGGATTCTTCAAATTGCTTAGCCTCATTTAGTTTAGTTTTTAATGAAATGATTTGTTCAGAAGCTATATCTAGTTCATCTTTTAATTTTATGTTTTCAGAAAACAAGTTATCATATTCAATTAATTTGTCTCTGAGAAGTTTGAATTCTTTCTCAAATTTAATTAAGCCATTGCACAGTAACTTAAATTCAGTTTTAAAATGTTCTGAAATAAAATCAAAGGAGGATATTACCTGATCCTCTTCTGACTCAGAATCCTCAACTTCTGATTCTTCAGCTTCTGATGGATTGTTTGATGCATTGATAGTCATCAAACAATTCTCTCTGGCTTTGACATCTTCTTCATCTTCACTGAAGCTGAAAGATGAAGACTCTTCTTCAGACTCACTCCAAGTCTCAGCAACAAAGCATTTTTTCTTCTTCTTATGCTTGCTGGAAGAAGGCTTGCTGTAGTGCTTCTTGGAGTCCTTGTCTTTCCTTTTATCCTTCTTCTGCTTCTCTGGACGCTCAGGTAGAATGTGTCTAGACTTCCTGCAAGCATAGCAAATAATTTTCTTGGTAAGAGTCTTGTCATACCTTAGTTTATCTCCATTCCTTGTTGACCTTCTTCTGAAGTCCTTATTAGCCATTTTGTAGAATCTCTTGGCTAAGAGACTCATCAACTCTTCATTTGTTGATAGTGCTTCTGATTTTCAAATGTCTTAAATGCAATACTTTGCTCCTTCCTTCCTGAGATAGAAGTCTTCTGTTCAGCAGCTTCCCTAGTCTTGATCAGCTGGTCATAGGACTTGAGCTTGCCTAACAAAGACTCAGTAGAAATCTCATTTATGCTTCTGACCTCCTTGATTGGCCAGATCCTAGAATCTCATGTGTTGGGGAAGCACATAAGGATTTTATCATTAATCTCTATTAATGAGATATTTCTTATCCAAGTTCTTCAGCTCATTAACAATCAGGCTGAGTCGGTTGTACATATCTGCAACCGACTCTGATTCATCCCTTTTGAAATTTTCATACTGTGAGATGAGAAGGGATCTTCTATCTTTCCTCTCATCAACAGATCCTGCTATCATTTGGTTGAGGGAATCCCAAATGGCTTTTGCTGATGTGCATTCAGCTACCTTTTAAAATATATCATCAGACATGGTTTGAGCTAAGATGTTCATAGTTTTAGCATCTGCAACCTTTGCTTACTTCTGTGCATCAGTCCACTCAAGTGGTGGAACTACTCTAGTGCTTGTAGATGTTGTTGCAGAAGGAGTAGGGGGACCTGTCAAAATAGAATTGTAGATGTCTTCATCAATGGAATTTATATACAACCTAATCTCTGTCTTCCAAAGTGCAAACTTATTAAGGTTGCACACTGGAGGTCTGGTGCTTGAATATTCTTTATTCTGTGCCATGATTTAGAAAGAAAATAGAGTAAGTGGGCTCTATCAAAGATCTTTTGGTTCAGGTGTTAGCCTGTGAAACCAAATAACCTTACTCTCTGATATCAATTGAAAGTGAGAGATAGATCTGTCTTAACTCTAGAGGGGGGTGAATAGAGTATTTTAAAAACTTTGATTAGTTTTTATAGTGGAATTAAAATAAGTGATATCTATATGTATAGAGCGAAAATAAAAACAAAGACAATCACAGCACAGCAAATAAAAGAATAGAGCAACTCAGATGACACAAATATTTTATAGTGGTTCTCCTAAAACTTGAAGGCATCCACTCTTCTAGCACTCTGGTAGGAATCCACTACAGGTTTTTAATAAAATGTCCTGCCACCACAAGTTTTTGCTTAGGTGCCCTGTCACCACAAGATCAATTTTTCTAAGAGAGATCTAGCAACCCTTAGAGCTTTTGATCAGGTGCCCAAAAACAAAACCAAGTCTTTTGATCAGGAGACTTGACAACCAAAAGATTAACTTTTAAAGGGAGTTAAAACCCTTTTTACAGTAAGATAAAAGAAAATTATGATGTCTTCTCTTTCTCAATAAACTGAGAAGACTAATGGATTTTTTGTTGTTGTCAAAGCTCCCCCTGAGATGTAGAAGAGTTCAGGAGAATGAGAGCTTTGCTCAGGGTGTAGGCCTTCAGATTGAAGATCTTCAGGAAACTTAGACTGATGAAGATTGTTTGTCGCTTGAAAATTCCTGAAGTAAGAATGTATTCCCGACTGTCTTTTTCGGTGTGTTCTTATTTTTTGTATGTATTACTGCTTTTTTTCTTGAAAAAGAAACTTTATGTATAATCCTTGCAGATTTTAGCATTTGAATTTTGAATTCCTTTTCCTTGACTGACTGCAGAAAATCTGGGAGTTGAACGGCTAGAATTTGTATTAAATGAATTTCCTCAACTGTCCCAGTAAAAAAGTCAAGTAATAACTCTGTGAAAACCATAATTAATGCTGTCATGGAATGACTATATTCATAAGAATATTGAGCATTAATTACCAGAGCATTACAGACATAATATAATATAATTTGAAAAACTTCTGCCTTAGTCAAACTGAAACTGAGAGAAAATAGTCAAACTGAATCTGGGAGAATATAATCGAACTCAACAAATTTCGTCGACCTGAGATCCAATATCGTCGAACTGAAGATAGCAGACAAGAGGTAGAAAATTGTCGAACGGAGCTCCAAATTCGTCGAGCTGAGATAACACTTCGTCGAGCTGAGTTTCTGGTATAAGCTGACAAATCGTCGATCTCAGCTGAACTTTCGTCGAGCACAACTTAGAGAAGAAACTCTGAGTTCGTCGATCTGAGATCGACGATCGTCGAGCTAAGTTCAGCTATCGTAGAACGCTTTTCTGACTCTTAGAAAATTGCTTTCTTTGGAGGTCTTCTGTCTCTAAGCCTTCTGAAGTTGAAAACCAATCACTCTAGGTTTGCTGACTTGACCTAGACCCTGATAAAGACTTATGACCCTAGACTATACAATGTGGGTCATTTGAGAGTCATAATAGTGAAACTAGCCCAAATCAACCCTAAGCAAAGTGGGGTTCCAACAAGCATGGAAAATAAACTGGGTGATCTTGGAATGTACAACAAAAGTTAAAAAAATGCACAAGTTGGACTAACCAACACAGATAGTGTAAAAGTAGGAGAACGGGTAAAACCCCACAGTACTATGGATTAAGCTTGTTAAAAACAATTTATGTAATCTAGGTATAACAGTTCCAGCGGCACTCTACAAGAACGAATACAATCATAATACTAGCCTAAAAAAATGTGACAAGGATTTTGACGATGACGATGACCATAATATCCAACCAAAAGATATAATACAGCAAATTTCATCATTGTGTAAAACGTGCTTTCTATCTACAATGAACCGGATTGGGGGCCTTATAATAAATGGGAAGTGGCTGAAAGCTGGGAATTAAAAACCAGATAATTAAATTTTTAAATAAAATGGGATGCAATCAACCAAAACAGTATAAACAAAAAAAACTTCTGAAAAGAAATAATGTAGTAAATTTAAGTCACTGAAAATAAAGTATGGCTAGTGAAACTATAAGCTGCAAATATAATTGCACAAAAGATAATTATTATAGGACGAATGTCAGATTAAAATGCACAAGCATAGTGATACTAATATATAGTTGCTTAAATGCCCACCACAATAGGGTTTGATGTGTGCAAGCTGACACAAAACAAATCAATAAGTGGTGGGCACTTGATGCCCTGACCCTAGATGCAATGCAAGAGAGTACACGATGAATGAAATGGACCTACGACAAACCCTAACATGAGGATGCTAATGAATTCATGCACGCAATCCGATGAACGAAAGAATGCTAACCCTAATGCGATGGAAATACAATGACTCAATCAAGTAATTAATGCTAACATGCAATTAATTAAACAATATTATTTTTAGAACACTAGCGTATTCAACCTTAATTAAGCACAAACATCCAAGATTAGTAATTATGTGACGATTGCAGAGTAAATTGAAAGTGGACTGAAATTAAAATACGGGCGAATAAACAACGCACATCAGAATAAAGAGCCAAGACAAAACCTAGAACCACTACTCATTCCTAAAATCATTGTGCCAAGAAACATGCTTCTTCTTCGCTATGCTCCTTTTTTGAATTCTTCAATCAAGAAATGAAAAGTCCTTTTTTAGGTTCACTGGGATTTTTAGTGGTTGTTTTGTGGGAATATTTGAGTATGGACTGCCGGAAGGGGCCTATCGGAGAAGGGTTGTTTGTGGATTGGATATGGAGGGGAGGGGAAATGGGATGCTCGGCTATTGGAAGTGCAAGGGCTGCAGCTGATGGCGAGGGAGGCTGAAATCGGCGGCTGGATGGGCTAAGGATGTGCAATCCGGTGGCTAGAGGGGAGGTGAGAAGGGAATCTAGAGGTTGGGGGGAGATGGGAAGGGGATCCGACGGTTGGGGGCTCAACTGAGGTGGCAAGGGTTGGTCGAAGCTTACTAGAGCGGTGGAGGCCGATGGAAAGTCTGAGAATAGACCGCGGGTGGGATCTGACGGTTGGAGATGGTGGCAGGATGTCAGGAAGGTACGTCAATGATGGAGGGACGTCAATATGGAGATGGTGGTGGCTCCATGAATCCGCATCTGGAAAACGGGAATGGTCGATGGTGGCGCACCGCTGGGAGGGGGTGTGCTGGAGTCGACATCAACGTGACCAAACGGGTCCTTTATTCCAAAAAATCTGTTATGCCCATACCCGTGACCTAATGAAGATATAAGTAGGGGGAGTTTTAGGGAAAATGACTACGACGGCTCATATCGTCCAAGAGGGAAATCTACCCTAAAACCCCAAATACGACTGAAAAAATAAAACAATTACATTAGAAAATGCAAAAAATAAGCCGAGTGCATTCACGGTCCCTAATCGCCCATCTGATGACCTAAAATCGTGGACCCAGTTAACTCTTCTAATGACGCGCGAGCGATCACCATCAATCTCTTCGGCTCAGAAACATTCATCTCCAGTGAATGGAGACTTCATGCTTCTAATGCAAACCAGACAAAACTTCATATCGCTCCGAGTAAGTGTCTTCGTAAAAGGTCATCGTACTGTTGAAGTAGTTGAGGGCCCCACGCACAAAACAAACAGACGCAGAGGTGAATGGTAAGACTGCAGTGGAGGTTGGATGTGTGAGGGAGGCTATAGTGACAGTGAAAGCTGAGGCTAAAAGGAAAGGATGAAGGTCCAAAACTAAGTGGCTTCACATTTAGAGTCAAATCCTCTACATTTAGTACAAGATGAACACCAGTATTTTTAGTGATATCAACCTCGAAGAAATTTGACTCAAACTCTCTTTTGACAATGTGTGGACATATTCGCCTAGCATTCACATTCAAAGTTGTCCCCACTGGGAACTTCTCAAGCAATCTACAAACCATCACTCAATTACTTTCATTGAACAAATGCTCTCATGTGATTACCCAGGAAAGTTTTAAATTGTTTATTATTTAATATAACCTTATGTCGGTGTATGACATGCAAATCATGCAACAAATGCAAATGACGAACCAAACAGACTACTAAATGCAGACTCCACGCAGCTGTGGAAGTCCCTAAAGATGGGTGGTTTATCCAATGGTACCTTCGGTGTGGTATAGAAATACTCATCGAGGGCATGACGAACACACAAATGATCGCATGAAACGGCAATACAAAGATGCAAGTGTATGATGTGCCAAATATTTTTCAGAGGATGTGGCTCGTCAGGAGGCTCATTGAGCGGAAGATAAAAAAAATCATCGTGTATGCGACGACTGCTCACATCCAAGACATTTGCACTTGGACAAATGTTTCCTAAAAAGAAAGAACCATCAGGTGGCTTACCTGGTGGCTCATCAAAAAAATCAATCATACCAGAATGATCCTTGAAATGAGTGTCATTGATTATAGTTTTGCCCTCGAGAGCAGTAGAGACAATCATTATAATGTCAATACAATGCTCTTGGTCCTCACTCGGGATATAACTCGTCGAGCCAATGTGAGGAAACTCGTATGAGCATGTATGCAAGTGTGAATCTACGATCAGAGTAATAATTAAGTTAACACGGGAGTTCAGGGGAGGACATGACACTAAATTATCATCAGTTCACTTGAATTCACTCTTAGTCAAGGTCACAAGAAATAAGATAAAATTAAATGATGGGCCACTCATCAGACAAAGTACCTCACTAGGGTGAGAGAAATTAGTATCAAGTATCACTTCTATCGTGTTTGACTAGATAAGAATAGGTATAATGGTGGCCTCAGAATGAGAAGTACTCGTACTGCGAGGTCAAGGTATGAATCCACTCGACTAACTCTAGCGGATCTCATGAACTGCTCATAATGAAGGGTGAGTTGATATGTCTGCTCGAGGAGCTCAAAGTAGTGATAGGTCAACTCAGTACGCATCTCAGATCGAAGTCCAGATCTAAGTCTAGACCGAAATCGAAAGTATTCATAGTTGAATCCTCTTAGATGTTGCTTCTCATTACTAACTCATCAAAATGATCCATGTACTCGGCGACGGACATGAATCCTTTTCGAAGGGTAAATAATTGTTCGAGCAGGCAGCTCTTATCCGATGCAGGCAAATACCTCTGACACAACCTACACTTTATCTCCACCCAACTAGTGATGCGGTAAAGACGATCTCGCTCATGGGTCATCTCAATGCTAGAACAATATGTTCTCGCCTAATCTAAAAGTCTACGTATCGTAAACTTGATGTGATGCTCACCGTATAAATCAAAATGGTTGAGATAATATTTCATATTTGCATGTCCACAAGTCAATAACTAAAAGACTCGAGACTCGATGAACTGTCAAATGATAGGACAACAACATAAAACCTACACTCAAGATCTATCTAAAAATGATGATCCTCATAGTAATCATCCCGAAAATAATCAAGTTGTGTCGAAGGTTCAACACAATACGCTTGTGCGCAGGGATAAGGACGACGATAATCATTGTAGTGATCGTCTTTAGCATAGTAGAATCGCGTCGAGGTGTTGACACAATCTCTGGCAATGGTGTGCTGCGAATGAGAATAATCATCATAATAACATAAGGATCTATCTGAATGGGCTCCATGGGATCGAGTATAGATACTAGATAGACTTGGAATCCTCAAATAGTGGAGAGGAATGACGATGATAATTAGAGATGAAAGAACTTATAGACCCAATGATTGTGTATTAAATAAAGCCTGAACCTGGGCACTGATACCAATTTAATACAGGACGAATTCATAAGCAGTGGACGTGTGATGGGCTACCTTGGATGAAATCCAAACAAGCATGCGATGAATGGATTGGACCTACGACAAACCCTAACACGAAAAAGTGGACAACTGCATGCACACAATCTGATGGACTACAAAAACAACAACACTCAGCCTTTAGTGGGGTCGGCTATATGGATCCTTTGTCGTCAATGTGCCCTATCTTTTGTCATAATCTCACTAATGCCTAAGTACATCATGTCTTTCCATATAGTTTAATTCCAAGTCTTTATTGGTCTGTCCCTCCCTCGCTTAACATGTCTAGTGATTAGACTCTCACAACGCCTAATAGGTGCCTCTAATGGTCTGCTTTGTGCGTGTCCAAACCATCTTAGTCGTGCTTCTCGCATCTTCTCTGCAATTGGTGCTACTCCTGTCTTAGCCCAGATACATCATTCCGAATTTTACCTAGTCTTGTGTGTCCACACATACACCTAAGCATTCTCATCTCAGCAACTCCCATTTTTTGCTCATGTACACAATTCACTCAGAACCATAGAGCACCGTTGATGGACTAATGAATGCAAACCCTAATGCAATACAAATACAATGACTCAATCAAGCAATTAATTCTAACATGTAATTAATTAAACAATATTAATTTTAAAATACTTGCGCATTAACCTCAATTAAGCACAGACATCGAGATTAGTAATTATGCAATGAGTGCAGAGTAAATTGAGAGTGCACTGAAATTAAAATACGTGAAGAATAAATAATGCACGTCAAAATAAAAAGCCCAACAAAACTAATGAGAGCCAAATATCGCTAGATATAAAGAGTGCATTTGTACACTGTACAATTCGAAAATAAGTGCGGAACTCACTAAGTAAAGGTGTCAAAGGCGACGACGCGGAAATCCAATGAGAGCATAGTGGCTGCCCGGCGATCAGCAAGAGTAAGAGCGGCTGTTTTGTGGATGATATAAGGTATTGACTGCTGGAAGGTGCCTATCGGAGAGGGTTGTTTGTGGACTAGATATGGAGGGGGGGAGGAGAGATGGGATGCTCAGTTGGAGTTTGAAGGTGCAAGGGGTGCGACTGATGGTGGGAGTGACTAGAATCAGCAGCTGGATGGGCTAGGCATGTGGAATCCGTCTGTTGGAGGAGAGGTGGGAAGGGAATCTGATGGTTGGGGGCTTGACTGAGGTGGGAAAGGAGAGGAAAAGGTTGGTTGGAACATAATGGAGTGGTGGACACCGATAAGGTCAAAGAAGGGGAGACGAGGGGGCTGACAATTGGAGGTGCTCTTAAGGAGGGGTGGCGACGAGATGTCGGGGAATGCACGATAATGATGGAGAGGTGTCAATATGAAGATGGTGACAGCAGTGGCACCGGGAATCAGCACCTAGAGGAGGGGAATGGCTGGCAGCATCACACCGCGCGGGGCTGGTGTCGGCACCAGTGTGACAGAACAAGTCCTGAAAAACCATCGGTGCCCATACCGTGACTAATGAAGATATTATGTAGAGTTTTAGGGTAAATGCCTCTGACTGCTCAGGTCGTTCGAAAGGAAAATATACCTTAAATCTTCAAATACAACTCAAAAAAATAAAACAAATACATCAAAAAATATAGAAAAATAAGACAGACGCGGTCACGATCTCTGATCACCCATCTAACGATCCAATTTCATGCTTCGACACTCATGCTCCCAAATCAATTACTCTTGTAATGTCGTGCGAGTGATCTACATCGCAAGCCCTCGACACTCATGTTGCAAGCGCACCTCTAAAAAATTAACAGCCAATAGTGCCATTAATATTCAGAAATATACCAACGTCAAAAAGGATATATTGCACGATGATAGGGACAATATACAAATATGGTACAGATAGAGGATTCACAATTTTCAAAAAATCAAGGATATTGAATACATTTTTAAATTTTTAATTATTTAAATATAAATAAATTTAGTATGAATAAATGTGGCATTCATATTTTCTTCATTTTTTAACAATTATATAGGGCATATCATATATAGTATGAAGACTAGGTTTAATTGCGTCACAACATCGCATCACATTATAGATAGAAATGGTATCACATATCTGTCCATATTATCATCATGATAAACACAGCTTTTTAGATCATTTGAGCATACTTGGGTGTATCTGGGAGTATCCGAAAGCATCCTTTTATTTACAACTAAAAGAAAAAAGATCTCAAGAGCTTAAGAGACGAGTTTCGGAGAGTTTAAATTTCCCAGCTCCAAAGCATTTTGGAAGTATCTGTGTTCCCTAGAAATTAGGTGCACAAAAAAATCCTTGTGAGATTCACACTTAGTACCGAGATTTTCTTACTACTAAATTTCAAAATATACCAAAAATCTAAACACAGGTGTGCAAAAACATTTCTAGTGCTTCAAGCAATGAAGAATCCAGCTTTCCCAGGCCTTCAGCTCATAGTTTTAAGACAACTCATGCTTCTAGGTAACTTAAGGTAAACAGATGAATGTCACAAACCCACCCTTTATTTAGCAGCAATTAATTTTGAAGAAAAGGAAAAAAATCCAAAATCAATATACAGCAGAACAAAAACATTTCTTATGATCCAAGCGACCAAACTTACTCTTTCCCTAGCAGTGAGCTTCTCTTCTAATGCCATTAGATCTTTCTCTTTCTTCTCAAGGTTTGAGCTCTTAATAATAGTATCCTGCAATAAAAAGTTACAAAAACATAAACATCAATAAGGAAGAAGAAAAGCAACAAAATAAGATCTGAAGATCTGATGGAAAAGCATACCCTCTCTTTAACAGTCAAAGCCCTAAACCTTATTTTAAAATCATCCCCTTGACTTTTCAGAATAGTACTTGCATCATCAATCTCTTTTCTTTCTTCTCCAATCTCTTCATGCTTCTTCTTGAGAATTATGTCCATCTCATTCGCCCTCTCCTCTCTCTCATTAAGAAGTCTTTGTTCATTAAGAAGTCTTCTCTGTTTCTCTTGCAGCTCGTTTTCCCACTCACGCAAATGCTCTCTCTGCTTAGAGACATCTCCTTCAAGTGCTTTCCGCCTATATTCAAATAACAAATAAGACTTAACACAATACCATAAAATGTGTCAATAAGAAAATTTCCTCAAATATTACTACAAGGAATAACAAAACAGAAAGTTACTCGATGTTTAAAGAAGAAAACTCTCTTTGCAGTTTACATTCACGAGCCTCAAGATCATCCAATTTCCGTGCCATCTCTGAATTCTTCCGATTGCTTTCTGCAAGCCTAGAATCTGCAGCATGCACTTTTGCTTCAATCTCCATCTTTTTTTGTTCAAGGCTGGCCTCAAGTGCTTGCGCGTCTGATAATTTCTTCTCAGATGTGAACTTGATCTCTGCAATTTCAGCTCGCATCTCGTGCAATGCTTTTTCCAGCTGCAAACATCACACAGGTTACTGTGAACTTGTATGTAAAAAGGAGAATAAAAATAAAGATATTATGCATATTTCCTTGTTTCAGTAGAAGAAGGCTCTTACATACATCTACAACACACTGTTTTTCAACTCCCAAAGCTTTTCCCAAGCTTTGTTCGCGCATTTCCAACTCGGATACAACAATGGTATGTGCTTCCTGTTGTCTCTTCAAGAATTGCTGAGATTCTATCAATTCTTGTCTCAGTTCTTCATTTTTTGGGGACCACTCCTTCTTCTCAAGAAGAAGAAGACCCATGTTGTATAAGCACTCATCACGCTGCACAGAAAAGGAGCAGGTAAGGTACAAATCATGTTCATAGACAAAGGTTGAAATCAGGTAAAAATATGACAAGCATCGAGTTAAAGAAATTAATAAGAAAATGATAAGTAAATTCGGAGTTAAAGAGGCAAAATTTCAACATTAACAAAATCAAATTAAAGTATACCTATAACTTAAAAAACAAAAGTATTTTAAAATAATGAACTTAAACCTGTCTACGTCCTAACAAAACAAGGAAAACCTGTCTATTGCTTAACAACTTATAATAATCACTACACCGAAGAGAAGTTCAGAGAATAGGAGCACAAAATGGTGGTCACGAATTTAACAAGCAGGATTAGCACCCACAAGCTTTGTTATCACTGTAATAATAATTGTGAGAGTTCGAAATATAAATTATTATTATTTTAAAAAATCTGAATTCTTACACAGGAGTCCCCTCTTTATAAATAATAGAGCAATAAGAATATACACTTTGAGATGTGGAACTAAATACAAGGAGGAGAAAATTGTGAGCGTTTAGTACTTGGGTTTTAACACTCGCCCTCAAGTAAGAACACATATATCGATCATTCTCAGCTTGACACAAATATCCGAAAAAGATGAAATTGGTTTGGTGAAGATGTCGACCAACTCTTGATCTGAAGAAACAAACAAACAGAGTGCAAATTTGGTTTTTGATAATTACTTCTCTGACGAAGTGACAATCAACTTCAATATGTTTTACTCTTTCATGAAACACTGAATTTTTAGATGTGTAAATGACAGCTTTATTATCGCAAAACATTGATCGAGGATAATCGTAGATTTCTCTCGAGACTTTTAGAAATGCTCTCAACCAATTAAACTTACAAGTAGTTTGAGTCATATTTCTGTATCCAACTTCAGCACTTGACCTAGACACTACTGTTTGTTTCTTGTTTTTCCACATGATTATATTTTACATAGCTTGCATCAGAATATGCTTCAATGCATAAATAATTCTTTTCCTGAAGACCCTTTGATGTATTCTAACATGTTTAAAGCAGCTTTCAGATGACACTTTCTGGGAACCTGCATGAATTGGCTGACCCTCCGAACAACATAGATGAGTTTACCGATCAGACGTCTGTATCGAGTAATATCTTGTAGGAGTGATACCTCATCCTAAAGTTTGTCAGCACCTGCAGGCATATAATTCCAAGCAAGTTTCAGTCCAAGGAGACCGGCTTCATTGAGTGGATCTGGTATACTTGTGTTGGCAAAAAACTATATAGTTATTGAGTCTCGTAATTTCAATTCCCAAGAAGTATATTGGAGAACCCATACCTTTGGTAACAAAATACTCCCAAAAATGTTCCTTTTTTTTGTATTAGAGAAGAGTTATATCTGGTAAAATGAATGTCGTCAATGTTGACAGCGAGAATAACCAGGTCATGGTTGGTTTTTCATATAGAGAGAGAATGATCAACATTGCTTCCAGAGAAACCAATGTTAGAGACGACCTAATTGAATATGTTAAATCATGCTTAAGGGCTCTGGCTAAGACCATAAATGACCTTCCAAAGTTTACACACCAAAGACTCTTCCTAAGAAACATAACCAAGAGTTCGCTCCATATAGACTTCTTCATGTAAGTCGTTATAGAAGAAGGTATTTTTGACATCAAGTTAAAACATTTGCTAATTCTAGTTGTCAGCAACAGAGAAGAGGACCCCGAAAGTACTGAAACGAGTACTCGGAGAGGTATCAAAGAAATCACCACCAAATATTTGGGTGAACCCATTGGCAACTAAGGCCTCATTTGGGTGAACCCATTGAAAACGGACATATAGGTGTTTGTTTTTCCGCTTCTTTTTCGAGCCGCGCACTGTTTTATCACTTCTGAAAAAACCGCGGGCCGAAACCCTCACCATTTTCTCTGTTCTGTCGCCCCCCCCCCCCCCCCCCCCCGCATCGCCTCGATCTAGGGTTTTCCCCACCGCATCGCAGATCCGCCGCATCGTCTTCGACGGCATCGCAGAATGATCTGCCGCATCGTCGACACCCCGCGGCATCTTCTTAACGATCTGTCGCATCGTCGCCACCCCGCGGCATCGTCTTCTTCGACGGCAGCTACGCGAGGATCCGCCGCATCGTTGTCGAACATCCTTTTGCTTAATGTTGCATCTTCTCCCACGGAATCAGACGGCGGACCGAACATCCTTTTTGATCCTCAACTCTTGTCGGGTATGTTTCTTCCCCCTCTTGCCGATCACTTCTTCCCCCTCTCCTCTCCATCGATATGGCTTCACTAATTTGCATCTTCTCCCTGTTTTGCAGAAGTCCTCTCCATCGATCCTCTTCTCTTGTTGATCCATTGCTCCTTGCTGTGAGAGTGTTGATCCACTGCTCCTACAAACTTGCAGCAGGTATATAGTTGCTTTTTTTGTGTTGGTCCATTGATCCCTGATTTGTTTTTTACTCCTATGGTAGCCTCTTGTGGTAAAATTTTATTGTATGTTTGTTTTTGTGCATGTGTGTGAGTGCGTGAATGTTTGTTTATGTGAGTGCATGAATTTTATTGTGTTGGACATGAATGTTTGTTAGGTGTGTGTGAATGTTCGCAGGCATCCATCCCGCTCAGACAGTCATTTTCAGGCTTGTGATCTTGATAAGCTTTTCATTTACCCAGCGGGCCGTCAAAGAAGATTAGGGCAAAATGATGAAAGCTCGGGTGGAGATCATGTTAGAGGAATTCAAGTTGGTGTTGAGGAGATGTCGGCGCTGCGTGACGCGATTGCCGAACAACTACATGGTCCTTGAACGTATTTAAGGTATCTGCGTATTCAACATATGTATTCCATGTTTTGGATATTTTGATATTCGCATGTATTTGGATGTTTAGATGTTTGTATGAATGTTGTCCTGCTGCATACATTGTGACGTACATATATTTTCTGCAATTTATATAGAACAAAAAAAAATTTTATAATTTTTTTTATAAAACGTCACCGCTGTATCGCCAAACGGTTTTCTGTTTCGAACAGCTCTGCAAACACAGACTACTCAAACAAATCTTCATTTCCACCAACCAGTTTCCAACAGCTCCATTTACAAACCACCATTTACAACTTATTTTACAACCGCAACCGCTAAACCAAATGAAGTCTAAATGGACCTTGTACCGATCCACGATATTTTCTGGGACAAACTTGAGGTCAAAGACTCAGCGACAGCCGACAAAATTGCCACTAGATGGGGTAGGGGAAATAGTCCTAGTACTATGTGATTTCAAGGTAGAGATTTTCTCATACATAGTCGTTTTCCAACAAGGTATACAAAGAGCTTCCACATATGTAGTAGGAATGGTGTTGGTAGATAGGGCACATGCAAACTTACTGCATGAAGGATTGAGATTGGCATGTGGGACAATATTAATAAGAGGATGTTGTGTACTTCCCTTTCCATAAATCAATGGGAAGGACCAAGTTTGAGTCTACTGAAGTGTAGAAACCTTTCGAAGAGGAAAGCGTTAGGCTGGGAGCTGACGACGGGGACTCTGGAGTGGAAGGAGCGAGGACAGGTGGGGAAGCAGGACATCGACGATAATGATATGGAAAGGATAAAATTGGGGGTATATGTTTAAGAGTTGGTTTCAGTTGCGGCCTGGGAGATATTTAGTGGAGGAGCATGAATTATAGGGAACGATAAAACAGAGGTGGGAAGGGGAGAGATGGTAGAGAGAGGAGAAGAGATCTCGAGAGTACGAGTCCCTTCATCCTTGGAAAAATGAGGGGTAGACTCAAAAAAGGCGACGTCCGCAGAGACTTATTGACGTTTGAAAATAGGATTGAAACAGCGATATAGCTTTTGTGTTACCCCAACGAGGATACATCTGGTGGTGAGACCTGCAGAGAGTTTATTTTGATCTAATGGAGGAGTGTGGACAAAAGTAGTACAACCAAACATATGCAGGGCGAGGGGGAAGGTGTACCAATCAGATATTAAAGAGAGAAAAGGGGTCTTGTCTTGAAGGGTAAAAGGAACTAAATTGTTAATGAGAAAACAAGAAATGAGAATTGTATGACCCCAATAAAAGCGGAGAACATTCAAATGGCATAGAAGTTCCCAAGTAACATCGAGGAGATAACGAATTTTCCTTTATCTTCCATATTTTCTTGGGACGTATGCACAAAACTAGTCTGATGAATAATATCGTTGAAAGTGCAAAAAAGAAAGAATTGTTGACTCATGTATTCCTTCGCATTATTGGTCCGAATAATTATGAGCGCCATATAGAGTTGAGTGTGAATGCGAATTTCATTATAAAATTTTGAGAATATAGAAAAAAGTTCAAAACACTCATTTAAAAGATATACACAAATACATCTAGAGAAATTATCAATAAAAGATGCAAAATACATACTGCCTCCACTAGGGGGGATCCAGGAAGTCTGACTAGGGGGCAACTAAAAGGTGAAGGAAATTTTTTTTATAACCTGTGTCTACACCAAAATTTGCACATGTAGAGATATCACAGTTGGATCACAAAAAAAGAATTGTTTCTTATTGCAGCTTATCTATTTAAAGATATCTGAGTTCAAATATTTAATCAGCTTTCGGAACAAATAGAATGTTGTGTAATACTGATCTGATATTTGTTGCAGTATACATAATATTAACTTTACAATAATTTGAAATGTAGAAATATAACTAGTAACGACAATTCTAATTTGATTTGTTTGTTCTGGTGTTCAGATTAAATGTATGTGTGATGAAGTATATAAATCTAAGAAAAAAATATGTTGCTTGCAATGAAAACGTTTAAGATGATCTACTTGCTACAAAGTATGGGTTGTTATAAAAGAGTAAAGTGTTATTATCAGTATTTAAACATTCGACTGAGCTCATTGTCATCATCATTCATTGGCTTTGATTTCATGTACTCTTAGGGTGTAATAAAGAAAACACTAGTAAAATAAGCGAGATTGCAAGAGTTAAGTAAAGAAGATGTCGCGTTATATCGTGTTGAAGATGACGATAGTGTTTCATTCAGAGATTCTGAAGAAGTTATTAGTAAAGAAGGTGGATTTGACGGGATCAAAATTATTTGCACCTATTTCAACTAGATTTACATATGTCATCTCCACAAAAATTAATTAAATCATTTAGCTATCATGTCAACTTTCTTTTCTTCCAATCAAAAAAAATTAACGGCTCCACATTTCCGGGCCGTTTCTCCCTTATTCGGACATAATTTTTGACGTGTAAGTAGTCAAACTTCATTGGCTCGACGAGAAGAACTCAAATTCATCATTTATTTTGCCAAAATCCATGGGGGGGGGGGGGGGGGGGGGGGGGGCGCCGCCCCCTAAATCCGAACCTGGCCTCCACCAACAGACTTGGTGGGGCTAAGACCTCAAATGTCCAAATGAACAAGATCAAAAGGACGAACAGAACTTTTACAGAATTTAGAAAGGAAGCTAGTACGATGATTCTTGTCATACTGACAAGCCTCGCATTTTAAGGTGGAGTAGGTCTTAAAAGATGATAAGAGATGGTGGAGGAGGCGCAACGGTGGGTAACCAAGACAGTGATGTCATTGGAGCAGAGAGGTGGAAACGACATAGGTAGAGGAAGTGGGAAGATTGTCGAGTAGAAGAGACAGTCGTGTTCAGTCTCAATAACAATCGAAGGAAATCGGTTACAAAAACCGAAGGTAACCGGTTATGCTTCTCGAGGTGAAAAAAGAAGAGACAGTTCTCAGTCATATGAGATACATCAAAGTACATCTAGAGAAATTATCAATAAGATATACAAAGTACAGACCGAGTCCATCAACAGACTTGGTGGGGCTAGGATCTCAATTGTCTAAATGAACAAGGTCAAATGGACGAGCAGAACTTTTACAGTGTTTAGCAGTAAAAGTAGTATGACGATGCTTGCCATACTGACAAGCCTCGCATTCTAAAATGGAGTCAGTCTTGATAGATGACAGAAGCTAGTGGAGGAGATGAAGCGACAGATGACACAGACGATGATACCACTACAGCAGAGTAGTGGAAATGGCAGATGTAGAGGAATTGGGAAGATTTTCGAGCTAATATAGACAACCGTGTTCAGTCCCGGTAGGAATCTGAGTAAAGAGTTTGAAAATAACAAGCAATACGAAAAAATATAAGACAGAGCATTGCAATTATCATGAAAGAATATTGAAAGACAACAATTGCAAGAAAATTTTGGGACGAATAGAATGTTGACCAACAGGGGAAGAGAGGCAGTAGTAACAACTCCAGATCCACAAACTGGAGCAGGAGAGCAATCAATTACAAAAATCGATGGTAACCGGTTATGCTTCTCAAGGTGAGAAAAGAGGAGAGAGTTCCCAGTCAGATATAGAAGAGAAAAAGGGACTTTCCTTGAAGGATAAAAGAAAGCAAATGATTAATGAGAAAACAAGAAATGAAAATCACTGCTTCTAGGAGAATCAAGTCCGCCTTGGGCTTTGTAGGAGAATCAGGTCGCATGCTGGTTTCCTAAACCGATTGAGGAGATGGACTTCACTGCTTCTAGCTGACTTGAGACGACCAACACAAAGAAGACAACTCGCAACCACCTGTGCCTCCGGGGGCGAGGATATGTATAAAAATATGAAAACAATATTACAGGTAAGCAATACATGTTACCACAAAGGGTAGAACCTTTTCAGGTCATCCCCGCTCCAAAATACTTCTCAGTAGCTCTCCTTGATCTTGTAGGTGATAGCCTCTAGTGGCTAGAGCTTCCTGGACTATGAAAGGTCCTTCGCAGTTGGGATTCAGCTTGCCAACAGCAGCTCCCCTTACTGTTGCGTCTACTTTTTTTCATGACTAGGTCTCCTGCACGAAAATGCTTGAGACGAACGTTTTTGTTGAAGTGTTTTGTCATTTGTCTCTTGATCTCCTCTTGCCGAACGGAGGCTAAGTCACGAAGTTTCTCAATGTAGTCTAGTGAGAGCTTCTGAGCGTCTTCATTCTACAGGCATCATCCTTCACTGTCTTCCCCTGCTGCTACTACCCTCTGGCTTCGGACCTCGAATTCTACTAGGATGACTGTCTCAGACCCGTGGGACAACTTGAAGGGTGTTTCCCCCGTGGCCGAGTTAGGAGTTGTCCTCAGAGCCCAGAAAACCGAGGGGAGATGCTCCGCTTAGTTACCCTTCAGATTGGCGACCTTCTTCAAAAGGTTGATGTTCAGCTTGTTGGCGGCTTCCACTTTCCCGTTGCTCCGAGGATGATGTACAGAGGCGAATAGAAGATCCGTCCCTATCTGCTTGCAGAAGTCCTCCAGCTCCAAGCTGGCAAATTGCGGGCTGTTGTCGATGATGATGGCGAGAGGGATCCAGAACCTGCAGGCAATCTCTCCCCAGATGAAGTCCTTCACGATCTGAGAAGTGGTCTTGGCAAGGGCCTTTGCCTCGATCCACTTGGAGATGTAGTCGATCATGACGAGAACGAACTTCCTCTGACCGGTAGCTTGGGGAAAAGGCCAATCAAATTCAATCCCCAAATGGCGAAGGGCCAGGGAGCGGTGATTGAACGAAGCTGCTGAGCGGGCTGCAACTGAAGAGGTGTGAAAAACTGACACTTTGGACACTTCATCGAGAAGGTTTCTACATCCTTTTGAATGGTCGGCCAGAAATAGTCGTGCCTTAGAATCCTCTGCTCCAGAGTTCGAGTTCCTGAGTGGCTGTCACACTCTCCCGAATGAATCTCCTCAAGCACTCAAGGGAATTCAGCTTCTGACAGGCATCTGGCTAGAGGGCCCGAGATGATCTTGCGATAGAGTTCTTGATGCAATCGATGGCTTAGAAACTCCTTAGTCTAGCAATAACGTAACGGGGCACAAATTAAATTGGGTAGAACGTTTCCAACACACAAGAAAAAAGATAATGAACAAACGGCGAGGAATGATTAGGGCGAGCGCATGCTACTCAAGGGTGAAACAATCTTGCTGAAATATATCATAATAAACGCTAGTAAAATAAAGATTGAGGGAAGGGGAAAGGAGAGATCTCACCGAGGGCCTTTACGCAATAGCTTTGTCGATCCTTCACGATTCGGTCGAACAGGTAGTGGAGCAGTGGATGGAGGATGCCTCGGATGGTTGGAGGAAGGTGGTTGGATGGAAGAAAGTGTTGGATGGTTGCGGGAGGTAGGGCGCTGGATGGTGGAAGGATGCGGGATGATTGCTAGAGTTTGGGCGCTGGATGCTGGATGGTTGCGGGAGGGTGCGGTTGGCGTAAGTGGGATACGGTGGGTTGGAGTTAGGGGAAGTAGCGGAAGGGGAAACAGGGGTTGTTGTAGCCGATCGGTGCAGGGGAGAACCGCTCAGGATACGTAAGCGGGAGGCGGAAATCTGGAGCTCGGGAAGTAGCACAGGGGAAAAAAGGGCTCGGGTGCGGTTGTCGTTCGGCGCGGAGGAGACGACTCTTGATGTTGCGGAAGAAGCTCGGCGGAAGCAGCTGTTGCGGAAGAGGCTTGGCGGTGGGATTTCACCGAGAGAGAGAGATCTACTCAATCTCTCGGTATTTTTCCAGCCTAGGGTTTTCCTTCAATAAGAAGGCTATTTATAAGCCTCTCCTCTTTTCCCCTTAATTTGACAAGAGATTATTTCAGCAAGATTATGTTATGAAAGACAAATAACAATACGACCCGCCCGCACATTCCAAACCGGACCGATCCACTCAGGGTCACGTGAGCCGGTCAGTCTCACGTGCCGGGTCACAATACAGGAAATTTAAACATAAACGTACATGACAGGAAATAAATAACAATACAAGAGCATAACTGCGACAATAACGAAAGCAAATAAAGACGAGACGGCACTAACGTGCCGGCGACATGATCACATCAGTCCACCCGGGGTTGAGAGCACTCGACTCCGGCGAGACTGAGCTAATGACCGCAACGGAGAGGTCTGGGCGTCGACGCTGAAGCTCTCGAGCGCTGACCCAACTGCTGTCCAAGATGTCCCTTCCCCTCCAAGTAACCAAGTAGCGCTGGTAAACTCCTGCACGAGTCTGGAACTCCCGCACGTCAAGTACCTGATCGATCTCCTCCGTGGTAGGTGTGAAGGCCGGTGGAAAACCCGCGGTCGCCCCGGGCTCCAAGGTATAGGTCTGGCACAGGCGCGGCGGGTGGGGTTCCATGGAAAAGGCATAGGTCTGCCACATTGAAAATCGGTGATGTGCCGAATTCCAAGGGTAGATCAACAAGGTAGGCATTCTCACCCAACCGCTTCCTTACCTGAAAAGGACCGAAACGACGTTGTCGGAGCTTGTGGTAAGTCCCACTGGGAAATCTTTCCTCTCTAAAGTGAACCAGCACCCAATCTCCTTCCGAAAAAGACAAATCGCGTCGATGGTTGTCGGCGCTCGCCTTGTATTCTTCGGATGTCACCTGCAGCTTATTATGAATAACATCATACAAAGATTTTAAGTGTTCCACCCAAGTAGTAGCATCAAAAGAAGTGCGCTCGTAGGAAGGCAAAGAGTGGCGGTCAAGGTAATGGGGAATAGGAAAGCCATAAACAATCTCAAAAGGAGACTTGTTTGTGGAACGATTTACGGTGCTGTTGTATGCAAATTCGGCTTGGGCTAACGCTAAGTCTCACTGCTTAGGGTTGCTCTCTGGCTAAGCATCTTAATAAATTACCCAGACTTCGGTTGACCACCTCAGTCTGCCCATCAGACTGGGGGTGGTACGCGCTACTAAAATTTAATTTTGTGTCCAGTCTTCGCCATAACATTTTCCAAAAATAGCCCATGAATCGCGAGTCCCTGTCGGAGGTGAAAGTGCGCGGTACCCCATGGAGTCGAACCACCTCTCGAAAAAAGAGATGGGCGACGTGCGCCTATCGGAAGTTTTCCTGCATGGTATAAAATGAGTCATCTTGGAGAATCTATCAACTACTACGAAAACGGAGTCACTACCTCGCGCCGCAGTAGGGAAGCCACTAACAAAATCCATGGAGACTTCGTCCCATGGCCGTTCAGGAATCGGTAGGGGAGTGTACAATCCAGTGTTCTGGGACTGTCCCTTATACAACTGGCATGTATGGCAGGTGCGAACGTGGCTGATAACATCCTGCGTCATGCGAGGCCAATAATAACGTGATGTCGCCAGATCTAGCATCTTGGCTTGTCCGACGTGTCCTCCTAGTCCGGACGAGTGCAACTCGGTGAGCAAGGTCTCACGTAAAGGGACCTGGCAGATACATAATCTGGTGCCTCTAAATAAGTACCCCTCGCTCATGCAGAAATGTCCTGTAGGGTCTGCCCCATGTGGCTGACACTCTGTGCACACAATACTGAAATCGGGATCAGTGGCGTACAGCTCCTTCTGGGAATCTAAGTCTGTCAACTGGAGGTGTAGAGATCGAAAAGATGCGCCCGTCGACTAAGGGCATCAGCGACTCGATTGGTGACTCCTGGCTTATGTCGGATGTGAAAGGTGTACTCCTGCAGGAAGGCGGCCCATTTGGCGTGACGCTGGAGCTCCTTCTGGGAGTTCAGGTAACGCAACGCCTCATGATCCGTATTCAGCACGAACTCGCGCTGAATCAAGTAATGTCGCCAGTGTCGGAGAGCCTGTACGATGGCGAAAAACTCAAGATCGTAGGTCGAATATCTCGTTTTTGCATCGTTCAGTTTCTCACTATAAAATGCTACAGGTCGGCCCTCTTGACTCAGTACGGCCCCGACACCCACATGTGAAGCGTCACAATCTACTTCGAAGACCTTGTCAAAATCGGGTAAGGCCAGAACAGGGGCACTAGACATTTTCTCCTTCATAAGGAGGAATGCCTGCTCCGCCTCGGCCGTCCATACGAATTGCCCCTTGCGGAGGCAATCTGTGATGGATGCGATGTGGGTGCTGAAGCTGCGTACAAAGCGACGATAGAACGAAGCGAGGCCATGAAACCCACGTGCCTCGGTGAAGTTCCTGGGGGTGGGCCAGGATTCAATCGCACGGATCTTTTCCGGGTCCACCTTGATGCCCTCGGAAGAGATGATATAACCCAAAAAGGTGAGACTACTAGTGAGAAAGGTGCATTTTTTAAAATTGATGATCAAGCGGTGTTCTCTTAAGATCTGCAGGACCTGCAGAAGATGTGTAAGGTGCAGAGCGGGGTCGAGGCTGTAGATAAGGATGTCGTCAAAGTAGACAACAACGCAAGTTCCCATCAGGGGTCTAAGGACTTGGGCCATCAACCTCATAAAGGTGCTCGGAGCGTTGGACAAACCAAAAGGCATGACCAACCACTCATACAGTCCCTCCCTTGTCTTGAAAGCCGTCTTCCATTCATCTCCGGGTCGGATCCGGATCTGATGGTAGCCACTCCGGAGGTCAATCTTCGAGAAAATCTTCGCCCCACTCAGCATGTCGAGCATGTCGTCTAATCGGGGAATCGGGAATCGATACTTGACTGTAATCTTGTTGATAGCGTGGCTGTCAACACACATACGCCAAGTACCGTCCTTCTTGGGAACAAGTAGGGCAGGGACGGCGCAGGGACTGAGGCTTTCCCTTACGTGTCCCCTCTGGAGAAGCTCGGATACCTGTCTCCTGAGCTCCTCGTGCTCTCTCGGGCTCATACGATAATGTGGTAGATGGGGCAGGCTAGCTCCTGGGACTAAATCGATGCAGTGTTGAATATCCCTCAGCGGTGGGAGCTGGTCGGGTAACTCATCCGGGGTGAGGTCGTCAAACTCGGTGATCAGGGGTCGAACGGCCGCAGGAATCTCGACAGAGGTAATAGGGGACTCCAGGCCGACTAATACATAGGCGACGGTCCCCGCTCGCATCTCATGACTAAACTGTCGCTTTGTCAAAAGCATGCGGACGAACGGATACGCCATGGTGGTGAGCGTGGTCGTGGGGATAGGAGCTCCGGCTGGAGTAGCCATCAGGGGGGTGAGTCGCTGTGGGACAAGACCATTCTTCTGGGGAAGAAGAACTATCTTGCGTCCGCGATGGTCGAAGGAATAAGAGTTCCGTCGACCGTCATGGACGGTGCTTCGGTCATACTGCCACGGACGCCCCAGGAGAATGTGGAACACATCGAGGGGTGCACCATCACACCACACCGAGTCAGAATAGGACGGCCCAATGGTGAATGTCACGAGGCATCGATGTGATACAACCATCGTGGTGCCCCTAGTCACCCAGGATAACTCATAAGGGCGCTCCAGTTTCTGAATCTGGAGGCTTAACTTCTCTACCATGCGTTGGGAGACGAAATTCTCCATGCTCCCGCTATCAATGATAATAGAACAGTAATGCTCCTGAATGCGTGCGGTGGTGCGAAAAATACTATGCCGCACCCAAGCGTCGTCAGTGGTAGCTCTCGGTGCAAGCAGGCTATCCTGTAGGACACAAATCAACTGATCTGGCTGCTCGCCCTCTACCTCACACTCTCCTTCAAGGGGGTCCTCAGTCTCTCTGACTAAATCGCTCTCCCAGATACCATACTCCGGGCCTCGTCCATCGTCAGCCTCAACAACCGCGGTAAACTGTCGTCTCGGACACTCAGATGATTTATGTCCTGGTTCCATACATTTGAAACAACGGAAGATCGGTTTAGTGGTGACAACCTCCTTTCCTTTTACGGAACTCGTGGAAGGGCCCGCATGGGAAGGGGCTGGCAATGCGGGGCTGACACTAGAAGGTAGACCAGGGGTGGGCAACAAAGGCGCCCGAGTGGTCAACGTCGAAGAGGAAGAGTAATGAGTTCTGTCAGTCAACTTTGACCCAGATGTCCTCTTCTGGAGAGCTTCCACTCGGCGGGCTCGACTGGAGATCTCCCCCAAGTCTCGGAAATCGTGCAGCTCAAGTTGGTCTCGTATCGCGTATCGCAACCCATTCAGATAGCGGGTCATGACCATATGATCTTCCTCCTTCAGATCCAATCGTGATTGGAGGACCAAGAACTCGTTCGTGTATTCATCGATGGTTTGCTTATCCTGTCGAAGGTTGTGATACCTTCGATACAAGGTTTGCATGAAATCGGCTGAGACATACCTCTTCTTGAGTTGGGCTTTGAACTCAACCCATGTGGTGACAGGAGGTTGCCCCATCGTGTATCGCATCCTCTCAACTTGCCCCCACCATGTGAGTGCGGGACCCTTCAGTCTCAGGGAGGTATACTCCACCTATTGGTGGGCCGGAATGCGTTTCCAACTGAGGAATCGCTCTAATCGTTTACATCAATCAAGGCAAACTTCCGGCTCAAGTGTACCCTCAAAATCCCCAACATCGAGTTTGATACCGGTATCCCACCTAGGGAGATTCCTATTGTCTTGATATGCTAGTTGGGGTTCCGGTGGTGGAGGTGCATGTGGTTCGATCGGCAGAGTAGGAGGTTGTGTTGGAGGACACCCTCTAAGTGGTGATGAGCCTCTAAGTGGTTGACTGACGTGCGCAATCCTAACATGACTTGATTTGTGTCTCTCACCGATAGCGTAAGTGTCGTGACAGCAGCCATAAGTTCCTCCATACGCTTACCCATATCCCCCAAATTAACTTCTAGGCCATAAGTTCCACGCGTGACTCCATGGACAAATTTGAAAAAAAAAACAATAAGACTTAGAAATTTAGAAGCGCAACTCACTCGGCTATCCCACAGTAGAAGTGAGATAATCCCAGCAACCACACCAAATTGATGCAATCAATGGCTTCGAAACTCCTAAGTCTAGCAATAACGTAACGGGGCACAAATTAAATTGGGTAGAACGTTTCCAACACACAAGAAAAAAAATAATGAACAAACGGCGAGGAATGATTAGGGCGAGCGCATGCTACTCAAGGGTGAAACAATCTTGCTGAAATATATCATAATAAACGCTAGTAAAATAAAGATTGAGGGAAGGGAAAAGGAGAGATCTCACCGAGGGCCTTTCCGCAATAGCTTTGTCGATCTTTCACGATTCGGTCGCAACGGGTAGTGGAGCAGTGGATGGAGGATGCCTCTGATGGCTGGAGGAAGGTGGTTGGATGGAAGAAAGTGTTGGATGGTTGCGGGAGGTAGGGCGCTGGATGGTGGAAGGATGCAGGATGATTGCTAGAGTTTGGGCGCTGGATGCTGGATGGTTGCGGGAGGGTGCGGTTGGCGTAAGTGGGATACGGTGGGTTGGAGTTCGGGGAAGTAGCGGAAGGGGAAACAGGGGTTGTTGTAGCCGATCGGTGCAGGGGAGAACCGCTCGGGATACGTAAGCGAAGGGCGGAAATCTGGAGCTCGGGAAGTAGCATAGGGGAAAAAAGGGCCAGGGTGCGGTTGTCGTTCGGCGCGGAGGAGACGACTCTTGATGTTGCGGAAGAAGCTCGGCGGAAGAAGCTCGGCGGAAGAAGCTCAGCGGAAGAAGCTCGGCGGAAGAAGCTCGGCGGAAGAAGCTCGGCGAAAGGAGCTGTTGCGGAAGAGGCTTGGCGGCGGGATTTCACCGAGAGAGAGATCTACTCAATCGCTCGGTATTTTTCCAGCCTAGGGTTTTCCTTCAATAAGAAGGCTATTTATAAGCCTCTCCTCTTTTCCCCTCAATTTGACAAGAGATTATTTCAGCAAGATTATGTTATGAAAGACAAAAAACAATACGACGCGCCCGCACATTCCAAACCGGACCGATCCACTCAGGGTCACGTGAGCCGGTCAGTCTCACGTGCCGGGTCACAATACAGGAAATTTAAACATAAACGTACATGACAGGAAATAAATAACAATACAAGAGCATAACTGCGACAATAACGAAAGCAAATAAAGACGAGACGGCACGTGACGAGACGGCACTAACGTGCCGGCGACATGATCACATCAGTCCACCCGGGGTTGAGAGCACTCGACTCCGGCGAGACTGAGCTAATGACCGCAACAGAGAGGTCTGGGCGTCGACGCTGAAGCTCTCGAGCGCTGACCCAACTGCTGTCCAAGATGTCCCTTCCCCTCCAAGTAACCAAGTAGCGCTGGTAAACTCCTGCACGAGTCTGGAACTCCCGCACGTCAAGTACCTGATCGATCTCCTCCGTGGTAGGCGTGAAGGCCGGTTGAAAACCCGCGGTCGCCCCGGGCTCCAAGGTAGGTGGTGGCACAGGCGCGGCGGGTGGGGTTCCATGGAAAAGGCATAGGTCTGCCACATTGAAAATCGGTGATGTGCCGAATTCCAAGGGTAGATCAACGAGGTAGGCATTCTCACCCAACCGCTTCCTTACCTGAAAAGGACTGAAACGACGTTGTCACCTCGAAAATTGAGTCGTGCACCTCGAACTCTCCTCTTATCTGTGTCGAGACCACCATTGAGTCGGTGAAGGCCCTGAGATCCGGGATCCCCAACTCCTTTGCGAGACGCAAGCCTGCCATCATGACTTCATACTCCACCTGATTGTTCGTGACGGGGAAGAGAATCTCGACTGCTTGCTCGATCCTAGTTCCCTGCGGGCTTACCAGCACAACTCCGGCTCCTACGGAATTCTTGCCTGAAGCCCCGTCCACAAACATCTTTCAAGAGACTGTGCTCGAACCGCCTTCTTACCCTCCTACCTCGCCGATAAGTCGGCTAGAAAGTCTGCTATCGCCTGGACCTTGAACGCCACCCTTGGTGAATAAGAAATATCAAACTCGCTGAGCTTTATCACTCACTTTGCCAACATGCTTGAATGTTTCACTCCATCCAAGATACTTCGCAGCGGATGATCAAAGACGACCTTGATGGAGCAAGCCTGAAAATACGGGCAGAGCCTCCGACCCGAAACTATCAAGGCAAAAACTAACTTCTCCAGGATGGGATACCTCGTTTTCGCTTGCCTCAGCACTCTACTCACATAGTAGATGGGGAGCTGCTTCCTTCCTTCCTGACCAACACCGAGCGGACTGTTTCCGCTCCCACTACCAGATAGAGGAGGAGGTCTTCACTCCCCTGCGGGCCGTGAAGTAGAGAAGCTTGAGTTAGTTGTTGCTTGAGTTAGTTGTTGCTTGAGCTTTCCAAAAGCATCCTCACACTCCGCGGTCCACTCAAACTGTTGGTTCCCCCGGAGAGCTTTGAAAAATGAGAGCACTTCTCATCAGCCTTGGACAAGAAATGACTAAGGCCTGCCAGCATTTCTGTCAGCCTCTGGACTTCTTTTGGATTCTTCGGGGACGTCAACTCCAGAATGACATTGACTTTGTCGGGATTGGGCTCCACCCCGTCGAAGTAAGGAGGTGACCTAAGAACTTCTCCCTCCCAGCTCCAAAAACACACTTAGCCGGGTTGAGCCGCATCTTGTACTTTCGCAAGATTGCGAAGCTCTCCACCAGATCTTGTACGTGCTCCACGATGTCTTTGCTCTTAACGAGAAGGTCATCCACGTACATTTCTAGATTCCACCCCTTCTTCTCTCTGAAGACTTGATCCATCATCTTTTGATAAGTCTCTCCCGCATTGTTAAGCCCAAAGGGCATCATCTTAGAGCTGTAGCAGCCATCGCTCGTGTTAAAAGAGACGTCGCGGCAATCGGGGGATGCATCCGGATCTGGTGATACCCTGAAAAAACATCAAGAAAACTCATCACAGGAAACCTGACGGCTGAATCAACCAGCGCGTCGATTTGAGACAGGGTAACAATTCTTCGGGCAAGCTTTATTTAACATGGAAAAGTCAATACAAAATTTCCTGCCGCCTCTGGGCTTCTTAACCATTACAACATTGGATACCCAGCCAGGATACTGGATCTCCGAAATAAAACCTACCTCTAGCAACTCCTCTACCTCCACCCGGATCGGCTCGGCCAGCACGACAGCGCTCTTCCTCTGCTTCTGGCAGACGAGGGCAGCTTTGGGATCCAGGTTGAGGCGATGATAAGCAACATCGGCATCAATCACCGGCATCTTTGCGGCACTCCAAGCAAAGATGACCACATTCTCCTGCAGGCATGCAACCATCTTCAACTTCCCCTCCAGCGGCAGGGATCCTCCGATCTTCAACGGCTTTGGCTCTCCTCCCTGGGAAATCGCCTCCAGCTCCTCTGCGGCTCTCGACCCTTCCTCCTTCTCCAGAACCTTCTCCAGTCTTTTTGCGTTCTTCGTCCAGCTGATGGTAATGACGGCGTTTACGGAGCACTCCCTCACGACCTTCGGATCGCCCCTGATCCGCAATTGGACGTCACCCCGGCAGTACTTCAGGCACTGATGATATGACGAGGGAATCGCCTTGAAGTAGTTGATGAGGGGTCGCCCAAAGATGGCGTTGTAACAGCTTGGGGCATCAACGATGACGAATCGACATCGGATCGAAGTACCCCCAAGGGTCACCAGGAGATCCACTCCTCCCTCCACCTCTTTCTTCTCTCCAGAGAACTCAAATAGGGGTCTGTCCGAAGCTTGGACCCTGGCTGCTTCCACCTGAAGCCCGACGAAGATCCTCTTGAAAATGACATTCACCGAACTCCCGTTGTCGGCCAGGATTCGGTCGACGGTGAAGTCCTCGATGGCGACTTGGATGACCAGTGCATCATGAAAGAGGTTCTCATTCCTCAACATGTCTTCCTCGGAAAATGCAATCTCTTCTAACGACGGTGGAACTTGAGAGGTCGAGGTGACGCTCTTCTGATAGATCTGATGGAGACTTCCCTTGCGGGAAGCTCCAAGTCCAGCCCCACCGTTGATCACTCCAACCTGCCCGCCTCCTGGGCCGTGGACCACTTCTCCGCGACCTCCCAGGTCGACCCGATCCTCGTTCCTGCGCCCCGGAGACTGGAACGTTATCGGTCCTGCTGGCGCTTCCTGCCTTGGCTACTCCCTCTCCGTCGCCCCGACTTCCAACCTCCTCATGACCTCCCAAAAGTCTTGGCAGGCCATGGTCTCGTGCCCCTCTACTCGATGCAGGTCGCAATAAAGGGGAATCTCAGCCTCCTGGCGCTTTGCCCGCTGAGCCTTCTTGTGATGCTAATTGCCATGTCGGGCAATGGTCATCGCCTCTTCCTGAGCCCTTCCTTGCCTCTCACCCTGCTGGTGGTCGTTCCTCCTCTCCTACTGCTGGAACTGAGGTCTAACAGGTTGTCACAACCCGCATTTTTCACCGCCCAAAAGGTATATCAGAGTAAGGGATACATGTGTGTCATGATGCCACGTCAGCATGGGATAACTGCAGACGCTCAGGCAAAACACATACTTAAGCATAAAGAAAGATTCTTTAAGTTAATTAGAATTACAGTCAATTTAAGCAACGTATTAGCGTAGTAATTAGAACAAAAACCAAATTACTATTAGCGTGGTAGCCTATGCTAATAGTAATTTGGTTTTTGTTCTCGGGTAAGTTGCTTCTGGTTCTCGAGTAACGTATTTTCGTACTCGAGTAATGCTTTAGTACTCGAGTACTGTCGTTTCCTTGTTCTCGAGTGCTGAATTTTTAGTTCTCGAGTACCTGTTTTCTACTTCTCGAGTAATCCTGTTTTAGTTCTCGAGTAGTTCCCTATTCATCTCGAGAATTTCGTTCCAGTCTAAGTTCGGGCGCCGTTTTGAGGGTCAAAACGGTGTCGTGTACAAAAATGGTTAACATGAAATCTGTTCGTCTCGACGAGATATACAACTTTCATGTTGAGCACTTTTCGATTTGAAACCATCTTTAACCCTGATCTACGTCAAGGAGTGATTCATATAATATTTCCGATAAAATCAAGGCAAGTGATGGTTTACTTTTTCACTTTCCTTCTTTACTCAAATTTTTTGCACGAATTTCGAACTGCTTGTATTCTTAATTATTCAAATAATTTACTGATATATCTTGTTGATATAATCTTTTGACTAATTGCAGTATAATCTTCATGTTCTTGATTTCGTCATCTAGCTTGTTAAAGGTTGTATGTTTTTGATGACGTGATTAAATCCCGCTTTTATTAATGTACGTAATTTTCTCGTATAGTGCGTTAGAGTTTGTTTAGGATTTTAAGTTCTTCCTAAAGGTTGATCAACCGCTTCAATTCTAGAATTGTTTAGTAGAATCCGACGTGTCGTTGTTGACTTGAGATGTCTATCATGGTTTTTCTTCGTATCGATGTCGTGGGGCGAGACAAGCCACCAGACCCCGATTGGGTTGTGGTGTGCCTCTGAGCTCTAAACCCGGATCGTTACGGGGTTTTTCTTTCGGGTGTTTCTTTGTTACGGGTGTTATTAGTGGATAAATCCACCGCCGCAACGTTTGATCTCCCTATTAGCACCTTGTGGGGCTCTACCGGGTGTTTGGGCATTTGCGGTGTATGGTGGAGTATCCAGTCTCCCCCGCATTTAGACGGATAAATTGTCTTTGGGGTTGTGTCCAGATGAGTTGACTACCTCGCCCGTGTTGTTTTTGGTGGAGTTGACCACAGGTGGCTAATAGGGGTTTGTTTCTCTTCCGATGTTTTAATCTTGATTTTTCCCCGTATAGCCTTGTGCGTTTGGGGTATTCTGGTTGTACGTGACGCTTTACGTAACTTTTTTTCCTTTTTACCTTTGTACCTTACTACTGTACTTGTTTATATAGCTTTTTGGGTATTGGGTTGGTATCCCTTGATTTTTGTACTTGCGGCTTTATTTTTGTCATCACTTGTACTTTCTTGCTGAGGTGTTCTGTCTTTGTAATGCCTCAGGTTCAAAGCTGTAGCTGAGTTCGGTGCTAGATTTTTGGAGTGTTTGTGCGGCAGTGTTAGCCGTGGTTGTTGCCTCATCTTAGCGAGGTAGATTGTTGTTTATTTTATTTTACTGGTTCAGACATACTTTTCTTTTGTGGGTTCGTGTCAGTTTGTTGACGCCCACAAGATTGTTATTTTTGAATACTTGCTAGCTGCTTCGTTTTCTTTCCGTGAATGTGAATTACTTGCTCTCTGAGATGTTTTATGTTAGGATTGCATAATAGTTATTTTCAAATATAAAAGAAAAATTACTATTATTACCGCATGCATTGCATAATTTAAAATGTTAAATCACTATATTTAACGACCGTACAAATTCACTTTTATTACTATTATAAATTTAGAACTTGCATATCATGAGGTGTCCTTTTAGAACCTCTAAGCTCTTGTAGGATGTATAATCCGATAAAAGAAATATTTTTCGCAGCGCATAATTACTTTTCTTGTGGACTAGATGAGTCACTCAGCCGAGTGATACGGCTAACTACTATACTTATATTGACTTTAACTCTAATTAACTTAAAGAATCTTTCTTCATGATTAAGTAGGTGTTTTGCCTGAGCGTCTGCAGTTATCTCCTGCTGACGTGGCATCATGACGCGCATTTATCCCTTACTCTGATATACCTTTTGGGCGGTGAAAAATGCGGGTTGTGACAGTTGCTTTGTCTCAGGTAAGTTGGTTTTTGTACTCGGGTAAGTTGCTTCTGGTTCTCAAGTAACGTATTTTAGTACTCGAGTAATGCTTTAGTACTTGAGTATTGTCGTTTCCTTCCTCTCGAGTAACGTATTTTAGTACTCGAGTAATGCTTTAGTACTCGAGTACTGCCGTTTCCTTGCTCCAAAAGAACACCTCAAAATATGCAAGTTCTAAATTTATAATAGTAATAAAAGAGAATTTGTACGATCGTTAAATACAGTGATTTAACATTTTAAATTATGCAACACATGCGGTAATAATAGTAATTTTTTTTATACTTGAAAATAACTACCATATAATCCTAACATAAAACATCACAGAGAGCAAGTAATTCACATCCACAGAAAGAAAACGAAGCAGCAAGCAAGTATTCAAAAATAACAATCATGTGGGCATCAACAAACTGACACGAACCCACAAAAGAAAAATATGTCTGAACCAGTGAAATAAGATAAACAACAAACTACCTCGCTATGTCGAGGCAACAACAACGGCTAACACTGCCGCATAAGCACTCCAAAATCAGCACCGAAGAATCAGCTACAGCTTTGAACCTGAGGCATTCCAAAGACAGAACACCTCAGCAAGAAATTACAAGTGATGGCAAAAGAAATAACCACAAGTAAATAAGCCAAGGGGTACCAACACAAGACCAAAAAAAAGATACGTAAACGAGTACAGCAGTAGGGTACAAAAGTAAAAGAGAAAAACTTACGTGAAGCATCACATACAACAAGATTACCCCAAACGCACAAGGCTATAAGGGAAAACAGATCAAGATTAAATCATCGGAAGAGAAACAAACTCCTATTAGCCACATGTGGTCAACTCCACCAAAAAAAACACAGGCAAGGTGGTCAACTCATCTGGACACAACCCCAAAGACAATTTATCCGTCTAAATACGAGGGAGACTGGATACTCCACCATACACCGCAAATGCCCAAACACCCGTTAGAGCCCCACAAGGTGCTAATAGGGAGATCAAACGTTGTGGCGGTGTATTTACCCACTAATAACACCCGCAACAAAGAAAAACCCAGAAGGAAAATCCCGTAACGATCCGGGTTTAGAGCTCAGAGTCACACCACAACCCAATCGGGGTCTGGTGGCTTGTCTCTCCCCACGGCATCGCAACGAAGAAAAATCATGATAGACATCTCAAGTCAACAACGGCACATCGGATTCTACTAAACAATTCTAGAATTGAAGCGGTTGATCAACCTTTATGAAGAACTTAAAATCCTAAGCAAACTTTAACGCACTCTACGAGAAAATTACGTACATTAATAAAAGCGGGATTTAATCACGTCATCAGAAACATACAACTTTTAACAGGCTAGATGGTGAAATCAAGAACATGATGAGTATATTGCAATTAGTCAAAAGATCATATCAACAAGATATATCAGTAAATTATTTGAATAATCAAGAATACAATCAGTTAGAAATTCCTGCAAAAAATCTGAGTAAAGAAGGGAAGTGAAAAAGTAAATCATCACTTGCCTTGATTTTACCGGAAATATTATCTGAATCACTCTTTGACGTAGATCGAGGCTAAAGAAGACGAGAGAAGTCAAAATCTAAGAAGAACGGCCAAAAACAGGAGTTAGGGCCGAAAACCCTAGCGAGAAAATTTCAAGGAAAGGGGAAGATTTTACCATGATGGCGTAGCTCTCGACGAGACCTTTCCGGATTTATATTTGATTGACGATTTCGAGCACCGGAGCACCGTCGGCAGTCAACGGAAGATTCACGAACGGCTTTCTCTCTCTCGTCCACGCCTCTCTGGTTCGGTTCGGAATTTTGGAGAAGATGAAGTTTTAAGAATATATGTATTTATATATATATACACGTATTTTTCAAATTTATTCCGTCTAAATAGGAAGAAAACGGCCAAATTAAGAGCGGGCGCACGGAAAACAAAAATAGAGGCTAAAGATGGCTTCAAATCGAAAAGTAATTAACATGAAAGTTGTAGATCTCGTCGAGACGAACAGATTTGATGTTAACCATTTTTCTACACGACACTATTTTGACTCTCAAAACAGCGCCCGAACGCAGACTGGAACGAAATTCTCGAGATGAATAGGAAACTACTCGAGAACTAAAACGGGATTACTCGAGAAGTAGAAAACAAGTACTCGAGAACTAAAAATTCAGCACTCGAGAACAAGGAAACAACAGTACTCGAGTACTAAAATACATTACTCGAGAACCAGAAGCAACTTACCCGAGAACAAAAACCAAATTACTCGAGTACTACCTACAGCCACCCGAGAAGAAGCCAGAGTACTCGAGAACAAAATTGCATGAACAATTGGTTTTTACAGATATATCCAAAAAATTAAACTATAGAGATGAATAGTAAAAAATATTTTTGAATAGTGTTTTAATATTAAAATAATCATATTTATATATTTTTGAACAAGGAAACACGAGTTCAGAACGGAGGCCCAAACACGCCGAATCAAACGAAATTCACACCGTAGGCAAACACTGACGTTACGAACTAAATGGCGAAGTCAAAACTAGAATTCGCCGAGCCGTTCTTGAGATATAAATTTTCAAAGTTTACGGCGAACATAAATTGCACAAAACTTCGGAAAATCGTCGACGCTCGAATATCGCTCGGATCGCGACGAAACTTGACGAGCAACTCCAAAATTATTTAACTAAATTTTCAAATGAAAAATTTTCCAATTACAACAAGAATTCGAGAATTTGGCGACTCAACCGAACGAACGCAAAAATGTCTTAACGGCGTCGCGCCGTCAATTCGACATTAAAAATAACGTCATGACGTCATAAATATGACGATATCAAATCAAATAAAATCATTGAACAAAATCGGGGGCGTTACACAGGTGGCCTCCACGAGGGTCGATTCACTGGATACTGGAATCACCGCGTTTCTTCCCTCCTCTTTGGAGCCGCTGCGGGCCTCCTCTCCTCTTCTCTTTGAGACCTCTCCTGCCTCCTCCGCCCTACTGCCCTCCTGGGCTCTTCTCTCCTCCTCTGCTCTTCCCTTCTTATCTCCATCTGCCTCTCTGCCACTACTCCAGACCAAGCCTCCGAAAATCCTCCCTTGCCCTTGCCTCCGAGCTTTTCTCCATTCAGCCTCACCAAGAAGTCCGGATTCTTCTCCTCTCCCTGAACGAACGTATTCGCCCGCTCGATCATCTCTTCAAAAGACCTCGAGGGCTTGGACCCGATCTCCAGACTGAAGAGACCATGCTTCAGGCCAAACTTCAGTGTCAGCATCAGGGTGAAGTTGTCCACCTCCTCAACTTCCAGGACCTCCTCTTGGAAACGATCGATGTAATGACCAAGGCTTTCGCGCTTCCCTTGCGCCATCTTGAAGAGAGCAATTGCCTCCTTGCACTTCTTGGACAACGCAAACCTTGTCATTAGGCCCCGACGCAGGTCCTCAAAATAGGACATGGAGCTGGCAGACAACTGATGGAACCAATCTCCGCAATACCCTTGAAGGTAATGGAGAAGAACCTGCACTTGAAGACGTCTGTCATGTTGCGGATGGACATCACGTTCTCGAACCACTGGAGATGCCTGGCCGGGTCATCTCAACCGGAATAGTAAATTAGGACGGGCTCCCGAAAGCCCTCGGGGACTGGGGCTGCGAGGATCTCGTCACAGAAGGGGCTCCTCCCTCCCTGGCGGTGGCGAATTTCATCCTCGCGAGTATCCTCGTCATACTCGCTATCATAGCGAGTATCACGGTATCTCGTCGGCTGCACCACATCTTGGAACGTGATCCCATAGCTACTCGCTGGATAGTGTCGCGACTGCATCGGTCACTCATCTCTCTCCCTGGCCTGCTTCTTTCTTGGTCGCCTAAACGGCGTTTCCTCATCCGACAGTGTCACACGACGGGGCGAGGTCGCCGTGACATCGGGGCGAGTATGGAACCCTGCGAGGATGCTCCTCTTTATCCTCCTCGCAAACTCTTTGAACACTGCCACCGTCACGAAGTCGCTCCCTCGCGCTGAGTTACTAACTCTGGCCGAGTTGACGACTATCTCCTCATGCTGGCCTGCATTCACCATTTCGCCTACTCGCAAATCTTTCTTCCTCGGCTGCGATCCACACTCGCCGCACCAAAGTGTTGAAGACGGGAAAATCCCTACTCCAAAATTCGGATCAAGGCAGTCTAAGGTTATCGGTTCAGCTGTCAGACTCGACGGCTAACGGGCTAACACACGGAAACTAGCAGACAAAGGACCCCACACCATAGTTGTCACGGCGCGTGCCTGAGGCGTCGGGCGCAGCCCGCCGCGCCTCAGCACGGCTGAGGGGGGCGATGTGCCCCAGGCGCGCACAGGCGCCAACCAGGCGCGCGCCTTACAGGCTCCCAGGCGCACCTGGGCCTTTCAAGGTTTTTTTAATAAAATTTTTGATATGGGCAAAAACATGATCTTGAACGCACCCGAGGAGCCCCAAGGCGCACTTCGGCGCCCAATTCGCTGAAATTGAGCGAATGGGGCGCCCAATTCGCAGAATTCGCTTAAATTGGGCGAATTCGGCGAATTGGGCGCCCAATTCGCTCAATTTCAGCGAATTGGGCGCCCAATTCGCTTAATTTCCTTTTCCCCCATTTTTGCGTCTCACGTGCCTCAGTTGCGCGCCTGCCATTCTTGTCATGGCGACGCCTAGGCGTCACGGCGCCCAATTGTAAACAAGGCGTTTGGCGCCATTTTTTTATAAAAAATATGGGAATAGACTGCGGTTTATATATAAACCGCAGTCTATTTCATGAACCCGAGCATATACTGTGGTTATATAAATCGCAGTCTATTACATGAACCCGAGCATATACTGCGGTTATTTTAAAACCGCAGTTTATTCCTTGAACCAGAGAATAGACTGCGATTTGTACGAGAACCGCTGTCTATTCTAGGGTTCATTGTAGAATAGACTGCGGTTCATAAAAAAACCGCAGTCTATGCTAGTGTTCATTGCAGTCGATACGCTAATTAGAAAATAGACTACGGTTTATACATCATCCGCAGTCTATAATCATCATAGACTGCGGTTGTTTACAATAACCGCAGTCTATTCTACCCTGAACCTAAGAATAGACTGTGGTTTATGTATAAACCGCAGTCTATACTATTTATTTTAACGTGAGCCGTAAAAATCTAGTTTTACCCCGAGTTTTGGTTCTTCTTTTTACGGTCGATGCGCTTTGCGAGAAACCCTAAAGGCAATTTTGTTCAAGTTTCTGCTCTCTTTTGCTTTGATTTGACGATTCTTCTTCGACAAAACTAATATTCTCACTTATGTATACTATTTATTAATACCTTTCCTCTATTTTGAACTTTTGATCTATGTGGCCTGTGCTAAACTACTAATGTTTTTATTATTATTAGTTTATTACTTTATTAGTAGACTAGTAGTAGTACTGTAGTAGTAGTAAATTAGTAATGTAGTATAAAGTATAAACATTGTGTTCAAGTTTCTGCTCTCCTTGCTATTCTAAATGAATATGAAGTTATAAACAACACAATATGCCGAAATATTGCAGTTTAACCCCTATTATACATGTCTAAACCTCCTGAGTAACATACTAACATAGTAATTAGTAACATATATATTTATATGTGTGAATTGTGATTGTGTGGTAGTAACTAGTAGTTCAATATCATTGCGGTTTTGTATGAATTTTGTTTAGGTTTTTTGTATGGTTTAGGTTTTTTTTAGGGTTTTACAGGAAAATGTCGGATAAGGGATCTTCATCGAGGTCAACAAGAGGCTTCACGAAAATGAATGAATTGAATAAGCTTAGGCTAGAGGGGAAGAAGCTTATTATTTCTTTCCGTGATGATGGCCGCATTATTCCCGGGCCTGAAACAAATAAATTGATGAGTTATATGAGATCTCTTGTGAAGTGTTATGTGTCAATTACATATGTTGTATGGAAGGACGTTGATAAACAAATTAAAGATCAAATATGTGCAGAATTAAATGTATGTAACCTTGTTATCAGTGATTACATATCTTTGTTGTTTTAGTTAATTTTTAATTGATATTGTCTATTATTTTCAGATTTATTTTGATAATATTGATGATCATTACAAGACATTAATGAAAAGCATGGGTGAAAGTTGGAGGACTTGAAAATCCAAACTTTTTATCAATTATGTAAAAAAATGTTGCTTTGGAGCATCGATACAATGTTCCTGTCAAGTATAATTTTATTACTGCCGAAGACTGGAAAGTTTTTGTCGACTATCGCACTACTACAGAATATATGGTTATGTGTTCTTAACTTCTTATTAAATTCAATATTTTATATCATTCTTTAACTTTATAACTTATAAGCAAATTAAGTATTAACACATATTTATTTGTGTAGCAGAAAAGTAAGGTTAATACTGAGAGAGCAAAAGCACGAAAGACCTTTCATACTACTTCCAGAATGGGTTATTCTGAATTAGAAAAAAGAATGGTATTAGCTCTCTACTTCTCTCTCGTTTTTTGTATTTTAAAATTTGGTTTTCTCAATTATTTGTATAATAATTTATTTTCGTTGTATTGTCAAGGTTGAACAAGGTGAAGCTGCACCAATTTCACGTGCGGAGTTATGGAAAGCCGGTCATAAAAGAAAAACTGGTGAATACATAAGTAAAGATGTTGCTGAGTTGGCATCTAAAATAGTAAGTGTAAATGTATCATTTCATCATTTTTAAATTATCGATAGTAATATTTCTTGAGAAATATATTTTTTTATCTGCAATTCTGTTCCAATATTTATTACTTTTTTTAGGACGAGTTGTCCAGCCAAGAGTCTCAGAGTGCTGAAACAGTGTCACAGGGAAGAAATGACATCCTTACATCTGTTTTAGGCCAAGAACATCCGGGCAGAGTTAAAGCTGGTGGCAAGTTTTCCACCGTTACAAGTTTTTTCAAGAATGATAGGCGGAGCGAGAGTACACCAATAGCTCGTATTGAAGATGTTGAAGCTATATTACAAGAAAAATTGAGCCAACAACAAGAATTATGGATCCAAAAAGAACAAGCGCAACAAGAATTATGGATCCAAAAAGAACAAGCGCAACAAAAATTATGGAGCCAAAAAGAACAAGCGCAACAAGCCGAGATTAGTAGCATGAAGAATCAAATTGAAGAACTTATGCGCATGTTTAGTGCTGGAACTGGAACTGGAACAAGTGTTGCACTTGCAGTTGCACAGGTATTATTATGTTTAAATATTTATACTTTTATGAAATGTTATGTTCTCTTTTTGTTGCGCAAGTAATTAACTATTTTTTTGTTATTTTGGGTTTCTCAGTCGGAGCATGAATCCAGGTCACATGAAACTGAGAGTAGTCAGAGTAGACATGAGCTAATACCTTCTACGGTATTATAATTTATAATATTATTTTTGATTTTTATGTAATCAATGAATTCAATATTGATGTCCACATTCCACAATATTAATTCTTTTATTTCCACAGGCTAGTGAGACTACAAATGAATTCATTGATATCTTGCCCAGTTTCATAAATAAGATGGAGAATGAAGATAAAATAATATCTCTAGTATTAGATTCAACAGTATTTGGGAGTGTTGAATCAACATGTACATATTTTGAAAATTCAGAGTTGTATGATTTTCAAAATATGAAAATGATTGGAGCTAACATCATATTAGCATGCATTTGGTGAGTATTGTGCATCTGACTACTGAGTATCAAATATTACAAAATTAAGAATTTTTATTAATATATAAATTGATTTTGAATTTACATGTTTTTGCAGGTAGATAGACTCACAATAAAAGAAATTTACGTACAATACCGATGTATATTTTCATAATCCACATGTCATTTTTGCTCTTAATGATGATTATGCCAAAGAACATTCAAAAACACGAGTTGAAGATCTAAAAATCAGGCTTAGTACGCTTAATCAACTACTCAACTCCAATCGGATTCTTTATTATTGATCTCATGCTAGAGGATATAGGCAAGCTACAACAGAACAAAACTGTGATAAGAAAGGCAAGAATGATTACAAATTTCATCTACAGACACACTCGTTTACTTGATGCAATAAGGACAACTATAGGCGGTGATCTAGTGAGGCATTCGGTAACTAGATTTGCAACATCATTCCTTACTCTACAAAGTGTGCTTAAGCATGAGGAGAAGCTGAAATTATTTTTTGTGTCGCCCTCGTAGAATGACGCTAATTTGGCAAAAACTGAAGCCGGAAAACAGATTGTTGAAATAATACTTTCAACCAATTTTTGGAATGGAGTAAGAGATTGTCTAAAAGGAGAAAAACCAGTGATTGTCGTTTTGCGATTAGTAGATGGAGATGAAAGGTCGGCTATGCCTGAAGTATATGTTGCAATGGAAGAAGTCAAACAAAAGATCAAACAACATTTTGATAACAAAGAAAGATTATTTAAAAAGATTATTGAGATTGTTGAAAATAAATAGACAAATCAAATGGAGCAAAAATTGTATAGGGCGGCTTAGTTTCTAAATATAAGCAAATATTTTGAATACGAGGAACAAAATAATGATGATGCCTGAAAATTTCAAGATGCTTTCAATGATGTTATTGCAATACTAGTGTCCGATCAAGAATTGCAAGACAAGATTGCCGAGCAAGGTACTAACTACAAAGCATCTCGAAATAGTTTGGGAAAGTCTATGGCTATTAGGCAACGAAACACATTAAATTCAAGTAAGTATTATTTACGTTTTTATTTTTTCTTAAATTATTTATATGTCAAATAATTTATATTTGTCTTAAATGAATAGTGGACTGGTGGGGTGCACATGGAGGACCAAATGTTGACCTTTCAATGGTAGCAGTGCGCATAATTGGCTTATGTTGTTCTTCTTCTAGTTGTGAGCGCAATTGGAGTACTTTTGAGTTTGTAAGTATACAAATATTCAATATAAAATTTAATATTTTATATTTACTAATTTACCAATAAGTTTGAAATTATCTTGATTCAGATTCACGCAGAGAAAAGAAATAGATTAGAACATCAAAAGTTTAGTGACCTTGTATACATCCAATATAATCGTCGTCTACAAACACGATTCCAAGAAAGACTTGAAAAGGGAAGAAATTTCAACCATTTGGTGCTTGATGAGCTCGACTGGAGTAGTGAGTGGATGGTGAACAAACCAAAGGAAGCTCTAGTTTTTGATGATGATAATCTCACATGGGATGCTGTAAAGAGAGCTCATGGAACTGGGGCTCGAAATTTATGACGTGGAGTTGGAACTAATTTTCAACTAAATGAACTAATAGCTCAAGGGGGTGAAGATTTAGATCATTTTGGATTTGCCAATGATGATAAGATATTTATGATAATTATGGGCAAATAGCGAGTACCTCAAACCAACCAAGCACATACAATGTCAATGACGACTTACTAGATGATGATTCTAGTTGATCTTTTATGATTATTTAAAGTTTATGTTAAAAATACTATTCATGCTAATATGTTATTGTGCAATGGATGAAGACATTTTGGATTTGACCACAATACTAGACTATGATATTTTTGTATTCCCTTTTTTGTTTTGCTAATATGCTTTCTCTGAAGTCTGTATTGATCATTGATTGCCATTATTTTTCTTACTGTTACATGCTTACTGCTTCATAGTATTTGAGAAAGGTATGAATGTATTGAGCTTTGAGAATTGAGGATTTGAGATATCATGATTCATGAATACATGATATTTGAAGTTGAAACATTTGTACATGTTACTTGCCTAATTCTTGTCATACCATGTGTTGAGTATTGAGATATGAAGATATCATGAATTCATGATATCAGAAGATTCAGAAGCTATGCTTAGTTGCTAACTGCTATGCTTAGTTAGTTGTTAACTGCTATCTGTCCATATATGATATATCAGAAGTTATTCTTAGTTGCTAACTGTTATGCTTAGTTAGTTGTTTAATGTTAATTGTCCATATATCAGAAGTTATTCTTAGTTGCTTACTGCTAACTGCTAGTCTGCTATGAAGAAAAAATATCTCTGACTGTGTTGCTACATGTTAACCTTATATCAAAAAAATGGAGCTTTAGACTGCGGTTATTATAATAACCGCAGTCTAAAGTATGGCAGGCATGTTATAGACTGCGGTTATTATTGTAACCGCAGTCTATAGACGAATATAGACTGCAGTTATTCTAATAACCGCAGTCTATAGTCATAAGGATATAAGATGTGGTTATTCTATTAACCGCAGTATATAGCCTGCAGAGCATATACTGCGGTTCTTATAAAACCGCAGTCTATAGCATGTATACTATAAACTGCGGTTATTATAAAACCGCAGTCTATATCATGTGTACTATAAACTGCGGTGTTTATAATAACTGCAGTCTATATCCTTCAGACTATAAACTGCAGTTATTATAATAACCGCAATCTATATACTCTCTTTTTAAAAAAAAAAAATTGGAGCTTTGCGATTTGCTCGCCTTAGTGTCGCCTAGGCGTCCGCCTTGTCGCCTAAGCGTCAAGGCGCTCAGCGCTCGCCTTGGTTCGCCTTGACGCCGAGACAAGAATGGCGCCTGCGCCTAGGCTCCAGGGGCTCTTTACGCCTCGATGCGCCTTGCACCTTTGATAACTTAGCCTCAGACGCTGCGGAAGGGAGGACCCACCACCATGTACCTGGAAGCTTAGAAGAAGCAACCCTTCCACAACCAAAAATGGCCGAGCAGGGTACGAGGTAAAGTGGCTGACAATAAAATCGCAACGCCTAACAAGGAGAGTCGCAAACTCGTGTTCTATCTCTCTGAATAAAGGAATCAAAGGCTCAGCTTGCTGTCTAGGAAAAAGGCGGTCGAGATTTTTTGCGAGATTTTGAAGTTCATCTCCTCGTACCCCTGGGGTCCTATTTATAGGCCAATCCAAAGAGGGGGGGTCTTATTTATAGCCCCACCCCTGCCAGCTTGGCGACTTCTCGGGAGGAGCTCGCCTGGCTGGGGGAGTAACAGGTCTAGTCGCCTACCTGGCGAGTAGGCGATTGGAGCTCGGCATACTCTCCCAGATCTTCTGCCTTCTCGCACGTTGACTCTGACTTATGTCTTGACTTGTTGACTTTGACCCTTTACTGAACTGGCTTTGGAGGGGTCCACCCTCGACGAATATGGGTTGTACAATGAAGAAGTGCGGGATCCCACTCTGCTTCACGGTGACAACGAAAGTGCTCTTAAATTGGTTAACAACCCAGTTTGTCACGCGCGGACCAAACATATTGAGATTGAACATCACTTCATTTGGGAGAAGGTGCTGGAGGGGTCTCTTATGGTTGAGAATGCGCAGAGCGAGGACAATATCGCGGATATCTTCACAAAGCCGATGTTGAAGGGGTCATTTGAACGGTTATGGGGACTGTTTGGGCTGGTTTTCACTTCTCACTTCAAGGGGGAGTGTTGAATTTTTTGACGTGAAAGTGGCGGTCTGACCGGGCAGACCGCGCGGCTAGATGGTGGCGGTCAGATTGCTAAGACCGTATGGTCTGATGTGGCGACTTGTCAGTTAAGCTAGTCTTTCTGCAATCAGCTTGTTCCCAGGATTTAACCGTGCAGATTGGTTGTCTATCCGCAGGAGTGATGGACTTGTTTGAAGTTCGCCGAGTCCAGAGTGTTGCGGACTCGTTTGGAGTTCGGAAGATCGGCGTGGTTTGTGCCTTGGTCTTGTTATCTGGTGGTGCGGTTTGGTGGAGACCGTGGAGATCGTCGGTTTGTGCGGTCTGGTTCTTGTATCCGTTGGTATTGTTCTCGCATCAGGGATTGTTGGAGGTGTGGACTTGATCACGTTTTGTACCAAATATGGTTGTGCTCAGTCCGGGAGTTCGCACGGGTAGCGCGGATTGCTTCTCTATCCGCCAAGTTCGACAGAGTTGGCGGTTACAGGATCTGCCCGCCCGACTTGTTTTTGTCTTGTATGTATTTGCTTCCATATAGTACATTGGTGAATCATGTCTCATCATGTATGTCTCGCATTGTAAAGAAGTTTAATAGTATAAGATTTGTTTGCGCTTCTACTTGCATCTGGTTTATTTGACTTGGTTAAGTTGAGTGTTCCTACGACCTGGTTCTCGTTTACTGCTTATCACAAATTTTCACAGTTTAGGTATACCTACTTCAAAGAGACGCGTATGAGGTCCAGAAAAGGCTTCGCAAAAAGCTCTGTTCAAGGAGAATGTTCGATTCAAGGAGGGTCTGCTCACGACTCAGTTAAAGGAGAAGCATCGTTCCACCGATATAGCTCTGCTTCCTTTCTTACGACTCTGTACACGGAGAAAAGGCAGTCTGTAGAAGCCCCGGGAAAAAACAATTCACCCTGCCTATGAACAGTCAACCTTCCCCAAAAATGCTTCGCAGCGACGATACCTGGGGGAAGGCGAAGATCCGCTGCCTGTAGAAGCTTCGTTCCGGGTCCAGCAACGGCGTTGGGAGGGTCGTTCGCCGGTAGAAGCTCAGCGCCCGGTGCTGGTCGGGGAAAATTAGTCGTGCGAGAGGGGTTTTGTGAGTGGTTGCGCGTGATCCATCGAGAAGGAGAACGGGCCTATTCCAAAATGCGTGAAAACTGAGCAGATTAGGTCTGCTTTGAGGAGGTGTTTAATGATGGAGTGAAAACGGTTTGGTTTTGGGTCAAAACAAAAACAGAGGCAAACGAACAGCTACATTGAGACTGCGAAAACTCAACGAAAATCGGCTGTGAAAAGGTGAAAACGAACAACGCCCTAGAGAAATTATCAATAAGAGATACAAAGTACAGACTGCACCCACCAACAAACTTGGTGGGGCTAGGACCTCAAATGTCTGAATGAACAAGGTCAAATGCACAAACAGAACTTTTACAGAGTTTAGCAGGGAAGGTATTTGAGATGATGTTTGTCATACTAAGAAGCCTCGCATTCTAAAGTGGAGTCGGTCTTGGAAGATGACAGCATTGACAGGGGCTATGGAGGAGACGCGGCAGTGGATGACCAATACAATGATGCCACTGGAGCAGAGAGGTGGAAACGGCAGATGTAGAGGAAGTGGGAAGATTGTCAAGGTAATAGAGACAGTCGTGTTCAGTCCTAGTAACAATCGTCCTTTACGAGTGAAGGATCTGAAAATAATAATCAATATGAAAAATATGAGACCGAGGATTGCAATTATCGTGAAATTGCATTGACAGACAACAAATTGCAGGAAAAATTTGGGACGAATAGAATGTCGTCCAATTGGAGAAGAGAGGTGGTAGTCACAACTCTAGATCCACAAACTCGAGCAGGAGAGCAATCAACTACAAAAACCGATGGTAACCAGTTATGCTCCTCGAGGTGAGAAAAGAGGAGAAAGTTCTCAGTCATATGAGATACATCAAAGTATATCTAGAGAATTATCAATAAGAGATACAAAGTACAGACTGCCTCCATCAACATACTTGGTGGGGCTAGGACCTCAAATGTCTGACTGAACAAGGTCAAACGGACGAACAAAATTTTTACAGAGTTTAGCAGGGAAAGTAGTATGATGATGTTTGTCATACTGACAAGCCTTGCATTCTAAAATGGAGTCAGTCTTGAAAGATAACAGGAGCTAGTGGAGGAGATGAAGCGACGAATGACCAACACGATGCCACTGGAGCAGAGTGGTGGAAACAGCGGATGTAGAGGAATTGGGAAGAATGTCAAGGTAGTATAAACAACCGTGTTTAGTCCCAGTAGGAATCGTCCTTTGCGAGTAAAGGTTTTGAAAATAGAAAAAAGAAAGACAGAGTATTGCAATTATCGTGAAAGAACATTGACAGATAACAAACTGCAAGAAATATTTGGGACGAATAGAATGCCGACCAACTGGAGAAGAGAGGCAATAGTAACAACTCGAGATCCACAAACTGGAGCAGATGAGCAATCAATTAAAAAAATCAATGGTAACCGGTTATGCTTCTCGAGGTAAGAAAAGAGGAGATAGTTCCCAGTCAGATATAGAAGAGAGAAAAAGGGTCTTGCCTTGAAGGGTAAAAGAAAGTAAACTGTTAATGAGAAGCCAAGAAATGAAAAATCACATGACCCCAATAAGAGCGGAGAACATTCATCTGGCATAGGAGTGCCCAAATAACATTGAGGAGATAACGATTTTTCCTTTCTGCCGCAACATTTTGTTAGGACGTATGCACACAATTAATCTAATGAATAATATTGTTGGAGGTGTAGAAAGATAAGAATAGTTGACTCATGTATTCCTTCGCATTATCGGTCTGAATAACTTTGAGTAGCATACGGAACTGAGTGCGAATTTCATTAAAAAATTTTGAGAATACAGGAAAAAAATCATAGCGTTCTTTTAAAAGATACACTCAAATACATCTAGAGAAATTATCAATAAAAGATACAAAGTACAAATTGCATCCACCAACAAACTTAGTGGGGCTAGGACCTCAAATATCTGAATAAACAAGATCAAATGGACAAACATAACTTGTACATAGTTTAGCAGGGAAGGTAGTTACGATGATGCTTGTCATAGTAACAAGCCTCGCATTCTAAAGTGGAGTCGGTCTTGAAAGATGACAGGAGCGTGTGGATGAGACGCAGCGGTGGATGATCAAGACGATGATGTCACTGAAGCAGAGGTGGAAACAACAGATGTAGAGGAAGTGGGAAGATTGTCGAGGGAGTTGAGACAATCGTGTTCAGCCCTAGTAACAATCGTCCCCTGCGAGTGAAGGTTCTAAAAAAATAATCAATATGAAAAAATGAGACGGAGCATTGCAATTATCATGAAAGTGCATTGACAAAAAACAAATTGCAAGAAAAAATTGGGACAAATAGAATGTCGTCCAACCGAAGAAAAGAGGTGGTGGTCATAACTCAAGATTCATAAACTGGAGCAGGAGAGCAATCAGCTAAAAACTGGTGGTAACTGGTTATGCTTCTCGAGGTGAGAAAAGAGGAGAGTTCTCAGTCATATGATTAGTGGTATCGGAGTCGATGAGCCACTTACCCTGAGTAGTAAAATGCACGCTACATGAACTTGACAATGGAGGCAAATTGCTTGGAGTCACTGATGAGAGCCTAAATATCCACTGAAAAGAACCAGCGGTCGGATTTTAGCAGCGAGGTAGACGACGAACAGGAGGCTCCGGAGCAGTGGTACTGACATAGGCCTGAGGACGGAGGTGAGGATGCTTCACAAAGCATTTGTCAACAAAATGGTCAAGTCATCCACAATGAGAGCAAAGAGGTCAGAGTCCTCACGACACCCGATGTGCCCTCCATGACAACGTTGAGCTCCATGACCGGCCGCATGAGCAAAATTGACGAAGGCAGGGGGACACGACCAGAGGCCACTGGAGAAGGTTGTTAACAACAGAGATGCGAGTAACAGTGACATACAAGGTGGGAGTGTCAGGTTCTCCCAAGATCTGTTGGCATATCATCTCATAGGAATCTGGAAGACGGAGAAGAGAGCAAACCACAAGGAGTTCTTGAAAATATTTTTGTTAAGTGGCAAGGTCAGCAGAGAAGGGCCGATGCTAGAGAAGTTTTGAACTGAGAGATTGAACTTCCTGATATGTAGCATTGGGAGAGAGTGTTGGTCGAGCAAAGTGATCAGAATACAAGGTGTATGTGCGAGTTAGCACCCTTGGAATAAAGAAAAGTAATATGTTCATGTGCACCCTTCACACTATTGTCATGACGGATAATGGGCAAACATGCATCATAAATACTATTTGCAAGTCAAGTGTGAACAAGAGCATCATTGGCATCCCAATCAACATATGTGTGAGGCGCAGGGTCCGAAGGAGAATCAGTGAGATGATGTCATTTATGTTGCAAGAGAGCAAAAGAAAAGTGAAGGAGACACTCCAATCAAAATAATTTGGTCCAATTAATTTTGACGTTGTTCCGAGATTTCTAGAGGCGCTGGAAGAGATTATGAGAGAAGCAATGTTGTCAGGAGTGTAAGGCAGCGGTGGATTGGCCATAGTTCAAAATAAGCAAGTTCGATGAGTTTGGAGGAAGAGCCGGCAAATTCACAGGGAGAGCCGGCAAAAGCAAGCAGGAAAAACTCGCAGGTAGAGGTGACTAGCTCACAGGAAGTTGGTTGGACTGCGAAACTCGCAAGAAGAGATTGCAGGAGTTCGTTGGAGTTCGTTGGAGAAGCATATCGCTGAGGTATAGCTCGCTGGAAGAGTTAGCAAACGCTGGCGTGAATCACATGGGTTCTCAGTTCGGGTGGAGTACGGTACACGCAGACGTTGGCTTGAATCACGCGGGAGAATTCGTTGATGAAGGCATGAATCAAACGGGTCTTAGTTCAGGAATACTCACCTCGAGGAGGACACGCGGTAGAGATCTGTTCCAGGAGGACTCGCAGACGATCAGATTTTTGTGCGCGGGAGGCCATTGCGGAGCAGAGCCTATAAATACTCGTCAAATAGACTGTGTGATGGCATCGTCACGCAAATGTTTGAAGATACCCGCCGCAACAATCTCCGCGCGCAGCCGCGTCGCCGCAACATTCAAGACAACAAAGATATTCGCCGCTACGACCTCCGCGCACGGCCACGTGCGGCCACATACCTCTTGGATGACCATTATATGTGCTATTTAGTTAGTCTAATCTGAAGTTAGTTTCAGTTTAATGTGTATTAATGTTAGTAATTGACAACTTGTTAAAGTTAAGTTAATTTTAATTTTTATGTAAAACAATATATATGTGTTGATTGGAATGAAAGAGATTATTGAAGAGAAAAAACCGAGAGTTCTGCTCTCCCTAGGGTTCGGCACGACACTCCCCTCCCGCCTGTGTGCGAGCTGTGCGAAGTAGCCGCCCTATTCCGCCTGCGCGCGACAGTGAGACACCACCGCCGCTGGTGTTTGTTGGCCCGAGAAGGGTTTGGCTGCCTCTTGCCATCCCAATCTGGTGTGACTCCAGATCTCGTAGTCGGACCAGTGCTGCTCGCCACCGGAAGCCCTTGGTGGGACTCTAAGGGGTCTTGCGACTCCAGATCTCTACTGTGTGTTTCCCTCGGACGACAAGGAAGCTCTCTTCCCCCATTTCCCGTGCTCAACCAACGGCTGCCCCTCAAAGAACCACTGCTCCGTCACCAGGAAACGCCTCGGTGTGGTTCTGTGTAGTGTTGGCTCGTCATCCCCTCCGTTCGGCGTGACTGGTAGAACCGTGGTAGAGGGATCGTCCACAAAAACTCGTGAGTTTGGGGTAATGATTTCTCTATCCTCTCGTGTGGGCCTCCTCATAAGTGATTTTGTGTGGTGAAAGTGGTCGGTGTTGCCTTTGAAACCATTGATTTCATCGCGGGATTTTTCCAAACGTTTTGCGTGTTTTTTGATTGCTCTTGCGATTTTCAAAGGATTGGGTAAATTTTTATTGTGACATTGATTGGGTTGGGTAAACCCTTGTTTTGACGCTCTAAGGATTGGGCGAATCCTATGCTAGTTTTCTTGACGGGAGAAAACCGACCTCTTTCTGAATTGATATTTTGGTCGGAAATCTATCTTGGTGTTTATTGTGCATTTGTTGCGATTTAAATCAAAATATTGGAGTGGCCACGAACTCGTGTGCGTGCGTGCTCGATCGGACAGGTCTTGAGAGACTCGCCGCTTCAGCCATCACAAACACCTCAACACGTAGGTCTGCATCACTGTGTTTTGGGCGTTAATCACAATCGCGTGTTGGAGGGGAATGACGAACACGACATGAGGGATCTTGGCGAGTTTATGGGATGAGCGCCGCGAGCATCGAGTAACTATATGTGTCATGTGAGACCGGGAGAGTTCACACGAGACCGGAAAGATTTTGTGTGAGGTCGGGAGTATTCACGCAAAAGGAGATCAGCGAGAGATTTCATCGGGCTCTGATATTATGTGAGAGTATGTAATATAAATAATTATTATTCCAAAGAATCTGAATTTTTACATGGAAGCTCTCATCTTTATATACAATAGAGGAGGAAGATTGTACACTTGGAGATGTGAGACTAAATACAAAAAGAAAATTACAATGAGACCCTACAGGAAGCTCTCATCTTTCCTTGGCTGATATCCATCTAAGTAGTTCAATATTCTATGTTTGGCTTGATGTGTGCACACATATCAATGCCTTGCTCTTGGAAATTGATCTTGTTCTGATGGTATAGTAATGCTATGGCTACCATCATGTTTAAGTTCTTTAAACTTGGGAATAGTGATGCGTTCATCTTCGGTGCCAAGGAGCATCCATAGTTCTTTATTTGAACATTTATGTGCAGGGGAGTAAGGTTGTTTGTTGTTCAAACAGTGACCATGACTATGAAGCTCGATGTACTCTTGATTGGATAAGCGTAGGAGTTATGGGCTAGGTTTTGGTGGATGTATGGGCGGTGATGGTAGAAGATTGCAAAGAAGTTTCAGTGTTGGTTTTAGATTGTGGTAGTTAACATTGGAGAGTTGAGAGAAGTGTTTGTGTTAAATTTGGGGGAGGGGGGATATCGTGGTTCTCTAGTCCATAATTGGCATGACATTTTTTAATGGAATATGTTTGCTCCTTGGATTTAATCAAAATAGAGGGTTGTGTATGCGAAGGCTAGCGAGAATGTGTTGTGATCCATGAAAGAATTAGCCCAAGTAGTATGTAGTAGTAAACTGAGGACATGCGTGAACTGTCTCATTGAAGTCGTCAATGCAAGCATTTATTGACTCATTTTGGCAGACTATGCAGAGGTATTCAAATGCATTACTAGATTGGTGGGTGTCATGGCAATGGGTCAACTCTTCCTTGTAAATTTCCCAATATGAGTACGTGTTGGTATGGCTCGTTCACCGATTCTAGTGGAGAGCGGAACATCTCATGTATATTGTGAATAGGAGCGTCTTCTGATTGCCTGATGTGCTTTCCAATTAAAAAAACTTGCTCTATGCTAGCAATCTAACATAAGAGGTCAATGTTGTCTGGGGGGGAATCTGGGGCATGCTGGTGGGGGGAGGAATCTGGGGTTGTGTCATTGTGTTGTCGTTGATGACGGTGTAGGATGGCTATTGAGAGTGTAAATTTCTCGTACATCGATCTGGAGATCAGACATTGTAGTCTCGATGCAATTCATGCGGCCGGCAAGGGAGGTGATTATATGAGCTAATTTTTTGTTGTTGGAGGGCATGAATTTGGTGACGAGTATGAACCATAGGGGTCATAGGAGGTAAATATCGGAGTGGTCCGCAATAATAAGTGTCAGAACATAAACTACACACAGACTGCTAGATCGTGGGGCCTTGGGTTGACGAGAGGAATTGATGGAAGCACATGATTAGAAATTTAGTATGTCACATGATTGAAACTAGACTTGACGATGAGCTTCTTATGATTGTGTCGACTAGAGTAGTCAATGTGATCATGTTCGCAAAATTGGATGACGTTGAGAATCTTCTGCTCGTGTCAACATGAGGAGTCAACGAATGTAGGGTCATTCTACTTATAAATTCAATAAGGAGAACGATGAGGATCTGGTACTGATGCTTAGGTCTTACCTGGTGACTAGAACAACTAAAAGTCTGAACCCAATAACTAGTTGTGCGAATCAGAACAATCGATACATGGAGAGAAGTTGTGAGAAAGTGGTCGGCGTTGCCTTCGAAACCATTGATTTCATCACGGGATTTTTCCAAACGTTTTGCGTGTTTTTTGATTGCTCTTGCGATTTTCAAAGGATTGGGTAAATTTTTATTGTGACATTGATTGGGTTGGGTAAACCCTTGTTTTGACGCTCTAAGGATTGGGCGAATCCTATGCTAGTTTTCTTGACGGGAGAAAACCGACCTCTTTCCGAATCGATATTTTGGTCGGAAATCTATCTTGGTGTTTATTGTGCATTTGTTGTGATTTAAATCGAAATATTGGAGGGGCCACGAACTCGTGTGCGCGCGTGCTCGATCGGACAGGTCTTGAGAGACTCGCCGCTTCAGCCATCACAAACACCTCAACACGTAGGCCTGCATCACTGTGTTTTGGGCGTTAATCACAATCGCGTGCAGGAGGGGAATGACGAACACGACATGAGGGATCTTGGCGAGTTTATGGGATGAGCTCCGCGAGCATCGAGTAACTATATGTTTCATGTGAGACCGGGAGAGTTCACACGAGACCGGAAAGATTTCGTGTGAGGTCGGGAGTATTCACGCAAAAGGAGATCAGCGAGAGATTTCATCGGGCTCTGATATTATGTGAGAGTATGTAATATAAATAATTATTATTCCAAAGAATCTGAATTTTTACATGGAAGCTCTCATCTTTATATACAATAGAGGAGGAAGATTGTACACTTGGAGATGTGAGACTAAATACAAAAAGAAAATTACAATGAGACCCTACATGGGCTTTTAGTCTTGAGTTGTAACAATAATTATAGGTCAAACGGCGAGGTTCATTTAAAAAACCAAGCATACATATGAAAAAAATGAAAATAAATCAATTTTTAAATAGTTCTATTCAAGTTAATGAATTGATAAAGAAGAAAAGGCTGAATAACTCACCAAGAAAATTGATACAAATCATAGTTTCCAACAAAATATTGATAAGTGCAGGCACTACAACCTGGACATGAAAGTTAGATGGATATCAGCTAGTGCTACCTAGACTTCAGATGGTGGACGTTGTCTTCTATTTTCCAATCTTTTATTTCTTTTATGTAATGGCCTCTTATGTTTCTCAGATAAATGACACTCCTACACTTTTATGCCTAGGGAAACTCATGTAATGTTTTCCCTAAGAAATAGAATCGAGAAATTAAGGCTTGGGCGAGAGGCATACCACTTGATGTCGTCAGATCTTTCTCACAACTTCTCTCCATGTATCGATTGTTCTGACATTGTCGTCTCTACCCATCGCACAACTAGTTATTGGGTTCAGACTTTTAGTTGTTCTAGTCACCAGGTAAGACCTAAGCATCAGTACCAGACCCTCATCGTTCTCCCTATTGAATTTATAAATAGAATGACCCTACATTCGTTGACTCCTCATGTTGACACGAGCAGAAGATTCTCAACGTCATCCAATTTTGCGAACATGATCACATTGACTACTCTAGTCGACACAATCATAAGAAGCTCATCGTCAAGTCTAGTTTCAATCATGTGACATACTAAATTTCTAATCATGTGCTTCCATCAATTCCTCTCGTCAACCCAAGGCCCCACGATCTAGCAGTCTGTGTGTAGTTTATGTTCTGACACTTATTACTGCGGACCACTCCGATATTTACCTCCTATGACCCCTATGGTTCATACTCGTCACCAAATTCATGCCCTCCAACAACAAAAAATTAGCTCATATAATCACCTCCCTTGTCGGCCACATGAATTGCATCGAGACTACAATGTCTGATCTCCAGATCGATGTACGGGAAATTTACACTCTCAATAGCCATCCTACACCGTCATCAACGACAACACAATGACACAACCCCAGATTCCTCCCCCCACCAGCATGTCGCAGATTCCCCCCCCCCCCAGACAACATTGACCTCTTATGTTAGATTTCTAGCATAGAGCAAGTTTTTTTAATTGGAAAGCACATCAGGCAATCAGAAGACGCTCCTATTCACAATATACATGAGATGTTCCGCTCTCCACTAGAATCGGTGAACGAGTCATACCAACACGTACTCATATTGGGAAATTTACAAGGAAGAGTTGACCCATTGTCATGGCACCCACCAATCTAGTAATGCATTTGAATACCTCTGCATAGTCTGCCAAAATGAGTCAATAAATGCTTGCATTGACGACTTCAATGAGACAATCACGCATGTCCTCAGTTTACTACTACATACTACTTGGGCTAATTCTTTCATGGATCACAACACATTCTCGCTAGCCTTCGCATACACAACCATCTATTTTGATTAAATCCAAGGAGCAAACATATTCCATTAAAAAAATGTCATGCCAATTATGGACTAGAGAACCACGATATCACCCCTCCCCCAAATTTAACACAGACACTTCTCTCAACTCTCCAATGTTAACCACCACAATCTAAAACCAACACTGAAACTTCTTTGCAATCTTCTACCATCACCGCCCATACATCCACCAAAACCTAGCCCATAACTCCTACGCTTATCCAATCAAGAGTACATCGAGCTTCATAGTCATGGTCACTGTTTGAACAACAAACAACCTTACTCCCGTGCACATAAATGTTCAAATAAAGAACTATGGATGTTCCTTGGCACCGAAGATGAACGCATCACTATTCCCAAGTTTAAAGAACTTAAACATGATGGTAGCCATAGCATTACTATACCATCAGAACAAGATCAATTTCCAAGATCAAGGCATTGATATGTGTGCACACATCAAACCAAACATAGAATATTGAACTACTTAGATGGATATCAGCCAAGGAAAGAAAAACCACTAATCCTGGGGTGCTCCTAAACTACCATAAAGTCTGTTAACTATAAATAATTTGAGTTCGTAGAGCTTGGTTAAACCACTCACGAGTGGGATGGTTTTAACCATGAAATACAGATTGTGAAGATTATACCCTCCTGCATGTGAAAGTAAAAAAAATGAAAAATGTAACTTGTCGAAAGATAGAAGCCATGGAATACAGAACCAGGATACCCATTCCTCATTAAAGTAACATAAATGTGTAACAAGATGAAATATACTTTTAACAAATAATAAAAATTTCATTGAGCTTCGAATTAGTCATTCACACATCCAGACATTCTTTTCCTAACCATAACTAAACACAAGAAAACAAATTCCAATGGGAAATAGGAAATGAGACAGAAACCCTACTATAACTGACCTCAGTTTCAAGTGCAGAGATCCTCTCAGATAATGCTTCCCTGTCTTTTCTCAGAAGAACTCTCTCATTCAGAAGCTCCGATTCCATGAATCTCTTCCAATCCTCCGACAAGACACTACCGCCCACCACCTCATTATCACGTTCTTCCAACGTTGCCTGTGGCGGCGGAAATTCTGTCGTCTCTGCAACGGTCGCATCCTTAGTCCGGCCAAGAATCACAGCCTCGGAACTCCTAGAATTCGCCACCGTTGCCGCCGAGCAATTCTCCTGCCCTCTGCTAGCCTTTGGAGAGGCAGACCACCCGCCCCATCTCCCCCTCCTCAGTGGAGTAAACATCATCAACCCTCCTACATAGAAAGCCAAGTACCGGCCGTTGAACCTGGCGCCAAGAAAACCTTCCGGACAGAAAAGAAAGCAACCCTAGCGCCGAGAATAGCGAGTAGAACAACAAGGGGTGCAAAAAAAAACTAAAACTCGAGTAGATCGGGCCAACGAGATCTCCTGAATCGATCAGTGCATGTTGAAACCCTAGAAATTAGAGGGAATGGAGAGGACTTGAGGAGCGGGACAACCGAAACTTCTCCTTTATGTTTTCTTCTAAGAAACACTGGTTGTTTTTTCATTTACCGCCTTTCTCCTCCGCATTTGTTATATATATATATCCATATATATCTAAATAAATGATACCTTTAATTGCTCGAATTAAAGCGCCAATGATTTCGGTCTTGCATGGCTTAATGGCACATATGTAAATTTTAAGCAAGAGAAGGGTAAACAATGAATGTACTTTATTTTTGCCTTGTTTTATTACTTCCCTCCCTATATGTTTTTTACGCATGAATGACATAAGCCAAATTCAATAATTTATAAGAGAATAATAATCCGATGTCGTAGATGTTATTGGGCAATTCTTACGTGCATCTAACTTTTGGTTAGGTGTATTTTTTTCGTAACAATCATTGTATCATGTATGTTAAATACACACAAGACTGTTAGATGTATCACATATATTTTGAGAATAAATCATTCTCAGAATGAAATATATCAATTCAATTTTGCATCATTTCGTCAAAAAAAAAAGAGTAATACCGGATCCAAACATGAATTACATCAAAATTAGTGATGCTAACAACGAAAATTGACTTTCAATAAAATCAACAACAACATGATATCATACATCCTTCAAACCAATAATTGTGTCTTCTAGCTTGTTTGTGTGAGGAAGTGTAATCTTTGACATATTTGTAGATGCACATGTTGCAATATGCTCGTGAATTCAGTTGAATATATGCATTATTAATTATTATATTTTTTTACGTTTCTTTTTCTGTCATCTCACTTATGTAATTCACGTGATATGTCACGTGTTGTGAATTTATATATATGTATGATATTGCCCGGTTCTAGGGTATCCGAATACCTAAAAACATTTTTCACTTGGTATCAGAGGCGTAGCCCGATCCCGCTCCGTTGCTTCCGCCCAATCCCACGCAGTCGCTTCTACCCAATCCCGCGCAGTCGCTTCCGCCCGATCCCAGACCGTTCGTTGTCGCTGGTGCCATAGCACTGTAACCCGATCCCGCTTGCGGTCGCTGCTCCACTTGCTATCGCTGGATCCGTAAGCTGCATCAGCTATTGTCGATTCCCTCTTCTTCCAACCTTGCATCTCTGGTCGGCTGTTTTGTCCTCCATGAGGGCTGCCGGAGACACCGTGCTCCCATCCTTCGGTGTTCCTTCCGTCATCGTAATCTAAGGGACACCCGTAGGATGTGCTTTCGGTTGATGTGAGAATTGCATTCTCTCCGATGGATCGAGGATCAATCCAACATCTCCCCTAATACTCAATCTGGTACTCTTATTGGTTCCTCTGGTGATCCTCCACGGAGTCATGGACACTCTGTCTCGTTGAAGATTACTACCGTTGTCTTGGATGGCACAAATTATCTGGAATGGTCCAGGGCAGCCCAACATGCTATTCACAGTCACCAGTTATATGGACTCATTGATGGTACCACCGTGGAGCCACCTCGTACCGATCCCTCATGGAGAAAATGGGATTCAGACAATTCGTTGGTCATCTTGTGACTACTGCATTCGATGTCCCCTCATGTGGACCGCAGTTATATGTTGTTGGACTCTGCTTATGGTATTTGGACAAGGGCCCGTGATACTTACTCTTAGGCCGGCAATTTGATGCAAGAGTATGAGCTCATTCGCCGTGTCCTGGAGCTGAAGCAAGGAAATATGATTGTTGTCGCCTACTATTCTGAGTTTGAGCGCCTCTATCAGGAGCTGGATTTCTTCAGCCCATTTACTGAGGCTTGTACTGCTGATGCGGTGGCCCTTTAGAAGGATAAAGATCGATTTCAGGTTCATGTATTCCTTATGGGGCTCAACATGGAGTTTGAAGTTGTTCGCATGCATGTTCTCCATCGTGAGCCGCTTCCCTCTCTTCGGGAGGCCTTCGACATGCTCCTTAGTGATGAGAATCGTCGTCGCACTCTTGGCCCCCCTACTGATCACTCTGCGCTCGCTGGGCTGTCTCGCGGACCACTCATACTTGTAGTCATTGTGGGAAGAAGGGCCACACCAAAGACTCGTGCTTTCGTCTGCACCCACATCTTGCCCCTGGTGGTCGGGGCTCTGGTTCTCATGGTCAAGGTGGATACCGTGGTTTTGGACGACACTCTGGTGATCGCTCTCAGTCTTGTACGCACTATACTGAGGTTCTGGAGGACTCTCCTAGGGCCTATCTGCTGTTGAATTAGAGGCTTTCCACCGTCTGTTGTGCTCCCACACAGATTCTACCCCTATTAGTTCTCATGTTGTTGTTGCTACTTCAGGTCAGTCTAGTGTTCATGTTGTGTCCCCTTCCCCTTCCGAGTGGATTATCGACTCGGGTGCGACAGACCACATGACTGGCTTTTACTCAGGTTTTACCTCATATACTTCTCTTTCTAGGTGTGATAAGGTTATTGCTGCTAATGGCTCTCTCAGCCATTGCTGGTAAAGAGACTGTCACTTGTTCTCTCGACCTATCACTATCATCTGTTTTGCACATCTCGTCTTTTCCTCGCAATTTGCTTTCCATTAGTCACTTGACTACCTCCTTAAACTACTTTGTAATCTTTTACCCTGATGTTTGTGTGTTTTGGGATCTGGATACGAGGCAGACGCTTGGTAGTGGTAGGAATGTTGGCGGACCAGACCTCTACCAGTGCTCTTTCATCCACCAGATATCTGGCTCTTCATGACATCCGGCGCTGGCACCAGCGCCTTGGCCACCCTTCTACTTTATATCTTACCAAGTTGTTTCCTATTTTTCATCATTTAATTCAGTCATTTTTTTGTGACACGTGTGAAAAATCTAAGCATGTTCGTCAAAATATTAGTCATTTGTCTTCTCCTAGTTTGTGTCTATTTGATGTTATTCAATCTGATGTTTGGGGTCCATGAAAGAAAGGGGTAAGATCTAATTTACTCTAAAGGGGGGTGAATAGAGTAATTAAAACTTCTTGGCTGTTTTAAATATTATCATAGTAAAGTAGTGATACCAATAGTAGAAATAAAAAGAAAAGATAATCTAAGCTAATCTACCACAGCACAGCAAACTAATCTATCACAGCACAAAGAAAATAGACAACCAGACGACACAAGAAATTTATAGTGGTTCCCCAACTTGGGTACATCCACTTTTCTAGCACCCTTGTAGGAATCCACTAGCAGGTTTTTGATCAGGTGACTGCCACCACAAGATCTATTTCCAGGGAGATCTTGCAACCTTTTGAGCTTTTGAACAAGTGCCCAAAAACCAAGAATAAACTTTTGAAGGGAGTTAATAAACCCTTTTACAAGAGGAGGTGAGAGATATGATGGTGTCTTCTCTTTCTCTAATCAACAGAGAAGACTTAGTGGATTGTTATTGTCAAGAACTCCTTCCAAAATCACTTGGAGCCTTATACAGGGTGTAGGTCTTCCGCCTTGTCTTGAAAAGATGTTCAGGAACTTCTGACTGATAGAATGATTGTTGTTCTTGAATGTTCCTGGAGAGAAGTTGAAGAAGACTCTTGATATGTGATTGTTCTTCTTCTTTAGTCTTTAGTAAGTACAAGGAGAAAACTTGATGTTTTCTGCATAGGGAAGAAGCAGATGATTTTGTGTTTGTTTCTGTAAATCTTCTCATATTGTTATTCTTGTTCTTCTTGTTGTTCTGCGACGGAAAAGAGAAAAATCTCTTTTATATTCTATCTAATTCTCCTTTGAATTTTAAATTCTCTGCATTAATTGTTGATTCCCTAGTAAGAATGAAATATGACTGGAGAATATTGACTTTAATGAGTTTTCCAACTGTCCCAATAAATTAAGCAAGTAATTAACTCTGATGAAGACCATAATCAATGCTGCCAATAACAGATATATTCAGGGGAATATATGCATTAATTACTCAGAGAATTACTGTTAAATAATATAGTAAATAAGGACAGAAGAGAGGGAAAAACTCCAAGTCAGGCTTGGACAGAATTCATCGACCTCTGAACAGATTTTGTCGGTCTGAGATCTCAGTTCGTCGAGCTGAGAAATCCTGTTCGTCGACATGAGTTCAGCGAACTGCGTTCTGTGAATAACTTGCCAATTATGCGGTCCAAGTTCGTCGAGCAAAGAATCTGTCTTCGTCGAGTTGAGTTCAGCGAAAGTAATCTGGAAAGAATATGTTGAAGGCTAAACTCCAGACTTCGTCGACCTGAGCTCGAATATCGTCGAGCTCAACTCAGAGAATTGATTCTGAGTTCGTTGATCTGAGATCGACGATCGTCGAGCTGAGTTCGAAGAATTTCGAACTGATAGTTTTCAACTTTGATTTCTTTTAAGTCTTGAGTCCACTGAAGTCTTCTGCTGGCTGGTCCATCAAGGTTCAACCTAATGACTTAACCTAAACTCTAGGACTCAAACATGTGACCCTGGTTATACATTGTGGGTCAAACATCCTAATTAGTGAACCTAGCCCAAATCCAATTAGGGATCCAACAATCTCCCCCTATTTGGGTGAGGTCACTAATAATATAAAAAGAAAAACACTCACAAAGCAAAATAAATATATCTAGCAGAAAATTGAAACATTCAGCAAATATGTACATAATAGAAGCTTTGTGACAGAATAAAACAAATAAAGTTCCGACAATATAAAAACTAAGCAGAATGTTCATTTGTTCTTCTTTTACTTTTCTTTATCAGCTGGCTCAGAGGGCTGTCTGAATTTAATTTCTCTATTGGGTTTGACTGCTTCTCTTCTAGACATAGTCATGTCAGCAGCTCCAATTATATTGCCAGAGGTAGCTCTTGGTACCACAGTCTCTGTATGCAAGTTCATATAAGCATCTACATTGAAAAACTTATTGGCCTTTTCATATCTTTTAAGTTCTTCTTTTCTGTAGGTTGGCATTGTAGTGTACTATGATGGATCTCTACCTTCAGCTTTAGCTTTATTAATCAGGGAGAGTCCAACAAGTTCTTGAAATCTGGTCATTCTTGTAGTTGTATCCTGTTCAGGATCTACAAATGAAATTGGTGGAGAATCTGGCCTTTTGGACTGTCAACTTTTTTAGATTTTTCAATTACAGATGCTTGCTGTTGTTGTTGTTGCTGTCTGCTGCTTGAAGAATATCTTTGCTGACTGCTTCCTTGAGATTTTGAAGATCTACCTGGTTGTCTTTGATAAGTTTGAGTAAATGAAGTAGATCTTTGAGAACAGTGTCCTGAAGCACCAGCTGCTGGAGGAGGAGGACCTCTCAAGTTCTTTTGAGAAGTAAGAGGAGGTGAGTACCTTCTGATTTTCTTCCTGGCTTTCTGCTCATTCTTGGATAGCCATATCCATGAAGGCATCCCTGGGTAATGTGTAATCTTCTGAAGAATATAATAGGGAGTGTCTGCATTTGGATTTGGCTTGGGGGCAGCCTTAGGAACAACTTTTCTCTTTTTAACAGCTTTCTTCTTTGCCTTTGAACTGTCAAATTCATCAGAGTCATCATCATCATCATTTTCATCAGATGATCCTTGAGGATTATCATATAAGGCATCAATGACCTTCAGAATATCTTTGAAAATTTGTTTCTCAGCCAGAGGCTGTACTGGAAGTTCCGCAACTTCTGCAACTACTGTTTCAGTAACACTTTCAAAAATAGTTAAACTCTCTTCTGTTATATCAGCCATAATAATTTCATCTAGACCTGGTAGAGAACTATTATCCATCTTATATGAAGGAGGGGAGATAGCCTTTTGAAGGGAAATAACATTGGGGGCTGATACTTTTGTAGGCTCTGCTACTGCAAAACTTGCCTTAAGTTGCTTAGCAAATGTAGGGCTTATTGGGGAGGAATATGGTACAATAACTTTAGATAACTGTGAGCAGATTTCTGGAAGATAATTTAAATGAACTTTATCAAAATAATTTAATAAATTATAAATATCTATTGTGGGATTGACAATGCAATCACCCACAATCAAGACTTTTGGAATGTCTATATCTGTATCTGTACATAATATATCGACTGTTACTATCTCAGCCTCTGTAAGCATATATACATTTGTCTCTGTATCTGCAGGCTCAACTATCTGCAAAATTTCTATTGCTGCTATTGGAGCTGGAACTGCTTCTTCATTGAGCATCTCCCCTGCCTGATTTCAGTGGATACTGGAACCAGACCCCTAAAAGAAGAAGGGATAGAGGAGGCAGCAAGGAGAGCAGCAAGAGAAGAAATGGAGGCAGCAAGAGGTGTGATTGCCTCTGCTATAAGTTGCCTGATCACTGGAGTGATGTGCTCCAGGATGGTGAAAAGTGAGGGAGAATCCACATCCATAAACTCTGGTGGAGTTTGAGTAGATACAGATGGATGAGGAGAAGGAATAACATCAGATAGAGTGACATCTAACATGATGTCATCTTGTGAAGGTGATGCAGCAGGAGATGGTATTGGAGTGGAAATGTCATGTACAGGTGAGGTAGGTGTAGATAGTAAGGAGGTGAGCAGATTAAAAGTGGGGGATGATATGAATGTTTCAGGATGTATGTCATTTAGATGAGATGGTAGTGGATATAGAGGTGGTGTGATGTGTTCTGGAGATGGAACTGGTGTTGGTGGATGTATTGGTGAGACATGTGGTTGTTGAGGAGGAGGTGATGACTGCGGAGAAGAAGGGGTTGTTGTAGGAAGAGGTGTTGTTGAAGGAAGAGGAGGAATGAAAACTTCTTCAACAGTAGGGTGGGGAGTGGCTAGTACATCACTTGTGCTCTCAGATGGTGTGGAAGAGGAGAAAGCCATGGATGGCTTAGAGATGGTCCTCTCCCACCTTCAAACTAAGGTACATGTCAGCCTTTTGGAGGCATTGATGAATATGGTCTGGGAGACCAGGGATTCATATGCCTTTTCTTGGAGGAATATGCCCAGTACCCTTCCATAACAAACTTCTTTCTTATTATTTTTCTTCTTTATTAAATCAAACAGCAATTTTGCCAAATTAACTGCTTTCTTATTGACCAAGGCACACATCACCAGGAACTGGTGCCTGGTGATGTAGTCATGGGTTGTGTGTTTGCCAAACAACACATTGCCCACTACATCGGCTAAGAATTTATACTCATACAACAAATTCTTTTTCAGTAGTTTTTTTAGGTTTTCTCCAGTATGTCTCATTTTTATCAGCATATTATCAAATTCAGAAATATCAATCTCAATATCGTCATTACCATTCGTCAAATCGAAAATATCGATTAGTATTATGGGGGAAAGAGAAATTTGATTACCGGATAGAGTGCCAATCATTATATCTACATCGGGTATGGTGGAAGTGAACACACATTCTCTAATCTCTATTGCTGCTATCTTGATTCTATTGGTCATAAAGTTCTTCAGATTCTGTTCCTCAAAGAGTTTCAGTATGTCTAAGAAGATCTAGTCTGAATGTTGGAAGGAATCAAAATCGATGTCAAAACCCATATCGAACTTCATCGCCGCCAGAGAGTTTGCTAGAACCGCCATTTGTTCGCCTACAAAAGAAAACAGAGAGATCAAGTGCAAGGGGAACAGAAAGCGCGGGATGGATCTCAAAGAAAACATATATATATGATTTTTAGAATATTAAGCGGCAGACTGCGTCCGACGAAAAGTAAAAAAATTTCAAACTGGGTTAGACGAAATATTTTACAGACAAAAGAATTCGTCGATCTCAGTCAGAAGAAGTGAAAACATTTCGTCGAGTTCAGTTCAACAAAAATTTTCTAGAGCAATATCGTCGATCTCCGTTCGACGAAAAGAGCTTCACACATAGAGAGTTCGTCGATCTCAGTTCGACAAATTTCTCAAGAACTTTTCTCAGTTCGTCGATCTCCGTTCGACGAACTTTGATAAATTCTTCGACCGCAGACAAAAATTTAAATTAAGGCCTCTCCATTGATCATATCTAGCTGATTTATAAAGAACAGATGGTTCCTCTCATTCAAGGATTTGGTGAAGATGTCTGCTCTTTGCAAATTAGTGTAGATGTAGACAAACTTAATTTTATTGTTGTCCACACACTCTCTAATCAAATGATGTTTGATGTCTGTGTGCTTAGTTCTACTATGATGCACTAGATTTTGTGCAATGGAAATTGCACTTGTGTTATCACATAGTAAGGTTGAATTATTTAAGTTGAAGCCATAATCTTGAAGTTAGTTCAGAATCCACAACAACTGGGAACAATAACTACCAATTGCTATGTATTCTGCTTCAGCAGTTGAAGTAGACACCGATGACTATTTTTCGCAAAACCAAGATACTAGTCTAACACCAAGGAACTGGCATGTCCCTGAGGTGCTTTTTATGTCTACTCTACATCCAACAAAATCAACATCTGAGTATCCAATCAACTAAAACTCTGACTCAGTTGGATACCAGAGTCCTACAATAGGACAACTCTTTATATATCTTAAAATCTTTTTTAAGAAAATAAGGTGAGATTCTTTAGGGTTCACCTGGAACCTAGCACAAAGACATGTAAGAAACATGATATCTGGTCTACTTGCTGTAAGATATAATAGGGATCCAACAATGACCCTATATAATTTCTGATCTACAGGTTTCTCATGTTCATCAGAATCAATTACAATATTTGTAGTCATAGGTGTTTTCTTGGCTGAGGCATCTGACATCCCAAACTTTTTGATTAGTTCCTTAGCATACTTAGACTGAGATATGAAGATGTCATCAGGTAGCTGCTTCACTTGGAGACCAAGGAAGTAGGAGAGCTCACCCATGCTACTCATTTCAAACTTGGAATGCATGAGGTCAGAGAACCTCTTGCATATTTTGGAATCTGTAGACCCAAAAATATGTCATCTACATAGATTTGTATTAATAAGATTTGATCCTTATGATGTCTAGTGAATAATGTCCTATCTACTATGCCCCTAGAAAATTTATGCTCTAAAAGAAAGCTAGCTAAGATTTCATACCAAGCTCTTGGAGCTTGCTTTAAACCATAGAGAGATTTATGCAATTTAAAGACATAAGAGAGATGAGTAGGAGAGATAAAACCTGTTGTTTGTTCCACATAAACTTCTTCTTTAAGTTCACCATTCAAGAATGCACTGTTGACATCCATTTGGTATATTTTGTGAAAGTGCAAGTTAGATCTGATATACTCTAGAGGGGGGTGAATAGAGTATGGTGCTTGCTAAAAACTTTTTACAACAGTTGTTGTATTCCTAAGTGAACAGGGAAACAAATGAACTACAACAACTATTTAATCAAAAAGCAATCACAAACCACAGCCAGAAAACAAAAAGAAAGTAAGCAACCAGAAGACACAAGGAGCTATAGTGGTTCCCCAATCAATCTGGGTACATCCACTCTTCTACCACCCTAGGTAGGAATCCACTGCAGGATGAGTTGATCATGTGTCATGGGCACCAATGAGCTTTTGATAAGGTGCTCAAAAACCAAACCAAATTTTTTGATCAGGTGTCTTGCCACCACTGAGTTTTGGCAAGATCTCAGAAACCAGCACAAACTTTTGAAGGGAGTTTGAAAAACCCTTTACAGCAGAGAGAGAGAGAGAGGGAGATGATCTTCTCTATCAACAATCAGAGAGAAGATAGTGGATGTTGTCAAAGCTCCCCCTGAGATCTTGAGTTGTTCAGGAAGTGAAGCTTTGCAATAGGGTGATATGCCTTCAGAAAATTTGATCTCCAGCAAAAGATGATTTCAGCAATAGCTGAAATATGTGGTGTCTGGAGTCTTGAATGATGATGACCTTTGAACACTAGAATCAAAAGGGATCTGAAAGTATTAGAATGTTGATCTCCTTTTGTGATGGTGTTCTTGTATGAATTCTAAGACTGAGAATGTCTGCAACTCTTTCTATTATGTTGTGTAATTGTTGTTGTTGCAGAATATGTGTGTCAGAGAAGAATGAAAAACTGATCTTTTATTCCTTAGATCTGAATAGAATACTTCTCTATCCAAGATAGCCGTTAGCCTGTCATAAATGACTTCCTTAACTGCATTTGTCTTCTGAAGGAAAGTCCAATAAAAACATTCCTTTTAAAATCTCTTGAAACTTGCTCCAGATTAATTGAAAATGACTACAAGATGCTTGACATAAATGCTGAGAATAATTCCACAACTGTCTGAATTTGAATCTTGAAAAATGTCGATCTCACCAGAAAAACGTCGAACTGAGCTCCACTATCGTTGAACTGAGCTCAGAGACTGTTCTTAGACTGAAATAGAGATCGTCGATTTGAGCTCAACTATCATCGAACTGAGCTCAGAGATAGAGAAACAAACTGGAGACAAGAACGTCGATCTGAGCTCGAAGATCGTCGAATGGAGTTCGACGACTTGTTGAAGTGGAGCTTAGAGATCGTCGAATGGAGTTCGACGATTCGTCGAAGTGAGCTCAGCGATCGTCGAATGGAGTTTGACGATTCGTCGTACTGAGCTAGACGAAATGCCTCAGTCTCCTGAACTGAAATCTCTGGTCTTGAGGGCAGCTTTCAAACCTAAATACTAACCCTTAGACTCAATTCTAATTAACCTTTAGATTTATACAAGGAGGTCAAAACAGATTTCCTAAAGACATAGTGATCCTTGCCCAAATCAGTAATAGGGTGTTCCAACAATCTCCCCCTATTTGGGTTAGGATTACTATTTACAGATATTGGAAAAATAAAAACATACAAAGCAGAGATAAAACAAACAAGACATAGCAGAAACACAGAAATTATCTCAGATAGTTCAGAAAACAAAATATTATCATCTTACAGAATCATTCTTTTTCCTTGCTCTTTATAAGTACTATTTCTCTGTTGGGGTTAAGAGCTTCCTTCTTAGATCTTCTATCATCAGCTGCACCTAGAGAGGTTTGTTGCTTTGGCCTGGACACTACAGCTTTTGGATGCAGCTTCATGTAGCTTTCTGAATCAAAAAATTTGCTGGATGAGTATCTTTCAAGTTCCTTCTTTCTTTGATCAGATAGAGTAGTGATATTTGAAGTATCTTTTCCTTGTTCTCTGGCTTTCTTGATCTGATCCAAAGCAGCCAATTCTTTCATTCTTGTTGTCCATGAGGTAGGGTTATTTTCTGGATCTTCAAATGGAACAGGAGGCTCATATCTATTTGAAGGATTATTTGGAGGAGCTCTGGAAGAGACTAGTTCTTTCAGCTTATAAGGAAAGGGACCAGAAGTTGTGTCAGATGGACTTTATCCTTCCCTTGAATATGGATGTTGCCTGGAATATCCTTTAGAGTACACTTGAAATTCTCTTTAATTTCCTCTGTAATGTCCTCTTCTGGACTAGTAACCTCTATATTGACTACCTCTGTACTGGGATCTACCTTGAGGTTGATATGAAGTTTGGCTTCTGGCAGAGGATTGGAAAGCAGAACTACCACCTGCACCTACATCAGGTGAGGGAGGAGGAGGAGGATTGAAATGGGAAGATCCTTTATCATACTTTCTCTTCTTCTTCATAGCCTTCAGTTGATTCCTGGAGTATTGCATCCAATGTTTTGTGATAGGGCAATCATGCAGTATATAGTAAGGAATGTCATTTGTATCTTTTACTTTTTCTGGAGGAACTCTCTTCATAGCCTTGCTTCTGCCTTTCCTTTTCCTTGCAATTGTAGCAGAGGAATCATCTGAGTCAGTCCTGAACTGATCACTGTCTGAGCTTGGAGGATTATCATACACTACATCAATCTTTTTGAGATAATCTTTTTGTTGTTGAGACTGAACAGAAGAAGCAGCAGAGACAACAACAGTAGCAACAGGAGGAAGTGGAGTAGAAGCAATACTGGCAGAAGGAGTTGTGACAGCAGATTCAGATACAACACTTTCAGCAACAGGAACAACATCAGCAGTAACAGCAGGCTCAAAATCAAATGTCTCTGTCATATGCATATCTTCAGATACTAAAATAGTAGTAACAGAACTAACAGAGATATCAACATTAACAGTAGGAGCAGCAGCAGTAAGAGCAACAAAAACAGAAGGAGCAGCAGTATAGAGGGAGTTTATATAAGAGCTTATTAAGATGGGGTCACATCTAGAAATAGGCACAATGGCCTTAGAGAGATCTTCAGATTGCTGGTCTTCAGTGTGCTAGACTGGAAGGCAGTTGAAATATACAGAATCAAAAACTGATAACAGTGACCTGAGGTCCACTATGATAACTACAACTGGAGCTGTTGAAGCTTGGACTGAGGAAACTACAGCAGCAGACAATCTTTCAACTTCATGAGGCATCTCCCCCTGCCTAGATTCAGTGATAACTGGATCAAGGCACCCATAAGAAGGGATTGCCTGAGGAGGAATAAAAGAGGAGAGCCTGTCAGACAGTTCCTGAACTATTTTGAGAAGTGGAGCCAAAGAGGTCTCCAGCAAGAGGGATAGCCTTGGAGCTATCAACTCATATAATCTGTCTACAAGTGCTGGAAGATCTACTTGCTCAAGAGGAACTTGAGTAGAGGTAGGGATGGATGAGGTAGCAATGAAGTTTGGAGCAGCAGGAGATGTTGGTGGAGAACCTGTGGATGGTGGAAATGATGGTTGGGAAATTGGAATTGTGGAGATGGAAGAGAGTGGAATGGAAATGGATGGTGTGAAGGATGGTTGAGCAATTATGTCTTGAAGTAGTTGTTGATAAAAGGTGGATGAGGATGGTGGCTCAGGAGGGGATGAGGGAGAATCATCCATATAGGAATCATCTATAAGAGTAAAAGATGGAATATGAGAGGATGAATCAATATCTAGGTGTGGGTATTGATGTAGAGGATGAAAGATTTCTTCAGTGAGTGGTGGAGTTGGAGAAGGAATTGAAGTGGGAGATGGGGTGGAGATTGTGATGGTGGATGTGACTGTGGTAGATGAAATAAGAGGTGGAGGAGGAGGAGGAGAAGAAGCAGACAAGTCTTTTGTAGGGGCAGAAACCAGAGGGGAAGTGACTGGAGCAGTCCTTGTGCCTAAAGTAGAAATTGCAGAGGTCCTGCTAGGCTTGACAATCTGCCTGTCCCATTTTCCAAATAGGGCGCAGGTGAGCCTCTTGGAGGCATTGATGTGCATCCCACTGGAAACAAGCAGTGCAGGGCATCTGTGGTGAAGGAACAGCCCTAAAATTCTTCCAAAATTAACAAAGTTCTTGTTAATCTTTTTCTTAATCAAATTAAAGAAAATTTCTCCCCAGTTTAGTTGTTTCTTATCCACTAGGGCACCCATCAAGTAGAGCTAATACCTTGATATGGTATCATGAGCTGAGTGTTTGGCCAACAATACATTGCCAACATCATCAGCTAAAAATCTGTACTTAACAGACAGATTTTTCTTCAACAATTTGCTAGAGTTTGCTTCTGAGTGTCCCATCTTTTCAAGCATATTAGAAAATTCCTCTCCAGAAAGTTCAGCATAATCTTCTCCAGATTTCAATTGAAAAACCTCTATCAAGGCAGCAGCTGTTAGAGATACCTGGGTTCCTGAGATGCTTCCAACCACAGTATTCTGATCCAGGTTATGGGCAGTGTACACCCATTCCTTTATCTCATCTGCAGCCAATTTGATCCTTGTGGTCATGATGGTAACTAGCTGTTGTTATTTGAAAAGTTCCAGAATCTCCTTGAAGATTTGATCACTGTTGTTGAAAGAATCCATATCGATGTCAAATCCAGCGTCAAATTTCATTGCGGCCAAGATGATGACTGAAACTGCCATTGATTCCTGCAAAAATGAACAAACAAACGACCAAGTGTAGAGAAGTTTGGAGGGAAAGAGAAAATTTGCAGAGAGTATGAAAGCGCAAAGGGAGAACGACGACCGAAAAATGAGTTTTATATTAGGGTTCGACGCAGAAAAGGAAAGATCGTTGAACTCTGTTCGACGATCTGGGCTTCTAAAGGAAACTGAAAGGTCATCAATATCGTCAATCTCCATTCGACGATATTGGAGAGCATCGAGATCCATTCGACGATAGTTCAGAAAATAAAATCGTCAAGCTCCGCACGACGATCGCTGACCTGAAGAAAGATAGTTTAACACTATCTGAGAGGCGCTGAACTCTGGTCGACAATTTCGGAAGTCGTCGATCTCCGTTCGACGATCTGGGGGAAAATCGTCGAGCGCAGTTCAGAGACCAGAAACACTCTATACACTAGAAAACGCACTTTGATTTGACTAGTCTTGGTCATTTTTGGTTTTTGAAAATCTTGGATCTTATTTTAGACTTCCTCCATCTAACATTCCTAACTGATTCAGGAAAAATGTATGTTTCTTTTCATCCAAGGGTTTGGTAAAAATATCTCTCCTTTGCAAATCAGTTGGGATATATTGAAGTTCAATTTTATTTTTCTCAACATTATCCCTTAGAAAGTGATGCCTAATTTCTATGTGTTTGTCCTACTATGGAGGACTGGATTTTGTGCTATAGAGATAGCACTGGTATTATCACAAAATATTTTAGACTTTTCTAAGTTGTAGCCATAGTCCAGGAGTTGGTTTTGAATCCACAAAATTTGTGAACAACAACTACCTGCGGCCATATATTCAGCTTCAACAGTTGAACTTGACACAGATGTTTGTTTCTTGCAAAACCAGGAGACAAGTCTGTCACCAAGAAACTGACAAGTTCCACTAGTGCTTTTCCTGTCTATTCTGCATCCAACATAATCAGCATCTGAAAATGTAGTTAAGTCAAATGCTGAATCTTTTGGATACCAGAGACCTAGATTTGGACAACTTTTTACATACCTAAGAATCCTTTTTACTAAGGTTAGGTGTGACTCTCTAGGGCTCACTTAGAATCTAGCACATATGCATGTAGCAAACATTATGTCAGGTCTACTAGCTGTAAGGTACAATAAAGAGCCAATCATTGCTCTATATGTTGTCTGATCAACAGGTTTCCCATGTTCATCAGCATCTAATACAACATTAGTAGGCATAGGTGTTTTCATACATGATGCTTCAGATATACCAAATTTCTGAACCAATTCTTTTGCATACTTGGTTTGAGAAATAAATATGCCTTCAGCATGTTGTTTGATTTGCAATCCTAAAAAGAAGGATAGCTCACCCATGCTACTCATTTCAAATTTAGAATGCATTAGGTTGGAAAACCTTCTGCACAAATTTGAATCAGTAGAGCCAAATATAATATTATCCACATAGATTTGTACTAGTAGTGTATGAGACTTATGAGTTCTAATAAAAAGAGTTTGGTCTACTCTACCCCTTATAAACTCATTTTCTAGAAGAAAACATGCTAAGGTCTCATACCATGCTCTTGGAGCTTGCTTTAGATCATACAATGCTTTGTGTAATTTGAAAACATAATCAGGATGAGTTGAAGAGATAAAACCTGAGGGTTGTCTGACATAGACTTCTTCTTTGATATCTCCATTGAGAAAAGCACTCTTTACATCCATCTGGTATACTTTGAATCCTTTGTGTGCTGCATATGCTAAGAAGATTCTTATGGCCTCTAACCTTGCAACTGGTGCAAAGGTCTAGTCATAATCTATCCCTTCTTCTTGAGAGTACCCTTGAGCAACTAGCCTTGTCTTGTTCCTTACAATGACTCCTTGATCATCTAACTTATTTCTGAACACCCACTTTGTTCCAACAATGGAGTGATCCTTTGGCCTTGGTACTAGTTCCCAAACTTTGTTCCTTTTAAATTGATGCAACTCTTCTTGCATTGCAATGATCCAGTGTGGATTTTGCTCTGCATCTTGAATGTATTGAGGTTCAATTTGAGAAAGGAAGCAAGTGTGCATCAGGTTTTGGTTAACCTGATTTCTGGTTTGCACACCAGCTGAGATGTCTCCAATCACTTGGGAAATTGGATGGTCTCTTGATGTTACTAAATCAACAAGAGATGTTGATTGTTCACCAACCTGTGCTGTTGTTTCCTCTGGTGGTACAACAACTAGCTCTTCAAGAAGTTTCTCTTCAAGATGTTGAATATCTTCTTCATCTTCACCAATTTCCTCTTTTTGAATAATTTGTAACCTGTCCAAGTCTTCAGCAAGAGAGTGTACCTGCAAAGGTTCTATGGTAGAAGTATTCTTCTCCTTGAAAGATATGTTAGATTCATCAAAAGATATATGAACAAATTCTTCAATTTTGAGAGTTGATTTATTATATACCCTATAAGCTTTACTGATCATAGAGTATCCCAGAAACACTCCTTCATCAGCTTTAGCTTGAAATTTTGCTAAGTATTTCTTGTCATTATTATGAATGTAACAAATACAACCAAAATTTTTAAAATAATCTACTTTAGGTTTCTTCCCTTTGAGTAATTCATAGGGAGTCTTGCCCTTCAGTTTATGTATTAAACTTCTATTCAACACATAGTTGGAGGTGTTCACTGCCTCTGCCCAAAATGATAGAGGAAGGTGAGCATCTGACAACAATGTAGTGGCAGATTCAATAAGGGTTCTATTTTTTCTTTCAGCTACCCCATTTTGTTGAGAAGTTCTAGGAGTTGAGAAAGTGTGTCTGATCCCTTCACTCTGACAGAACTCTTGTATAAGAAGAGAATCAAACTATGTCTCATGATCACTTCTGATCAGGGCAATGTGAGTATTGAACTCAGTCTGTATGCATTTGAGAAACTCTGTCAAACACTTAAAGTTATCAGACTTCTTCCTCAGAAAGAACACTCATATGAATCTAGAGAAGTCATCTACAACCACTAAAGTATAGGATTTCCCTCATAAGCTTTGTACTGTAATGGGTCCAAAAAGATCCATGTGTAACAGATACAAAATCCTAGGTGAATCACTCTTATTAAGTGACTTGAAACTATTTTTGGTTTGCTTGCCTAATTGACAGGCCATGTAGAGTCCTTCCTTCTTGTAGGGGCCAGAAGGTAGTCCTCTAACAAGGTTGTCATTGGATAGCCTAACAATGGTTCTAAGGTTTATATGGCCTAATCTCTTATGCCACAATTCATTAGGTCTACTAATAGAGTTAAACAGACAAATATCTACTTTAGTTAAAAGAAAGTCAACTAAATAGATGTTACCTTTCCTTTTACCTGTCAACACAGTTGTGTTGTCCTCTGATTTGATCTTGCATAAGGATTTGCTGAAAGTCACTTGGTAGACTTCATCACATAGTTGACTGATACTGATCAAGTTGTGCTTCAGTCCTTCCACATATGCTACTTTCTTGAAAGTGAATGTGCCAATCTGAACTGCACCATATTCTTTTGTTAGTCCAAAGTTTGAATCTCCAAATATTACTTTGGGTCCAAGCTTGGCTATGAAGGATGTGAAGTTGTCCTTGTTTCCTGTCATGTGCTTTGAGCACCCACTATCCAGATATCATTGCTAGTTTGATGTTGGATAGGTGTTCACCTGCACATAAGACAATTTACTTGTTTTTGACCCAGTTTACCTTGGGCCTCGGTTGATAACCTTTGAATTCAGAAATAAAAGACATCCCTGGTTGACTCTTATATCCTTTAGGATGATATCTCCTTGAAGGTATTATCCATTCAGTATAAGAGTTAAATCTTTGGGATGAAGGACCCCTAGGTTTGGAATTTGATTTACCTTTGATAAAGTTTTCAAAACTTTGATCTCTGCTCGACGATCGCTGAGCTGAGTTCGACGATCTTGGGTCAGATCGTCGAGCTCCGTTCGAAGATCGACTGTGGCAGAGTTCAGGGTTTAAATATCGTCGACCTGAGTTCGACGATTTAGCCTGAGATCGTTGATCTGCATTCGACGATCGTCTAGCTCCGTTCGACGATTTCTGTTGAACTCTTATTTTCTTGGGTAAGTCAGAATTCTTCCGAGCTACCTCTACAACTCTCTTGCCTTTATCAGAGATAAATTTAATTGGGGTTGATAATACTATAGATTGGTTGGATGAAGTACCCAAGCCCAGTATACTATTGAATCTTGAGTTCACTATGTTTGTGATGTCCATTAGCTTGATACTTCTCCCATTGAGGGATTCTTCAAGCTTTTTGGCCTCTGATAGCTCACTTTTCAGTGAAGCTATCTGCTCCCTACAACATTCCAACTCCTCAGAGAGTTTGAGGTTTTCTGATTTTAAGGTACTGTGTTCAGATAATTGATTTCTGAGAGAAATGATTTACTTCTCAAATTTTAATAAATCTAAACATAGTGCTTTAAATTCACACTTAAAGTCCTCAGAATTAAAATCAAAGGAACTTATTACCTGGTCCTCTTCAAATTGAGTCTCTGATTCTGACTCTGTCTCTTCTGCATCAGAACTTTGTTGTGAGGCATTGATAGCCATCATGCAGAATTCCTTTTCATCAGCATCATCTTCGTCATCACTAGAGCTGGATGAAGCTTCTGATTCTTCTTCTGTCTCACTCCAAGTTTCAGCAACAAATCCCTTCCTTGTATGTTTGTTCTTGCTGGAGGAGGGTTTGCCATTACTATTGTTCTTGAAGTCCTTGTCTTTTCTTCTTTCTTTCTTGTCATTTTTGTCCTTGTTTTTATTTTCTGGACAATCAGGCACAATGTGGTCTGGTTTCCTGCAACCAAAATAGATAATTTCTTTGTTATTTGATTTATCATACCTTGGCTTGTCATGCTCTCTATGTGATCTTTTCCTGAAGTCCTTTCTGGCCATTTTGTAAAATCATTTGGCCAGTAGGCTTAGCAGCTCTTCTTGCCTGTGACCTTGTCTTGAGGCTGATCTTCAATGACTTTAAAAGCTATTGATTTTTCTTTTCTTGTAGCTGGTGAGGTAGCCTTCTGCTCTTCTTCTGTATTCTTGATGAGCAGCTCATAAGACTTGAGCTTGCCCAAGAGAGCTTCAGTTGTGATCTCATTCAGGCTTCTGATATCCTTGATTGGCCAGATCCTTGAGTCCCAAGTGCTTGGGAAGCACATTAGGATTTTGTTATTTAGCTCAGTCAATGAGATCTCCTTGCCCAAAGTTTTCAGCTCATTGACTATGAGACTGAGTCTATTATACATGTCTGCTACTGACTCAGCTTCTCCTTTCTTGAAATTCTGATATTGGGTTATGAGGTGAGATCTTCTGTCTTTTCTCTCATCAGCAGATCCTGAGACTATCTCAGATAGCTTGTCCCAGATGTCCTTTGCTGAGTTGCATTCAGCTACCTTTTGGAATATCTCATCAGACATAGTCTGGGCTAGAATGTTCATGGCCTTTACATCAGCCAATTTCCATTTCTTTATTTCTGCATCTGTTCCTGAAGGAGGTGGAACAGCACTTGTGCTTGTATTCTCTGGAGGTCTTGGACACACTGTCAAAGCAGAATTGAAAATGTCCTCATCAATAGAGTTCATGTACAGTCTAATCCTTGCCTTCCAAAGTGCAAACTTGGATAGATTGCACACTGGAGGTGTGGTGCTAGCATAATCTTTGTTTTGGGCCATGTTTTGTGAAGAGATAATTCTAATAACAAAATCAAAACAAGCAGATCTGACTAGAGGGATTTTTGGGTTCAGGTGTTAGCCTGTGCAACTACTAAGGTGTGGTATTTTTAACTAACCTCGCTTTGATACCAATTGAAAGTGCAAGTTAGATCTGATATACTCTAGAGGGGGGGGGGGTGAATAGAGTATGATGCTTGCTAAAAACTTTTTACAACAGTTGTTGTATTCCTAAGTGAACAAGGAAGCAAATGAACTACAAGAACTATTTAATCAAAAAGCAATCACAAACCACAGCCAAAAAACAAAAAGAAAGTAAGCAACCATAAGACACAAGGAGCTATAGTGGTTCCCCAATCAATCTGGGTACATCCACTCTTCTACCACCATAGATAGGAATCCACTACAGGATGAGTTGATCAAGTGTCCTGGGCACCAATGAGCTTTTGATAAGGTGCTCAAAAACCAAACCAGATTTTTTGATCAGGTGTCTTGCCATCACTGAGTTTTGGCAAGGTCTCAGAAACCAGCACAAACTTTTGAAGGGAGTTTGAAAAACCCTTTACAGCAGAGAGAGAGAGAGAGGGAGATGATCTTCTCTATCAACAATCAGAGAGAAGATAGTGGATGTTGTCAAAGCTCCCCCTAAGATCTTGAGTTGTTCAGGAAGTGAAGCTTTGCAATAGGGTGATAAGACTTCAAAAAATTTGATCTCCAGCAAAAGATGATTTCAGCAACAGCTGAAATATGTGGTGTCTGGAGTCTTGAATGATGATGACCTTTGAACACTGGAATCAAAAGGGATCTGAAAGTATTAGAATGTTGATCTCCTTTTGTGATGGTGTTCTTGTATGAATTCTAAGACTGAGAATGTCTGCAACACTTTCTCTTATGTTGTGTAATTGTTGTTGTTGTAGAATATGTGTGTCAGAGAAGAATGAAAAACTGATCTTTTATTCCTTAGATCTGAATAGAATACTTCTCTGTCCAAGATAGTCGTTAGTCTATCATAAATGACTTCCTTAACTGCATTTGTCTTCTAGAGGAAAGTCCAATAAAAACATTCCTTTTAAAATCCCTTGAAACTTGCTCCAGATTAATTGAAAACAGTTATAAGATGCTTGACATAAATGCTGAGAATAATTCCACAACTGTCTGAATTTGAATCTTGAAAAACATCGATCTCACCAGAAAAATGTCGAACTGAGCTCCACTATCGTTGAACTGAGCTCAGAGACTGTTCTTAGACTGAAACAGAGATCGTCGATCTGAGCTCAACTATCGTCGAACTGAGCTCAGAGATAGAGAAATAAACTAGAGACAAGAACGTCGATCTGAGCTCGAAGATCGTCGAATGGAGTTCGACGACTTGTTGAAGTTGAGCTCAGAGATCGTCGAATGGAGTTCGACGATTCGTCGAAGTGAGCTCAGCGATTGTCGAATGGAGTTCGACGATTCGTCGTACTGAGCTCGACGAAATGCCTTAGTCTCCTGAACTGAAATCTCTGGTCTTTATGGAAGCTTTCAAACATAAATACTAACCCTTAGACTCAATTCTAATTGACCTTTAGATCTATACAAGGAGGTCAAAACAGATTTCCTGAAGACATAGTGATCCTTGCCCAAATCAGTAATAGGGTGTTCCAACACTTTGAACTTTTTATAGGCAGCATATGCAAGAAAGATTCTGATTGTTTCCAGCCTTGCAATAGATGCAAATGTCTGGTCATAGTAAATCCCTTCCTCTTGTCTGTAGCCTTGAGCAACCAGTCGTGCCTTGTTCCTTATGATAATACCTTGGGCATCTAGTTTGTTTCTAAATACCCATTTAGTTCCAATGATTGGGTAGTCTTCTAGTCTTGGAACTAAATTCCAAACTCTACATCTCTAAAATTATTTGAGCTTCTCATGCATTGTAATAATCCAGTGTTGATCTTGCTCAGCATCTTTAATGGATTGGGGCTCAATTTGAGATATGAAGCAGGCATGCATCATGTCCTGGTGGATTTGATGCCTTGTCTGCACACCAACTGAAATGTCTCCAATCACTTGAGATACAGGGTGATCTCTAAGTGGGACAAATTCAGTAGGAGGATTTGGTTGAGCAACAGCTTGGGGAATTAATTCCTCTTGTGGAATTATAGCTGTTGTTGGTTCTTCACTGATTTTAGTGTCTTCATCTTCACTGTCTTCAGCAATATGTGGAGAAGGATGCCTAACAGCCTCATTGGTGAGGGTTAATTCATTCAGCTTCTCACACAAATATGGTTCCTGCAAAGACTCACTGGTAGAAGGAATCTTCTTCTTGTAAAACATGTTCATTTCATCAAATGAAATATGGATAGATTCTTCTATTTTCATAGTTGATTTATTATAGACCCTATAAGCCTTGCTTACTTGGGAATATCCAAGAAAAAAAAATCTCATTTCAGCCTTGGCTTCAAATTTTCTAATGTGTTTCTTATTATTGTTGTGAATGTAACATAAGCAACCAAAAATTTTGAAATAGTCTACTTTAGGTTACTTCCCTTTAAGTAGCTCATAAGGAGTATTATTCTTATGCTTATGTATTAGACTTCTGTTCAGTACATAATTTGATGTGCTCACAGCCTCTGCACAAAAGTATAGGGGCATGCAAGCATCTGCAAGTAATGTGCATGTAGATTCAATTAGGGTTTTATTTTTCCTTTCAGCAACCCCATTTTATTGAGGTGTTTTAGGAGCTGAGAAACAGTGCCTGATACCTTCCTTCTCACAGAAATCTTGCATAAGAAGAGACTCAAACTCAGTACCATGATCACTTCTGATCAATACAACTAGAGTAGAGTACTCAATCTGTATGTTCTTGAGAAAATCTGTAAGAATCTTGAAGTTATCTGACTTAGATCTCAAAAAGAATACCCAAGTGAATCTAGAGAAGTCATCAACAATCACTAAAGTATAAGAATTCTCTCCTAGACTTTGGCATCAATAGGGCCAAAAAGGTCCATATGTAGCAAGTACAATATTCTAGGTGAGTCAATTTTATTTACAGATTTAAAACTAGTTTTAGTTTACTTGCCTAACTGACAAGCCCTGCAAAGGCTTTCCTTATTGTAGGGGCAAGAAGACAATCCTCTAAAAAGGTTGTCCCTAGATAGTTTAACAATATTTTTCAAGTTAACATGTCCTAATCTCTTATACCAAAGGTCATTATTATTGCTAGTTTGATTAAATAGGCATATTTCAGATTTTGCAGACTTAAAGTTAACTATGTAAATATTTCCTACTCTAGTGCCAGTCAGTGCTACATGGTTATCTAAAGAAGTAATAATACAAAAAGTTTTATTAAAGGATACCTGAGACCTCTCATTACATAACTGACTTATGGAGATGAGGTTGTGCTTCAGTCCACTTACATAATTAATTGGAGCAGTCACCTTCAGGTTACCTTGAGTCCTTCTTTCTTTACATAATTAAAACTGGAGATATAAGAATATTCAGGTTGACATTTATAACCTAAAGGATGATATCTTCTAGGTGGAATAATCCATTGATTAAATTGATTAAAAGAAGATCTTGGTTGATTATGAGTTTTAGCAAAATTAAAGTTTTTATTAAAGTGAACTGGGTTCGACGAATTCAAGTGAGTTCATCGATCTGAGTTCGATGAATGAGGATGAGTTCGTCGAACTCCACTCAGAGAATGAAAGTATTCATTCTCTGGGCCCCAAAATTATCGATCTCGGTTCGACGAACCATACTGGTTTCGTCGATCGTAGTTCAACGAATAATTATAGTGAAAGTTTGCGTTCGGAGTTCGTCAACTTGAGTTCGACGAACTATACATATTTCGTCGATCTGAGTTCGACAAATCTGTTGAACATTGTTATAATTAGGACTTTTCTTATTTTTTTTCTTTTTCTTATTCATTTGTTTTAACTTAGTTTGTTTAACATTATTATTATTATCTATCTTCTCTTTTCTTTTTTCTGAAACAAATTTAATTGGAGTTGTTAGTATATTCTTCTGAATTAGTGGGGGTTGGCTTGATGAAGCACCTAAGTCCAGCTTGTCATTACGCCTGACATTTACTGTGCTTGTGATGTCCATCAACTTGATACTTCTCCCTTTTTGGGATTCTTCAAGTTGCCTTGCCTCAGTCAATTCAGTCTTTAGTGATATTATTTGTTCATTAGCTAAAGTCAATTCATCTTTTAATTTAATGTTTTTAGAAGTCAGGTCATCTTGTTCAAACAATTTTTCTCTAAAAGTTTTAATTTATTTTTCAGAATTAATCAAGTTAAAAGAACTAGTGCCTAAACACCTAGGGGGGGGGGGTGAATAGGTGCACTTAATCTTTTTTAACTTTTAAGGCAGAAACACTTAATTCTTAGACCTGTTAAAGCAGTTCTCTATAGTAGTTCAGCACCTAAAACACAACAGTCACAGAATAAATCACACACAGAGTACACAGCTTTTATAGTGGTTCCCCAAGGTCTGGGTACATCCACTTTCCCCCTTCGTCTATCTAGTAGTGTACTAGATTCGGCCTAACTTCTCCACTACTTCTCAGATCCACAGATATTACAGCTCAGAACCCAAACAAGTTCCTACAACTCAAAGTGATCCCACTCCTACAACTTAGGCATAAAAGCCCTACCACTCAGTCTTCACCAAGACCTACACTCAGCCTTCAACAAGGCCTACACTCAGAGAAATGTATCTCCTACACTCAGGCACACAAGCCCTACCACTCAGCATTTATAAATATAGGCTTACAACTCAGATCCCTTAGGATCCTACAGAAAATAAAGAGTACAAAGATTAATAAACACAACTTTGATTGAGAAAGCTGAGTTGACTGGCTTCTTGATGAGTTCTTGGAAGAACTTTGCAGAGATCAACCTCCCTTGGCTTTCTTCAAAGCTTCTTGAATTAGAACACAGTAGGGTTGGATCTCTATGTAGATGATCTTCAATCAACTACTGACTTGAGAATCAGATCTCAATCTAAAACTTTCTTATCAGTCTGGTTCAATAGCTGTCTTCTTAGAAGGAGCTTTCTCTCTCCAACTTCTTAGATCTTCACTTGAAGGTCTTCTTCTTGTTTGTTGTTTCTCTCTTCAATGATTGCTTGAATCTAATTATTGATCATTCTTCTGTTGAAGGAATAAGCCTTTATATAGGCCTTCTTCATGGTGACCGGCTGATCCGGTTTCTAACGATCTTCTGACAGCTCTGATAGTAGCAGTTGACCGGTTGAAATGGCAGCTGTCAAGTCGTCCAGTCACTTCTTGAAAACTCTATCACTGTCTGAAAGTGTCGAGACAGATAGTCTTTATGTGTCAACACAAATAGACTAAGTGTCGACACAAGTAGACTAAGAGTCGACACTAGCCTTCAAGGTGTCGACACAACTCCTTGTGTTGTAGAAACTGCTTCTCGACACAGCTTCTTCAGAATGTGTCGACACTGATCCCGTGTGTCGACACAAGTCCTTCATCTTTGATACTTAGTTGATTTCTGATAAGTGTCGACACAACTTCTTTGCGTCGACACATCTTCTTGTGTTGAAACTTGCTAAGTGTCGACACATCTTCTTTGTATCGACACATGCCTTCTGTGTTGAAACTTTTGCTGAGTGTCGACACATCTTCTTTATGTCGACACATTCTTCATGTGTTGAGACTTTTGCTGAGTGTAGGCATATCTCCTTTGTGTCGACACTTGTACTTGGACTTTAAAATTTGCTGAGTGTCGACACAGCCTCCTAGTGTCGACACTTGTACTTGAACTTTGTTGAAGTTTTGCTGAGTGTCGACACAGCCTTCTAGTGTCGACACTTTTGATGTCGACAAAGTTCTTTTGGGTGTCGACACTGCTTCTAAGTGTCGACACTGATTATGTAGACATTTCTTCATTGTGTGTCGACACTTCCTGTATGTGTCGACACTTTCCTTCTTGTGTCGACTCTACATTCTTGGTATCGACACAATTACTCCAAGTGTTGACACTGCTTCTCTGGGTGTCGACACAAGCCTTCTTAAGTGTCGACACTTTTCTTCTAGGTGTCGACACATGTACTTAAAAACTTTTCCTGCAAACCTGCAGTCACTTAACCTGCACAAAGTAACTCAAAACACATCAAATACATCTTGATGTATATTATTGAGTAGGGTGAGGCTTCTTCAAATCAGGTACATATATTCCAATGTACCCAACAATCTCCCCCTATTTGGAGAAGTCATAACCCTTAGTCAATGATATAAACCATACATAACAAATTCACAGTATGATGTAAAACAGTAATATATGACAGGGAAAATACTTAAACATGCATGAACAGAACATGTATATACCATTAGCTCAGAACAATTAATGTAATATATGAACATATAATATTGTTCTTACAAAATCCAACATTTACATTAATCAAAAGTGTACATAGTATTTGAACATAAATGATTACAATTTGTAGATTTAAGAAAATGCTATCCTAAGGCTGCTCTGGTTCCTTGATTACAATCCCCTTTCCAGATTGAATCTTTGCTTGAACTGGGGCTTCAGTGTCATCAGCAGCAGCAAGCTTCTTCCCTTTAAGATCTTTCTTTTTCAACTCTTCAGGCTTGATCTTTTGCCTTTCAAAATAGTGATAAGGCTTGGGAAAATACTTGCTAGGCTCCTGTGCATTAGGAGGTAGCTTTTCCAATTTAGTCTTTCTTCTATACTGTACTATGGCCGCTTGCCTATTCTCATGCTTCCTTCACTCCTGTTCAGAATACCATTTGCCTCTATCCAAGACATTGTCCTTAGCAGCCTTCCATGCAGTCAAGATGATATTCCTGGAAGTGGGGCTCCATTGTTCAAAATCAGGTCTCAATTCAGCTTGCTCTCTGAATCTTTTCTTAGACAATTGAGCCTCTTGTTCCTTTAATAAGGCCTCTTGCTCTTTTAGTATAGCCTCTGGCACATGCTGAACAACTTTCTCAAGAATAATGTTCTGATTTCCCTTAGGAGGACTATACATAGTCTGTATCTCTTGCTGTATCATGTCAAAGTCTGGTGGAGGGTATATCACTTGAGCTACTTCAGCTTGTCCTCCTCCAAAATATGCAAGATTGATTCGAGACTCTGCCACATTGTCATCATCACATAAGGGTGGATATCCAAGGGTGGCTCTGATGGAATTTTGAAATCCACTTGGCATGATCAGAGCCTGCCTTGACTAATACCCTCTCCCCCTTTATGACTTCTCTCTCAATGTGATCCCTCAGATCATCTTTCTGAAATCTTATCTGTGCATTCAGATAGTTGACTCCATCCTTATAAAAAGGTTTCAACCTTTGGAGCTTTTCAGTGATTAACTTCTGGGAATCCTGGAGGGCAGAAGTAACAGTAGTGAGACCTGCTTGTAATGCCTGATCAAATTCTGCCTTGGCTGTAGTCAGGGCTGCATTCTGGGCAGTTGCTATATTCTTCAGTTCAGTTACAATGGCATTGTGTGAAGCAGTGAGATTATCATTCATCCTTAGCTGGTTTTCCAGGATATAGCCTTGCTTCACTGCCATATCATCCACTTGTTTTTTGATCTTCTCTTGATGAGTGGCCAGATAGACTACTGCATTTCCTCCCTTATGGAAGCAGTCAGTCATTTCTTTCTTGTTTAGATTCACTTCAAATCTGATTGACTTGATGTTTTGGGCCAGATCAAATTGCAGTGACTTATGCCCTTCATCCATGTACTTTTCAAGAGCTTGTCTTTGCTCATCCAGCTTAATCTGCAAAGCCACCATCAGTGAACTGTAATCAGTAGATGGGGCTGGCTGTGGAGCAACTGTCTGTAGAGCTTTCTTATAGTTCTGGCTTCTTCTCTTGAAGACCTGGAACTTCCTCTTCTTGGCTCTAGCAGCCTCCTCATCGTCTGAAGCAGAAGTGCTAGCTATATCCACTCTGTCTTTAGGACTAGGATGTGAATTCTTTTTAGTTCTTAGTAGCCCTTCAACATCTCTTGGATCCTCAGTCTCCTTGCTTGCAGTTTCTTCTACAGTTTCCATATGCTCCCCCTCAATATGGGCCTTCTCCCTCTCAACAACATCTATTTCTTTCTCAAGGTCAGTCTGTAGAAGATCTGGGAATAGCTCCTCTAATGTAAATTCCCGTTGAGAGTGGGCTGGAGAATCTCTGATCTCATCTACCAATTTATCAACAACAGATGTGTCCTCCATGACAACATCTTGTGCTTGAGGTTGTATCTGTGTTTGCTGATGAACATCAGATAATGAATCAGATAAAACTTCATCCTCAATAGTGAAAACTAATTGATTAATGTCAGTTATTACCTCTAGTATGGTTTGGGTAGCTTGTTCACTCTCTAGTGGAGTTGGATCTTCCACAAGTAGAGGCTCCCCCTAGAGTGGATCCAGGTGAATTGGGCTAGCTGGTGGTAGCTCCCCCTGCCTTTCTGCATCTTCTTGTCTTGCTGGAGACTATCCAGCTTGTCATGTCTCTTCATCATCAGGAGTGAAGACCACTTGCTCTTCAGAGCTGCTAGAGGATTCTTGAGCCACAATGGCTGTCTTCTTCTTCTTCTTCTTCTAGGGTGTGTCCTTTACTGGAGATGACAGTTCCTTTGTCAACACTCTATCCCACCTAGAGAAAATTCTCATATCCATCTTCCTCATGTGGTTAATCTTTGAACCTGCAGCTTGGTTCATTACCTCATGTATACTTCCTGCTAGGTATAGACTTAGAATTCTACCCAGATTGGGCTTCTTCATACTTTCTTTTATCTTCTCAAACACAACTGCAGACCAATTAGTATTAAGTTTGAAGATGATCCTTGTCATCAAACTGAACATATAGGCTGAAATTCTGTCATGTCCTCCAGGATTGCTCAGGATGACCTTGCCAACTATTTCAGACAAAAATTTTCCTTGGATGTTCATTCCTTTTCTATTGAAAACTGATCCAATTTTCAAGTTTGAATCCAGTCCACACCATCTCAATGCTTCTCTAGTCTTAGAAGCAGATACATCTTCTTCCTCTTTAGTTCTTTGTAGTTGAAGTACCTTCCTCAGACTCTTCTGTGTGATCTTGACTTTGGTCCCATAAACCCTGGACTTAATCTTGAGTCCAGTATCATCAAGTGATGCTGCACTCAAAAACTCAAGGACCTCCTTATTCCAGATCTTGATTGGTTCTGATACTAGATATTCCAATCCAGTCTCGGCAATTAGGGTTACCATGCCTTTGATTTCAGGTTCCTCGTCATCAAAGGCATGTCGCACGAGCTCATATCCTTCATTAACATTCTCTTCTAGCTTGGGCGCCATTAGGGTTTGAAGAAATTTTGAATTTTGAGAAGAGAGATGTCGACATACAAGTTTGGTCTCGAAACTTTGGTGAGCGTGTCGACAAACACTGGGGAAAACCTATTTATACCTTTCTAGAATCGAAGGTGAAAAGGCGCGTCAAAATACTTAAATTGTGTCGACACTGTTGAAAAGTGTCGACACATACTATGTGTCGACACAAGTATAGTCGACAACTATGTGTCGACACAAGTATAGTCGACATAATATATGTGTCGACACTTATATATGTGTCGACACCACTCAGCTCAACACTTAGTCGAGACTTTACTAGACTAATTCTGTGTAAAGCCTAAGTGTCGACACCACCCTGGATGTGTCGACACTTACCCTGCATGTGTCGACACTAATTCTCTGAAGTGTCGACACAGTCTTCCTAGATGCGTCGACACCATTTCACTGAAGTGTCGACACCACTACTATGTGTCGACACAGACAACTCTGTGTGTCGACACCATTTTACTTAGCCAATTTTGTAAACTATTCTAAGTTTATCATCCCTAATTCAATTTTAAATTTATTGAATTTGGTTTCATCTAAGGGCTTAGTATACATATCAGCTAGCTGATTATCTGTATTTATATACTCTAGGGAAAAATCTTCTTTTTCCACATTTTCTCTTAGAAAATGGTACCTTATTTCTATGTGCTTAGTCCTACTATGGGAAACATGATTATTTGCAATAGAAATAGCACTAGTAGAATCATAAAATAGAGATGTTCTACTTAGTTGAATATCATAATCTTCTAGCTAGTGTTGTATCCATAGTAGTTGTGCACAGCAGCTTCCTGCAGCAACATACTCTGACTCAGCTGTGGAGATAGCCACACTGGTCTGCTTCTTGCTACTCCAAGACACCAGCCTTCCTCCTAGAAATTGACAGGTACATGTTGTACTTTTCCTATCTTCCTTGCAGCCTGTAAAATCTGCATCTGAATAACCTGTCAGTACAAAATCTCCATTCCTAGGGTACCAAAGGCCTAGATAAGGAGTGCCCTTAAGATATCTCAAGATTCTTTTGACTGCTGTCAAATGAGATTCTTTAGGGCAAGCTTGGTACCTAGCATAGACACATGTAGCATACATGATATCTGGTCTACTAGCAGTCAAATACAATAGGGAGCCAACTATCCCTCTATACAAAGTTTCATCTACAGGTTTCCCTGCATCATCTTTGCATAAAGACATTGTTGACCCAATAGGAGTTTTCATGGTAGTGGATGATTCCATACCATACTTCCTTATCAATTCTAGGGTGAACTTAGACTGGCATATGGATAAACCATCCTCAGTCTGTCTAACTTGGAGACCCAAGAAGAACTTAAGTTCCCCCATACTGCTCATTTCAAATTGTCCTTGCATTAGTTTTGCAAACTTTTTGCAAAGACTACTTTCTGTAGACCCAAATATGATGTCATCTACATATATTTGGACTAAGATGATCTTGCCTCTGGATTCCCTAAGGAATAGAGTCTTGTCTATTTTCCCCCTTGTGAATTTATTCTCAATGAGGAAACTAGACAGGGTTTCATACCAAGCCCTAGGGGCTTGTTTTAACCCATACAAAGCCTTCCTAAGTCTATAAACATAATGAGGTTTAGTAGAATCTACAAAACCTGATGGCTGCTCTACATAGACTTCTTCCTTCAGATTTCCATTCAGAAACGCTGACTTAACATCCATTTGGTATACCTTGAACCCTTGAAATGTTGCATAGGCAAGGAACATCCTTATTGCTTCCAGTCTTGCTACTAGAGCAAAGGTCTGATCAAAATCAATGCCTTCTTCCTGCCTATATCCTTTTGCAACAAGTCTAGCTTTGTTCTTTATAATTACTCCATTTTCATCCAACTTGTTCCTAAAGATCCACTTAGTTCCTATAATGTTGTGGTCTTTTGGTTTAGGAACTAGCTCCCAGACTTTGCATCTTTTGAACTGGTTCAGCTCCTCATGCATTGCCTCAATCCAATGAGGGTCTAGGATTGCTTCTTCAAATTTCTTTGGCTCTACTTGGGATAGAAAGCTGGAGTAGAGAGCTGAACTTAGATTCTTGCTCCTTGTTTGTACCCCTTGTTTGAGATCTCCAATAATTTGATTGGCTGGATGATCTTTTAAATGCCTATTTGCTGGAGGCAGCCTGTCTTCTGGTTGTACACCTTCAGCTTCTTCATTCAGCAGCTCCTCTTGGTCTTCTTCAGCAACAAGAGTAACTTGTACTCCCCCTGGACAGCAGCCACTATCATTCACTTACTGACTTGCAGTTGAACCTTCTTCAATAGTAAGCTTGTCCATCTTCTCAGTCACACCTGTAGAGCTGCAAACACTTCTAGGCAATTCATTGTTAATGAGTCTAGCTTCATCAAAGACTACATGAACTGACTCTTCTACAACTTGAGTAATCAAGTTGTAGACCCTATAAGCCTTACTGTTGTTGTACCCAACAAAGATCCCCTCTTGGGATTTGGCAGCAAACTTGGTTAAATAAGACTTACCATTGTTAAGTATATAGCATTTACAATCAAAGATCCTGAAATAGGATAGATTTGGTTTTCTGCCCTTCACAATCTTATAGGGAGTCTTCTTGTGGCTCTTGGTGATAGTAGCCCTATTGATCACATGACATGCAGTATTAACTGCCTCAGCCCAGAAATATTCTGGGAGAGATGTGTCACTCAGCAGGGTTCTACAAGCCTCTATCAAGGTTCTATTTTTCCTTTCAGCAATACCATTTTGCTGAGGTGTTCTAGGTGAGGAAAATTCCTGAAATATCCCAAACTCTTCACATAGCTTTGTCATACTATCAGACTGGAATTCAGTACCATGGTCACTTCTTATTTTGACCACTGTACTGTCTAACTCATTCTGAATTTGTTTGACAAAATTATAAAAGATACTAGGAGTTTCATATTTCTGCCTTAGGAAGAATACCCAGGAAAACCTTGAATAATCATCTACAATCACAAATGTGTAGACCTTCCTACCTAAGCTGTGAACTAGCATAGGACCAAAAAGATCCATATGCAAGAGGTATAGGCACCTCACATCATCTTTGTTCTCAATGCTATGAACGGTGGATTTGGTCTGCTTGCCCTTTTGATAAGCTGAGCATATCCCATCCTTTATACACTTAACCTGAGAACCATTCCTCACTAACTCTTTGCTAAAGAGTTGGCCAATTGTCTTGTAGTTAAGATGAGCCAGCCTCTTGTGCCATTTAACACAATGTGAGACTTTCTCATCAGCTACAAGATAAATAGGAGAAACAATATTCTCACACATAATGTCTAGACAATAGACATTTCTCTTCCTATGTCCTGTCAGAATGATCTTTTGATCACTTTACCTGCTAATATGACAACCATCCTTGACAAATGAGATGTCATATCCTAAATCACTCAGCTGACTTATACTAATGAGGTTATGTTTCAAACCCTTTACATAAGCCACTTGAGTAATTGTAATAAGGTTGGTAGAAATGTTACCAAAGCCTTTGATGATTCCTTTTTCAGAACCACCAAAGGTGACTTTAGGACCATCCTTGATTGGTGTATAGTCCTTCAGCAATCCCCTAGTTCCAGTCATGTGTCTAGAATATCCACTGTCCAAGTACCATATTGGGGCATGACCACTTGGACCTGCAAAACAGATTACTTAACCTTAGAACCCAAATAATTCTTGGGTCCTTGGTGCAAGTTAGTCTGATTCTTAACAAAACTACATGTAGCTTTTCTAGCAGGCAGTTTGCTACTCACCTTGGCACTTGAATTATGCCAACAGTCTATGGCAAAGTGGCCTACCTTGCCACCACACCGCACTCAAATCTGTTGTACCTTTGTTTAGGTACAACCCTGGCTGTTTTATCTACAACAGTCTTCTTGTTGAGTACTGGGGCTTTGCCCTTAGACTTGGACTTTACTGTCTAGGCAGGTTTTGTAAACCCCAATCCAGTTTTACCCTTATGAGGTACAAAATCATCTATCAAAGGTAGAACAGATTTTGGTTTAGAGAAACTTGCTACAATATCTCTCTCCTTCTGAAGACTAATCTCCAGATTTCTAATTTGATCATTTTTAAATGTAATAGTCCCCATCTGAATAACTGTAATATTCTTCAGTCTGGCTATTTCATTTTTTTTCTGATCAAGCAACTTATCAAAATCTGTTGCAACCACTTTGAGACTAGCAATCTCCTTAGCCTGAGTTTTGGCCAAGAGTTTGCTTTTCTTCAAAGCCTGCAACAATACTCTATATTCATCAATCAACTGATGAATGTCTCCTTCAGATTCAGATCCACTCTCATCATTTGATGCTGATGTACCTGAATCTGACTCAGTACTAGAAATTGAACTTGAAGAACAATTTTGTACCTGACTAGGTCCAGGCTGATCTTGGATTTTATCTCCTTCTGATAAAGCCATCAGTCCCTTGCACTGATTGTCCTCATGCTCATATATTGAGTTCATTAGCTGCATGAACTCATTTTCTTCTTCTTCAGCAAACAAGCCAATATAAGCTTCAACTTTTGAATCTGTTTCTGAAGATGACATATCAGTCAGACTTTTATCCTTCTTGGTAACAAAGGACCTTTCCTTTTTGCCCTTGAACTGTGTCTTTTTCTTGTCAGTGGACTCTTTCCTCTTTTCTGGACAATCAGCTATTACATGTCCTTGTCTATTGCAACAATAGCATACTATCTTTGAGGATGTAGTTTTATTAGACTTGGACTTTCTCCTGTCATTCCTTGATGACTTCTTTTTCTGGTAGTAGTCATCTTTTGGCTGTGAAGTGGATGGCTTGGACCTCCACTGCTTCTTCTTTAGAAACTTCTGAAAATGCCTAGTAAATGCAGCAAAGTCTTCATCACTTTCACTGCTTTCTGACTTCTTGCTATCTGAAGTTTCTGATACTGTCTCAGCAACTATTTGTGGTGGAGATGGAGACTTACTTTTATATTTCCTAGTGACTTCAGTCTTGAAGGCCACAGCTCTTTCTTTGTGCTCCACCCTAGTAGTCTTTTCTTCCTCCTTCCTTACCATTAACTGCATCTCATAAGATAACAGTTTTCCAAACAATGTTGGAGGAGGTATATCAGCTAGTTTGGCCATTTCTCTTATGACACAAATCTTAGTATCCCAGTCCTTTGTCAGGGATCTCAAGAACTTATCATTCAATTCATAATTGCTGAACTCTCTTCCATAGGACATCAATTCATTGACTATCCTATAGAATTTCTTGTAACACTCAGTAATGCTATCAGACCTGCCTTGTCTGAAGCTTTCATACTCTTGATTTAATAAAGACTTCCTGTCTTGTCTTACCTCTTCTGATCCATCCATATAGACTATCAGTGTGTACCACATTTCCTTTGATGTTTTACAATGAATCAGATTCTGAAATGTGGCATCATCAATTGCACTTACAATAATATTCTGGGCCCTCTTGTCCATAGTGGCCAGAATTATTTCATCCTTGGTCATTTCTGAATAGTCTTTGGGTGTTCTCTGATTGGCATCTAGAACAGATACTTTCATTGGCACATATGACCCTTCTTTGACTGTAATGTAAATTCTGGGGTCATAGGCTTCCATAAAAAGTCTAACCCTTTCTTTCCAAATGCCAACGATCTCCTTTCTGCAGAGTGGCAACTTCATGGATCCTAGCTCTTTGTGATTCTCTATTGAACCCATTTTCTTGATTCTTGATTATACTGAGTCTGCCTACAGGATCTCTTTCACTCAGACTGTTATGTCCTCTTTGAGTAACCTCCCTCTGATACCACTTGAAAGAACTAGTGCCTAAACACCTAGAGGGGGGGGGGGGGTGAATAGGTGCACTTAATCTTTTTTAACTTTTAAGGCAGAAACACTGAATTCTTAGACCTGTTAAAGCAATTCTCTATAGCAGTTCAGCACATAAAACATAGCAGTCACAGAATAAATCACACACAGAGTACACAACTTTTATAGTGGTTCCCTAAGGTCTGGGTACATCCACTTTTCCCCTTCGCCTATCTAGTAGTGTACTAGATTCAGCCTAACTTCTCCACTACTTCTCAGATCCACAGATCTTACAGCTCAGAACCCAAATAAGTTCCTACAACTCAGAGTGATCCCACTCCTACAACTCAGGCACAAAAGCCCTACCACTCAGTCTTCACCAAGACCTACACTCAGCCTTCAACAAGGCCTACACTCAGAGAAATGTATCTCCTACACTCAGGCACACAAGCCCTACCACTCAGCCTTTATAAATATAGGCTTACAACTCAGATCCCTTAGGATCCTACAGAAAATAAAGAGTACAAAGATTAATAACCACAACTCTGATTGAGAAAGCTGAGTTGACTGGCTTCTTGATGAGTTCTTGGAAGAACTTTGCAGAGATCAACCTACCTTGGCTTTCTTCAAAGCTTCTTGAATTAGAACACAGTAGGGTTGGATCTCTATGCAGATGATCTTCAATCAACTTCTGACTTGAGAATCAGATCTCAATCTGAAACTTTCTTATCAGCCCGGTTCAATAACTGTCTTCTTAGAAGGAGCTTTCTCTCTCCAACTTCTTAGATCTTCACTTGAAGGTCTTCTTCTTGTTTGTTGTTTCTCTCTTTAATGATTGCTTGAATCTAATTATTGATCATTCTTCTGTTGAAGGAATAAGCCTTTATATATGCCTTCTTCATGGTGACCGGCTGATCCGGTTTCTAACCATCTTCTGACAGCTCTGACAGTAGCAGTTGACCGGTTGAAATGACAGCTATCAAGTCGTCCAGTCACTTCTTGAAAACTCTGTCACTGTCTGAAAGTGTCGAGACAGATATTCTTTATGTGTCGACACAAATAGACTAAGTGTCGACACAAGTAGACTAAGTGTCGACACAAGCCTTCAAGGTGTCGACACAACTCCTTGTGTTGTAGAAACTGCTTCTCGACACTGCTTCTTCAGAATGTGTCGACACTGATCCTGTGTGTTGACACAAGTCCTTCATCTTTGATACTTAGTTGATTTCTACTAAGTGTCGACACAACTCCTTTGTGTCGACACATCTTCTTGTGTTGAAACTTGCTAAGTGTCGACACATCTTCTTTGTGTCGACACATGCCTTCTATGTTGAAACTTTTGCTGAGTGTCGACACATCTCCTTTGTGTCGACACATTCTTCATGTGTTGAGACTTTTGCTGAGTGTCGACACATCTCCTTTGTGTCGACACTTGTACTTGGACTTAAAATTTGCTGAGTGTCGACACAGCCTCCTAGTGTCGACACTTGTACTTGAACTTTGTTGAAGTTTTGCTGAGTGTCGACACAACCTTCTAGTGTCGACACTTTTGATGTCGACAAAGTTCCTCTGGGTGTCGACACTACTTCTAAGTGTCGACACTAATTATGTAGACATTTCTTCATTGTGTGTCGACACTTCCTGTATGTGTCGACACTTTCCTTCTGGTGTCGACTCTACATTCCTGGTGTCGACACAATTACTCCAAGTGTCGACACTGCTTCTCTGGGTGTCGACACAAGCCTTCTTAAGTGTCGACACTTTTCTTCTAGGTGTCGACACATGGACTTAGAAACTTTTCCTGCAAACCTGCAGTCACTTAACCTGCACAAAGTAACTCAAAACACATCAAATACATCTTGATGTATATCATTGAGTAGGGTGAGGCTTTTTCAAATCAGGTATATATATTCCAATGTACCCAACACAAGTCAATACATAAAGATTTAAATTCAGTCTTAAAACTATCTGAATTATAATCAAAGGAAGACAATACCTGATCTGCTTCTGATTCAAATGTTTCATTGTCTGACTCTTCTGCTTGTTCCTCAGCATCCGATGGGCTGCAAGAGGCATTGATAGCTATAAGGCAAACTTTCCTTGCCTTTGCTTCTTCTTCCTCTTCACTGGAGCTAGATGATGAGGATTCATCTTCAGTGTCACTCCAGGTCTCAGCCACAAAGCCCTTCTCTTTTCTCTTGTGCTTGTTGGAGGAAGGCTTGTTGTAGTGATGCTTCCTGGTTTCTTTTTCTCTTCTTTTCTCCTTCTTTTGATTCTCAGGACACTCTGAGATAAAGTGTCCTGGTTTCCTATACCCAAAATAAACAACCTCTTTAGTGGGTGTTTTGTCATACCTTGGTTTGTCATCCTGCCTAGATGACTTTCTTCTGAAGTCCTTCCTTGACATCTTGTAGAATCTCTTGGCTAAGAGACTCAGAAGTTCTTCACTAGCAGTTGGGGCTTCTGTCTCTTCTGAAGCTTTGAAAGCTATGTTATGTTCTTTTCTTATTGATGGGGAGGCCTTCTGATTAGCAGCCTCCCTTGTCTTGATCAACTACTCATAAGATTTGAGCTTGCCAAGAAGAGATTCTGTGGAAATCTCATTCAAACTTCTGGCCTCCTTAATTGGCCATATCCTGGAATCCCAAGTGCTAGGGAAGCACATTAGGATTTTGTCATTCACTTCAGTGAGAGTGATATCCTTATCCAGAGTCTTTAGCTCATTGATGATTGAGCTTAATTTGTTATACATATCACTAATAGACTCTGATTCATCCTTCTTGAAGTTCTCATACTGGGAGATGAAAGTTGATCTTCTGTCCTTCCTCTCATCAGCTGAACCAGCAACCATCTGGTCGAGAGAAGCCCAGATAGCCTTGGCAGATGTGCTTTCAGCCACTTTTTGAAATATGTCATCTGACATGGTCTGAGTTAGGGTTCATGGCCTTTGCATCTGCCATTTTGGCCTTCTTTTGAGTATCTATCCACTCAGGTGGTGAAATAACATGTGTGCTTGAAGTAGAGGTAGATGTTGTAGGTTGAGGAGGACCTGTCAAAATAGAATTATATATGTCTTCATCAATAGAATTCATATAAAGTCTAATTCTTGCCTTGCAGATTACAAACTAGTTCAAGTTGCAGACTGTAGGTCTGGTGCTTGCATAATTCTTGTTTCGTGCCATGTTGTGAACTAAAAAAAACTAAAGGAAAAGAAAATCAGATCTATTGAGGATCTTTTGGTTCAACTATTAGCTTGTACAACCAAAGGAACACTACTCTGATACTAATTGAAAGAAAGGGGTTAGATCTTATTTACTCTAGGGGGTGAATAGAGTAATTAAAACTTCTTGGTTGTTTTAAATATTATCAGAGTAAAGTAGTGATACCAGTAGTAGAAATAGAAAGAAAAGATAATCTAAGCTAATATACCACAACACAACAAACTAATCTATCACAGCACAAAGAAAATAGGCAACCAGACGACACAAGAAGTTTATAGTGGTTCCCCAATCTGGGTACATCCACTGTTCCACCACCCTGGTAGGAATCCACTAGCAGATTTTTGATCAGGTGACTGCCATCACAAGATCTATTTCTAGGGAGATATCACAACTCTTTGAGCTTTTGATCAGGTGCCCAAAAATCAATAATAAACTTTTGAAGGGAGTTAATAAACCCTTTTGTAAGAGGAGGTGAGAGATTTGATGGTGTCATCTCTTTCTCTAATCAACAGAGAAGACTTAGTGGGTTGCTGTTGTCAAGAACTCCTTCCAAAATCACTTGGAGCCTTGTATAGGGTGTAGGTCTTCTGCCTTGTCTTGAAAAGATGTCCATGAACTTCTGACTGATAGAATGATTGTTGTCCTTTAATGTTCCTGGAGAGAAGTTGAAGAAGACTCTTGATATGTGATTGTTATTCTTCTTCAGTCTTCAGTAAGTACAAAGAGAAAATGGGATGTTTTTTGCACAGGGAAGAAGCAGATAATCTTGTGTCTGTTTCTGTAAATCTTCTCTTGTTGTTATTCTTGTTCTTCTTGTTGTTCTGCGACTGAAAAGAGAAAAATCTTTTTTATATTCTCTGTCTAATTCTCCTTTGAATTTTGAATTCCCTGCATTAATTACTGATTGCCTGGAGAGAATGAAATACGGCTGGAGAATATTGACTTTAATGAGTTTCCCAACTGTCCCGATAAATTAAGCAAGTAATTAACCCTGATGAAGATCATAATCAATGCTGCCAATAAAAGCTATATTTAGGGGAATATATGCATTAATTACTCAGAGAATTACTGCTAAATAATATAGGAAATAAGGAGAGAAGAGAGGGAAAAACTCTAAGTCAGGCTTGGACAGAATTCGTCGACCTCTGAACAGATTTCGTCGACCTGAGATCCCAATTCGTCGAGCTGAGAAATCCTGTTCGTCGACCTGTGTTTAACTAACTGCATTCTGTGAATAACTCGCCAATTCTGCGGTTAAAGTTCGTCGAGCAGAGAATCTATCTTCGTCGAGCTGAGTTCAGCGAAAGTAATCTAGAAAGAATGTGTTGAAAGCTGAACTCCAGACTTCATCGACCTGAGCTCGAATATCGTCGAGCTCAACTCAGAGAATTGATTATGAGTTCGTCGATCTGAGATCGATGATCGTCGAGCTGAGTTAGAAGAATTGCGAACTGATAGTTTTCAACTTTGATTTCTTCTAAGTCTTGAGTCTACTGAGGTCTTCTACTGGCTGGTCCATCAAGGTTGAACCTAATGACTTAACCTAAACTCTAGGACTCAAACATGTGACTCTGGCTATACATTGTAGGTCAGACATCTTAATTAGTGAACCTAACCCAAATCTAACGAGGGATCCAACAGTCCATCCCCGGTGTTGTCTTTATCTGGGTATAAATGGTTTGTTATGTTTTTTGATTGTCATTTCCGCACTACATGGTTTTATCTGCTTAAAAGGAAAAGTGACGTGCTCTCTTATTTTCAGTCCTTTCATAAGATGGTGGCCTAACAATTTGGTGGCATAATTCATTTGTTTGTATGATAATGGTGGGGAATATGATAACCAGGGGGAGTTTGGGGCCTATCTTTCCAATCATGACATCATTCATTAAACCACATGTGTCCACACATCCACTCAGAATGGGGTCACCGAATGGAAGAATAGGCACTTGCTGGAGGTGGCTCGATGTTTACTTCTTGCTATGCACCTTCCTAAATCATACTGGGGTGATGCAACTCTCACAGCTGCGCATCTCATCAACTGTCTTCCATCTCGTTCTGAAAGAATTGGTTTCAAGATATCCTAAACACCTAGGGGGTGAATAGGTTCAATTCCTTTTTATTAAGGCAGACAGAATATTTTACTCGTATTTAATCTATGCAACAACTATCACAACACATATTAAAAGAAAACACAACCAACACATCATACACACAGATTTATAGTGGTTCCCCAAGTGATGGGTACATCTGTAACACCCCCTATCCGTCGCATAGCATATAGCAGTAGGTCCGGCCGGGGCCCGACGCCATATACCACAGACAGACCGGGTGGTTATGTATGGAAACCATCCAACCAATCTCAACGTCCTACACAGAGTATTCTAGCGGAAGCAGTTTATATAAGTTGTAAACAAGAACCCAGCATTAGAGCACGAATGTCCACTAGAACATAATTAGGAATGTATACAAAATACCCAAAATCGGCCTTAAGGCCTTACAGAGTGTTTCACTTGAATAATACATGATTTACAAACCTCGGCACGCAGGCCGGTCATACATGAATAAAACAGAAAACATTTCCACTTGGGCCTTCGAGGGCCAGCTTCGCAAAAAGGGCTTTAGCCCGCTATTGACCGCTTGGTCCAGCTGCACCTGCAAGCAACAAACCACCGCACGGTGGCAAACAAGGCAACGGTCAGCAATGCTGACCAAATTATAACGATCCCGCCCCCAACTCGGGGCGGCGATGCTCCTTCCCTGCATTTCATTAGCACAAGCGAGCAATGCATATAACCATAGCCATTTCATCACAGACGTTGGCTCGTACGGCCACCCGTCCCGTGCACTCAGGGCACATTCTCGGTGAACCGGTCGATGTTACGTCAATTAAAGCCATTAACATTCCGGACTCACCACCGCCACTTAGACGGCCAAACCTATGAGCAATTTGTCTTCCTGGCCTGGGTCACGACAATTTAAGCCATTGACCGCCGAAGACTCCCATCTATGCCAACGGCGAGTGCCACGTAACCTTAGGTCTCTCTAACCCGAACGACATAGAGCGGGTACCGTTCCATCTAACCCGTGCTCACATCGCAACGACAATTTAAGCCATTTGCGCGGGTCAAACTTTCGCCGAGTCCCATTCTACCGCAAGTCACATAACCACGTTATGTTCAAGTTGGCTCTCAGGCCACCAAGTTGGCAAGATCTCGTATCCGCCCAGTTTTCCGGGTGCACCTTTGGGTTAGTACCCAAGGCTCCCTGCTGTAATCTACCGAGTAGAAAACCCGAAAACAAACCATAGCACGGAGTCTTCTCCGGCCTTATGCAATGCAACATCACCGATCCAGACTAACATGTCCGGGTAGGTTTCACACAAAATGCCTACGTCCGTTCTTGCATACGGACTCTAAACAACGGGGACTTTACATATCTACCCGAAGGAACGCCTCCAACTCTCCGCAAACTCGCGAGAGCGGGCTTCCTATGCTAAGAAAAGGAGCGATTCATGCTCAAGATGAGGATCGTTACCCTTGAGTTCCTCTTTGGCGCCATCGAAAAGTAATCGGATAGAAATCACCGCACTTGCGTTGCCTCCGTGGATCCGGAGTCGGCTTGCGATTCGGAGCTCCGAAGCTCCTCCAATGGCGGATCTAGCTCTTCTTCCTCCAAGGGCTCTCCTCTTTCTCCAAGGGTTTGGAGAGATGAAAAAGGTAAGAAAGTGATGGATTTTCTAAGTCAAACCCGGGTATATCCTCTCAGGAACCATCCCCAGCCGTTAGATCTTCAATCAAGGAAACGAACGGCTTTGATTCAGGGCTGAAATGCCCAATCTGGACCGAACACGGCCTGGCACACGCCCGTGTCCAGGGCCGTGTGCCGCATTCGCCGTCAAAATCGAATCTCCTGGACCCTCACACGGGTATCGAACACGCCCGTGTTCGAGCTGACACGCCCGTGTTCCAGCTGACACGGCCGTGTAGCCGGCCGTGTACCCCATGATTTTTCCCCCGTTTTCAACCCGAGCACTGCACGGTCCTAGGACACGCCCGTGTCCTTGCCCGTGTCACCTTGACACGCCTGGACCCCAGGCCGTGTACACGGGACATTTCGTCGAGGGAAGATCGACGACTTGATGACACGGCCTTGGACACGCCCGTGTCCTAGGCCGTGTGCCTTGTCTCGACGATCGTCGAGCGAATCTCGACGAATTCCCCGGGACGATCGTCGACACGGGTCGACACGCCCGGCGACACGCCCGTGTCGCGTGCCGTGTGCCCATTCTCGACGAATCGTCGAGTATATCTCGACGATTTCTCGGCTAAGTGTCGACACGGGTCGTCACGCCCTGCGACACGCCCGTGTCGCAGGCCGTGTGCCCATTCTCGACGAATCGTCGAGTATAACTCGACGACTTCGCGGCTAAGTGTTGACACACGCTTGACACGCCCTGGGACACGCCCGTGTCTCAGGCCGTGTGCCTTCTGCCAGAACCCAAACTGGCCCAAAACGTCCCCCTTTTCTCCTTTGAGTTTCGGGGCGTTACAACTCTCCCCCTCTTAAAAGAATTTCGCCCACGAAATGACATAAAGGGAAAAACATGTACACAAACAAAATTTGTACCTGAGCGGAACAACTCCGGATATTCGTCAAGCATAGTCTGCTCTCGTTCCCAAGAGAGCTCCTCACGACCGCAATTGTCCCACCAGACTTTGACCATCCTGATCTCTTTATTGCGTAGCCGCTTGACCTCCGAGTCCTCAATCCGCACGGGCTTGACCTTTGTCGTTAGCCCACTTTCCACCGGCACTTGATCGACCGCGATCACTTGCGTAGGCTCTTGCACCGCCTTCCGAAGCACCGAAATATGGAATACATCGTGTAAACCACTTAGCTCCACTGAAAGCTTCAATCTATAGGCCGCTTCTCCAACTCGCTCCAGAACCTCGAACGGTCCAAGGTATCTTGGGCTTAGCTTTTTTAATCGCCGCACCCGCGAGACACCCTTGAATGGCTTGATCTTTAAGTATACATAATCGCCCACAGCGAACTCCACGTTCCTGTGCTTGGCATTATAGTACTTTGCTTGCCGGTCCTGAGCGATGAGCAACCTCTCTCGAATGGTTCTCACCAAAGAAGTAGCACCCTCTACTTCCGATCGCTTATACAACTTTGACTCACCCGTTTCTAACCAAGACAACGGCGTGCGACATCTTCTACCATAAAGGGCCTCGAAGGGCGCCATCTGAATACTTGCTTGGTAGCTGTTGTTGTATGCGAACTCCACCAAATAAAGGTGGTCTTCCCATTGCTTTCCGAAATCCAAGACACACATGCGAAGCATGTCTTCCATGGTTCTATTGACCCTCTCGGTCTGCCCATCTGTTTGCGGATGGAAGGCTGTGCTGAACTTCAACTTAGTTCCCAACATTTGCTGCACCAGCCTCCAATCATTGGACGTGAACCGCCCATCTCGGTCACTCACGATGCTGCGGGGCACACCATGAAGCCGCACTATATTATCCACATAAAGCTTTGCCAACTTCTCCACCGGGTCATCCTTCCTATGCGGAATAAAATGCGACACCTTTGTTAATCGATCAACAACCACCCAAATGGCGTCGTTCCCCTTTTGCGACCTTGGCAAACCATGCACAAAGTCCATAGAGATGTCGTCGAATTTCCACTCCGGAATAGGCAAGGACTTAAGAAATCCTCCCGGCTTTTGGCACTCCGCCTTTACCAAGGCGCAGGTTTGGCACTTCGCTACGTATAGCGCCACATCCTTTTTCAAACCCGGCCACCAAAATAGTTTCTTTATATCACGGTACATCTTCGTGCTCCCCGGGTGAATTGAGTACTTGGTATGGTGCGCCTCGTACAACAACTCAACCCGTAAATTGCCCACACTTGGGACGCACAAACGACCGTCTTTCCACAACAATCCGTCCTCCACGACGAATTGGGAATTTGACCCATCCAGAGCCTCTATCATGAACTGCTTCATATGAGCATCCAAATCCAAAGCCTGCCGAATACGATCAGCCAGGTCATATTGGACTTCAGTCCAATTCAGAACTGCTTCAGCACTTGCTTGTCTATCCACACAAACAATCTCCAGCGCCTCCAACTCCCACACCAACCGCTCATCATGCACCGATAGCCAATTGGCTTGAGCTGGGGCTCGGCGACTCAACGCGTCCGCAACCGCATTCCCTTTGCCAGGCACGTAGTGGATCTTGAATGTATAGTCCCCCAGGAACTCCATCCACCTACGCTGCCGCATATTCAGATCCTTCTGATCTATCAGGTACTTTAGGCTCTTGTGATCGGTGTAGATATCAATCTTCACACTGTACAAATAGTTTCTCCACAGCTTCAAGGCAAAAATCACGGCCGCTAACTCCAAGTCATGGACCGGATAATTCCTCTCGTGCACTTTTAGCTGTCTCGAGCCATAAGCTATCACGCTTCCGTGCTGCAGTAGCACACAACCTAAACCGCTGCCCGAAGCATCGCTATATATCTCATAGCCTTCGGTTCCACATGACGAACTCAGCACAGGCGCCGTGGTCAACCGACACTTCAGCTCCTCAAAAGCTCGCGCGCACTCCGGCGTCCAAACGAACTTATGCTCCTTCCTCGTCAAAGTAGTGAGAGGTAACGCTATCCGCGAGAAGTTCTCTACGAAGCGCCTATAATAGCCGGCAAGCCCCAAAAAGCTCCGGACTTCTGCTACCGTAGCAAGCTCAGGCCACTCCCGTATCGCAACAATCTTCGCCGGATCCACAGCAATACCCCCTCCACTCACTATATGCCCGAGGAACGCCACTGAGGATAGCCAAAACTCGCACTTCGAGAACTTGGCATACAACTGGTTTCTCCTTAGCGTCTCCAACACCAAATGAAGATGCTTGAAGTGATCTTCCTCACTTTGCGAGTACACCAAAATATCGTCGATGAAGACGATCACGAAATGGTCCAAGTACTCCCTGAACGTCCTGTTCATCAAATCCATGAATACTGACGGCGCATTAGTCAGCCCAAACGGCATGACCGTAAACTCATAATGCCCGTATCTCGTACTAAACGCTGTCTTCGGGATATCACTCTCCCTTATCCGCAGCTGATAGTACCCAGACTTGAGATCTAACTTCGAGTACACCGTCGACCCGACTAACTGATCAAAGAGATCATCAATCCTAGGGATCGGGTACTTGTTCTTCTCAGTCAGCTTGTTTAGCTCCCGATAATCAATACACAACCTCAAGCTTCCATCCTTCTTCTTAACAAAGAGGACCGGTGCGCTCCAAGGCGAAGAACTCGGGCGCACATACCCTTGCTCCAACAACTCTTGCAGTTGAACTTTCAGCTCCGCCATTTCCTTAGGCGCTAGCCGATACGGAGATCGTGACACAGGCTTCGCACCTGGCACTAGCTCGATCGTAAAATCTATCTCCTGCTGAGGCGGGGCTCCAGGAAGATCTGCGGGAAACACATCAGGGTATTCCGATACCACTGAAATACAATCCAAAGCGGGCTTCGGCTTTGCAACCTCCACTAGTGTAAAGAACAGTTCTGCTCCGGCACGAACCGCCTTCACCACCTGAAGAGCAGACATCAACGTCTTGCTCGACCCCTTTAAGCCCGTAAAAGTCGTCTCACGACTTGCTCCCAGCTTGACTTCCTTGCTACCGCAATCTATATGGGCCTGCTGCTCCGAGAGCCAGTCCATGCCAAATATGACGTCGAACTCCACTAACGGAAGTAAAGACGCCCGCAGGTCGAACTCCTGCTCCCCAATACGAATCTTAACATCGCAGATCCTATCCGCTCGCATCGAACACCCATTGGGCAACAACACATCCAACTTATCCTTCGCCATCGAGGAAGGGACCCCGATGCGTAATATAAATCCTTCGGACAAGAAGGAGTGTGAAGCTCTCGTATCGAAGAGTGCTCGTGCCGGATTTTCACAAATCAAAACAAATCCTAAACAAGTAGTGGTAAGGTAACATGTGCATAACAAGCATATAAAGGAAATTGACTTGCTATAAATTAAACCGTACCTGTCACCACATCAGCTTGTTTAATGGCCTCTTGTTGGCCAAGATTGTAGACCCTTGGTTGGGCCGGAGTATAATGGGATGCGGTCGACTCCACCGCCTTTCCCTTCTCTTCATAAGTGGCTCCCGGCCTCCTCTCGGACTTAGGACGTCCGCTCCAACAATCACGGGCGAAGTGCCCCGTCTTTCCGCAAGTAAAACACGCGCCCGGGGTCCGACTCGTAGTCGCCCCAGAAGCGCCAGAAGGAGCTGGACCCGAAGTCCTATGCTTCTTGAAAGCCCTCCGATAGCCGGACTTTGAAGTAGTCGGCACTCTGAACTCAGATTTCTTTTCACTCAAGCTTTTCTTCGCTTGCACTCTCTTCATGTCCTTCTCCAAGGACCGGGCAGTATTGACCAAGGTTAAGAAACCCTGCGTCATCGGCCCCGACAATAATAGTCTCAGCTCATCCCTCAAGCCTTCATAAAAACGATTAGTCTTGCGCTCCTCATCCATGATGGTGGAGCTAGCATAACGACTCAACCGCGTAAACTCGTGGAGATATTCATCCACGCTCCTCTCACCCTGCACCAACTTCAGGAACTCATTCTCCATTGAAATCCTCTGAGTAGAAGGGAGGTATCTTGCTAAGAACAATCCCGAGAACTCTTCCATCGGAACGTCTATCAGTTGTCTACCTCTCAAATGATGCAGCTCCAATCCTTCCCACCACATCCTTGCTTCACCGTCCAGCAGGAATGTAGCGATGGTGGTCATTTGCCACTCCTCCGTCTCCGTCGCCGTCATGACTCTCTTCACCCTAGAGAGCCAGTCTTCAGCCTGAGATGGGGTTCCCAACCCCGAGAATAACGGAGGGTTAAAGCTCATTACATGCTTCAACTGCCTCTCAGTGGCCCTCCTTGGCACTATCGGTTCCAAAACCACTTGTTCCACCCTCCTCGGCTCAGCCTCTCGCAGAGGTACTTGCTCCATCGCAGGAGCGGGCTGCTGCGCTTGCCTTCCAGGCTGCGCATTTATCACGGCCAACACCGCTTCAGCCACCAAACGTATATTCTCAGCCGACAGAGGTGTTGCGGGAGCAACATCCGGTGCACTGCTAGCCTCAGAAACTCGGCGTTCTGATGGCCCAACACCACTTCTGGTCACCTATAGTGGTACAAAACACCGTTAAGCGACCACATAACATTGCAAACAGCAATTATAGGAACACGCAGGTTCCTCAAACGCGAGTATTTTCATTCCTAAGTGGACATTCATGGGTTCTTTTACCATTATAACGATGACGCACACAATGTGCTCACCACCCCTTAAAAAGAATTCGCCCACGAATTCAGTTTAAGCCCGACCAAAACCAGTAGTCTGATACCAAATTGTAACACCCCCTATCCGTCGCATAGCATATAGCAGTAGGTCCGGCCGGGGCCCGACGCCATATACCACAGACAGACCGGGTGGTTACGTATGGAAACCATCCAACCAATCTCAACGTCCTACACAGAGTATTCTAGCGGAAGCAGTTTATATAAGTTGTAAACAAGAACCCAGCATTAGAGCACGAATGTCCACTAGAACAAAATTAGGAATGTATACAAAATACCCAAAATCGGCCTTAAGGCCTTACAGAGTGTTTCACTTGAATAATACATGATTTACAAACCTCGGCACGCAGGCCGGTCATACATGAATAAAACAGAAAACATTTCCACTTGGGCCTTCGAGGGCCAGCTTCGCAAAAAGGGCTTTAGCCCGCTATTGACCGCTTGGTCCAGCTGCACCTGCAAGCAACAAACCACCGCACGGTGGCAAACAAGGCAACGGTCAGCAATGCTGACCAAATTATAACGATCCCGCCCCCAACTCGGGGCGGCGATGCTCCTTCCCTGCATTTCATTAGCACAAGCGAGCAATGCATATAACCATAGCCATTTCATCACAGACGTTGGCTCGTACGGCCACCCGTCCAGTGCACTCAGGGCACATTCTCGGTGAACCGGTCGATGTTACGTCAATTAAAGCCATTAACATTCCGGACTCACCACCGCCACTTAGACGGCCAAACCTATGAGCAATTTGTCTTCCTGGCCTGGGTCACGACAATTTAAGCCATTGACCGCCGAAGACTCCCATCTATGCCAACGACGAGTGCCACGTAACCTTATGTCTCTCTAACCCGAACGACATAGAGCGGGTACCGTTCCATCTAACCCGTGCTCACATCGCAACGACAATTTAAGCCATTTGCGCGGGTCAAACTTTCGCCGAGTCCCATTCTACCGCAAGTCACATAACCACGTTATGTTCAAGTTGGCTCTCAGGCCACCAAGTTGGCAAGATCTCGTATCCGCCCAGTTTTCCGGGTGCACCTTTGGGTTAGTCCCCAAGGCTCCCTGCTGCAATCTACCGCGTAGAAAACCCGAAAACAAACCATAGCACGGAGTCTTCTCCGGCCTTATGCAATGCAACATCACCGATCCAGACTAACATGTCCGGGTAGGTTTCACACAAAATGCCTACGTCCGTTCTCGCATACGGACTCTAAACAACGGGGACTTTACATATCTACCCGAAGGAACGCCTCCAACTCTCCGCAAACTCGCGAGAGCGGGCTTCCTATGCTAAGAAAAGGAGCGATTCATGCTCAAGATGAGGATCGTTACCCTTGAGTTCCTCTTTGGCGCCATCGAAAAGTAATCGGATAGAAATCACCGCACTTGCGTTGCCTCCGTGGATCCGGAGTCGGCTTGCGATTCGGAGCTCCGAAGCTCCTCCAATGGCGGATCTAGCTCTTCTTCCTCCAAGGGCTCTCCTCTTTCTCCAAGGGTTTGGAGAGATGAAAAAGGTAAGAAAGTGATGGATTTTCTAAGTCAAACCCGGGTATATCCTCTCAGGAACCATCCCCAGCCGTTAGATCTTCAATCAAGGAAACGAACGGCTTTGATTCGGGGCTGAAATGCCCAATCTGGACCGAACACGGCCTGGCACACGCCCGTGTCCAGGGCCGTGTGCCGCATTCGCCGTCAAAATCGAATCTCCTGGACCCTCACACGGGTATCGAACACGCCCGTGTTCGAGCTGACATGCCCGTGTTCCAGCTGACACGGCCGTGTAGCCGGCCGTGTACCCCATGATTTTTCCCCCGTTTTCAACCCGAGCACTACACGGTCCTAGGACATGCCCGTGTCCTTGCCCGTGTCACCTTGACACGCCTGGACCCCAGGCCGTGTACACGGGACATTTCGTCGAGGGAAGATCGACGACTTGATGACACGGCCTTGGACACGCCCGTGTCCTAGGCCGTGTGCCTTGTCTCGACGATCGTCGAGCGAATCTCGACGAATTCCCCGGGACGATCGTCGACACGGGTCGACACGCCCGACGACACGCCCGTGTCGCGGGCCGTGTGCCCATTCTCGACGAATCGTCGAGTATATCTCGACGATTTCTCGGCTAAGTGTCGACACGGGTCGACACGCCCTGCGACACGCCCGTGTCGCAGGCCGTATGCCCATTCTCGACGAATCGTCGAGTATAACTCGACGACTTCGCGGCTAAGTGTCTACACACGCTTGACACGCCCTGGGACACGCCCGTGTCTCAGGCCGTGTGCCTTCTGCCAGAACCCAAACTGGCCCAAAACGTCCCCCTTTTCTCCTTTGAGTTTCGGGGCGTTACAACATCCACTTCCCCCTTCACCTATCTAGCAGTATATTAGATTCGGCCTAACTTCCTTCTTCTTTCTCAGATCCTAAGATCTTACAACTCAGAACCCAGAATGGTTCCTACAGCTCAGACTTCAACAAGTCCTACAACTTAGATTCTTCCAGAGAATTCTACCTCAGAGTGAGTCCACACTCCTACAACTCAGGCAATCAAGCCCTACCTCAGCCTCTTCCACCAGGCCTACAGTGTAACAACCCAAAGTTCAAAGTGGGAAACGTTTGGGTGACACGGCCTGGGACACGTGCGTGTCCTGCTCGGGTGCGGAGTAGTCGCGAGGTCGACAAAAAATATGCGTTCGACGAAGTGTTCGGGAGGGACACGCCCAGTGACACGGGTGTGTCCTCCTTTGTGTCGACACCAGGACCTTCTTGTGTCGACACCGCCTTGTGTCGACACCGCCCTATGTCGACACCTTTGTGTCGACACTGCCCTGTGTCGACACCATCCTGTGTCGACACCGTTGTGTCGACACCATTGTGTCGACACCTTTTGTGTCGACACCCTTTTGTGTCGACACCTTTGTGTCGACACCTTCTTGTGTCGACACCCCGGTTTTGTCGACACCCTCGTTGTGTCGACACCTCCTTTGTATCGACACTCGAGTCTTTGGTCGACAAAAGTGGTCGACAGAGGGAACATGCCAGTGACACGTGCGTGTACCCTCCGACACGGGCGTGTCGGAAGACCTGTTCCCCTTTGGTCGACGAAATTTTCTCGACGATCGTCGAGTGCAAACACACGCTCCGTGACACGGGCGTGTCTGGGCCGGCACGGGCGTGTACCCTAGCCGTGACCTGTTTCGGGATAAGGCGGTTTGTGCACCGCTTAAAGTACACGGCCAGTGACACGGGCGTGTCACAGGGCATGTCGGACCCGAGAAGCGATTTTTAGGCTTTTTCTTGGCCGTCCATTTTCTTCATCTGGGATCTAACAGTTGAGAGTCCTCCCTGCTTCCTTAAGGCCGAAAACTGAGAAAGAATTCTCATTATGTTATTGCCTTCATCTTTCTAAAGGTTTAGAGAGAGAAAGGGAGAGGAAGAAGGAGGAAGAGGGGCTGATCTTTAGTGGATCTTGAGAGTGTCAAGCTATGATCCGAGGCCATCTTTGCGGAGGAAAAGCTATTGTGGTTCTTTCTAGCCAGCTAGGAGCTTTTGACACCGAAGCGGTCTTCGAGGGTAACGACTTTTCTTCCTAGTCATGTGAAGGCTTTCTTTTTGGCATGCGCATCTGATTCCCCCACCAGATGGTGGCTTGTTGTGGGAGACTTTTGGGTTAATTCATGGAATTCCCAAGTTGGCATATAGATCCGGAAATGAAGCACAGAATAGGCATGCTGTATGAAGCCCATCTAGACAGGTTGGTATGGATTGGTGATGTTGCATATACGAACCAGAGAAGACTCCGAGATAAACGTGTAGTTTAGGAGTCGATGGGTTAACCCTGCGAAAAGAAGTTCAAAGTGCAGCTAGATTTGATATACTCTAGAGGAGGGGTGAATAGAGTATGATGCTTAAAAACTTTTTACAACAGTTGTTGTAATCTGAGTGAATAGGGAAGCAATTAATAAATCTAAACACAGCAGCTATCTAATCACAATATACAAAAGAAACTAATCACAGATCACAAAACAATCACAGCCAGAAAAAAAAATAAAGACAAGCAACCAGATGACACAAGGAGCTATAGTGTTTCCCCTAAACTTGGGTACATCCACTCTTCTACCACCCTAGGTAGGAATCCACTGCAGGATGAGTTGATCAGGTGTCCTGGGCACCAATGAGCTTTTAATAAGGTGCTCAAAAACCAAATCAGATTTTTTGATCAGGTGTCTTGCCACCAATGAGCTTTTGATAAGGTGCTCAAAAACCACACACAAACTTTTGAAGGGAGTTTGAAAAACCCTTTACAAAGGTGGGGATGAGAGAGTGATGGAAGTATTCTCTTTATTAAAGCAGCTGAGAAGACTATGTGGATATAGATGTTGTCAAAGCTCCCCCTGAGATCTGTAGATGTTCAGGAAATAAAGCTTTGCTGTAGGGTGATAGGCCTTCAGAAAATGATCTCCAGCAAATGATGATTTCAGCAATAACTGAAATGTTAGGTGTCTGGAGTCTTGAATGATGATGGCCTTGAACACTTGAATCAAAGAGATCTGAAGGTTTAAGAGTTGTTGATCCCCTTTTGGTGATGGTGTTCATGTGTGAAATCTTTGAGACAGAGAATGTCTACAGTTCTCTTTCTTTTTCTCTTGAGTGATTGTTGTTGAGAAAGATGTTGTTCCAGAGAAAGTTGTAGCAGAGAATAGTTTTGCAGAATATGTGTCTCTCTCTTGTTCTTCTTGTTGTTGTGTTGTCAGGAATTCAAAAATCTTTTCTTTTATTCCTTTGTTCTGAATAGAAATGGTCCTCTGTCAAGAATAGCCGTTGGCCTGTCATAAATTGACTTCCTTAATTGCAATTGACTTCTAGGGGAAAGTCCAAAGAAACATTCCTTGATAATCCCTTGAAACTTGCTCCAGAATAAATGAAAACGGCTATAAGATCTTCTGAATTAATTGCTGAGAATAACTCCTTAACTGTTCTGAATTTGAATCTTGAAAATCATTTAACGCTTCAGAAAAACGAACTGAGCTCTACTATCGTCGATCTGAGCTCAGCGATTTGGACTTAGATAGCAACAGAGATCGTCGATCTGAGCTCAACTATCGTCGAACTGAGCTCAGAGATAGAGAATCAATACTGGAGTCAAGATCGTCGACCTGAGCTCGAAGATCGTCGAATGGAGTTCGACGATTTGTTGAAGTTGAGCTCAGCGATCGTCGAATGGAGTTTGACGATCCGTCGAAGTGAGCTCAATGATCGTCGATTGGAGTTCGACGATTTCTCGTACTGAGCTCGACGAAATGACTTAGTCTCCAAACTAAAAAACCTTGGTCTTAAGGGAAACTTCCAAACCTAACTACTAACCCTTAGACTCAATTCTAATTGACCTTTAGATCTATACAATGAGGTCAAAAATAGGTTTCCTAGAGACATAGTGATCCTGACCCAAATTAGTAATAGGGTGTTCCAACAATCTCCCCATATTTGGGTTAGGATTACTATTTACAGAAATTAGAGAAATTGAAAACAACATACAAAGCAACAATATAACAAACAACAACATTGCAGAATCACAGATAAAATATCTCAGACAGATAAGAAATCAGAATGAATGTCACCTTACAGAATTATTCTTTCTCCTTGCTCTTTATAAGTTTAATTTCTCTATTTGGGTTAAGAGCTTCTTTCTTTGATCTTCTGTCATCAGCTGCACCTAAAGAAGTTTGTTGTTTAGGCCTTGGTGCCACAGCTTCAGGGTGCAGCTCCATGTATCTTTCTGAATCAAAGAATTTGCTGGAGGCATATCTTTCAAGTTCCTTCTTTCTTTGTTCTGACAATGTAGTGATGCTGGAGGTGTCTCTGCCTTGCTCTCTGGCTTTCTTGATTTGATCTAAGGCAGCTAACTCTTTCATCCTAGCAGTCCATGCAGTAGGATTATTTTCTGGATCCTCATAGGGCACTGGAGGTTCATATCTGTTGGAAGGATTATCTTGAGGAGCTCTGGATGAGACTACTTCTTTCAGCTTGTAGGGAAAAAGACCTGAAGTTATATCAGATGAAGCTTGTCCTTCCCTTGAGTATGGATGTTGTCTAGAGTAGCCTTTGGAGTAGACTTGGAATTCCCTTTGGCTTCCTCTATAATTTCCTCTTCTAGATTGAGAACCTCTGGACTGGCTTCCCCTATATTGAGATCTTGCATGAGGCTGATAGGGGGTTTGGATTTTAGCAGAAGGTTGAGCAGCTGAGCTTCCACCTGCACCTGCATCAGGAGGAGGTGGTGGAGGAGGATGAAGATGATGAAATTGAGAAGATCCTTTCTCATATTTCCTCTTCTTCTTCATGGCTTTCAATTGGTTCTTGGAATATTGCATCCAGCATTCAGTAATGGGGCAGTCATGAAGAATGTAGTAGGGAATGTCATTGGTGTCCTTTACTTTGGCTAGGGGAACTCTTTTCATAGCCTTGCTCCTTGCCTTTCTTTTCCTGGCTATAGTGGCTGAGGAATCATCAGAATCAGTCCTATATTCATCACTCTCAGAGCTTTGCTCATCATATAAAGCATCAATCTTTTTCATATATTCTTTCTGAAGTTGGGTTGGAGCAGATGAGATAGTGGTTGTAATAGCAGTAGCAGAAGTAGCAACAGAAACTGAAGTTTCAGGAGCAATACTTTCAGAAGATATAGCAGCAGTAATGACAGCAGCAGCTGGGGAAACAACAGATACAGATAAAACAGTTTCAACATCAGCAATAATATCAGTAATAGCAGTAGGCTCAAAAGCAAATGCCTCTGTCTGCATATCCTCAGAAACTGGAACATCAACATCATCAGAACAAACAGAAACAACAATATTTGCAGCAGGAGTAGCAGCAACATTACTGGAAATAGAAGGCTCAGCAGTATATATGGAGGTTATGTAGGAGTTAATTAAGCTGGAATCACATCTTGAGAAGGGCACAATGGCCTTGGAAAGATCTTCAGAGGGCTGGACTGCATTACTCACTGGAAGACAACTGAAATAAGTTGAATCAAAATCTGATAATAAGGACCTGAGTTCCACTGAGAAGACTGCAACTGGTGGAGGTGTTGAAACTGGAGCTTGAGCTGAGGAGACAGCAGCAGTAGCAGGAACTGAGGTAACAACAGCAACAGCAGGCAATCTAATGTCTCCATGAGGCATCTTACCCTGCCTAGATTCAGAGAGAGCTGGATCAAGGCACCCAAATGAAGGAATTGCCTGAGGAGGGAAGATGGAAGATAGCCTGACAAAAAGGGCTACAACTGACTGAAGAAGTGGAGCCAAGGAGGTCTCCAATAGAAGTGATAGCATGGGAGCTAGCAGTTCATACAGCTTGTCAGCTAAGGTTGGAAGATCTACATGCTCAACAGGGATGTGAGCAGAGGTAGAGGCTGGAGTTGGAGCAACAGGTGATGGTGGTGGAGAACTGGTGGATGGTAGAAGTGAAGGTTGAGGTGTGGGGATTGTGGAAATGGAAGAAAGTGGTATGGAGATAGAAGGTGTGAAGGAGGGTTGATCAATGATATCTTATAGAAGCTGTTGGTATGATGTGGATGAGGATGGTAGATCAGGAGGGGATGAAGGTGAATCATCCATGAAGGAATCATCTAGAAGATTGAATGATGGAATGTTGGATGATGTTTCAATGTCTGGGTGAGGGTAGTGATGTAATGGATGAACTATTTCTTCTGTTATTGGAAGAGTTGGGATTGGAGATGGAATTGATGTAGGAGATGGGCTGGAAATAATGATGGTGGATGAAGTTGGAATGGTGGATGTGACTGGTGGAGACGGAATAGGGGTTGGAGGAGGAGAGGAAGCAGCAGGCAAGTCATCTGCAGGGGCAGAGACTTGAGGGGAAGAGACTGGTACAGTACTTGTGCCTGAAGTTGTGCTTGCAGAGGGCCTGCTGGGCTTTACTATCTGTCTGTCCCATTTGCCAAACAGGGCACATGACAGCTTCTTAGAAGCATTGATATGCATCCCATTTGATACAAGCAGGGCAGGGCATCTGTTTTGGAGAAATAGCCCTATAATCCTTCCATAATTAACAAAATTCTTATTTATTTTCTTCTTAATCAAATCAAAGAAGACTTCTCCCCAGTTTAACTGTTTCTTATCCACTAAGGCTCCCATCAAGCACAGTTGATACCTGGAGATGGTATCATGTGCCGAATGCTTGGCCAGCAGATCCTTTCCCACTACATCAGCCAAAAACCTGTATTCCACAGCTAAGTTCTTTTTCAGCAGCTTGCTAGGGTTAACATCAGAATGACCCATTCTTGCAAGTAAATCAGAAAATTCTTCTCCAGACAACTCAGCAGAATCTCTTCCAGAATTTAATTCAAAAACCTCTGTCAGAATAGCAGGAGTCAAAGGTACCTGGGTTCCAAAAATTGAACCAACCACTGTGTTTTGGTCCTGGTTGTGGGCAGTATAGACCCACTTCTTGATCTCATCAGCAGCCAGTTTGATTCTTGTGAACATGATAGTAACAAGATTTTGTTCCTTGAACAGTTCTAGAATGTCTTGAAAAACCTGATTAGTGGTGCTGAAGGACTCCATGTCTATATCAAATCCAGCATCGAATTTCATTGCGACTAGAACGGCAACAGAGACGACCATGGTTACCTGCAAAAATCAACAAACAAACGACCAAGTGTAGAGATGTTTGGAGGGAAAGAGAATTTTTGCTGAGAGATTGAAAGCGCAAAAGGAGAACGATGACCGAAAAATGAATTTTATATTAGGGTTCGACGCAGAAAAGGAAAGATCGTTGAACTCAGTTTGACGATCGGGGCTTCTAAAGGAATCTGAAAGGTCTTCAATATCGTCGATCTCCGTTCGACGATATCGGAGAGCGTCGAGCTCCGTTTGACGATAGTTCAGAGAACAGAATCGTCGAGCGCCGTTCGACGATCGTTGACCTGAAGAGATAGTTCAGACTATCTGAGAAGCGCTGAACTCTGGTCGACGATTTCGGAAAGCGTCGATCTCCGTTCGACGATCTGGGGAAAAATCGTCGAGCGCAGTTCAGAGACCAGAAATACACTCTAGATACTGGAAAAATCAAGATGTTTGCCTAGTCTTGGTCAATTTTTAAAGTTTCAAAATCTTGGAACTTATCTTAGGCTTCCTCCATCTAACATTCATAACTGATTTAGGAAGAAGGTGTGTTTCTTTTCATCCAAGGGTTTGGTGAAAATATCTCCCCTTTGCAAATCAGTTGGGATATATTGAAGTTCAATTTTATTCTTCTCAACATTATCCCTTAAGAAATGATGTCTAATTTCTATGTGTTTTGTCCTACTATGGAGGACTGGATTTTGAGCTATAGAAATAGCACTGGTGTTGTCATAAAATATTTTTGACTTCTCTAAGTTGTAGCCATAGTCTAGGAGTTGGTTTTGAATCCACAAGATTTGTGAACAACAACTGCCTGCAGCCATATATTCAGCTTCAGCAGTTGAAGTTGACACATATGTTTGTTTCTTGCAAAACCAAGAGACAAGTCTGTCACCAAGAAACTGACAAGTTCCACTGGTGCTTTTCCTATCAATTCTGCATCCAGCATAATCAGCATCAGAAAATCCAGTTAATTCAAATGCTGAATCTTTTGGATACCAGAGACCTAGATTTGGACAACTTTTAACATACCTGAGAATCCTTTTTACTAATGTTAGGTGTGACTCTTTAGGGCTTACTTGGAATCTAGCACATATGCATGTAGTAAACATTATGTCTGGTCTACTAGCTGTAAGGTACAGTAAAGAGCCAATCATTGCTCTATATGTTGTCTGATCAACAGGTTTCCCATGTTCATCAGCATCCAATACAACATTAGTAGGCATGGGTGTTTTCATACAAGATGCTTCAGACATACTAAATTTCTTAACCAATTCATTTGCATACTTGGTTTGAGAAATAAAGATGCCTTCAGCATGTTGTTTGACTTGCAATCCTAGAAAGAAGGATAGCTCACCCATGCTACTCATTTCAAATTTAGAATGCATTAGGTTGGAGAACCGTTTGCACAAATTTGAATCGGTAGAGCCAAAAATAATATCATCTACATAAATCTGTACTAGTAGGGTATGAGATTTATGAGTTCTAATAAAAAGAGTTTGGTCTACTCTACCCCTTATAAATTCATTTTCCAGAAGGAAGCATGTTAGGGTCTCATACCATGCTCTAGGAGCTTGCTTGAGACCATATAATGCTTTGTTCAATTTAAAAACATAATCAAGATGGGTTGGAGAGATAAAACCTAGAGGTTGTCTGACATAGACTTCTTCTTTGATGTCTCCATTTAAAAATGCACTTTTTACATCCATCTGATATACCTTGAAGCCTTTGTGTGCTGCATAAGCTAAGAATATTCTGATAGCTTCCAATCTTGCAACTGGTGCAAAAGTCTGGTCATAGTCTATGCCTTCTTCTTGAGTGTATCCTTGAGCAACAAGCCTTGCCTTGTTGCGTACAATTACTCCTTGATCATCCAATTTGTTTCTGAACACCCACTTTGTTCCAACAATGGAGTGATCCTTAGGCTTTGACACTAGTTCCCAAACTTTGTTCCTTTCAAATTGATGTAACTCTTCTTGCATTGCAATGATCCAGTGTGGATCTTGCTCTGCATCTTGAATGGATTGAGGTTCAATTCGAGATAGGAAGCAAGTGTGCAACAGGTTTTGGTTGACTTGATTTCTGGTTTGCACACCAGCTGAGATGTCTCCAATTACTTGGGAAATTGGATGGTCTCTTGATGTTACTAAATCAACAGGGGGTGTTGATTGTTCACCAACCTATGTTGTTGTTTCCTCTTGTGGTACAACAACTGGCTCTTCAAGTTGTTTCTCTTCAATATGTTGAATGCTTTCTTCATCTTCACTGCTTTCCTCTTTTTGAGTAATCTGTAACCTGTTCAAATCTTCATCAAGATAATGTACCTGCAAAGGTTCTATGGTAGAAGTATTCTTCTCCTTGAAAGACATGTTAGATTCATCAAATGATATGTGAACAGATTCTTCAATTTTAAGAGATGATTTATTATACACCCTATAGGTCTTACTGATCATGGAGTATCACAGAAACACTCCTTCATCAGCTTTAGCCTGAAATTTTGCTAAATATCTCTTGTCATTATTGTGAATATAACAAATACAACCAAAAATTCTAAAATAATCAACTTTAGGTTTGTTCCCTTTGAGTAATTCATATGGAGTCTTGCCCTTTAGTTTATGTATTAAACTTCTATTCAGCACATAGTTGGAGGTGTTCATTGCCTCTGCCCAAAAAGATAGAGGAAGGTGAGCATCTGACAACAATGTAGTGGCAGATTCAATGAGGGTTCTATTTTTCCTTTCAGCTACCCCATTTTGTTGATGAGTTCTAGGAGCTGAGAAAGTGTGTCTGATCCCTTCACTCTGACAGAACTCTTGTATAAGAAGAGAATCAAACTCTGTCCCATGATCACTTCTGATCAGGGCAATGTGAGTATTGAACTCAATCTGTATGCATTTGAGAAACTCTGTCAAACACTTAAAGTTATCTGACTTCTTCCTCAGAAAGAACACCCATGAGAATCTAGAGAAGTCATCTACAACTACTAAAGTGTTAGATTTACCTCCTAAGCTTTGTACTGTAATGAGTACAAAAAGATCCATGTGTAACAGATACAAAATCCTAGGTGAATCACTCTTATTAAGTGACTTAAAATTGTTTTTAGTTTGCTTGCCTAATTGACAAGCCCTGCAGAGTCCTTCCTTCTTGTAGGGGCCAGAAGGTAGTCCTCTAACAAGGTTGTCCTTGGATAGCATAGCAATGGTTCTAAGGTTTAAATGTCCTAGTCTCTTATGCCATAAAACATTTGGTCTACAAACAGAATTAAACAGACAAATGTCTACATCTGTTGAAAGAAAATCTACTAAGTAGATGTTACCTTTTCTTTTACCTGTCAACACAGTTGTGTTGTCCTCTGACTTGATCTTGCATAAAGCTTTGCTAAAAGTCACCTGGTAGCCTTCATCACATAGCTGACTGATGCTGATCAAATTATGCTTCAGTCCTTCCACATATGCTACCTTCTTGAATGTCACTGTCCCAATCTAGACTGTACCATATCCTTCAGTTTGTCCATAGTTTGAATCACCAAATATGACTTTGGGTCCAAGCTTGGCTTTAAAGGATGTGAGGTTGTCCCTGTTTCCTGTTATGTGCTTAGAGCACCCACTATCCAAGTACCATTGTTGGTTTGATGTTGGATAGGTCTTCACCTGCACATAAAATAATTCACTTGTTTTGACCCAGTTTACCTTGGGCCTATGTTGATAATCTTTAAACTCAGAAATAAAAGACATCCCAGGTTGACTCTTATAACCTTCAGGATGATATCTCCTTGGAGGTATTATCCATTCAGTATAAGGGTTAAAGCTTTGGAATGAAGGACCCCTAGGATTGGATTTTGATTTGCCCTTGAGAGAATTTCCAGAGCTCTGATCTCTGTTCGACGATCGTGGAGCTGCGTTCGACGATCTTGGGTCAGATCGTCGAGCTCCGGTCGACGGTCGACTGTGGTAGAGTTCAGGAATTAGAGATCGTCGACCTGAGTTCGACGATTTTGCCTGAGATCGTCGATCTGCGTTCGGCGATCGTCGAGCTCCGTTCGACGATTTCTGCTGGAACTTAGTTTTCTTAGGCAGATCAGAATTTTTCCTAGCTACCTCTACAACTCCCTTCCATTTATCAGAAATGAACTTAATTAGGGTTGTTAGAACTATAGGTTGGCTGGATGAAGCACCCAAGCCCAGTGTACTATTGAATATGGAGTTCACTGTGCTTGTGATGTCCATCAGCTTGATACTTCTCCCATTAAGGGATTCTTCAAGCTTCTTGGCCTCTGATAGCTCACCTTTCAGTGAAGCTATCTGCTCCCTACAACACTCCAACTCCTCAGAGAGTTTGAGGTTTTCTGACTTTAAGATACTATGTTTAGATAATTGATTTCCGAGAGAAATAATTTCCTTCTCAGATTTTAGTAGGTCTAAACATAATGCTTTAAACTCAGACTTAAAGTTCTCAGAATTGAAATCAAAGGAACTAATTACCTGGTCCTCTTCAAGTTGAGTCTCTGAGTCTGACTATGACTCTTCTTCATCTGAATTATGTTGAGAGGCATTGATTGCCATCATGCAGAACTCCTTCTCTTCAGCATCATCTTCATCATCACTGGAGCTGGATGAAGCTTCTGATTCTTCTTCAGTTTCACTCCAGGATTTAGCAACAAATCCCTTCCTTGTGTGTTTGTTCTTGCTTGAGGAGGGTTTGCCATTGCCATTCTTCTTGAAGTCCTTATCTCTTCTTCTTTCTTTCTTATCCTTTCTGTCCTTGTTTTTATTTTCTGGACAGTCAGGTACAATGTGCCCTGGTTTCCTGCAACCAAAATAAACAATTTCTTTATTATTTGACTTATCATACCTTGGCTTATCATGCTCTTTGTATGATCTCTTTCTGAAGTCCTTCCTGGCCATCTTGTAAAATCTTTTAGCCAATAGACTGAGTAGCTCATCATTGTCTATGACTTTGTCTTCAGGCTGATCTTCAGTTGCTTTGAAAGCTATTGACTTCTCTTTTCTTGTGGCTGGTGAGGCAGCCTTCTGCTCTTCTTCTCTATTTTTAATGAGCAACTCATAAGATTTGAGCTTGCCCAAGAGAGCTTCTGTGGTGATCTCATTCAGACTTCTGGCATCCTTGATTGGCCAGATCTTGAGTCCCAAGTGCTTGGGAAGCACATTAGGATTTTGTCATTAAGCTCAGTCAGTGAGATCTCTTTATCCAATGTCTTTAGTTCATTGACTATCAGACTGAGTCTATTATACATATCTCCAACTGACTCAGCTTCTCCCTTCTTGAAGTTCTCATATTGGGATATGAGGTGGGATCTCCTGTCCTTTCTTTCATCAACTGATCCTGAGATGATTTCAGACAGCTTATCCCAGATTTCCTTTGCTAAATTGCATTCAGCCACCTTTTGGAATATGTCATCAGACATGGTCTGGGCTAAGATATTCATAGCCTTTGCATCTGCTACCTTCCACTTCTTGATATCAGCATCTGTTCCTGATGGAGGTGGAACAACATTTGTGCTTGTGTTCTCTGGAGGTCTTGGACAAACTGTCAAAATAGAATTAAAAATGTCCTCGTCAATAGAATTCATGTAGAGTCTAATCCTTGCTTTCCAAAGTGCAAACTTAGATAGATTGCACACTGGAGGTCTGGTGTTAGCATAATCTTTGTTTTGGGCCATGATTTGTGAAGAACTAATTCTAATAACAAAATCAAAACAAGCAGATCTAACTAGGGATATTGGGGTTCAGGTGTTAGCCTGTGCAACTATTGAGATGTGGTATATTTAACCAACCTCGGAAGATGTGGTATTTTAAACCAACCTGGCTCTGATACTAATTAAAAGTGCAGCTAGATCTGATATACTCTAGAGGGGGGGGGGGGTGAATAGAGTATGGTGCTTAAAAACTTTTTACAACAGTTGTTGTAATCTGAGTGAACAGGGAAACAATTAATAAATCTAAACACAACAGCTATCAAATCATAATCTACAAAATAAACTAATCACAGATCATAAAACAATCACAGCCAGAAACAAAAATAAAGACAAGCAACCAGATGACACAAGGAGCTATAGTGGTTCCCCTAAACTTGGGTACATCCACTTTTTTACCACCCTAGGTAGGAATCCACTGCAGGATGAGTTGATCAGGTGTCCTGGGCACCAATGAGCTTTTGATAAGGTGCTCAAAAACCAAATCAGAGTTTTTGATCAGGTGTCTTGCCACCAATGAGCTTTTGATAAGGTGCTCAAAAACCACACACAAACTTTTGAAGGGGGTTTGAAAAACCCTTTACAGAGGTGGGGATGAGAGAGTGATGGAAGTCTTCTCTTTCTCAAAGCAGCTGAGAAGACTATGTGGATATAGATGTTGTCAAAGCTCCCCTGAGATCTGTAGATGTTCAGGAAATGAAGCTTTGCTGTAGGGTAATAGGCCTTCAGAAAATGATCTCTAGCAAATGATGATTTCAGCAACAGCTGAAATGTTAGGTGTCTGGAGTCTTGAATGATGATGGCCTTGAACACTTGAATCAAAGAGATCTGAAGGTTTCAGAGTTGTTGATCTCCTTTTGGTGATGGTGTTCATGTGTGAAATCTTTGAGACAAAGAATGTCTACAGTTCTCTTTCTTTTTCTCTTGAGTGATTATTGTTGAGAAAGATGTTGTTCCAGAGAAAGTTGTAGCAGAGAATAGTTTTGCAGAATATGTGTCTCTCTCTTGTTCTTCTTGTTGTTGTGTTGTCAGGAATTCAAAAATCTTTTCTTTTATTCCTTTGTTCTGAATAGAAATGGTCCTTTGTCAAGAATAGCTGTTGTCCTGTCATAAATATACTTCCTTAATTGCAATTGACTTCTAGGGGAAAGTCCAAAGAAACATTCCTTGATAATCCCTTGAAACTTGCTCCAGAATAAATGAAAACGGCTATAAGATCTTCTGAATTAATTGCTGAGAATAACTCCTTAACTGTTCTGAATTTGAATCTTGAAAATCATTTAACTCTTTAGAAAAACGTCGAACTGAGCTCTACTATCGTCGATCTGAGCTCAGCGATTTGGACTTAGACAGCAACAGAGATCGTCGATCTGAGCTCAACTATCGTCGAACTGAGCTCAGAGATAGAGAATCAATACTGGAGTCAAGATCGTCGACCTGAGCTCGAGGATCGTCGAATGGAGTTCGACGATTTGTTGAAGTTGAGCTCAGTGATCGTCGAATGGAGTTCGACGATCCGTCGAAGTGAGCTCAACGATCGTCGATTGGAGTTCGACGATTCCTCGTACTGAGCTCGACGAAATGACTTAGTCTCCAAATTGAAAAACCTTGGTCTTGAGGGCAGCTTCCAAACCTAACTACTAACCCTTAGACTCAATTCTAATTGACCTTTAGATCTATACAATGAGGTCAAAAACAGGTTTCCTAGAGACATAGTGATCCTGACCCAAATTAGTAATAGGGTGTTCCAATAGAAGTAGCAGGAAGTACTGGATTATAAATCTAGGAAATACCCTTTGTAATGCTTGATGTTCATGGGTGGACCTGTGAAAGGAAGTAACAGGAAGTACTGGCATGGTAAACCATGGAAATACCCTTGACATTTGTGATTTGCGGGATTATACCTGTTAAGCGAGTAACAGGAAGTACGGGTGTGCCCAGGAAAGACCCGCTGATGTGTGAGATGAAATGGGTGTAAGAGTAAGTACTGGTATGCCCAGGAAAGCACCCATTCTTGAATGCCAGAACAGGATCGGTGAGACCGACCCACGCCTTTTTGTAGCCGCGAGTATGCCGTACTCGGTGATGACAAGATGATTTGAGCAACAGGGGGTGGAGGATCCGACCTGCGCTATGTCTGTCCGACGTGAAACCTGAAAATGCGGTCTGTTGGAGCGCATAGCAAGAGTCGTAGGCCTGCTTGCCATGACATAATGGGGGGCTACGGGCCAATCCCGGTGCGTTATGACTAGAACTCCGGCTGCACGCCATAGACTGAAATGCTCAATGTTTTACCGTTGGGTTGCGACCCTGCTACGGTGGTGGGCAACTGGTTTGCCGATACACCATGAAGGTGCCCTGAGTGCACAGATCGTCGGGCCAGATGGCTGACGGTTGTGATGGAATGTGTGTATGAAAGCACATTATATGAGATATATATGCTTGTAATGATATGCCTGCAGGGAATAATACCGCTGCCCCGGAAAAGAGGTAGGGTCGTTTTAATTTGGTCAGCTGAATGCTGACCATTGCCTCTGTTTGCCACCGTTGGGTGGACTGTCCCTGTGCAGGTGCTGGAGAGCCAAACAGAATGCAAAAAGGTTGATGTCCATGCTGCTTTTGATGCTGCTGCCGCTTCTAGTCCTTGAAGGCTGAATGAAATACAAACGTTGTGTTTTCTTTTGATGTGGCCAGCCTGCGCGCCAATATTTGAGGCCACTGTTATGAAAGCCCTGTAAGGCCATAAGGCCAATAGTTTGTATTTGTAAGACATTTTTATGATATATAAAATGTGGAGCTTTTATATGTTGGACATTCAGGTGTGGAGTTCAAGTGTTAGTGTTAGGCTTTCGCTAGAATGTAATGTGTTAGGGTGCCCTGCGCTACTCTGGTATCACTCTGTAACTTCACCGTCTGTTTTGTGGTATATGCTATGGGGCCCCGGTCGGACCTTCTAGTATATGCTATATGAACGGATGGGGTTGTTACATTTTTGGTATCAGCTCTTTCGGTCTTTCCCTTTCGAAGTCGTGGTCGACTTCTTTTGTGGGGTGGCGAGCACGTGTACGTGCAAACCAAGTTAATACGATTGAACTCCTGAATGTCCATGGTAGGAATGCAAATACATGTGTTTTAGGAACCTGTGCATTCCTATCTTGTTGTGATTGCTTGTGTACGGTCGCTAATGTGCGTGTCTTGTTAATCCCCTACCTCAGGCACTCAGCCCTACCTCAGCCTTTATAAACTTAGGCTTACAACTCATAGAGATAACTCTCTTACACTCAGATCTATAAAAGATTCTACAGAAAAATTGATAACAAAATGAATAAATCCTTCACCCAGATAGAGAGAGAAAAGGGTGACGGCTTCTCGATCTGTTCTTGATAGATCTGACTGCTTAAGATCCAACCTGTCTTAGCTTCTTCAAAGCTTCTTGAATCTGAACAAAGTAAAGTTGATCTTCTTGTGAAGTTGGAGATGATCCTCAATCCAGCTTCTTTCAGAATTTGATCTGAAATCTTCTTACAGACTTATTCAGAATCTGCCTTCTCTTGATGACTTGAAGATGACATGTCCTTTCTTCTTAGATCTCTCTCCTCTATCCTCTCTTGTTTGTCTTGATGATAAAACATGTCTTTATATAGATCCTTCTGAGGTTACCGGCTGATCCGGTTCATAATGGCCTTCGACAGCTCTGACAGATGCAACAGCTTTGTTAGTTATGACAGCTGTCAAGTCTTCAGCCGTGACACTTGATCCCTCATTGTACTCTATCTCAACAGAAAAGTGTCGAGACAATACTTCAAATGTATCGACACAAATAGACCATGTGTCGACACAACTCTTGATGATGTCAACACATCTCTCATAATGTCGACACAACCCTTCTTTATCTTCTCAACACAACTTCTATGGAATGTGTTGTAACGCCCCGAAACTTAAAAGAGCGGCGGGGGACGTTTTGGGCCAGTTTTGGGTTCTGGAAGGAGGAACACGGCCTGAGACACGGGCGTGTCCCAGGGCGTGTTAAGCTTGTGTCGACACTTAGCCGGCGAAGTCGACATTTTGCTCTTGACATCGTGTCGAGACTGGGCACACGGCCTGCGACACGGGCGTGTCGACCCGTGTCGACACTTAGCCCGCGAAGTCGACACTCTGCATTCGACGAAGTGTCGAGACATGGCACACGGCCTGCGACACGGGCGTGTCGCAGGGCGTATCGACCCATGTCGACACTCGTCCCAGGGAGTCGATATTTTGCTCGACGATGTGTCGAGACAAGGCACACGGCCTAGGACACGGGCGTGACCAAGACCGTGTCGTCAGGTCGACGATATTCGCTCGACGAAGTGTCGAGTGTCGAGATCGGGTACACATCCTGGATCCCAGACGTGTTGAGGTGACACGGGTAAGGACACGGGCGTGTCCTAGAACGCGTGCAGTGCTCGGGTTGTTTTCGGGGAAAAACGATGGGGGTACACGGCCGGCCACACGACCGTGTTAGGTAGAACACAGGCATGTCAGGTCGAACACGGGCGTGTTCGGTGCTCGTGTGTTGTTCCAGGCGAGCTGATTTTGACGGCGAATGAGGCACCCGGCCCTGGACACGGGCATGTGCCAGGCCGTTTGCTGTCCAGATTGGGCATTTCAGTCTCGAATCAAAGCCGTTCATTTCTTTAATTGATGATCCAACGGCTTGGGAGTTGTTCCTGAAGGGATATACCCGGGATTGGGCCTTAGAAACCCTCACTTTTCATGAATTGCTATCTTTCTAAAGTTTAGAGAGAGAGAGGAGAGCCAAGGAAGGAAGAAGAAGCTAGATCCGGCCATTGGAGGAGCTTCGAAGCTCCAAATCGCGAGCCGACTCCGGATCCACGGAGGCAAAGCTAGTGCGGTGCTTTTCATCCGCTTACCTTTCCATGGCACCAAAGAAGAACGCTAGGGTAACGATCCTTTTCTTGAGCATATGTAACTCTCCTTCTTTGCATAGGAAGCCCGCTCTCGCGAGTTTGCGGTGAGTTGGAGGCGTTCCTTCGGGTAGATATGTGAAGTCCCCGTTGTTTAGAGTCCGTAAGCGAGAACGGACATATGCATGATGTGTGAAGCCTATCCGGACATGTTGGTCTGGATCGGTGATGTTGCATTGCATAATGCCGGAGAAGACTCCGTGCTATTGGTTGTTTTTCGGGTTTTATACACGGTAGATTGCAACAGGGAGCCTTGGGGATTAACCCGAAGGTGCACCCAGAAAACTGGGCGGATGCGTGATCTTGCCAACATGGAGGCCTGAAAACTCGGGAGAAGTTTGACCTGCGCATATGGCTTAAATTGTCGTTGCGATGTGAGCACGGGTTAGATGGAACCGTACCCACTTCTATGTCGTTCGGGTTAAAGAGACCTAAAGTTACGTGGCACTTGCCGTTGGCATAGATGAGAGTCTTCGGCGGTCTATGACTTAAATTGACGTGACCCATGCCGGGAAGACAAATTGCTCATATGTTTGGCCGACAAAGTGACGGTGGTGGGTCCGAAATGTCTATGGCTTTAACTGACGTGACATCGACCGATTCACCGAGAATATGCCCTGAGTGCACGGGGTGTGTGGCCGTGTGAGCCTACGCCTGTGTTGAAATGAATATTATTATATTGCTCTCTTGTGCTAATAAAACTGTAGGGAAGGAACATCGCCGCCCCGAGTTGGGGGCGGGATCGTTATAATTTGGTCAGCATTGCTGACCGTTGCCCTTTTGTTTGCCACCGTGCGGTGGTTTGTTGCTTGCAAGTGCTGCTGGACCAAGCTGTCAATAGCGGGCTAAAGCCCAATTTGCGAAGCCGGCCCCCGAAGGCCTAATTGGAGTGTTTACTGTTTTTATTCATGTATGACCGGCCCGCGCGCCGTGGTTTGTAAAACATGTAATATCAAGTGAACCATTTTGTAAAGCCTTAAGGCTTGTACTGTTGTATGTATAATATTCCTTATTTGGTATTAGTGGACATTCATGCTTTAGTGCTGAGTTCTTTATTGCAACTTTTATAAACTGCTTCCGCTAGAATGCTCTGCGTAGGACGTTATGATTGGTTGGATGATTTCCATGAGTAACCACCCGGTCTGTCTGTGGCATACAGTGTCGGGCCCCGGCCGGACCTACTGCTATATGCTATGCGACGGATAGGGGGTGTTACAATTTGGTATCAGACTACTGGTTTTGGTCGGGCTTAAAATGAATTCGTGGACGAATTCTTTTTAAGGGGTGGTGAGCACATGTGTGTGCGTCATCGTTATAACAACAAAAGAACCCATGAATGTTCACTTAGGAATGAAAATACACGTGTTTGAGGAACCTGTACGTTCCTATAATTGCTGTTTGCAATTTTATTTGTTCGCTTAACGGTGTTTTGTACCACTATAGGTGATCGGAAGCGGTGCTGGACCGCCAGAATGTCCGGTTTCTGAGGAGCATAGTGCACCCGGTGAGGTGTTTGAGACTCCTCCTTCGTATGAAACCTTTAGAAGGATCGTAGAAGTGGTGTTCACTGTGACGGGTGCACAGCTTGGAGGAAACGTACAACCCTGCGCCCCTGTTGTGGCTTCAACGCCGGTGGGCGTGATGCAGCAGATGAACTTTGGTAGACAGTCGGGGCAGCAGCTGAATATGCATTTAGTACAGGGAGCGCACACAGTTGAGGAATATTTGCAAGCATTTCTTATGATAAGCCGCTACCCATGCTTTGAGTTGGATAATGAGCAAGCTACAGTCGATAGATTTTATAATGGCCTGCGCGCCGAGTTATGAGTTTTGCTGCTAGGACCAAAGTTGTTGGGATTCCGAGACTTGGTGGAATCAGCTAGATCTTTGGAAGCAGATTTGAGGAAGACCCTCCCGATGCCAGCGACTATGGCATCGAACTATGCAAGCCCCATAAGAGTTGCATCCGTTGGAATGCTGGAAAAAGGGGCTATGGCATTGACTAGCAAAGCTACTTACACATGTTTTACTTGTGGAAATAAAGGGCACTTTGCCCGAGACTGTTGGAAAGGTGCTAAGAAGGCCAAGAAAGCCATGTCAGGAGCAGTCAAGGACTTTAGTGCAAAGGAGATGGCATTCAAAGTGCCGAACACCTACAAGTCTGTATATCGAAAATGGTACAAGAAGGCTAGGACTTTGGGTCTAGTCCCTCCTTTCGGTGCTTCGGGGGCAACTACAAGCCAAACCCCGAGCGCATGTTTCACTTGTGGAAAACCGGGGCACTTTGCCCGAGACTGCTGGAGCGGACGTCCCAAGTCCGATAAGAAGCAAGCTGTCGTGATGACAGGTATGGTTTGAAGTTATAGCAGTTTAGCCTTGAATACTTATCGCCCTTGTGCATGTTGGCTTAGAACTACTTGTGCTAAGATTTGTTCTGATTTTCGTTTATTCGGCGAGAACACCGTTCGTGTGAACGAAGCCTCGCATTCCTTTATTTAGGTATTTTTTTATGCGTCAGAGTACTTCCTTCGATTGTAAGAGACAAATTGGATGCATTATAGTCCAATGGTGCTCATTGTGCGCGGGTAGAATTTGTTACGCTTAGTTTTGGATTGGGAATCAGGAGTTCGATCTGCAAGCGTCGTTACTTTCGTTGGTGGAGTTCGACGTTATATTTGGCATGGACTGGCTCTCGGAGCAGCAAGCCTATATACATTGTGGCAGCAAGGAAGTCAAGCTGGGAACAAGTCGTGAGATGACCGTTACGGGCTCGAAGAGGTCGAGCGAGACGTTGGTGTCTGCCCTTCAGGTGGTGAAGGCGGTTTGTACTAGTGCAGAGCTGTTCTGTACACTAGTGGAGGTTGCGAAGCCGAAGCCCGCGTTGGATAATATTTCAATGGTATCGGAGTACCCTGATGTGTTCCCTAGAGATCTTCCTGGAACCCCGCCTCAGCGGGAGATAGATTTTACGATAGAGCTCGTACCAGGTGCAAAGCCTGTGCCACGCTCTCCGTATCAACTAGCGCCTAAGGAAATGACGGAATTGAAAGTTCAACTACAAAAATTGTTGGAGCAAGGGTAGGTGCGTCCAAGTCCTTTGCCTTGGAGCGCACCGACCCTCTTTATTAAGAAGAAGGATGGGAGCTTGAGGCTATGTATTGATTATCGGGAGCTCAACAAGTTGACGGAAAAGAACAAGTACCCGATCCCCCGGATTGATGATCTTTTTGAGATCAGTTGGTCGGGTCGACAGTGTACTCGAAGTTGGATCTCAAGTCTGGGTGCTATCAGTGGAGGATAAGGGAGAGTGGTATCCCTAAGACAACGTTCAGTATAAGATACGGGCATTACGAATTTACGGTCATGCCGTTGGGCTGACAAATGCGTCGTCAGTACTCATGGATTTGATGAACAGGACTTTCAGGGAGTACTTGGACCATTTCGTGATCATCTTCATCGACGATATTTTGGTGTACTCGCAGAGTAAGGAAGCTCACTTCAAGCATCTTCATTTGGTTTTGGAGACGCTAAGGAGGAATCAGTTGTATGCCAAGTTCTCGAAGTGCGAGTTTTGGTTATCCTCAGTGGCGTTCCTCGGTCATATAGTGTGTGTGGAGGGTATTGCAGTGTATCCGACGAAGATTATTGCGATACGGGAGTGGCTTGGGTTTTCTACGGTAGCGGAAGTCCGGAGCTTTCTGGGTCTGGCCGGCTATTTCAGGCGCTTCATAGAGAACTTCTCGCGGATAGCGTTACCTCTCACTACTTTGACGAGGAAGGAGCAGAAGTTCTTTGGACGCCGGAGTGCGCGTGAGCTTTTGAGGAGTTGAAATGTCGGTTGACCACGACGCCTGTGCTGACTTCGCCGAGTGGGACCGAAGGCTATGAGGTTTAATAGTGATGCTTCGGGCAGCGGTTTGGGTTGCGTGATACTGCAACACGAAAGTGTAATAGCTTATGGCTCGAGGCAGCTGAAAGTGCATGAAAGGAACTATCCGGTCCATGACTTGGAGTTAGCGGCCGTGAGTTTTGCCTTGAAGCTGTGGAAGCATTATTTGTACGGTGTGAAGATGGATATCTACGCCGGTCACAAGAGCGTGAAGTGTCTGATTGATCGGAAGGATCTGAATTTTGCGGCAGCATAGATGGATGGAGTTCTTGGGAGACTATACATTCAAGATCCACTACGTGCCTGGTAAAGGGAATGCGGTTGCGGACGCGTTGAGTTGCCGAGCCCCAGCTCGAGCCAATTGGCTATCGGTGCATGATGAGCGGTTGGTGCGGGAGTTGGAGGCGTTGGAGATTGTTGGTGTGGATAGGCAATCAAGTGCTGAAGCAGTTCTGAATTGGACTGAAGTCCAATATGACCTGGCTGATCGGATTCGACAGGCTTTGGATATGGATGTTCATATGAAGCAGTTCATGGTAGAGGCTCTGGATGGGTCAAATTCCCAATTCGTTGTGGAGGACAGATTGCTTTGGAAGGACGGTCGTCTGTGCGTCCCAAGTGTGGGTAATTTGCGGGTGGAATTGTTGTATGAGGCGCACCATACCAAGTACTCAATTCACCCGGGGAGCACGAAGATGTACCGCGATGTTAAGAAACTCTTTTGGTGGTCGGGTTTGAAGAAAGATGTGGCGCTCTACGTAGCGAAGTGCCAAACTTGCGCCTTGGTGAAGGCGGAATGACAAAAGCCGGGAGGATTTCTTAAGTCCTTGCCTATTCCGGAGTGAAAATTTGATGACATCTCTATGGACTTTGTGCACGGTTTGCCAAGGTCGCAAAAGGGGAATGACGCCATTTGGGTGGTCGTGGATCGGTGAACGAAGGTGTCACATTTTATTCCGCATAGGAAGGATGATCCGGTGGAGACGTTGGCAAAAATTTATGTGGATAACATTGTACGGCTTCACGGTGTGCCCCGCAGCATCGTGAGTGACCGAGATGGGTGGTTCACGTCCAATGATTGGAGGCTTGTACAGCAAATGGTGGGGACAAAGTTAAAATTCAGCACAGCCTTGTATCCGCAAATGGATGGGCAGACCGAGAGGGTCAATAGAACTATGGAAGACATGCTCCGCATGTGTGTCTTGGACTTTGGAAAGCAATGGGAAGACCATCTTTATATGGTAGAAGATGACGCACGTCGTTGTCCTGCCTGAAAACGGGTGTGTCAAGTTGTATAAGCGATTAGTATTGGAGGATGCTACTTTGTTGGTGCGAAGCGTTCGGGAGAGGTTGCTTATCGCTCAGGACCGCCAAGCGAAGTACTATAAGGCCAAACACAGGAAAGTGGAGTTCGCTATGGGCGACTGGGTGTACTTTAAAAGATCAAGCCGTTCAAGGGTGTCTCGCGGGTGCGGCGATTGAAAAAGCTAAGCTCGAGGTACCTTGGGCCGTTTGAGGTTCTGGAGAGGGTTGGTGAAGCAGCCTATCAATTGAAACTTTCAGTGGAGCTTAGTGGTCTACATGCTGTATTCTATATTTCGGTGCTACAAAAGGCGGTGCAAGAGCCTACGCGAGTGATCACGGTCGATCAAGCGCCGGTTAATAGTGGGTTAATGACAAAAGTAAAGCCCGTGCGGATTGAGGACTCGGAGGTCAAGCGGCTATGCAATTAAAAGATCAGGATGGCCAAGGTCCGGTGGGACAATTGCGGTCGTGAGAAGCTCTCTTGGGAGCAAGAGCAGACTATGCTTGACGAGTATCCGGAGTTGTTCCGCTCATGTATAAATTTTGGTTTTGTATATGTCTTTCCTTTATATAATTTCGTGGACGAAATTCTTTTAAGAGGGGGAGAGTTGTAACGCCCCGAAACTTAAAAGAGCGACGGGGGACGTTTTGGGCTAGTTTTGTGTTCTGGCAGGAGGCACACGGCCTGGGACACGGGCGTGTCCCAGGGCATGTCAGGCTTGTGTCGACACTTAGCCGGCGAAGTCGACATTTTGCTCTCGACATCGTGTCGAGACTGGGCACACGGCCTGCGACACGGGCGTGTCGCAGGGCGTGTCGACCCGTGTCGACACTTAGCCCGCAAAGTCGACACTCTGCGTTCGACGAAGTGTCGAGACATGGCACACGGCCTGCGACACGGGCGTGTCGACCCATGTCGACACTCGTCCCGGGGAGTCGACATTTTGCTCGACGATGTGTCGAGACAAGGCACACGGCCTAGGATACGGGCGTGACCAAGGCCGTGTCGTCAGGTTGACGATCTTCGCTCGACGAAGTGTCGAGTGTCGAGACCGTGTACACGGCCTGGAGCCCAGGCGTGTTGAGGTGAGACGGGCAAGGACACGGGCGTGTCCTAGAACCCGTGCAGTGCTCGGGTTGTTTTCGGGGAAAAACGATGGGGGTACACGGCCGGCCACACGGCCGTGTTAGGTAGAACACGGGCGTGTCAGGTCGAACACGGGCATGTTCGATACCCGTGTGTTATTCCAGGCGAGCCGATTTTGACGGCGAATGAGGCACACCGCCCTGGACACGGGCGTGTGCCAGGTCGTGTGCGGTCCAGATTGGGCATTTCAGTCCCGAATCAAAGCCGTTCGTTTCTTTAATTGATGATCCAACGGCTGGGGGTTGTTCCTGAAGGGATATACCCGGGATTGGGCCTTAAAAACCCTCACTTTTCATGAATTGTTATCTTTCTAAAGTTTAGAGAGAGAGGAGAGCCAAGAAAGGAAGAAGAAGCTAGATCCGGCCATTGGAGGGGCTTCGAAGCTCCAAATCGCGAGCCGACTCCGGATCCATGGAGGCAAAGCTAGTGCGGTGATTTTCATCCGCTTACCTTTCCATGGCACCAAAGAAGAATGCAAGGGTAACAATCCTCTTCTTGAGCATATGTAGCCCTCCTTCTTTGCATAGGAAGCCCGCTCTCGCGAGTTTGCGGTGAGTTGGAGGCGTTCCTTCGGGTAGATATGTGAAGTCCCCGTTGTTTAGAGTCCGTAAGCAAGAACGGATATAGACATGATGTGTGAAGCCTATCCGGACATGTTGGTCTGGATCGGTGATGTTGCATTGCATAATGCCGGAGAAGACTCCGTGCTATTGATTGTTTTTCGGGTTTTCTACACGCTACATTGCAACAGGGAGCCTTGGGGATTAACCCGAAGGTGCACCCAGAAAACTGGGCGGATGCGTGATCTTGCCAACATGGAGGCCTGAGAGCCAACTTGAACATAACCGAGTTATGTGAAATTGTGTGACGAAAATGGGACTCGGGAGAAGTTTGACCTGCGCATATGGCTTAAATTGTCGTTGTGACGTGAGCACGGGTTAGATGGAACCGTACCCACTTCTATGTCGTTCGGGTTAAAGAGACCTAAAGTTACGTGGCACTTGCCGTTGGCATAGATGAGAGTCTTCGGCAGTCTATGACTTAAATTGACGTGACCCATGTCGGAAAGACAAATTGCTCATATGTTTGGCCGTCAAAGTGGCGGTGGTGGGTCCGGAATGTCTATGGCTTTAACTGACATGACATCGACCGATTCACCGAGAATGTGCCCTGAGTGTACGGGGTGTGTGGCCGTGTGAGCCTACGCCTGTGTTGAAATGAATATTATTATATTGCTCGCTTGTGCTAATAAAACTGCAGGGAAGGAACATCGCCGCCCCGAGTTGGGGCCGGGATCGTTATAATTTGGTCAGCATTGCTGACCGTTGCCCTTTTGTTTGCCACCGTGCGGTGGTTTGTTGCTTGCAGGTGCTGCTGGACCAAGCGGTCAATAGCGGGCTAAAGCCCAATTTGCGAAGCCGGCCCCCGAAGGCCTAATTGGAGTGTTTACTGTTTTTATTCATGTATGACCGGCCTGCGTGCCGTGGTTTGTAAAACATGTAATATCAAGTGAACCATTTTGTAAGGCCTTAAGGCTTGTACTGGTGTATGTATAGCATTCCTTATTTGGTATTAGTGGACATTCATGCTTTAGTGCTGGGTTCTTTATTGCAACTTTTATAAACTGCTTCCGCTAGAATGCTCTGTGTAGGACGTTATGATTGGTTGGATGGTTTCCATGAGTAACCACCCGGTCTGTCTGTGACATACGACGTCGGGCCCCGGCCGGACCTACTGCTATATGCTATACGACGGATAGGGGGTGTTACATGTGTCGACACAAGTCCTATATGTCGACACAATAGCTTCTAGTCTCAACAAAGTTGGTGTTGACAGAATTCTGGTATGTGTCGACACAAGTCCTGTGTGTCGACACAATTGTTGTCGACAGAATTCTAGAATGTGTCGACACAAGTCCTGCGTGTCGACACAGTTGCTGTCGACAGATTTTCTGTGTGTCGACACAATCTGGCTCCTAGTGTCTACACAGCCTTTCCCAAGTGTCGACACAGCCTTTCCCAAGTGTCGACACTTGTACTTAGAAAATTTTCTTGCATTTCCTTAACCTGCACATTGAAACTCAACATCCCATCAAATAGACATTGATGAATATCATTGAGTTAGGTGACGCTTCTCCAAATCAGGTACATATTTTCCAATGTACCCAACAATCTCCCCCTATTTGGAGTAGTCATAACCCTTAGTCAATGATATACATCACCTATAATAAATCAAAGATTATGATGTAAACAAGTATTTCAAAGACAAGAGTAACCATAAGCAGTCATAACATGTATCAATATTATTACAGAATGTGTTATAACATAATAAACATGCATCACAAAATTTTAAGTATGCAATATCAAACTAAAACTAAACCAAGGAATTTATTAATATATATTCAGCAATACAAGGATTTAGTCCAAAATTTTACATTGAACTAAGCCTAGACCATCTAATTCTAGGATTGATCTTACTCCTTGATAATAATTCCTTTGCCAGACTGAATCCTAGCTTGTACACCAGCTGCAGTGTCATCAGCCGGCTTCTTTTCTTTAAGATCCTTCTTCTTGAGCTCTTCAGCATTGACCTTTTGCCTTTCAAAATAATGATAAGGCTTTGGAAAATATTTGCTTGGCTCCACAGAAGTAGCAGGTATCTTCCCAGCTTTGAGATCTCTTCTGAACTGATATATGTCATCTTGCCGCTTTTGATATTTGCTCCATTCTTGTTCAGAATACCACTTGCCTCTATCATGCATATTGTCTTTAACAGCTTGCCAGGCAGTGAGAATAATATTTCTGGAAGTAGGACTCCATTGTTCAAAATCAGGCTTTAATTCTGCCTGCTCTCTGAACCTTTTCTTAAATAATTGAGCTTCTTTCTGAGCATCCCTAGCTCTTTCTGCTTCTTGCTCTCTTTGCAAAGCAGCTCTAGACATTTCAACCTTTTCAAGAATCACATTTTGTACCTCCTGCGGAGGACTGTACATTTGTTGTACTGCATAGTGAATTCCATCAAAATCTGGAGGTGGATAGATAATTTGGGCTACTTCCTGCTGAACCCCTTCATTGTAATCAGGTTGAATTCTTGATTCAGCAGTGTTATCATCATCACAGAGTGGTGGATAACCAAGAGTTGCCCTGATGGCATTGGTTATCCATTTAACATGTTCTGAGCCTGCATTGACTAAGACTCTCCCCCCCTTTCAATATGGTCTCTTAGATCATCCTTTTGAAAACGTATCTGATTAGCTAGGTAATTGGTTCCTTCTTTATAGTAGGCTTTGAACTTCTGCAGTTGATCATCAATTACTTTTTGAGAGTCCTGAATAGCAGTGTGGACATTAGCCAAATCTACTTTGAGTTGTTTATCAAACTCAAACTTTTCTTTAACCATGTTTTTAGTGAAAGCAGTGGCTTTATTCTAGAGTTCTGTGATAATAACATTATGAGATTCTGTGAGATTGTCATTCATTCTAATTTGATTCTCCAGAACATATCCTTATTTTATTGCAATGTCATCTATTTGAGTCTTTGCCTCTTGTTGTTGTTTGGCCAGGTATACAACAACATGACCTCCCTTTTGGAAGCATTAAGTCATTTCCATTTTGTGCAGATTTACTTCAAATATGATGGATTTGATGTCTTGGGCCAAGGTAGATTGGAGTTCTTTATGACTCTCATCCACATATTTCTCAAGAGCAACTCTTTGCTCATCCAACTTCATTTGCAGTGACACTAAAAGGGAACTAAAGTCAACTGCAGGAGCTTGTATTTGTGGGGCAGTTTGCAAGGTTTTCTTATAGCTTGAGCTCCTCTTCCTGAGCTCGACAAGTTTCCTTTTCTTAGCTCTATAGGCCTCTTCATTCTCTGAGGAATCAGATGAAGTATCTATGTCCACTGTGTCTTTTGGACTAGTGGCAACAATGGGTAGCTCCTTCTCAGTTCTTGGCTTCTCCCCCTCAGTCCTTGCTCCTAGTAAATCAGGAAATAGTTCTTCTAAAGTGACCTCTTGTTGCAGTTGAACTGGAGGAATAACTTATTCTTTCTCAGTAGATGGTCCTCCTTCAAATTCAAAAGTTTCTTCCCTGGGAATTTCATGCTCAGGGACATTGTCTTGATTAGTTCTATCAGCTTCATTCATATGCACGTCCAGTGCATCACTCTCATTGTCTATAGTAGCTTGATTTATATCCTGTATTACCTCAAAGATATATTGAGTGGCTGCTTCACTGTCCAATTCAGTTGTTTGGACATTTGGCACTTGCTCATTAGCTCCCCCAGAAGGTGATTGCACTTGTTGTGCTGAAACTTGAAGTGGCTCATTAGCTCCCCCTTGAAGTGGGTCTTCCTAGACCTGATCCACTGGGATGTTGGTTACAGGAATCTGCTCCCCTGCATCTGACCGTCAGTCACAGGTTCTACAGCAGGTGATTTTCTAGTACTCTCTGGTCCTTCTCCATCTAAGCTGAAAACAACTTCTTCTTCTGAATCACTGGAAGATTCATCTGGCTTATGTTGAGTTTGCTTCTTTTTCTGAACCAGTTTCTGGTGTTTTTGAGGTGTAGAGACATCCTTTGTCAATAGCCTATCCCATCTGAATAGTATTCTTATGTCCATTCTCCTCATATGATTAATCTTAGAACTTGTAATATGATTCATCACTTCTGGAATAGTTAATGCCAGATACATGCTTAGTATTGTGCCCAAATTAGGTTTCTTGATTCCTTCTTTGATCTTGTCAAAGATAACAACAGACCAGTTTGTTTTCACCCTGAAGATAACTCAGATCATGAGATTGAACATATAGGCTGAAATCCTATCATGTCCTCCTAATTTGCACAGAATAACCTTCCCTATAATCTCTGATAAGAATTTGCCCTGGGAATTCATTCCCTTCCTGTTCATGGATGATCCAATCTTGGTAGTGGGATCCAGTCCACACCATTGGAGTGCATCTTTTGTCATAGAGGATGCTATATTATCGTCTTCCTTAATCCTGGGAAGCTGTAGTGTCTTCCTTAAACTCTTCTAGGTGAGTTTGACCTTGGTTCCTTGAACGGATGACTTAATTTTCAGGCCCGTCGAATCCATTGATGCTGCTGAGAAGAATTCAAGAACCTCCTTCCATATCCGGGTAGGTTCTGAGATTAAGTAGTCCAATCCATTTTCTATGATTAGGGTAATCACGGCTTTGATTTCTGGCGTGGCAGTCTCAAAAGCATGACGAACTAGTTCATAGCCCTCGTTGATGTTCTATTCCAGCTTTGGCGCCATTAAGGATTAGAGAGAGAGAAGAAGGAAGTTGAAGGCTTGTCGACACAAAGGTTTGGTCTCGAGAATACTGAGAGCATAGTCAACAGGGTTTTACTTCCACATATTTATATGTTTCTAAACAAAGAAGGTCAAAAGGCGGGTTGAAATACGCTTATTGTGTCGACACTGTTGGGATTGTGTCGACACAGACTATTAAAGTCTCGACAGAGAATGTAAAGGTATTATAATACTATGTGTCGACACCATCTACGATGTGTCGACACAGACAACCTTAAGAGTCTATACTAATTTCTGCGTGTCAACACAGATGACTGTATGTGTCGACACCAGTATCTAAGTGTCAGGAAAGCTATGTGTCGACACCAAATTCTGAGTGTCGACACAATCTTCTTGATGTGTCGACAGAATTTTCCTTATGTGTCGACACCAACTACTAAGTGTCGACACCTATGTCTTTATGTGTCGACACAAATGTACTTAGTCAAATTTGTCATACTATTCTAAGTTTAGCATGCCTAATTCAATTTTAAAGTAATTGAATTTAGTTTCATCCAGTGGTTTGGTGAACATGTCAGCAATTTGATAATTAGTGTTGACAAATTCTAAACTTATGTCTTCTTTTTCAACATGATTTCTAATGAAATGAAATCTGATTTCTATGTGCTTAGTTCTGCTATGAGAAATAGGATTTCTAGCAATAGAAATGACACTAGTAGAATCACAATATAATGAGGTTCTACTTACCTTGATGCCATAATCTTCAAGTTGATGTTGTATCCATAACAGCTGGGCACAATAACTGTCTACAGCTACATATTCAGACTCAACAGTGGATATAGCCACACTTGTCAGTTTTTTGCTGCTCCATGATACCAATCTTCCACCTAGAAACTAACATGTGCCAGTGGTGCTTTTCCTATCTTATTTGCATCCTGCAAAGTCTGCATCTGAATAACCTGTTAGTATAAAATCTCTGTTATTAGGATACCAAAGGCCAAGATTTGGTGTTCCCTTAAGATATCTCAAAATTTTTTTGACAGTAGTATAATGAGATTCTTTAGGGCAATCTTGATACCTAGCACAGACACATGTAGCATACATGATGTTTGTGTACAACCCCGTATTCGCCCTTATATAATTTTAAGCTTTTTGGGCATATGGGCACTCTCGGTGGCCAATTTTGGCTCTATCTTGGAAACATACTAGTAGGAGGAGGAAAAATCTACCTCCCCCCAGTGGCCCTCTTTTGGGGGGCGGGTGCGACAAGTTGGCCGACATGCGCCCCGTACCGATAGGTGCTTGGCGTCCTGGCGGGGCGAGACCGGCCGGGGCCCGGGGTCTCGCCCTGCCCTCTTCTAGCTTGGCGGCCTGGCGGGGCGAGACCGGCCGGGGGTCGGGGTCTCGCCCTGCCCTCTTCTAGCTTGGCGGCCTGGCGTGGCGAGACCGGTCGGGGGCCGGGGTCTCGCCCTTCCATCTTCTAGCTTGGCGGCCTGGCGGGGCGAGACCGGCCGGGGGCCGGGGTCTCGCCTTGCCCTCTTCTAGCTTGGCGGCCTGGCGGGGCGAGACAGGCCGGGGGCCGGGGTCTCGCCCTGCCCTCTTCTGGTTTGGCGGCCTGGCGGGGCGAGACCGGCCGGGGGCCGGGGTCTCGCCCTGCCCTCTTCTAGCTTGGCGGCCTGGCGAGGCGAGACCGGTCGGGGTCCGGGGTCTCGCCCTGCCCTCCTCTAGCTTGGCGGCCTGGTGGGGCGAGACCCGCTGGGGGCCGGGGTCTCGCCCTGCCCCCTCTAGCTTTGCGGCCTGGCGGGGCGAGATCGGCCGGGGGCCGGGGTCTCGCCCCGCCCTCTTCTAGCTTGGCAGCCTGGCGGGGCGAGACCGGTCGGGCGCCGGGGTCTCACCCTGCCCTCTTCTAGCTTGGAGGCCTGGCGGGGCGAGACCGGCCGGGGGCCGGGGTCTCGCCCTACCCTCTTCTAGCTTGGCGGCCTGGCGAGGCGAGACCGGCCGGGGGCCGGGGTCTCGCCCTGCCCTCTTCTAGCTTGGAGGCCTGGCGGGGCGAGACCGACCGGGGGCCGGGGTCTCTCCCTGCCCTCTTCTAGCTTGGCGGCCTGGCGGGGCGAGATCGGCCGGGGGCCGGGGTCTCGCCCTGCCCTCTTCTAGCGTGGCGGCCTGGTGGGGCGAGATCGGCCGGGGGATCGCCCTGCCCCCCTGCCTTTACCGATCTGCCCCCCGGCGTGGCTGTTTTTTATTGGCCCAAGGTATATTGGGCGTAAGGGTATTTCAGTCATTTTGGTCCATGGTATTTGGAAAACTATAAATAGACCCCCTTGGGTGCCTTTGGAGGAGAGACTTTTCCTTGCTTCCTCCTCCCTTACCTTCTTCTTGGTAGAGTAGAGAGAGCTCCTCCAAGACACCCTAGCTCGAGCATTGGCTAGGGAGGGGAAGTGCTCAGGTAGCCTTCCGGGTGTGAGGTGGGACCTCCGCGCTAGAGCTGAGGGTCTGTTCCTAGCTTCTTGATCTTTTGGTCCATGACGTTCTCTTGAGTGTAGTAGGTGTGAGGTCACCCCTTTCCAGGGACCCCGAACTCCACAGAGGCCATTTTTGGCTTCAACACTTTTGGTGAAGGTCGCGTGTAGTAGGTGTGAGGTCACCCCTTTCCAGGGACCCCGAACTTCACAGAGGCCATTTTTGGCTTCAACACTTTTGGTGCGGTGAGCGTGCAGAGTGACCAGCACAGAAGATCTCGAGAGAGTGTCATGACTGGAGGTCAGGGAGGTAGTGATGATCTCGGCAAGCTCCCCAGCCTAGGACCCTTTGTGGGGAGGTAAGAGTTCATGGCCTCCATCCAAGGCATCATGGAGATGCTGTGAAGCATTGCTCCTCAGGGTGGCGGCTCCACCCCAACCCCCAGGAGCTAGCTCGCCTCCCTCAAGACGAGTCGACTCCCAGGGGTCTAGGCGAGATTACCCAGCGGGGGGAGAAGGAAGTGCACCAATAAGAAGGTCAGGGAAGGAGAGGATGGGAGATGGGGTCGAGCGAGACCTCACTGGCCGGGAGTTATTCTCCAGCCCGGCGAGTGTCAACCTCCCAGGCGAGCAGGTCGCGCGAGTAGAAGTGGCGAGACCACCCCTTAGGGGATCACCCTTCAGCGAGCTGATCATCTCAGCTCCCATTCCCGAGGGGTTCAGAGAGCCAGACATGGCTTACTATACCGGGAAAGATGACCCCGTCCAGCATCTGCAGTGGTTCGAGGATGTCGTCTCCATCAGGCCGATGACAGATGCCTTCAAGTGTCGCCTCTTTGCGATCACGTTGAAGGAGAAGTCAAGGGACTGGTTCCATCAACTCCCTCCGAGGTTGATTTATGGGTTCGAGTACTTGAGCCGGAGCTTTCAGCTTCGCTTCTCCACCTCCAAGAAGAGGAAGAGGAGTCCTAAGTCCATCTTCCTGATAAGACAGGGGGCCTAGGAGTCGCTGGCCCATTACATTGACAGGTTCCAAGAAGAGATCCTGGAGGTCCAGGAGATGCCAGGGTATGCTCTCCAGATGGCCTTCACCATTGGGCTGAAGGAGGGCTTCTTCAAGATGAGCCTGACTCGAAAGGCCCCCCTCTCTTTCGAGGAGTTGATAGAAAGGGCGGCTGAGGAGATAGCCATGGAGGCGGCCAACCCGGCGTTTGTCAAGAAGTTGGCAAAGCTGACAGAAATGGAGTCGAAGGAGCAAGATGGCTCGAGACATCAAGAGGGAAGACGGAGAGAGGAGCGGAGAGCTCGGGAAGGTCCAGAGCCAGGTTGGAGGCAGCAGGGAGGACATGCCCAGGGTCCAGGAAGAGCTCTCATCCAGGGCGGAGGGAACTTTCATGGGGGCCAAGGGAGGTTCGACTTCCAGAGGCAAGCCCCAAGACAGCTCATCCCCCCGCCGCAGCAAGCCTTGGCGATAGGTAGAGGGGGGAGAGGAAACAGGAGAGAACACCCAGCCCGCTGAAGGAGGGGAGGAGCGCTACCGTACTGTGACTTCCACCAGGTGGAGGGGCACGCCACGGCTACCTGCCCCGAGTTTCTGGAAGTAAGGGGGGCGAGAGGCCCTGCCCAGCCGCAGCCGCCGGTGCAGGTTGTGAGGGTTCTACCCAGAGAAGGGAGGATGACGTGTGTGAGGACCAGGTCGATGTCGGACCCCGAGGTGGTATAGCTGTGATCCATGGTGGGGTAGGGATCGACGCCACTCGGAAGGTAAGTCTCCATGTGATGTACCGACAGAGCGTCACCTCAACATCCCAGACCCCGCCCTAGGAGGAGAAGATCACCTTCTTGGTGAAGGACCTGTCAGATCATGAGGATCCGTTCTGCGATGCGCTGGTCATCTAAACGGCCATCGAGGGCTACACCGTCTCCCGGATCTTAGTTGATAACGGGAGCTCCGTCAATGTCATTTTCAAGAAGGCGTTTGACGAGATGAAGGTAGAGTAAAAGTGGGTGTTGGCCTCGGACGGACCCCTGTTCGGATTTTCAGGGGAGAGGAAGGAGGTTGATGGTGGAGTGGGACTCCAAGTTAAATTGTGGGGAGTCTCAATGAACTGCCGGTTCGTCATTGTTGACGCTCCAAGCAGCTACAACGCCATCTTCGGAAGGCCCCTTATTAGCGCCTTCCGTTGCGTGCCGTCTTCTTTCCACCAATGCCTCAAGTTCAGCTCAGGAGGGATCCAAGTCAGATTTAAGGGAGACTCCAGGATGACAAGGCAGTGCTACATCACGGACGTTAACACTATCTCTTGGTTGGCGATGGCGAAGGAGATGGAGAGAATCATGGAGAGCTTGAGTAAGATGGAGGTCTCCGAGGGGAAGGATGACGACGATCATGCCCAGACCCCCTGAGGAAACCTCACCCCGGCTAAGTCATGTATGTTACTTATGTTTTAATGAGTCCAGCCCCCGACCAGCTGAGTCGGGGGGGGGGGGGGGTCATGTAACCCATCTTTTTCCCCGTTTGAGGATGTTGGATTTGATAGAGTTCAAGTAACACGCCTGGTTCCCCACCCCCGAGAGGATCTACTCAACCAGGCTCCCACTAGCTGGTTGGGTCGAATGTGCCTCGGGGAGATCAAGCCCCACCCCCGAGAGGATCTCCTCAGCCAGGCTCCCACTAGCTGGTTGGGTCGAATGTGCCTCGGGGAGATCAAGCCCCACCCCCGAGAGGATCTCCTCAGCCAGGCTCCCACTAGCTGGTTGGGTAGAATGTGCCTCGGGGAGATCAAGCCCCACCCCCGAGAGGATCTCCTCAGTCAGGCTCCCACTAGCTGGTTGGGTCGAATGTGCCTCGGGGAGATCAAGCCCCACCCCCGAGAGGATCTCCTCAGCCAGGCTCCCACTAGCTGGTTGGGTCGAATGTGCCTCGGGGAGATCAAGCCCCCACCCCGAGAGGATCTCCTCAGCCAGGCTCCCACTAGCTGGTTGGGTCAAATATGCCTCGGGGAGATCAAGCCCCACCCCCGAGAGGATCTCCTCAGCCAGGCTATCACTAGCTGGTTGGGTAGAATGTGCCTCGGGGAGAGTAAGTCCCCTTTGCTCCGAGACAGTCCCGCCACCAGGCTCTCACTAGCTGGCAGGGCCGGTGGTACCTCTCGTGGGAGCCGAAGTACCTTTTTGCTCCAATGATGATTTTGCTGTCAGGCTCTCACTAGCTGACAGGGCTGGTTGATCTCTCGTAGAAGCCAAGTGTTTTTTACCCGGAGGGGGTTTCGCAACACAGGCTCCCATAGCTGGCATGGCAGGTTGACCCCTCTGGGGGGCCAAGTGTTTTTTACCCGGAGGGGGTCTCGCCACCTAGGCTCCCATAGCTGGCATGGCAGGTTGACCCCTCCGGTGGGCCAAGAGTTTTTTACCCAGAGGGGGTCTCGCCACCCAGGCTCCCATAGCTGGCATGACAGGTTGACCCCTCCGGGGGGCCAAGTGTTTTTTACCCGGAGGGGGTCTCGCCACCCAGGCTCCCATAGCTGGCATGGCAGGTTGACCCTTCCGGGGGGGGGGGGGGGGCAAGTGTTTTTTACCCGGAGGGGGTCTCGCCACCCAGGCTCCCATAGCTGGCTTGGCAGGTTGACCCCTCTGGGGGGTGAAGTGTTTTTTACCCGGAGGGGGTCTTGCCACCCAGGCTCCCATAACTTGCATGGCAGGTTGACCCTTCCGGCGTGCCAAGTTTTTTTGACCCGGAGGGGGTCTCGCCACCCAGGCTCCCATAACTGGCATGACAGGTTGACCCCTCCGGGGGGCGAAGAGTTTTTTACCCGGAGGGGGTCTCGCAACCCAGGCTCCCATAGCTGGCATGGCAGGTTGACCCCTCCAGGGGGCCAAGAGTTTTTAACCTGGAGGGGGTCTCGCCACCCAGGCTCCCATAGCTGGCATGGCAGGTTGACCCCTCCAGGGGGCCAAGAGTTTTTTACCCGGAGGGGGTCTTGCCACCCAGGCTCCCATAGCTGGCATAGCAGGTTGACCCCTCCGGCGGGCCAAGTGTTTTTTTACCCGGAGGGGGTATCGCCACCCAGGCTCCCATAGCTGGCATGGCAGGTTGACCCTTCCGGGGGGCCAAGTTTTTTTGACCCGGAGGGGGTCTCGCCACCCAGGCTCCCATAGTTGGCATGACAGGTTGACCCCTCCGGGAGGCCAAGAGTTTTTTACCCGGAGGGGGTCTCGCCATCCAAGCTCCCATAGCTGGCATGACAGGTTGACCCCTCCGGGGGGCCAATAGTTTTTAACCCAGAGGGGGTCTCGCCACCCAGGCTCCCATAGCTGGCATGGCAGGTTGACCCCTCTGGGGGGCCAAGAGGTTTTTACCCGGAGGGGGTCTCAACACCCAGGCTAACATAGCTGACATGGCAGGTTGACCCCTCCGGGGGGCCAAGTGTTTTTTACCCGGAGGGGGTCTCGCCACCCAGGCTCCCATAATTGGCATGACAGGTTGACCTCTCTAGAGAGGCGTGCAATAAAGTTACACTCAACGAATACGTTGGGTTGGATGTTTCTTTCCGAGCTTGTGCCAACCTCGAAAAGAGCGGGGATTGTGTACAACCCCGTATTCGCCCATATATAATTTTAAGCTTTTTGGGCATATGGGCACTCTCGGTGGCCAATTTTGGCTCTAGCTTGGAAACATACTAGTAGGGGAGGAAGAATCTACCTCCCCCTAGTGGCCCTCTTTTGGGGGGCGGGTGCGACAAGTTGGCTGACACGCACCCCGTCCCGATAGGTGCTTGGAGGCCCGGCGGGGCGAGACCTGCCGGGGGCCGGGGTCTCGCCCTGCCCTCTTCTAGCTTAGCCGTCTGGCGGGGCGTGACCGGCCGGGGGCCGGGGTCTCGCCCTGCCCTCTTCTAGCTTGGAGGCCTTGCGGGGCGATACCGGCCGGGGGCCGGGGTCTTGCCCTGCCCTCTTCTAGCTTGGCGGCCTGGCGGGGCGAGACCGGCCGGGGGCCGGGGTCTCGCCCTGCCCTCTTCTAGCTTGGCAGCCTGGCGGGGCGAGACCGGCCGGGGGCCGAGGTCTCGCCCTGCCCTCTTCTAGTTTGGCGGCCTGGCGAGGCGAGACCGGCCGAGGGCCGGGGTCTCGCCCTGCCCTCTTCTAGCTTGGCGGCCTGGAGGGGCGAGACCGGCTGGGGGCCGGGGTCTCGGCCTGCCCTCCTCTAGCTTGGCGGCCTGGCAGGGAGAGACCGACCGAGGGCCGGGGTCTCACCCTGCCCTCTTCTAGCTTGGCGGCCTGGCGGGGCGAGACCGGCCGGGGAACAGGGTCTCGCCCTGCCCTCTTCTAGCTTGGCGGCCTGGCGGGGCAAGACCGGCCGGGGGCCGGGGTCATGCCCTGCCCTCTTCTAGCTTGGCGGCCTGGCGGGGCGAGACCGGCCGGGGGCCGGGGTCTCGCCCTGCCCTCTTCTAGATTGGCGGCCTGGCGGGGCGAGACCGGCCGGGGGCCGGGGTCTCGCCCTGCCCTCTTCTAGCTTGGCGGCCTGGCGGGGCGAGACTGGCCGGGGGACGGGGTCTCGCCCTGCCCTCTTCTAGCTTGGCAGCCTGGCGGGGCGAGACCGGCCGGGGGTCGGGGTCTCGCCCTGCTCCCTGCTTTTACCGTTCTTTCCCCCGACGTGGCTGTTTTCTATTGGCCCAAGGTATATTGGGCGTAAGGGTATTTCAGTCATTTTGGTCCATGAGATTTGGAAAACTATAAATAGACCCCCTTGGGTGCCTTTGGAGGAGAGACTTTTCCTTGCTTACTCCTCCCTTAGCTTCGTCTTGGTATAGTAGAGAGAGCTCCTCCAAGGCACCCTAGCTCGAGCATTGGCCAGGGAGGGGAAGTGCTCAGGTAGCCTTCCGGGTGTGAGGTGGGACCTCCGCGCTAGAGCCGAAGGTCTGTTCCTAGCTTCTTGATCTTTTGGTTCATGATGTTCTCTTGAGTGTAGTAGGTGTGAGGTCACCCCTTTCTAGGGACTCCGAACTCCACAGAGGCCATTTTTGGCATCAACACTTTTGGTGAAGGTCGTGTGTAGTAGGTGTGAGGTCACCCCTTTCCAGGGACCCCGAACTCCACAGAGGCCATTTTTGGCTTCAACAGTTTGGTCTACTAGCAGTTAAATAAAGAAGGGAGCCAATTATCCTTCTATACAAAGACTCATCTACAAGTTTTCCTGCATCATCTTTGCCTATAGGCATACTTGACCCCATTGGAGTTCTCATAGTGGAGGATGACTCCATACCATATTTCTTAATTAAATCCTTGGTGAACTTAGACTGGGATATGGATAAGCCATCATCATTCTGTCTAACTTGGAGTCCCAAGAAGAATTTCAGCTCACCCATGCTGCTAATCTCAAACTTCCCTTGCATAAGTTTTGAAAACTTTCTATAATGGTTGTTTTCAGTTGATCCAAAGATAATGTCATCAACATATATCTGGAGTATGATGATCTTGCCTTTTGATTCCCTTAGGCCTTGAGAATTTGTTCTCAATGAGGAAGGTAGACAGTGTTTCATACCAAGCCCTAGAGGCTTTTTTCAATCCATATAGAGCTTTCTTAAGCCTATATACATAATTAGGATAAAGAGGATCTACAAAACCTGAGGGTTGTTCAACATAAACTTCCTCTTTTAAGTCACCATTCAAAAATGCTGACTTTACATCCATCTGAAATACCTTGAACCCTTGATAAGCTGCATAGGCAAGGAATAACCTTATTGCTTCCAACCTTGCCACTGGGGCAAATGTCTGGTCAACGTCTATTCCTTCCTCCTGTCTGTAGCCTTTTGCCACTAGTCTTGCTTTGTTCTTGACTATAATGCCATTTTCATCTAACTTGTTCCTATAGATCCACTACGTCCCCATGATATTATGATTCTTTGATTTAGGAACCAACTTTTAGACTTTACATCTTCTGAATTGATTTATTTATTCCTGTATGACATCAATCCAGTTTGAGTCTTGTATGGCCTCTTCAAATTTCTTGGGTTCCATCTGGGACAGGAAACTTGAGCAAAGAACTGTGTTCAAGTTCTTGCTCCTTGTCTGAACACCATGTCTTGGATCACCAATAATTTGGTGTGCTGGATGATTCCTTGGATGTCTAATTACTGGAGGCAGTCTATCCACAACTGGATTTCCTCCAATCTCCCCATAATGATGTACTTCATTATCTTCATCATCATCAACTTGTGTCTTGTACTCCCCTGGACAACATCCATCATTTTCCTCATTCTGCTTTGCAGGATGGTCTTCACTAATGGTTAGCTTGTCCATCTTTTCCTTCAAACCTGTAGAGATACAAGGAGTGCTAGACAACTCATAGTTGATTAGCTTAGATTCATTAAAGACTACATGGACAGATTCTTCTATAGCTTGAGTAGTCAAGTTGTATACCTTGTACGCCTTACTACTATTGTTGTACCCAACAAATAACCCATCTTGGGATTTGGCAGCAAACTTTGTTAAATGAGACTTGTCATTATTAAGTACATAGTATTTGCTACCAAAGATCCTAAAATAGGATATATTTGGTTTTCTGCCTTTCATAATCTCATAGGGTGTCTTCTTGTGGCTTTTGGTGATTGAAGCTCTGTTGAGAACATGACATGCAGTGTTTACTGACTCAACCCAGAAATATTCTGGGAGAGAAGTGTCACTTAGTAGTGTTCTACCAGCCTCAATAAGAGTCCTATTTTTTTTTAGCAATACCATTTTGCTGGGGAGTTCTATGTGAGGAGAACTTTTGATGAATCCCCAGTTCTTCACAAAATCTTGTCATGCATTCAGACTGAAATTCAGTCTCATGGTCACTTCTGATTTTGACCACTGAATTGTTAAGTTCATTCCGAATTTGCTTAACAAAATTGTGGAAGACAGTAGGGGTTTCAGATTTCTACCTCGGGAAAAAACCCCATGTAAATCTAGAATAGTCATCCACAACCACAAATGTATAGACTTTCCTACCTAGACTATGAACTGACATAGGACCAAATAGATCCATATGCAGGAGGTACAAACAGCTCACTGAGTCTTTGGTATCAAGACTGTGGAAGGATGTCTTGGTCTATTTGCCTTTTTGACAAGCTGAACATACACCCTCCTTGATGCACTTGACTTGATGACCATTTCTCACTAACTCTTTACTAAAGAGTTGACCAATGGTCTTGTAGTTAAGGTGAGCAAGCCTCTTGTGCCATTTGACACAATGAGAAGCTTTCTCATCTGCTACTAGGCAAACAGGAGAATCTTTATTCTCACTTACAAAATTTAGACAATAAACATTTCCTTTTCTATAGCCTGACAAGATGACCTCTTGATCACTTGTCCTTCTAATTTGACACCCATTCTTAATGAAATAAGTGTCATAACCAAGATCACTTAGTTGGTTTATGCTTATTAGGTTATGTTTAAGACCTTTTACATAAGCTACTTGGGTGATAGTGATAGAGCTATTGGAAATGTTACCAAACCCTTTGATGACCCCCTTTTCAGATCCACCAAAGATCACTTTGGGTCCATTCTCTATGGGAGAATAATCCTTCAGCATCCTTCTTATTCCAGTCATGTGCCTGGAACATCCACTGCCCAAGTACCATATTGGGTATGGCCACTTGGACTCACCTGCATCAAATAGAATTACTTAACCTTAGAACCCCAATAATTATTGGGTTATAGGTTCAGGTTAGACTGAAACTTGACATACTTGCCTGCAGCCTTTCTAACATGTAAGCTTACATTTTTCCTGACTATAGTGTTGTGCCAACAATCAATGGCATAATGACCCACTTTGCCACAACACGAGCACTGATATCTATTGTATCTTCTTTTAAGTACAGTCTTAACAGCATTGCTGTTAACAGTCCTTTTATTGAGTGCTGGGGCTGGTACATCAAACACTGATGATTCATGAAGAACATGGTGTGTTTGTTCAAGGGCTTACCGATTGGCATTTGCACCCATGTCATTCTGAACACCAAGCTTACAGTGACCATGTGTAATGTCATGGTCATACATGTTAGTAGGCTGCATCACTTTCCTGAAAGAAATAGGGGGTTGGAGGCTAGTGGCTGAACTAGGGCTTTGCCTTTTCTTTTAGAATTAGCTGCCCTAGTTCTTCACTTGAAGCCTAATCCTGTCTTACCCTTTTGGAGGATGAAGTCATCAATTAAGGGTAAGACTAACTTTGGCTTTGAGAATTTAGCCACAGGATCCTTCTCTCTTTGAAGTCTGACTTCCAGACACTTGATTTGATCATTTTTGAATGTAATTGTACCCATCTGAATAAAAGTTATGTTTTCCAGTTTGGCAACTTCATTCAACTTCAAATCCAGCATTTTTGCTGAATCTGATGCAGCCAATTTAAGAGATGCAATTTCCTTAGCCTGTTCCTTGTTAAGGATTCTGCTTCTCTTAAGAGCTTGCAACAAGTCACCATACTCATCAATTAGTTGATGAACATCCCCTTCAGATTCAGAACCATCCTCATCTCTTAATGCAGATGCTTCTGATTCTGATCCAGTGTAATAATCAGAAACTGAAGATATGTTGTTTACCTTACTGGGACCAGGCTGATCCTGACACTGATCTTCCTCAGACATAGCCATCAGCCCTTTGCAATGAAGAACTTCAATCCCATTGATAGAGTCCAGCATTTGCAAGAATTCTGTCTCTTATGAATCCTCTACAGTTGTGAACAGTCCAATATATGCTTCAGCTTTAGCTTCAGCTTCAGAATCTGATGATGATGAGTCAGTCCAGCTTTTCTGCTTCTTTGCAATAAAGGATCTCTCCTTCTTGCCCTTATTTTGATGTTTCTTCTTGTCATTATATTCTTTTCTTTTATCAGGGCAGTCAACAACAACATGTCCAGTCCTGTTGCAACAATAGCAAATAATCTTAGAAGAAGTTAATTTGCTAGGTTTAGTGTCATACCTGTCCTTTTTAGAGGATTTCTTTTTCTGGTAATAGTCATCCTTGGACTGTGAGGAGGATGACTTGGTTCTCCACTATTTTTTCTTCAAGAGTCTTTGGAATTGCCTTGTGAAGGCAGCAAAGTCTTCATCAGAATTAGGGCTGTCTGATGTGTTGTTGTCAGAATTATCTGAGTTAACTTCAGCAGATTTCCTAGGAGGAGATGGAGATATCATCCTGTCCTTCTTTGGGGATTCAACTTTGAAGGTCACAAATTTCTCTTTTTACTCAGACATATTTCTTTTCTCCTCCTCCTTTCTGGCCATAAGCTGCATCTCATATGATAGCAGTTTTCCAAATAGAGTTGGAGGAGAGGTTGTTGGGTACATTGGTTAAATGTACCTGATTTGAAGAAGCCTCACCCAACTCAATGATATACATCATAATGTATTTGATGTATGTTGAGTTTACTTGTGCAGGTTAAGTAATTACTGGACTGAAGCAAAAAGTTTCTAAGTACATGTGTCGACACCCAGAGGGAAAGTGTCGACACTCAAGAAGACTTGTGTCGACACCTAGACAAGCAGTGTCGACACTTGGAGTCATTGTGTCGACACCTGGGATGCAGAGTCGACACCAGACACAAAGTGTCGACACAAGGAGCTGTGTCGACACTCAGTGAAGAAAAGTGCAGACAGAAAGTGTCGACACTTAACAGCAGTGTCGACACCCAGTGAAGCTGTGTCTACATCAGAAAGTGTCGACACAAGGAGCTGTGTCGACACTCAGCAAAAGTCAGCAGAGACTAAGTTAAAGTGTCGACACCAAGAACAATGTGTCGACACTCAACAAAAGAGTCAACACATGAATTAAGTGTCGACACCTAGAACAATGTGTCGACACTCAGCTGAAGACTCTACACTTGAAGAAAGTGTCGACACATGGAGCTGTGTCGACACTTAGCAAAGAACAGAAATATCAACAAAATATTCTAAGTACAAGTGTCGACACTAAGGGAATGTGTCGACACTCAGCTGAAGTCTCAACAGAAGAATCATGTGTCGACACAAGGAGCTGTGTCGACACTCAGCAAGTATCAACATAGAAGACTATGTGTCGACACCAAGAAGCAGTGTCGACACTTAACAGATTCAACACAAAAAGTTGTGTCGACACAAAGGAGATGTGTCGACACTTAGAAGAATTCAGCAAGTTACAGAAGATCAAGTACTTGTGTCGACACTCAATTTCAGTGTCGACACATGCAGAAGAATCTGTATCGAGACGTAGTATCTACAACACAAGAAGTTGTGTCGACACCTTGTAGACTTGTGTCGACACTTACACAACTGGTGTCGACACTTGGTCTATAAGGGTCGACACGTAAAGATAGAAAGTCTCGACACTTTCAGACAGTTAGAGATTTTCAAGAATTGACTGGATGACTTGACAGCTGCCATTCCAGCCGGTCTACAGCACCTGTCAGAGATGTCAGAATTCAGTTATGGACCGGACCAGCCGGTTACCATAGAGAAGGCCTATAAATAGGCTCATACAGTTTACAGAAACGGTTGTTGAGAAGGTGGATCAGATTATTGTTGAACAAGTTATTAAAGTGGTTCACAGAGTTATTGATCAAGTATCAAATCAAGAAGATCTAGCTGTGCAGATCTAAGAAGTTGGAGAGAGAGGGCTCCATCCAAGAAATCAGCCTTTGGAACTAGGCTGAGAAGAAGGGTTCAGATTTATTCTGGATCTTAAGAAGCAGAGATCAATGATCAACTGCAGGAGGATTCATTCTTATTCAGTTCTACTTTCAAGAAGCTTTGAAGAAAGCTAAGTCAGATTGAATCCAGCTGAGTTCTTCCAAGAACTCATCAAGAAACTCTCAACTCCCCTCTCTTGTTTCTGAGTTATTGAGTTATTATTTCTAAAAATCATTTTATCTTATAGGATCCTTTGGATCTGAGTGAATTGTAAGCCTGTAATTATAAAGGCTGAGGGTAGGGATTGAGAGCCTGAGTGTAGGAGATTGAAATCTCTGAGTGTAGGCCTTTTGTGGCTGAGTGTAGGCCTTGTTGGCTGAGTGTAGGCCTTTGTGGCTGAGTGTAGGCTTTGGGATAAAGCTGAGTTGTAAGGCCTTGGGCCTGAGGTGTAGGAACCAATTTGGGTTCTGAGCTAGTGGAGAAGTTTGGCCGAATCTAGTACACTGCTAGATAGGCGAAGGGGGAAAGTGGATGTACCCAAAGCTTGGGGAACCACTATAAAACACTGTGTCTGCTGTGCTGTGATTGTGTTTTGCTGTGTGATTGCTGTGATAAAGTATAGTAAATTCTGTGATATAACTGTTTGCTGCCATTAAAGTTTAAAAAGGATTAGGTCACCTATTCACCCCCCCCTCTAGGTGTTTAGGTACCATATCTTTCAAGTGGTATCAAAGCGAGGTTCCTCAAAAAGGACTAACAGTCTAAGGAGATCCTGAGTGGCAGATTCAGTCTAAGTCAAAATATAGATTCAAGAAAATCAAGAACCGTGGGTTCCTCTGAAAATCACAAGGAATTGGGTTCCATGAAATTGCCCATATGCAGGAAAGAGATCTTTGGGATCTGGAAGGAAAGGGTAAGGCTGTTTATGGAGGCCTCAGACCCTAGAATCTACATCACAGTAAAGGAAGGGCCTTATGTGCCCATGAAGATATCTGTTCTAGATGCAAATCAGAGAACCCCAAAGGATTTCTCTGAAATGACTAAGGATGAGATTGTCCTAGCCACCATGGACAAAAGGGCACAAAACATAATAGTGAGTGCCATAGATGATGCAACATTCCAGAATCTTATACACTGTAAGACAGCCAAAGAGATGTGGGACACTCTTATTGTGTATATGGAGGGTTCTGAAAAAGTTAGACAAGATAGAAAATCCTTGCTAAATCAGGAGTATGAAAGTTTTAGACAAGGAAAGAGTGATAGCATAACTGAGTGCTATAAGAAGTTCTACAGAATAGTGAATGAACTCATGTCTTATGGAAGAGAGTTCAGCAATTATGAATTAAATGACAAGTTCCTAAGGTCCCTAACTAAAGATTGGGACACAAAGATTTGTGCCATTAGAGAAATGGCTAAGTTGGGGGAAATTCCTCCTCCTACACTGTTTGGCAAGTTATTATCTTATGAAATGCAGTTGACAGTGAGGAAAGAGGAGGAGAAATCAACAAGAACTGAACACAAGGAAAGAACAGTAGCCTTCAAGACAGAAGCCTCCAGAAAGTGCAGGAATAAGTCATCAACTCCACCTCCAAAGGTAGTTGAATCAGAGTCAGATGAGTCAGTCAACACCAAATCTGCAAGCAGTGAAAGTGATGAAGACTTTGCTGCCTTCACTAGACACTTTCAGAAATTCTTGAAGAAGAAACAGTGCAGGTCAAGGCCTTCTACTTCAAAAGGAAAAGAAGATTTTTATCAGGATAAAAAGGCTTCAAAGAAAGACAGGAAGAGGACAAAATCTAGCAAGGCAACTGGTTCAAAGATAGTATGCTATTGCTGCAATAGACAAGACCATGTTATTGCAGATTGTCCTGAAAAGAGAAAAGAGTCTAGTGACAAGAAGAAGACTCATTTTAAAGGCAAGAAAGAGAAGTCTTTTGTTGCCAAGAAGGAGAAGACTCTATCAGATATCTCTTCTTTAGAAACCGAGTCTGATGCTGAGGCATACATAGGGCTGTTTGCTGAAGAAGAAGAAGAAGAATTCATGCAGATAATGGAGTCTATTTATGAACAAGAAGACTGCCAGTGCCAAGGACTGATGGCATTGACTGAGAGTGACAAAATCCTGGAGCAGCCATGACCCAGTAAGGTACAAAGTTCAACTTTAAATTCAGTTTCTTGTACCAGTACAGAATCAGATTCATCTTCATCAAGTGATGAAAGTGTATCTGAGTCTGAGGATGATATTCATCAGCTTATAGATGAATATAAAGTACTGTTGCAAGCTTACAAGAAAAGCAAGTCCCTAGCCAAAAGTCAGGCAAAGTAAATTGCTGATCTTAAAGCTGCTGCAACAGATTCTGAGAAGCTATTTGATCAAAAGCTAAATGAGATAGCCAGGCTGAAACACATAACAGTGATTCAGATGGGGACTATCACCTTTAAGAATGATCAAATCAAGAGTCTGGAGATCAATCTTTAGAAAGAGAGAGAGCTTGTTGCTAGGTTTTCTAAACCTAAGTCAGTGCTACCTTTAATTGATGAATTTGTTCATCATAAAGGCAAGGCTGGACTGGGTTTTATTAGACCTGCAAGGACTGAGCAGTCCAAGCCCAAGTCCAAAGGCAAAGCTCCAACATTCAACAAGTCTGCTGTAGATAAGACAGCAAAGACAGTACCTAAGCAAAGGTACAATAAGTTTGAATGCTGGTGCTGTGGCAAAGTTGGCCATTTTGCAGTGGACTGTTGGCACAATGCTAGTGCCAAAGTGAGTACCAAACTACCTGTTGGAAAGCCAGTAGGTAGCTTTGTCAGATTGCAAACTAACAAGTACCAAGGACCCAAGAATTCTTTGGGTTCTAAGGTTCATTAATCTGTTTTGCAGGTGAGTCCAAGTGGCCATACCCCAACATGGTACTTGGACAGTGGATGTTCCAGACATATGACTGGAACTAGAGGATTACTAAAGGACTACATACCAATAAAAGATGGTCCAAAAGTCACCTTTGGTGGTTCTGAAAAAGGAATCATCAAAGGATTTGGTAACATTTCTAGCAACTTGGTTACCATTACTCAAGTGGCTTATGTTAAAGGGTTGAAACACAACCTAATAAGTATAAGTCAATTAAGTGATGTAGGGTATGACATCTCATTTGTTAAAAATGGTTGTCATATCAAGAGGTCAAGTGATCAAGAGATCATTTTGACAGGTTATAGGAAGAGGAATGTCTACTGCTTAGACATTATGGTTGAGAACAATGGTTCTCCAGTTTGTCTTGTAGCTGATGAGACAGTCACTCATTGTATCAAATGGCACAAGAGGCTAGCCCATCTTAACTACAAGACTATTAGCAAACTCTTTAGCAAAGAGTTAGTGAGGAATGGTCCTCAAGTTAAGTGTGTTAAAGATGGTGTTTGCTCAGCTTGTCAAAAGGGCAAGTAGACTAAATCCATCTTTAGAAGCATAGAAAACAAAGATGCTGTGAGGTGTTTATACCTCTTGCACTTGGATCTCTTTGGTCCAATTCCAGTTCACAGCTTAGGTAGGAAGGTCTATACCCTTGTAGTTGTAGATGACTACTCAAGGTTTTCCTGGGTGTTCTTCTTAAGACAGAAATCTGAAACACCTAGTGTCTTCCATAGCTTTGTTAAGCAAATTCAGAATGAACTAGATAGTACAGTGGTCAAGATTAGAAGTGACCATGGTACTGAGTTTCAGTCTGATAGCATGACAAAACTTTGTGAAAACTTTGAGATATTTCAAGAATTCTCTTCACCTAGAACACCTCAGCAAAATGACATTGCTGAGAGGAAGAATAGGACCTTGATAGAGGCTGGTAGGACCCTACTAAGTGATACAACACTGCCAGAGTATTTCTGGGCTGAAGCAGTTAACACTGCATGCCATGTTATAAATAGGGCTACCATCACTAAAGGCCTCAACAAGACCCCCTATGAAGTTGTGAAAGGCAGGAAACCAAACCTATCCTACTTCAGGATCTTTGGTTGCAAATGCTTCATACTTAACAATGGGAAGTCTTACTTGACTAAGTTTGCTGCCAAGTCCCAAGAGTGAATTTTTGTTGGGTACAGCAATAATAGTAAGGCTTATAGAGTCTACAACTTGTCTACACAAGTTGTAGAAGAATCTGTGCATGTAGTTTTTGATGAGACTAAACTTATTAACAATGAGTTGTCTAGTACTGTATGCAGCCCCACAGGTTTAACAAAGAAAATGGACAAGCTTACTATAGAAGAAGTACCTGCTATAAGACATCAAGTAGAGGAGAGTAGCTGCTGTCCAGGGGGAGAACTACATGTGCCAATTGCTGATGAAGTACAAGGAATACAGCATGATGGAGATGCTGAAGAGGTTCAACCAGAAGTAAGGATGCCTCCAGCCAACAGGCATCTAAGAGATCATCCAATAGAGCAGATTATTGGAGATCCAAGACAAGGAGTACAAACCAGGAGTAGGAACCTAAATGCAGCAATCTACTCCAGCTTTCTGTCTCAAGTTGAACCTAAGAAGTTTGAAGAAGCAATACTGGATCCACAATGGACTGAAGCAATGCAAGAAGAGCTTAATCAGTTCAAAAGGTGCAAGGTCTGGGAACTTGTTCCTAGACCTAGAGACCACAATATAATAGGAACCAAGTGGATCTACAGGAATAAGATGGATGAACAAGGGGTCATCATTAAGAATAAAGCAAGACTGGTTGCTAAAGGATATATGCAAGAAGAAGGCATTGATTTTGATCAAACCTTTGCTCCAGTAGCCAGACTGGAAGCCATAAGGATGTTCTTGGCCTATGCAACCTATCAAGGATTCAAAGTTTACCAAATGGATGTCAAGTCAGCATTCCTGAATGGTAATCTTAAGGAAGAAGTCTATGTGGAACAACCTTCAGGTTTTGTTGATCCAACTCTACCTCATCATGTCTATAGACTTAGGAAAGCTTTATATGGGTTAAAGCAAGCCCCTAGGGCTTGGTATGAAACCCTATCTAGTTTCCTCATTGAGAACAAGTTCTCAAGGGGGAAAATAGATAAGACTCTATTCCTTAGGGAATCTAGAGACAAAGTTATACTAGTCCAAATATATGTAGATGACATTATATTTGGGTCTACTGAAAGCAGCCTTTGCAAAAAGTTTGCAAAACTGATGCAAGGTCAATTTGAGATGAGTAGTATGGGAGAGCTAAAGTTTTTCTTGGGTCTCCAAGTTAAACAGACTGAAAGTGGTTTATCCATATGTCAGTCCAAGTTCACCCTAGAACTCTTAAGGAAATATGGTATGGATTCATCCAGTACCATGAAGACTCCTATGGGGTCAAGTATGTCTCTTAGCAAGGATGATGCAGGGAAACCTATAGATGAAACCTTATATAGAGGGATAGTTGGCTCCCTATTATACTTGACTGCTAGTAGACCTGACATCATGTATGCTACATGTGTTTGTGCAAGGTATCAAGCCTGCCCTAAAGAGTCTCATTTGACAGCAGTCAAAAGAATTTTGAGATATCTAAAGGGCACTCCCTATCTAGGCCTCTGGTACCCTAGGAATGGAGATTTTGATCTATCAGGTTATTCAGATGCAGACTTTGCAGGATGCAAAGAAGATAGAAAAAGCACTACTGGAACCTGTCAATTCCTAGGTGGGAGACTAATTTCATGGAGTAGCAAAAAGCAAACCAGTGTGGCTATCTCCACTGCAGAGTCAGAGTATGTGGCTGCAGGAAGTTGCTGTGCTCAACTTCTGTGGATACAACATCAGCTAGAGGATCATGGATTTCAGGTAAGTAGAACTCCACTCTTCTGTGATTCTACTAGTGCTATTTCAATAGCTAATAATCCTGTATCCCATAGTAGAAGTAAACATATTGAAATTAAATATCATTTTCTTAGGGAGCATGTAGAAAGAGAAGATATTTTATTAGAATATGTTAAAACTGATAATCAAGTAGCTGATATGTTTACTAAGCCCCTAGAAGAAGCTAAGTTCAATAGATTTAAAATTGAACTAGGTATGATAAACTTAGAGTAAGTTTACAGAATTGAAATTGGCTAAGTAAAAAGGTGTCGACACATAGACAAGTCTATGTCGACACAGAATAGTTGGTGTCGACACTTCAGGAAATAGGTGTCGACACATCTAGGAAGTTGGTGTCGACACTTCAGAATGTTAGTGTCGACACATGTCCAGTAGGTGTCGACACATCCAATGTGGTGTCGACACTTAGTATTTACTCAGAATTTTCTAAGTAAAGTCTCGACAATATGTCGAGTTATGTTGTGTCGACACATAACCAAGTGTCGACACATAAAATCTGTTGACTAAACTTGTGTCGACACATATGTGTCGAGATATTATAAGTCAGTGTCGACACTTATTGCCAGTGTCGACACATTTTATGTTCGCTGTCCCGCCTGTTCATCTTCAAAATTAGAAAGGTATAAATAGGGTTTTGTCTTTGTTTGTCAACACGCTTTCAAAGTTTCGAGACCAAAACTACTGTGTCGACACCTCTCTTCTCTCAAGACAAATTCTACAAACCCTAATGGCGCCTAAGCTAGAGGAGAACGTCAACGAAGGATATGAGCTGGTGCGCGGCGCTTTCAGTGATGCAGATCAAGAAATCAAGTCTGTCGTAACCCTAGTCGCAGATTCAGGGTTAGAGTATTTAGTTTCTGAACCTACAAAGATATGGAAGAAAGAGGTTCTTGAATTCCTAAATGGAGCTGAAGTGGATGAATCTGGATACAGAATCAAATCCAGAGTTCATGGAACTAAGGTTAAGATATCGCCAAAGAGCTTGAGGAAGGTGCTTCAATTGCCAAGAACTCAAGATGAAGAAGAAGTTACTGCATCCAAGACCAGGGAAGCTCTAACCTGGTGTGGACTTGATCCTAAGATGAAGCTGGGCTCTGTGTTTAACAGGAAAGGCATGAACAGCCAAGGCAAATTCATGTCTGAAATTGTTGGAAAAGTGTTACTCAGCAAGCCAGGAGGGCATGACAGAGTGTCTGCCTATATGTTTGGAATAATGACAAGGATAATCTTCACTCTGAAAACAGACTGGTCTATAGTAGTTTATGAGAAGATTAAGGAGAACTTGAAGAAGCCCAACCTGGGCAGAATCATTAGTCTTTATCTTGCTGGTGTAATACCTGAAGTAATGAGTACTGCTGTTGGAAGTAAAATAAACCACATGAGGAAAATGGACATAAGGTTGTTTTCAAGATGGGACAGGGTGTTGTCAAAAGAAATGCCAACCCCTGAGAAACTAGTTCCTGAGAAAGAAATTCCACCCAAAAAGAAAAGGAAGACAGCTCCAGTGGCACAAGAGTCCACTAGCAGTTCTGAAAGTGAAGAACAGGTGGTCTTCACTCCAGATGAGCATGAGGAAGAGCCCGCTGAAAAGACTCCTGCTCCTCAAGAGGTTGCTGAGATCCAGGGGAAGCTGCCTCAAGCTAGCCCCATCCACAAGGATCAAAGCCAGGGGGAGCTTCCAGTTGTAGAAGAACCCTCTACACTGGAAAGTGAACAAGCCACCACCATCATACTAGAGGTACTTACTGACCTAAATACTTTAGAATTTCTTATAGAAGATGCTGATTTGTCTGATGTTCATCAGCAAACTCAGCTGGATAGTCAAGATCCAGATGCTGTTATAAAAGACACATCTGTTGTACAAGCAGTGGTTCCTGATCCAGTGGTTGAAGAGCAAAGAATGTCTCCAGTTCATTCACCACCAGAATACACCATGGAAGATTTATTTTTAAATCTAGATCAACATGACTTTGACATGGACAAGGCTACTGCTGATGAAGAGAATGCTGCTGCTGAGGGGGAGCAAGTGCAAGTTCATGAAGTGCCTATAAGGCAAGAAACTGAGAAAGCTCCAAATGTGCAACCTGAGAAGCCTCCAAGCCCTAAGGAGAGGGTTGACATTGCCAGCTCCTCAGCATCTGAAGATGAGGAGGCTGCAAGGGCTAGGAAAAAGAAAATTTTTGTCTTCAAAAGAAGGAGCCAGAGTTATAAAAAGGCTCTCCAAACTGTTGCTCCACAGTCTATAGTACAGGCAGCCCCAGCTTTTGATCATAATGCACTGATGGTGGCAATGCAAATCAAGTTGGATGAGCAAAGGCAGGCCATAGAGAAATATGTAGATGAAGGGCAAAAATCACTCCAATTTGATCTGGCCCAGGATATAAAATCTATAAGGTTTGAAATGAACCAAAATAAGAAGGAGATGACAGACTGCTTCCATAAGGGTGACAATGCAGTGGTGTACTTGGCAACCCACCAGGAAAAGATAAAGGCACAAGTGGATGACATAGCATTGAAGCAAGGGTATGTGCTTGAAAATCAGCTAAGAATGAATGACAATTTGACTGCTTCCCATAATGCCATTGTCACTGAGTTAAAGAACAAGGCTGCTGAACCTTCTACTTCCAATGCTACTATTAAAACTGAATTTGACAAAGCCTTTCAAGAAGAAATTTCTGCTGTTAAGACTGCTATCCAAGCCTCCCAGAAAGCCATATCTGACCAACTTCAAAAGCTCAAACCATTCTTTAAAGATGGAATCAGATACTTGGATAGTCAAATCAGATTTCAAAAGGATGATGTCAGAGATCATATGGCTAGAGAAGTCATAAAGGGGGAGAGAGTGTTAGTCAAGGCAAACTCTGATCATGCTAAGTGGATATCAAATTCCATCAGAGCTACACTTGGGTATCCTCCTCTGTGTGATGACAATGATGTTGCTGAATCTGGCATTAACCCTGCCTATCTTGGAGGTGAGCAACCAGAAGTAGCTCAGGTCATTTATCCACCTCTAGATTTTGAAATGATTCATGCTGAGGTACAGACCATGTACATCCCATCTGGGGGCAAGGACAATGTCCATATTGAAAAGGTTGTTCAGCCTATATCAGAAGCCATGCAAGAGGCATTGTAGAAAGAGGAAGAGACAAGACTGTCTAAGAAGAGGTTTAGGGAACAAGCAGAACAAAGGCCAGACTTTGAACAGTGGAGCCCTACCTCTAGGAATATTATATTAACTACCTGGAAAGCTGCCAAGGATAACACTCATGATAGGAACAAGTGGTTCTCTGAAGCTGAATGGAGAAAGCATGAATCTAGACAAGAGGCCATTGTTCAATACAGAAGGAAGGCAAAGATGGGAAAGCTACCTCCTACAGCTCAGGAGCCTAACAAGTACTTTCCAAAGCCATATCACTATTTTGAGAGGCAGAAGATCAAAGCTGAAGAGCTTAAAAAGAAAGATCTGAAAGGCAAGAAGCCTGCTGATGCTGAAACTGCTGATGCTGCTGTCCAAGCTAAAGTCCAAGCTGGAAAAGGAATAGTTATCAAGGAACTAGAACAGAAATAGATTAAGAATTTATTTGAAGATTATTTTGTAATCTTTTGAATGTAAAACTTTTTTGTGAACTACTGAAAATGTATAAGACAAATGTTAGAACAATATATGATCAATATATTTCATGTTTGTTCTGTGAATGTGTCTATGTCTATTTCTGATTTGTTCTGAAATGATGAATTTGTATACATGTGAAATTAATACATGTTTATGTTTACCCTGCTGAATATAATCCTGCTTTACATCATTTTGTAATTTTAATTATAAATGGTGTATATCATTGACTAAGGGTTATGACTTCTCCAAATAGGGGGAGATTGTTGGGTACATTGGTTAAATGTACCTGATTTGAAGAAGCCTCACCCAACTCAATGATATACATCATAATGTATTTGATGTATGTTGAGTTTACTTGTGCAGGTTAAGTAATTACTGGACTGAAGCAAAAAGTTTCTAAGTCCATGTGTCGACACCCAGAGGGAAAGTGTCGACACTCAAGAAGACTTGTGTCGACACCCAGACAAGCAGTGTCGACACTTGGAGTCATTGTGTCGACACTTGCGATGCAGAGTCGACACCAGACACAAAGTGTCGACACAAGGAGCTGTGTCGACACTCAGTGAAGAAAAGTGCAGACAGAAAGTGTCGACACTTAACAGCAGTGTCGACACCCAGTGAAGCCGTGTCTATATCAGAAAGTGTCGACACAAGGAGCTGTGTCGACACTCAGCAAAAGTCAGCAGAGACTAAGTTAAAGTGTCGACACCAAGAATAATGTGTCGACACTCAACAGAAGAGTCAACACATGAAGTAAGTGTCGACACCTAGAACAATGTGTCGACACTCAGCTGAAGACTCTACACTTGAAGAAAGTGTCGACACATGGAGCTGTGTCGACACTTAGCAAAGAACAGAAATATCAACAAAATATTCTAAGTACAAGTGTCGACACTAAGAGAATGTGTCGACACTCAGCTGAAGTCTCAACAGAAGAATCAAGTGTCGACACAAGGAGCTGTGTCGACACTCAGCAAGTATCAACATAGAAGACTATGTGTCGACACCAAGAAGCAGTGTCGACACTTAACAGATTCAACACAAGAAGTTGTGTCGACACAAAGGATATGTGTCGACACTTAGAAGAATTCAGCAAGTTACAGAAGATCAAGTACTTGTGTCGACACTCAATTTCAGTGTCGACACATGCAGAAGAATCTGTGTCGAGACATAGTATCTACAACACAAGGAGTTGTGTCGACACCTTGTAGAATTGTGTCGACACTTACACAACTGGTGTCGACACTTGGTCTATAAGGGTCGACACTTAAAGACAGAAAGTCTCGACACTTTCAGATAGTTAGAGATTTTTAAGAATTGACTGGATGACTTGACAACTGCCGTTCCAGCCGGTCTACAACACCTGTCAGAGATGTCAGAATTCAGTTATGGACCGGACCAGCCGGTTACCATGGAGAAGGCCTATAAATAGGCTCATACAGTTTACAGAAACGGTTGTTGAGAAGGTGGATCAGATTATTGTTGAACAAGTTATTAAAGTGGTTCACAGAGTTATTGATCAAGTATCAAATCAAGAAGATCTAGCTGTGCAGATCTAAGAAGTTGGAGAGAGAGGGCTCCATCCAAGAAATCAGCCTTTGGAACTAGGCTGAGAAGAAGGGTTCAGATTTATTCTGGATCTTAAGAAGCAGAGATCAAGGATCAACTGCAGGAGGATTCATTCTTATTCAGTTCTACTTTCAAGAAGCTTTGAAGAAAGCTAAGTCAGATTGAATCCAGCTGAGTTCTTCCAAGAACTCATCAAGAAACTCTCAACTCCCCTCTCTTGTTTCTGAGTTGTTGAGTTATTATTTCTAAAAATCATTTTAGCTTGTAGGATCCTTTGGATCTGAGTGAATTATAAGCCTGTAATTATAAAGGCTGAGGGTAGGGCTTGAGAGCCTGAGTGTAGGAGATTGAAATCTCTGAGTGTAGGCATTTTGTGGCTGAGTGTAGGCCTTGTTGGCTGAGTGTAGGCCTTTGTGGCTGAGTGTAGGCTTTGGGATAAAGCTGAGTTGTAAGGCCTTGGGCCTGAGGTGTAGGAACCAATTTGGGTTCTGAGCTAGTGGAGAAGTTTGGCCGAATCTAGTACACTACTAGATAGGCGAAGGGGGAAAGTGGATGTACCCAAAGCTTGGGGAACCACTATAAAACACTGTGTCTGCTGTGCTGTGATTGTGTTTTGCTGTGTGATTGCTGTGATAAAGTAGAGTAAATTCTGTGATATAACTGTTTGCTGCCATTAAAGTTTAAAAAGGATTAGGTCACCTATTCACCCCCCCTTTAGGTGTTTAGGTACCATATCTTTCAGAGGTGTCTGAAAGTTTGGCCACTTCCCTGATGGCACATATCTTGGTATCCCAGTCCTTGGTTAGTGATCTGAGAAACTTATCATTGAGCTCATATGTGCTAAAGACTCTTCCATATGACATTAATTCTTTAACTATTCTGAAAAACTTCTTGTAGCACTCAGTTATGCTGTCTGTTTTGGTTTGTGTAAAACTTTCATATTCTTGATTCAACATAGACTTTTTGTCCTCTCTTACTTCTTCTGATCCCTCCATGTAGACAATCAAAGTGTCCCACATCTCCTTGGAGGTTTTACAGTGAACCAAGTTTTGGAAAGTTGAGTCATCTATAGCATTAACTATTATGTTTTGTGCTCTCTTATCCATAGTGGTTAAGATAATCTCATCCTTTGTCATTTCAGAATAACCTTTTGGAGACCTTAGGTTGGCATCAAGAACTGAGATGTTCATAGGGATGAATGCCCCTTCTCTTACTGTAATGTAGATTTTTGGGTCAGAAGCCTCCATGAACAATCTGACTCTCTCTTTCCATATGCCAAAAGTTTCCTTTCTACATATAGGTAGTTTCATGTATCCAAGTTCCTTGTGATTTTCACCTAAACCCATTTTTTCTAACTGATAACTGCCTTATAGATCAACTCAGACTGTTAAGTCTATTCTTGAGTAACCTCGCTCTGATACCACTTGAAAGAATTAGTTTCAAGATATCCTAAACACCTAGAGTGGGGGAGGGGGGTGAATAGGTTCAATTCCTTTTTATTAAGGCAGACAGTATATTTTACTAGTAATTAATCTATGCAACAACTATCATAGCACAGATTAAAAGAAAACACAACCAACACAGCATACACACAGATTTATAGTGGTTCCCCAAGTGATGGGTACATCCACTTTCCCCCTTCGCCTATCTAGCAGTATACTAGATTCAGCCTAACTTCCTTCTTCCTTCTCAGATCCTCAGATCTTACAACTCAGAACACAGAATGGTTCCTACAACTCAGACTTTAGCAAGTCCTACAACTCAGATTCTTCCAGAGAATCCTACCTCAGAGTGAGTCAACACTCCTACAACTCAGGCAATCAAGCCCTACCTCAGCCTCTTCCACCAGGCCTACAACTCAGAGAAATTAATCCCCTACCTCAGGCACTTAGCCCTACCTCAGCCTTTATAATCTTAGGCTTACAACTCAGAGAGATAACTCTCTTACACTCAGATCTATAAAAGATTCTACAGAAAAATTGATAACAAAATGAATAAATCCTTCACCTAGGTAGAGAGAGAAAATGGTGAAGGCTTCTTGATCTGTTCTTGATAGATCTGACTGCTTAAGATCCAACCTGTCTTAGCTTCTTCAAAGCTTCTTGAATCTGAACAAAGTAAGGTTGATCTTCTTGTGAAGTTGGAGATGATCCTCAATCCAGCTTCTTTCAGAATTTGATCTGAAATCTTCTTGCAGACTTATTCAGAATCTGCCTTCTCTTGATGACTTGAAGATGATAAGTCCTTTCTTCTTAGATCTCTCTCCTCTATCTTCTCTTATTTGTATTGATGATAGAACAAATCTTCATATAGATCCTTCTGAGGATACTGGCTGATCCGGTTCATAACGACCTTCTAACAGCTCTGACAGATGCAACAGCTTTGTTAGTTATGACAGCTGTCAAGTCTTCAATCGTGACACTTGATCCCTCATTGTACTCTATCTCAGCAGAAAAGTGTCGAGACAATACTTCAAATTTGTCGACACAAATAGACCATGTGTCGACACAACTCTTGATGATGTCGACACATCTCTCATAATGTCGACACAGCCCTTCTTTATCTTCTGAACACAGCTTCTGTGGAATGTGTTGACACAAGTCCTGTGTGTCGACACAATAGCTTCTAGCCTCGACAAAGTTGGTGTTGAAAGAATTCTGGTGTGTGTCGACACAATTGTTGTCGACAGAATTCTGGAATGTGTCGACATAAGTCTTGTGTGTCGACACTGTTGTTGTCGACAGATTTTTTGTATGTCGAGACAAGTCCTGTGTGTCGACACAATCTGGCTCCTGGTGCCGACATAGCCTTTCCCAAGTGTCGACACTTGTACTTAGAAAATTTTCCTGCATTTCATTAACCTGCACATTGAAACTCAACATCCCATCAAATACACATTGATGAATATCATTGAGTTAGGTGAGGCTTCTCCAAATCAGGTACACATTTTCTAATGTACCCAACACATTCCATTTCCTATGATATGCCCCTCTCTTGTCTCGTCAAGAACCACATCATCCACACCTTTCATATTGCTCCTCGTATCTTTGGTTCCGTATATTTTGTCTATGTTCATACCCCGCACCGTGATAAACTGGATGCGCGTTCCATTCATTGTGTTTTCGTTGGGTACTCTCCTACCACCAAAGGATATCAGTGCTATCACCCATCGACTCGTTGCTACTATTGTACTATTAATGTTACATTTCGTGAGGGGAGTCGTACTTTGGTTCTCGTTAGGGGGAGACAAGTAGTAGCAGTGATGAGAAAATCGACTCTCCTCTTCCGATTGTCGACTCTCCTCTTCCGCTTATTATCCCTCCTCATATTTACCCTTCCAATGGTCCAACTACTGCCCCTGTTTCTTCCCCTTCTGCTCCACCTATATACACATACTCCTGTCATCCCAAGGTCGTTGAGCAAGTGCCGACAATTGATGTTCCGCCAGTGCCGGTGACGGCTGTGCTCCAGATTCTGATTATGACCTTCATGTTCCTCTTGCTCGTCTTATAGGTAAAAGAGGTTACACCAATCACCCCATTGCCAACTACATTTGTTATACTCACCTCTCTCAGGCCTACAAAGCCTTCATCTCATCCCTTTCATCTATTATGATTCCTAAAACTTGGCAGGAGGCTATTCAAATACCTGAGTGGAAACAGGCAATGAAAGAGGAACTGTGTGCCTTAAGACAAAATGAAACATGACAGCTTACTATCCTTCCTCCTGGGAAGCGAACTGTCCGGTCCCGATGGGTCTTCACAGTGAAACAGAATCAAGATGGGGTGGTGGAACGGTACAAAGCTCGCTTGGTGGCTCAGGGGTATACCCAGGCTCAGGGCATTAACTACCAAGAGACCTTTGCTCCTGTTGCTAAGATGAACTCAATTCGAGTGCTTCACTCCTGTACTGCGAGTTGTGGATGGGAGCTACAACAACTCAATGTCAATAATGCATTCTTGCATGGTGATCTGGAATAGGAGGTCTAGATGAATATTCCCCCAGATTTTGTTACCGAAGGATCCAATGGGAAGGTCTGCCGTATGCAGAAATCTCTGTATGGCCTGAAACAATCTTCGAGAGCGTGGTTTGGACGGTTTAACAAGACCATGATTCAGCTAGGATACACCCAAGGTCAAGCTGATCACACTCTCTTCATCAAGAGAAAAGGTGCACATGTTTCTATTCTTATTGTGTACGTGTACGATATCATCATTACCAGAGATGACTTGGAGGTGATTAGTTACCTGAAAAAAATAGCTGGGCATGGAATTTGAAATCAAAGATCTAGGGAAGCTAAAATACTTCTTGGGAATTGAAGTTGTGAGGTCTTGATGGGGATCTTCATCTCTCAAAGGAAGTATACTCTTGATCTTCTAGAGGAAAAATTAAGGAATTTGATGCTTGGGTGTGCCCCCGTGGACACTCCAGTTGAGGCTAATTATAAAATTGATTCGGATACTAGTAGGGAGAAAGTGGATGCATCAAAATACCAACAATTGATTGGGAGACTCATATATTTGTCCCATACTCGCCCTGATATTACGTACGTTGTGGGAATCCTAAGTAGATTTATGCACTCTCCTTCTATAAGCCATCAACAAGCTGCCTTTAGGGTGTTGCGATACCTCAAAAAGACACCAGGGCGTGGGATTCTGTTCAAAGCTAATCAACCTTTGTAGGTTGAAGTGTTTACAGATGCTTATTGGGCTGGTAGTCAAGATGACAAAAAATCTACCATTGGGTATTGTTCATTTGTGGGAGGCAACCTTGTATCATGAAAGAGCAAGAAGTATAATGTTGTAGCACGCTCGAGCGCTGAAGCAGAATATAGGGCTATGCCGCAAGGAGTTTGTGAGGGATTGTGGTTGAAGACTATTCTTCAAGATATGGTTTTCCAAGTGAACAAACCTGTTACTATCTACTGTGACAACAAGGCAGCCATCAGTATTGCTCACAATCCAATACAACATGACATAACCAAACATGTGGAAGTTGACAGACATTTCATCAAAGATCACCTCGACAAGGGAAATATCTGCACTCCATTCGTGAACTCATTTGACCAGCTTGCAGATGTTTTCACCAAGGGACTATGCAGTGACAACTTCAAGTACAACGCTGATAAGTTGAGAATGATCAATATATATTCCCAACTTGAGGGAGAATATACGCATTATTAATTTTTATTAATTTTTTACGTTTCTTTTTCCGCCATTGCACTTATGTAATTCACGTGATATGTCACGTGTTGTGAACTTATATATGTATACTATTGCCTGATTTTAGGGTATGTGAATACCTAAAAATATTTTCCACTAATTCAACTCCATGGTAAGGAATTTGTGACAATTGGACAATTTTTTCTAAGAAATATTTGGACAAAGTGATTTCCATTTATGAATCCAAGTGAAATTAATTTCTACACTGTTGTGACATAGAATGGAGTGAAAGAAATGAAAATCATTGATCACTTGAAAGCTCTACCACAACTACATTATAGCATGATGTGATTATATGACCCACATCAAGTAATGTCATCCACTTTTCAATTGGTGTTGAAGCCATTGTACAATATAAAGTTTGCAACAATTCAATTCTTGTAATGTCACCAAACACCCCTTCATACAAAGACTATGACTTTTAAGTTTCATGCACGGATCCTCTCACTTTTGCCAAACTACACCCATTCCTAATGCTTTACCAATAACTCAAAAGTCACAATGACTGTCACCAACTGAATATACTACATTTATGATATGTTCAGAAAATAAAGATGGCATTTGTTGGCAAACTTCATTACTCAAATTTATTTGCACAGATGGAGTTCTAAGCTGATAATTAGCCAGTTTTCTTGCATTCAATTTGGCACTAGATTTAACTCGTTTATATTTATTTTTTCTGATCTTTCATGAATAGAATATACTCGAAATGTGATTGGTATTGTCTAGTTGATTTTTAAACATCTTCAAATTTTTGGGGCTTCCTTTAGGTATTCCTCTTTGCTGCATTGAAACGATCAGCTCAATTGTTTGACTAGGTGATGGTTCTACTAAATCGCATAATTTCCTTTTAATTTTTCTCTTACGAGCATCACCTGAAGTGGTGAAACTTTGAATAATGGCTTCTATTTCTTTGGTAATTTCAATTTCTTTGGCAACTTCTGTATTTGATCCTTGTTATGTTAAATGTTTCCAAAGCTTACGTATAAATCATAGAGGGAAGGGCATTAATTGAGATATGTATGGTGAAAGCTCATGAGAACACAATAAACTCATGATAAATCTATTTTTATGTACGCAATGTTGAGATTTTATGCCTTTAACACAAAAATTTCCTCCCCTCGAATATACTCCAAGGCTTTTAAGGATATGTGCCCCAAAAATCTGCATATAACGATTCACTATACTCTTCGTCAACCTACATACAACTTTATTCAAAAGATCTTTTAATAATCGTTTGTTGTATAGTAATTGTTAGGGTTTCCCCTGAAGTTTTTGAGCACAACCGGAAGGACTCGGAACAAGGATGTGTGCGGAAAGTCTGTTGAAATTTGTGAAGTGAAAGTGGGTGAATGGAGCACTTGGACCTATCCGCGCGGACTACGCGGACAGGGTTGGCGGACTGCTAGGTCGGCAGGGATGTTGCAGACGGTTTGTTCTGTAGCGGCCTGGGCGGTCTGTTCGCGCGGACTACGCGGACAACATCGGTGGTTAGCCATGCCGGCTTGTGCTCAGCAGGCAATTGGATCCCAGGAAGTAACCTGGCGGATAGCAACTCTATCCGCAGAGTCCGGCATAAAGCGGACTGAATAACTGGAGCTCGGCAGACCGGTTTGGCAGTTGCCTTGGTCTTGCTCTGGTGCAGCGGCAAGTGGAAGTCGCGGAGACCGCTAGTCTGTGCGGACTGATACTAGAGTTCGACGGGAGAGGCAGACTGGATCCAGTGTCCGCCAGTAAGTGCGGACTGGCCCTTGTGGCCAGTAGTGTGGACTTGGTTGGGTCTGAACCAAGTCCATGTTTGGCTCAGTCCGAGGAGATCGCGCAGTGGAGTGCGGACTGCTTCTCAGTCCGCCAAGCTCGGCAGAAGTGCATGTGCCTTGGTTGCGAGTTTGGGGATAAGCGGCCTGGAGGTTGTGTCCGCAACTGTGTGCGGACTGGAGCTGGAGTCCGCTGAGTCCGGTAAGTGTCTTGGTGACAAGGCTATGGACTTGGGATATGCGGACTAGTGCAGTCTGCGGGATATGCGGACTGGAGAAGTCTGCAAGGTATGCAGACTGGGATGTCTGCAGGGATATGCAGGCTAGAGCTGTCCGCAGTAAGGGCGGACTGAAGCTGTGTGTCCGCTGAGTCCGGCAGGTGCCTTTATGGCAAAGCCGTGGGCTCGGGATGTGCGGACTGAAGCCGGGTGTCTGCTGAGTTCGGCAGGTGCCTTTGTGGCAAAGCCGGGGGCTCGGGATGTGCGAACTGAAGCTGTTTGTCCACTGAGTCCGGCAGGTGCCTTGGTGGCGAGGCTGCGGGCTCGGGATAAGCGGGCTGGTGTTGTGTCAGCGGATTAGTGGACTGTTGCTGCGGAGTTCGGCTGCGGCGTTCCTGGCTTGGCCCTTGGCGACAAGGCGGACTAGTGTTGCTGTCCGGCCTTGGTGATGTCTCGGAGGTTTGACATTTGGCGACAAGGTGGACTGGTGATTGTGTCCGGCCTTGGAGAAGCTAGGCGAGCTGGCTATCTTGCACAGGCGCAGCGGACTGGAATGTATCCGCGGACTGCGGACTGGAATGTATCTGCGGACTACGAACTGGAATGTATCCGCGGACTGCGGAGAAGTCTTGCTGCGGGATGTGGCGGTTATCCTATCGGCTAGGGCAGTGACCACACTCATCATCGTGCCTATAAATAGGACCCATGTCACATCAGGAATAGCAACAAGGAACCAACTAAAGCAAGTGAATAGTAACTTGAGCCCGCACAAGTTGCTGCGGACTGCGTTTTCGTGTCTGCGCGGTTTAATTGAGTTGACTGGGTTGTGCTGTGCAGGTTGTGAGGATAGCGCTGGAAAGCCAGGACTTGGCTCTAATTGCGATCAGGGACAATGCGGACTCTGCGGTTAAGCAACAGGCGGTAAACAGTAGGTCGCGGACATCGACCAGACTGTCTTCTCTTTGGCAACTAGGTTCGGGGTTCAATAAGTCGCCTACTTCAGGCAGACTGTTCTATTCAGCATCGCAGCTTGTGCGATCTGGCAGCTAGGCGGCCTCGCGGTCAGGCGGCTTGCAGATCAGCGGCTAGAGCTAGCATTGGAATAAGGGGTAGTCCGCACGGCTTGCATTGCGGTCTGGCGACCTGGCGGACTGAGCGAACTCCACAGCAGTAGACTGGCGGCTTGTGTTTGAGTCCGCACGTCTTGTTTCTCTTGTCTTGTTTTTGTAGTCTCTGTTTTCCCTTGGGTGGTTGTTTGGTGAAGCATGTCTCTCCATGTATGTCTCGCTGTGTAGAGAAGATTGTTGTGAATCAATAAAGACTTTTGTGCTGCATGTGTTTGCTGGTTGACTGGCTTTAGTTGAGATAACCCCTGCTCACTCCAGGTTCGAGGGAAATTTTCCGCGTGATCAAGGTGTGATCTTGATAGTCCTGAGAATATTAATTTGGCGTCAGGCTATCTCGTTGACCACCTGGAGAAAATTCAACGTGGTATAAATGCCAGGTTGTTGAATTTTAACATGGTATCCGAGCTGGATTAGAGTGGATAAGCAGTGATCAACTGAAGTGGTTGTTGCTCTTGTGAAGAGGGAACCAGTGGTAGAACCACAGCAGTGGAAGATGCAAGTTGTCTTGGAATTAATCTCCTTATAGAGACGAACTTTGATAGGTGGAAGTCTTGTATGGAGAGCTTTCTTCTTGGCGAGAACCTTTAGGAGGTTATATGTGGAGCAGAAAGACAAGAGGCTACTGCTGGAAATGCTGAAGAGATGAGAGCTTGGAAGGAGACAAATGCGAAAGCGGAGTCTATTCTCAAGCAGGTCATCTCATCGGAGGTCCTGGACCACATCAGTGGATGTCGGTCAGCTATGGAGGTTTGGACTTCCCTTGATGGGTTGTTCAGGAAGGAGGTGAAGGTTGCTGTAGAGGATAGTCCTACTTCATATCAGCAAGAGAGGAGTGTGTCTCCTGGGCGTGTTGGGAAGAGTAAGGAAGGACCAAGGTGCTATAAATGCAAGAAACATGATCATCTCAGGAAAGAGTGTAAGGTTGTCTTGCTCTCGGCGAACGTAGCTCATGTTTTAGGCAAGGAGAAGAACTTTGTTGGGTCTTCAACAAGTTCTGGTGCTGATTGGATGAAGGCCAGTGATAGTGCAGCTTTCTGGCAAGAAAGACTGGGGCATATAGGGATGGACAAGATGAAAGAAATGGTGGAAAGAAGGCTCATAAGAGGCTTTCCTAGATTATCATCCTATGACGATGGTCAGGGGTGTGCGGGATGTCAGTAAAGTGAAGCCTATCGCTTTATGGTTGACAAGGCACAATCCAGATGTAAAGCACCTTTGGTGGTTGTCCATTGTGCTCTGGTTGGACCGACCGTCACCGTCAATCTTGGAGGCAGCAGGTTCATGCTGATATTGGTTGATGACTATTCAAGGTATACTTGGGTATACTTCATGAAGAAGAAGTCCAACATAATGCGCTTGTTTGTGGAGTTCAAGAAGCTTGTGGAAGGCCAGCTTGGCCTGAGGATCAAGAAGTTGAGGACAAGCATCGGTGGTGAGTTTGGCTCAACCGAGTTCTCAAACATTTGCAGGAAGCAAGGGATCCGGAAGGAGCTTTCTTGTGGACATACTTCACAGCAAGGCGGTATTACAGCTCGGATGATCCGTTGGTTAACAGAGACCTGCAAGTGTTGGCTTCAAAGTAAAGGCGTTCCTAAGGCCCTTTGTGCGGAAGGAATGGCCTGTGCTGCTCATGTCATCAATCAGATGCCTCTTAGTCCGATCTATGTGAAGACTCCTTATGAGCCGATGTTCGTGGTGAAGCCCAATGTGAAGCACATAAGGGTGTTTGGATCTACCTGCTACATATACACTCTGGTTGCTCTCAAGACGAAGCTAGTCTTTGTTGGGTATGATGAGCAGAGGAGAAGATGGAGGTGTATGGATCCTGCGATGAAGAGACTCATCGTGTTGAGAGACGTTGTCTTCGATGTGTTGACACCGTAATGAGATAGCTCTTATGTGGAGCTAGAGATGAGCAGGTCAGATGGTGGGCTGAAGGAGGCTACTGCTAAGGTTCAGGTGGAGCTGCCTGAGTCACAAGGAGCTCTAGGTTGTTCTAGCTCCGGGGCAAAGGTGTCAGGGTCAGGAAGCAGGGGGAGTGATGATCCAGGTACTTCTGGATCGAAGGCAGAGTCTTTCGTTTCAAGAAGTAGGGGGAGCAATGCTCCAAGTACTTCTGGCTCGAAGACGGAGGCTTCTTGTTCAGGAAGCAGGGGGAGCGATGTTCCAGGTAGTTCTTGTTCGAGAGCTGAGACTTCTGGTTCAGGTATCAGGGGGAGCGTTGCTCGAGGTGCTCTTGGTTCCAGTGAGGAGGCATCTTATTCAGGAAGTAAGGGGAGCATTGTTCCAGGTTTGCCCGGGAACGGAGCTGGAACAGGAGCAGCAGAGGTGGTTAGCCATGATCAGGTTCTTCGGACATCGAAGAGGATCAGTAAGCCACCAGCTCTATATAGTGATGGGAACGGAGCTGGAACAGGAGCAGTAGAGGTGGTTGAAACCAAGGCTGAAGAGGTGACTTCTCTCAGAGGTAATGAGGCTTGGGATTTTGCGCCCAAGGTTGTTGGTGATACTCCTGTGATGCATGAGTGGAGGTGGAAGCTGAAGAAGACGACAGAGGGAAGCATAGCTCCTTTTGGGAGATGCTGGAGGGCTCCCTCATGCTCCATAATATGCAGGGCGAGGACTATGTCTTGGACATTTCTTCGTAGATGCTATCGGAGGGATCAGGTGTAATGTTACGGGAGCTGCTGGAGTTATTCACCACTTCTCACTTTAAGGGGGAGTGTTGAAATTTGTGAAGTGAAAGTGGGTGAATGGAGCACTTGAACCTATCCGCGCGGACTACACAGACAGGGTTGGCGGACTGCTAGGTCGGCAGGGATGTTGCAGAAGGTTTGTTCTATAGTGGCTTGGGCGGTCTATTCACGCGGACTACGCGGACAGCAACGACGGTTAGCCAGGCTGGCTTGTACTCAGCAGGCAGTTGGATCCCAGGAAGTAAACGGGCGGATAACAACTCTATCCGCGGAGTCTGGCATGAAGTGGACTGAAGAACTGGAGCTCGGCGGACCGGTTTGGCAGTTGCCTTGGTCTTGCTCTGGTGCAGCGGCAAGTGGAAGTCGCGGAAACCGCCAGTCAGTGCGGACTGTTACTTGAGCTCGCCGGGAGAGGCGGACTGGATCCAGTGTCCACCAGTAAGTGCGGACTGGCCCATGTGGCCAGTGGTGTGGACTTGGTTGGGTATGAACCAAGTCCATGTTTAGCTCAGTCTGGGGAGATCGCGTAGTGGAGTGTAGACTGCTTCTCAGTCCGCCAAGCTAGGCAGAAGTGCATGTGCCTTGGTTGCGAGTTTTGGGATAAGCGGACTGGATGTTGTGTCCGCAACTGTGTGCGGACTGGAGCTGGATTCCGCTGAGTCTGGTAAGTGTCTTGGTGACAAGGCTATGGACTTGGGATATGCGAACTGGTGCAGTCTGCGGGATATGCGTACTGAAGAAGTCTGCAAGGTATGCAGACTGGGATGTCTGCAGGGATATGCAGGCTAGAGCTATCCGCAGTATGGGTAGACTGAAGCTGTGTGTCCGTTGAGTCCGACAGGTGGTTTTGTGGCAAAGCCGTGGGCTCGGGATGTGCGGACTGAAGCTGGGTGTCCGCTGAGACCGGTAGGTGCCTTTGTGGCAAAGTCGTGGGCTCGGAATGTGCAGACTGAAGCTGTGTGTCCGCTGAGTCCGACAGGTGCCTTGGTGGCGAGGATGTGGGCTCGGGATAAGCGGGCTGGTGCTGTGTCCGTGGATTGGCGGACTGTTGCTGCAGAGTCCCGCAGTGGCGGTCCTGGCTTGGCCCTTGGCGACAAGACGAACTTGTGTTGCTGTCCGGCCTTGGTGATGTCTCGGCGGTTTGGCCTTTGGAGACAAGGCAGACTGGCGATTGTGTCCGGCCTTGGAGAAGCTAGGCGGGCTGGCTATCTTGCACAGGCGCGACTGACTGGAATGTATCCGCGGACTGCGGAGAAGTCTTGCTGCGGGATGTCGCAGTTATCCTATCGGCTAGGGCGGTGACCACACTCATCATCGTGCCTATAAATAGGACCCATGTCACATCAGGAATAACAACAAGGAACCAACTGAAGTAAGTGAACAGTAACTTGAGCCGCACAAGTTGCTACGGACTGCGTTTTGGTGTCCGCGTGGTTTGATTGAGTTGACTGGGTTGTGATGTGCAGGTTGTGTGGATAGCGCTGGAAAACCAGGACTTGGCTCTGATTGCGGTTAGGGACAGTGCAAACTCTGCGGTTAAGCAATAGATGGTAAACAGCAGGTCGCGGACAGTGACCAGACGGTCTTCTCTTTGGCAACTTTGTTTGGGGTTCAATAAGTCGCGTGCTTTAGGCGGACTGTTCTATTCAGCATCGCAGCTTGCGCGGTCTGGAGGCTAGGCGACCTCGCGGTCAAGCAGCTTGCAGATCGTCAGTTGGAGCTTGCATTGGAATAAGGGGTAGTCCGCGTGGCTTGGGTTGCGGTCTGGCGACCTGGCGGACTGAGCGGACTCCACAGCAGTAGACCGGTGGCTTGTGCTTGAGTCCGCGCGGTTTGTTTCTCTTGTCTTGTTTTTGTAGCCTCTTCTTTCCCCTGGGTGGTTGTTTGGTGAAGCATATCTCGCCATGTATGTATCGCTGTGTAGAGAAGATTACTGTGAATCAATAAAGACACTTGTGCTGCATGTGTTTGCTGGTTGACTGGCTTTAGTTGAGATAACCCCTGCTCACTCCAGGTTCCAGGGAAATGTTCTGCGTGATCAAGGTGTGATCTTGATATTCCTGAGAATATTAATTTGGCGTCAGGCTATCTCATTTACCACATGGAGAAAATTCAACGTGGTAGAAATGCCAGGTTGTTGAATTTTAACATGGTATCAGAGCTAGATTGGAGTGGATAAGCAGTGATCAACTGAAGTGGTTGTTGCTCTTGTGAAGAGGGAACCAGTGGTAGAACCATGGCAGTAGAAGATGCAAGTTGTCTTGGAATTGATCTCCTTACAGAGACGAACTTTGATAGGTGGAAGTCTTGTATGGAGAGCTTTCTTCTTGGCGAGGATCTTTGGGAGGTTGTATGCGGAGCAGAAAGACAAGAGGCTACTACTGGCAATGCTGAAGCGATGAGAGCTTGGAAGGAGACAAATGCGAAAGCAGAGTCTATTCTCAAGCAGGTGATCTCATCGGAGCTCTTGCACCACATAAGTGGATGTCGGTCAGCTGCGGAGGTTTGGACTTCCCTTGATGGGTTGTTCAGAAAGGAGGTGAAGGTTGCTGTAGAGGATGGTCCTTCTACTTCATATCAAAAAAGAAGAGTGTTTCTCTTAGGCGTGATGGGAAGAGGAAGGAAGAACCAAGGTGCAATAAATGCAAGCAGCATGGTCATCTCAGGAAAGAGTGCAAGGTTGTCTTGCTCTCGGCGAACGTAGCTCATGTTGGAGGCAAGGATAAGAACTTTGTTGGGTCTTCAACAAGTTTTGGTGCTAATCGGAAGAAGTCCAGTGATAGTGCAGCTACTTGGCATGAAATACTCGGGCATATAGGGTTGGACAAGCTGAAAGTAATGGCGGAAAGAAAACTCGTAAGAGGCTTTCCTAGATTGTCATCCTATGGCGATGGTCAGGGGTGTGCGGGATGTCAGCAAAGTGAAGCCTATCACTTTATGGTTGATAAGGCACAATCCAGATGTAAAGCACCTTTGGAGGTTGCCACTGTGCTCTGGTTTGACCGACCATCACCGCCAGTCTTGGAGGCAGCAGGTTCATGCTGATATTGGTTTATGACTATTCAAGGTATACTTGGGTATACTTCATGAAGAAGAAGTCCAACATGATGCGCTTATTTGTGGAGTTCAAGAAGCTTGTGGAAGACCAGCTTGGCATAAGGATCAAGAAGTTGAGGACAAGCATCGGTGGTGAGTTTGGCTCAATCGAGTTCTCAAACTTTTGCAAGAAGCAAGGGATCCAGAAGGAGCTTTATTGTGGACATACTTCACAGCAAGACGGTATTGCAGCTCAGATATTTCGTTGGTTAACGGATACCTACAAGTGTTGTCTTCAGAGTAAAGGCATTCCTAAGGCCCTTTGGGTGGAAGGAATGGCCTGTGCTGCTCATATCATCAATCAGATGCCTCTTAGTCTGATCTATGTGAAGACTCCATAGGAGCTGATGTTCGGGGTGAAGCTAAGTGTGAAGCACCTAAGGGTGTTTGGATCTACCTGCTACATACACACTCCGGTTGCTCTCAAGACGAAGCTAGTCTTTGTTGGGTATGATGAGCAGAGGAGAAGATGGAGGTGTATGGATCCTGCGACGAAGAGACTCATCATGTCGAGAGACGTTGTCTTCGATGAGTTGACGCTGTATTGGGATAGCTCTTATGTGGAGATAGAGATGAGCAGGTCAGATGGTGGGCTGAAGGAGGCTGCTGCTAAGGTTCAGGTGGAGCTGCCTGAGTCACCAGGAGCTCCAGGTTGTTCTAGCTCCGAGGCAAAGGCGTCAGGGACAAGAAGCAGGGGGAGCGATGCTCCAGGTACTTCTGGCTCGAAGGAGGAGGATTCCGGTTCAGGAAGCATGGGGAGCAATGCTCCAAGTACTTCTGGCTCGAAGACGGAGGCTTCTTATTCAGGAAGCAGGGGGAGCAATGTTCCATGTAGTTCTTGTTCGAGAGCGGAGACTTCTGGTTCAGGTAGCAGGGGGAGCGTTGCTCCAGGTGCTCCTAGTTTCAGTGATGAGGCATATTTTTCAGGAAGCAAGGGGAGCATTATTCCAGGTTTGCCCAGGAATTGAGCTGGTACAGGAGCAGCGGAGGTGGTTAGCCATGATCAGGTTATTCGGAGATCGAAGAGAATCAATAAGCCACCAGCTCGATATAGTGAAGGGAACATGGAGGGCTTGGTCCCATGTTTCCTTGCTAGCCCTAAGGTCGAGCGAGTACCTTCTGGCTGTGATGACCCCACTAGAATCAGGGAGGTGGTTGACACCAATGCTGAAGAGGTGACTTCTCTCAGAGGTAATGAGGCTTGGGCTTTTGCTCCCAAGGTTGTTGGTGATACTCCTGTGATGCATGAGTGGAGGTTGAAGCTGAAGAAGAAGGCAGAGGGAAGTATGTCTCCTTTTGGGAGATGCTGGAGGGCTCCCTAACGGTCCATGATATGCGGGGAGAGGACTATGTCTTGGACATTTCTTCGTAGATGCTATCAGAGGGATCAGGTGCAAGGTTACGGGAGCTGCTGGAGTTATTCACCACTTTTCACTTCAAGGGAGAGTGTTGAAATTTGTGAAGTGAAAGTGGGTGAATGGAGCACTTGAACCTATCCGCGCGGACTACGCAGACAGGGTTGGCGGACTGCTAGGTCGGCAGGGATGTTGCAGATAGTTTGTTCTATAGCGGCCTGGGCGGTCTGTTCGCGCGGACTACGCGGACAGCAATGACGGTTAGCCAGGATGGCTTGTATTCAGCATGCAGTTGGATCCTAGGAAGTAACCGGGCAGATAATAACTTTATCCGCAGAGTCCAGCATGAAGCGAACTGAATTACTGGAGCTCGTCGGACCGGTTTGGCAGTTGCCTTGGTCTTGCTCTGGTGCAGCGGCAAGTGGAAGTTGCGGAGATCGCCAGTCAGTGCGGACTGTTACTGGAGCTCGCCTGGAGAGGCGGACTGGATCCAGTGTCCGCCAGTAAGTGCAGACTGGCCCTTGTGGCCAGTGGTGTGGAATTGGTTGGGTCTAAACCAAGTCCATGTTTGGCTCAGTCCGGGGAGATCACGCAGTGGAGTGCGGATTGCTTCTCAGTCCGCCAAGCTCGACAGAAGTGCATGTGCCTTGGTTGCGAGTTTGGGGATAAGCAGACTGGAGGTTGTGTTCGCAACTGTGTGCGGAATGGAGCTGGAGTCCGCTGAGTCCGGTAAGTGTCTTGGTGACAAGGCTATGGACTTGGGATATGCGGACTGGTGCAGTCTGCGGGATACATGGACTGGAGAAGTATGTAAGGTATGCAGACTGGGATGTCTGCAGGGATACGCAGGCTAGAGCTGTCCGCAGTATGGGCATCCTGAAGCTGTCTGTCCGCTGAGTCCGACAGGTGCCTTTGTGGCAAAGCCATGTGGTTGGGATGTGCGGACTGAAGCTGGGTGTCCGCTGAGTCCGACAGGTGCCTTTGTGTCAAATCCATGGGCTCGGGATGTGCGGACTGAAGCTGTGTGTCCGCTAAGTCCGGCAGGTGCCTTGGTGGCGAGGCTGCGGGCTCGGGATAAGTGGGTTGGTGCTGTGTCCGTGGATTGGCGGACTGTTACTGCGGAGTCCGGCTGTGGCGGTCCTGGCTTGGCCCTTGGTGACAAGGCGGACTGGTGTTGCTGTCCGGCCTTGGTGATGTCTCGGCGGTTTGGCCTTTGGAGAGAAGGCGGACTGGCGATTGTGTCCGGCCTTAGAGAAGCTAGGCGGGCTGGCTATCTTGTACAGGCACGGCGTACTGGAATGTATCCGCGGATTTTGGATAAGTCTTGCTGCGGAATGTGGCGGTTATCCTATTGGCTAGGGCAGTGACCACACTCATCATCGTGCCTATAAATAGGACCGATGTCACATCAGGAATAACAACAAGGAACCAATCAAAGTAAGTGAACAGTAACTTGAGCCCGCACAAGTTGCTATGGACTGCGTTTTGATGTCCACGCGGTTTGATTGAGTTGACTGGGTTGTGCTGTGTAGGTTGTGCGAATAGCGCTGGAAAGCCAGGAGTTGGCTCTGATTGCGGTCAGGGACAGTGCAGACTCTACGGTTAAGCAACAGATGGTAAACAGCAGGTCGCAGACAGTGACCTGACGGTTTTCTCTTTGGCAACTTGGTTCGGGGTTCAATAAGTCGCATGCTTCAGGCGGACTGTTCTATTCGGCATCGCAGCTTGTGCGGTCTGGCGGCTAGGCGACCTAGCGGTCATGCGGCTTGCAGACCGACGGCTTGTGTTTGAGTCAGCACGGCTTGTTTCTCTTGTCTTGTTTTTGTAGTCTCTGCTTTCCCTTGGGTGGTTGTTTGGTGAAGCGTGTCTCGCCATGCATGTCTCGCTGTGTAGAGAAGATTGCTGTGAATCAATAAAGACACTTGTGCTGCATGTGTTTGCTGGTTGACTGGCTTTAGTTGAGATAACCCCTGCTCACTCCAGGTTCCAGGGAAATTTTTTGCGTGATCAAGGTGTGATCTTGATAGTCCTGAGAATATTAATTTAGCGTCAGGCTATCTCCTTGACCACCTGGAGAAAATTCAACGTGGTAGAAATGCCAGGTTGTTGAATTTTAACATGGTATCAGAGCTGGATTGGAGTGGATAAGCAGTGATCAACTGAAATGGTTGTTGCTCTTGTGAAGAGGGAACCAATGGTAGAACCATGGCAGTGGAAGATGCAAGTTGTCTTGGAATTGATCTCCTTACAGAGACGAACTTTGATAGGTGGAAGTATTGTATGTAGAGCTTTCTTCTTGGTGAAGATCTTTGGGAGGTTGTATGCGGAGTAGAAAGACAAGAGGCTACTACTGGCAATGCTGAAGAGATGAGAGCTTGGAAGGAGACAAATGCGAAAGCAGAGTCTATTCTCAAGCAGGTGATCTCATCGGAGCTCTTGGACCACATCAGTGGATGTCGGTCAGCTGCGGAGGTTTGGACTTCCCTTGATGGGTTGTTCAGGAAGGAGGTGAAGCTTGCTGCAGAGGATGGTCCTTCTACTTCATATTAACAAAAGAGGAGTGTTTCTCCTAGGCATGATGGGAAGAGGAAGGAAGGACCAAGGTACAATAAATGCAAGCAGCTTGGTCATCTCAGGAAAAGAGTGCAAGGTTGTCTTGCTCTCGGCGAACGTTGCTCATGTTGGAGGCAAGGAGAAGAACTTTGTTGGGTCTTCAACAAGTTTTGGTGCTGATCGGATGAAGTCCAGTGATAGTGCAGCTACTTGGCATGAAAGACTCGGGCATATAGGGATGGACAAGCTAAAAACAATGGCAGAAAGAAGACTCGTAAGAGGCTTTCCTAGATTGTCATCCTATGGCGATGGTCAGGGGTGTGCGGGATGTCAGCAAAGTGAAGCCTATCGCTTTATGGTTGATAAAGCACAATCCAGATGTAAAGCACCTTTGGAGGTTGTCCATTGTGCTCTGGTTTGACCGACCATCACCGCCAGTCTTGGAAGCAGCAGGTTCATGCTGATATTGATTTATGACTATTCAAGGTATACTTGGGTATACTTCATGAAGAAGAAGTCCAACATAATGCGCCTGTTTGTGGAGTTCAAGAAGCTTGTGGAAGAACAGCTTGGCCTGATGATCAAGAAGTTGAGGACAAGAATCGGTGGTGAGTTTGGCTCAACCGAGTTCTCAAACTTTTGCAGGAAGCAAGGGATCTGGAAGGAGCTTTCTTGTGGACATACTTCACAGCAAGGCGGTATTGTAGCTCAGATATTTCGTTGGTTAACGGATACCTGCAAGTGTTGGCTTCAGAGTAAAGGCGTTCCTAAGGCCCTTTGGGCGGAAGGAATGGCCTCTGCTGCTCATGTCATCAATCGGATGCCTCTTAGTCCGATCTATGTGAAGACTCCTTATGAGATGATGTTCGAGGTGAAGCAAGGGGAGAATTATTCCAGGTTTGCCTGGTAATGGAGCTGGTACAGGAGCAGCGGAGGTGGTTAGCCATGATCTGGTTCTTCAGAGATCAAAGAGGATCAATAAGCCACCAGCTCGATATAGTGAAGGGAACATGACAGACTTGGTCCCATGTTTCCTTGCTAGCCCTCAGTCGAGCGAGTACCTTCTAGCTGTGATGACCCCACAAGAATCAAGGAGGTGGTTGACACCAAGGCTGAAGAGGTGACTTCTCTCAGAGGTAATGAGGCTTGGGTTTTTGCTCCCAAGGTTGTTGGTGATACTCCTGTGATGCATGAGTGGAGGTTGAAGCTGAAGAAGAAGACAGAGGGAAGTATGCCTCCTTTTGGGAGATGCTGGAGGGCTCCCTCATGGTCCATGATATGCGGGGAGAGGACTATGTCTTGGACATTTCTTCGTAGATGCTATCGGAGGGATCAGGTGCAAGGTTACAGTAGCTGCTGGAGTTATAGCAACGGGTCAGGTGGAACCGTACCCGATCTATGTCATTCGGTTAAAGAGACCTAAAGTTACTTGGCACTTACCGTTGGCATAGATGGAGGGTCTTAGGCAGTGGCCAGAAAGACCAGATTGCTCACGAGATATTGCCGTCCTGGGGACGGTGGTGAGTCCGCGGACTTTGACCGTGATCACCGAGAATGTGCCCTGAGAGCACGGGGCGGGTGGCCATGCGTGCCAATGCCTGTGATGCAATGTATTTATATACTGCTTGGTTGTGCTAATAAAGTGCAGGGAAGGAACATCGCCGCCCCGAATTGGGGGCGAGATCGTTATAATTTGGTCAGCATGGCTGACCGTTGCTTTGGTTTGCCACCGTTGCGGTGGATTGTGCTTGCAGGTGCTGCGAAGTCGAGCGGTAAATAGCGGGCTAAAGCCCAAGTTGCTGAGCCGGCCCTCGAAGGCCTAATTTTTGAGTGTTTTCTTTTATTCATGTATGGCTGGCCTGCATGCCGAGGTCTGAAGACATGTAATTTGAGAAAAACTCATGGATGAGTATTTCCACGAGTTTACTAGGTTGGGTCGGTATGCTAGCTCTACCATCGTGGATGAGGAGCGTAAGACCAACCGTTTCTACGAAGGTCTAAGAGATGAATTGAGGCTACTACTCTCGGGGCTGATGACGCAGGGTTTCTTGACCTTGGTCAACACGACCCGATCCATGGAGAAGGACATGAAGAATGTTCAAGCGAAGAAAAGCCTTGGTGATAAGAAGTCTGAGTTCAAGGTGCCGGCTAACTCAAAGTTTGGGCACCGTAAGTTCTTTAAGAAGGCTAGGACTTCAGGTCCAGCTCCTTCTTCCGGTGCTTCTGGGGCGACTACGGGTCGGACCCCAGGAGCATGTTTTACTTGTGGGAAGCCGGGGCACTTTGCCCATGACTGTTGGAGCGGACGTCCCAAGTCCGAGAGGAAGCCGGGAGCAACTTATGAAGAGAAGGGCAAGGCAGTGGAGTCAACCGCGTCCCATTATGCTCCGGCTCAACCAAGGGTTTATAATCTTGGCCAACAGGAGGCCATCAAACAAGCAGATGTGGTGACATGTACGATTTAATTTGTAGCAAGTTAAGTTTCTTTAAATACTTGATATGCGTACGTTACCTTACCACTGCTTGTTTAGGATTTATTTTGATTTGTGAGTTTTCGGCGAGAGCACTCTTTGATACGTGAGCTCCACACTCCTTGTCCGAAGGATTCATATCGCACATCGGAGTACCTTCTTCGATGGCGAAGGACAAGTTGGATGTTTTGTTACCGAATGGGTGTTCGATGCGCGCGGATAAAATCTGCAGTGTTAAGATTCGCATTGGGAATCAAGAGTTCGATCTGCAAGCGTCATTACTACCGTTGGTGGAGTTCGACGTTATATTTGGCATGGACTGACTCTCGGAGCAGCAAGCCTATATTGATTGCGGTCGCAATGAAGTCAAGTTGAGAGCAAGTCGTGAGACGACTTTTATGGGCTTGAAAGGCTCAAGCAAGATGTTGATGTCTGCTCTTCAGGTGGTGAAGGCGGTTTGTGCTGGTGCAGAGCTGTTCTTTACACTAGTGGAGGTTGCAAAGCCAAAGCCTACGTTCGATAGTATTTCAGTGGCAGCTGAGTACCCTGATGTGTTCCTCGCAGATCTTCCTGGAGCCCCGCCTCAATGGGAGATAGATTTCACTATTGAGCTAGTGCCAGGTGCAAAGCCTGTGTCACGATCTCCGTATCGGCTAGCGCCTAACGAAATGGCGGAGCTGAAGGTGCAACTTCAAGAGTTGTTGGAGCAAGGGTTTGTGCGTACAAGTTCGTCACCTTGGAGCGCACCGGTCCTCTTTGTAAAGAAGAAGGATGGGAGCTTGAGACTTTGTATTGATTATCGGGAGTTAAACAAGCTAATAGAAAAGAACAAGTACCCAATCCCAAGGATCGATGATCTTTTTGATCAGTTGGTCGGCTCGACGGTGTACTCTAAGTTGGATCTCAAGTCTGGTTACTATCAGCTGAGGATAAGGGAGAGTGATATCCCTAAGACAACGTTCAGTACAAGATACGTGCATTACGAGTTTACGGTCATGCCGTTTGGGCTGACGAATGCGCCGTCAGTGTTCATGAATTTGATGAACAGGACCTTCATGGAGTACTTGGACCATTTTGTGATCGTCTTCATCGACGATATTTTGGTGTACTCGCAGAGTGAGGAAGATCACTTCAGGCATCTTCATTTGGTTTTGGAGACGCTAAGGAGGAATCAATTATATGCAAAGTTCTCGAAGTGCGAGTTTTGGTTGTCCTCAGTGGCGTTCCTCGGTCATATAGTGAGTGGGGAAGGTATTGCAGTGGATCCGACAAAGATTGTTGCGATATGAGAGTGGCCTGAGCTTTCTATGGTAGCGGAAGTCCGGAGCTTTCTGGGGCTTGCCGGCTATTATAGGCGCTTCGTAGAGAACTTCTCGCGGATAGCGTTACCTCTCACTACTTTGATGAGGAAGGAGCAGAAGTTCGTTTGGACGTCGGAGTGCGCGCAAGCTTTTGAGGAGTTGAAATGTCGGTTGACCACGACGCCTGTGTTGAGTTCGCCGAGTGGGACCGAAGGTTATGAGATTTATAGCGATGCTTCGGGCAGTGGTTTGGGTTGTGTGCTGTTACAACATGGAAGCGTTATAGCATATGGCTCGAGACAGCTGAAGGTGCACGAGAGGAACTATCCGGTCCATGACTTGGAGTTAGCGGCCGTGATTTTTGCCTTGAAGCTGTGGAGACATTATTTGTACGGTGTGAAGATTGATATTTACACTGATCACAAGAGCCTGAAATATTTGATTGATCAGAAAGATCTGAACATGCGACAGCATAGATGGATGGAGTTCCTACGGGACTATACATTCAAGATCTACTACGTGCCTGGTAAAGGCAATGCGGTTGCGGACGCGTTGAGTCGTCGGGCCCCAGCTCAAGCCAATTGGCTGTCGGTCCATGACGAGCGGTTAGTTCGGGAGTTAGAGGCGTTGGAGATCTTTTGCGTTGATAAGCAATCAAGTGCTGAAGCAGTATTGAATTGGACTGAAGTCCAATATGACCTGGCTGATCGGATTCGGAAGGCGTTGGATATGGATGTCCACATAAAGCAACTCATGATAGAGGCTCTGGATGGGTTAAATTCCCAATTCATTGTGGAGGACGGATTACTTTGGAAAGACGGTCGTCTGTGCGTCCCAAGCGTGGGCAATTTGCAGGTGGAATTGTTGTACGAGGCACATCATATCAAGTACTCAATTCACCCGGGGAGCACGAAGATGTACCGCGATGTTAAGAAATTGTTTTGGTGGCCAGGACTGAAAAAGGACGTGGCGCTCTACGTGGCGAAGTGTCAAACTTGCACCTTAGTGAAGACGAAATTCCAAAAGCCGGGAGGATTCTTGAAATCCTTGCCTATTCCGGAGTGGAAGTTCGACGACATTACTATGGACTTTGTGCACGGGTTGCCAATGTCGCAAAAGGGGAATGACGCCATTTGGGTGGTCGTAGATCGCCTAACGAAGGTGTCGCATTTCATTCCGCATAGGAAGGATGATCCGGTTGAGAAATTGGCAAAGTTGTATGTAGATAATATTGTGCGGCTTCATGGTGTGCCCCGCAGCATCGTGAGTGACCGAAATGGGCGATTCACGTCCAATGATTGGAGGCTGGTGCAGTAGATGTTGGGAACAAAGCTGAGTTTTGGCACAGCCTTTCATTCGCAAATGGATGTGCAGACCGAGAGGATCAATAGGACAATGGAAGACATGCTTCACATGTGTGTCCTGGACTTTGGAAAGCAATGGGAAGATGACCTATACTTGGTGGAATTCACGTACAACAATAGCTACCATGCGAGCATTCAAATGACGCCCTTCGAGGCCCTTTATGGTAGAAAATGTCGCACGCCGTTGTCCTGGTTGGAAACGGGTGAATCAAAGTTATATAAGCGGCTAGAGGTGGAGGATGCTACTTATTTGGTGAGAACCATTCGGGAGAGGTTGTTAATCGCTCAGGACCGCCAGACTAAGTACTATAATGCCAAGCACAGGAACGTGGAGTTCGCTGTTGGCGATTGGGTGTACTTGAAGATCAAGCCGTTCAAGGGTGTCTCGCGGGTGTGGAGCTTGAAGAAGCTAAGCCCGAGGTACCTTGGACCATTTGAGGTTCTGGAGCGGATTGGTGAAGCTGCATACCGTTGAAGCTGTCTGTGGAGCTTAGTGGTATACATGATGTATTCTATATATCAGTGCTATGGAAGGCGGTGCAAGAGCCTACGCAAGTGATCGCGGTTGATCAAGTGCCGGTTGATAGTGGGTTGATGACAAAGGTTGTTGGGTACATTGGTTTAAATATACCTGATTTGAAGAAGCCTCACCCAACTCAATGATATACATCAAAATGTATTTGATGTGTTTTTGAGTTACTTGTGCAGGTTAAGTATTTGCAGGAATGAAGCAAAAAGTTTCTAAGTCCATGTGTCGACACCCAGAGTGAAAGTGTCGACACTTAAGAAGACTTGTTTCGACACCCAGGCAAGCAGTGTCGACACTTGGAGTCATTGTGTCGACACCAGGGATGCTGAGTCGACACCAGACAGAAAGTGTCGACACAAGGAGCTGTGTCGACACTCAGTAAAGAAAAGACAGTGAAGCTATGTCGACACTTAATAGTTGTGTCGACACCCAGTGAAGCTGTGTCGACACTTAACAGTTGTGTCGACACCCAGTGAAGCTGTGTATACATCAGAAAGTGTCGACACTTGGAGCTGTGTCGACACTCAGCAAAAGTTAGCAGAGACTAAGTATAAGTGTCGACACCCAGAACAATGTGTCGACACTCAATAAAAGAGTCAGCATTTGAAGAAAGTGTCGACACTTAGAACAATGTGTCGACACACAACAGAAGAGTCAACACTTAAAGAAAGTGTCGACACTAGACAGTATGTGTCGACACTCAGCTGAAGACTCTGCACTTGAAGAAAGTGTCGACACATGGAGCTGTGTCGACACTTAGTGAAGAACAGCAAGATCAACAAATTATTCTAAGTACAAGTGTCGACACTATGGGAATGTGTCGACACTCAGCTGAAGTCTCAACAAGAAGAAGAATGTGTCGACACAAGGAGCTGTGTCGACACTCAGCAAGTATCAACACTGAAGACATGTGTCGACACCAAGAAGTAGTGTCGACACTTAACAGATTCAACACATGAAGATGTGTCGACACAAAGGAGATGTGTCGACACTTAGAAGACTTCAGCAAAATACAGAAGATCAAGTACTTGTGTCGACACTAAATCTCAGTGTCGACACATAAAGAAGAAACAGTGTCGAGACATAGAATCTACAACACAAGAAGTTGTGTCGACACCTTGTAGACTTGTGTCGACACTTACACAACTTGTGTCGACACTTGGTCCATAAGTGTCGACACTTAAAGACAGAAAGTCTCGACACTATCAGACAGTTAGAGAATTTTCAAGAACTGACTGGATGACTTGACAGCTGCCGTTCCAGCCGGTCCACAGCACTTGTCAGAGTTGTCAGAAAGGAGTTATGAACCGGACCAGCCGATTACCATGAAGAAGGCCTATAAATAGGCTTATGCAGTCTACAGAAATCAGTTGTTGATGATTGATGAAGTGGTTCAAGTGATCATTCACAAGAGGAACACACAAGAAGATCTAGCTTTCAAGTGAAGATCTAAGAAGTTGGAGAGAGAGAGCTCCATCCAAGAAATCAGTTGTTGGAACCAGACTGAGAAGAAGGGTTCAGATCTACTCCGAACCTTAAGTAGCAGAGATCAAGGATCAATTACAGAAGGAGTCAATCTTATTGAGTTCTACTTTCAAGAAGCTTTGAAGAAAGCTAAGTCAGATTGAGTCCAGCTGAGTTCTTCCAAGAACTCATCAAGAATCTCACAACTTATCTCTCTTTCATCTGAGTTGTTGAGTTTATACTTTTTGTATTCATTATAACTTGTAGGATCCTTTGGATCTAAGTTTTGTAAGCCTGTAATTATAAAGGCTGAGTGTAGGGCTTTGGGAGCCTGAGTGTAGGAGATTGGAATCTCTGAGTGTAGGCCTTTTGTGGCTGAGTGTAGGCCTTGGTGGCTGAGTGTAGGCCTTTGTGGCTGAGTGTAGGCTTTGTGGAAAAGCTGAGTTGTAGGGCCTTGGGCCTGAGGTGTAGGAGCCTGTTTTGGGTTCTGAGATAGTGGAGTAGTTTGGCCGAATCTAGTACACTGCTAGATAGACGAAGGGGGAAAGTGGATGTACCCAAAGCTTGGGGAACCACTATAAAACTCTGTGTCTGCTGTGATTGTGGTTTGCTGTGAATGCTGTGTGATTGCTGTGCAAAAGTAGATATAAATCTGTGTTAGAAACTGATTGCTGCCATAAAAAGTTAAAAAGAATTTGGTCACCTATTCACCCCCCTCTAGGTGTTTAGGTACTATATCTTTCAAGTGGTATCAAAGCGAGGTTCCTCAAAAAGGACTAACAGTCTGAGGAGATCCTGATTGGCAGTTTCAGTCTAAGTCAAATTACAGATTCAAGAAAATCAAGAACCATGGGTTCCATAGATAATCACAAGGAATTGGGATCCATGAAATTACCTATATGTAGGAAAGAGAGTTTTGGGATCTGGAAGGAAAGGGTAAGGCTGTTTATGGAAGCCTCAGACCCTAGGATTTATATCACAGTCAAAGAGGGGCCATATGTGCCTATGAAGATATCAGTTCTAGATGCAAATCAGAGAACACCAAAGGATTTCTCTGAAATGACAAAGGATGAGATTGTCCTAGCCACCATGGACAAAAGGGCTCAAAACATTATAGTGAGTGCCATAGATGATGCAACTTTTCAAAATCTTATACACTGTAAGACAGCCAAAGAGATGTGGGATACTCTTATTGTGTATATGGAGGGTTCTGAAGAAGTAAGACAAGACAGAAAATCCTTGCTAAATCAAGAGTATGAAAGTTTTAGACAAGGAAAGGGTGATAGCATAACTGAGTGCTATAAGAAGTTCTATAGGATAGTGAATGAACTCATGTCTTATGGAAGAGAGTTCAGTAATTATGAACTCAATGACAAGTTTTTAAGGTCCCTAACTAAAGATTGGGACACCAAGATCTGTACCATTAGAGAAATGGCTAAGTTGGGAGAAATTCCTCCACCTACACTGTTTGGCAAATTGTTGTCATATGAAATGCAGTTGACAGTGAGGAAAGAGGAGGAGAAATCAACAAGAAATGAACATAAGGAAAGAACAGTAGCTGAAAGATATGGTACCTAAACACCTAGAGGGGGGGGGGGTGAATAGGTGACCTAATCCTTTTTGAGTTTTGTTTGGCAGCACAACAGCTATTTCACAGAATTCTACAGCTAACAGCAATTACAGCATAAACACAGTAATTTCACAGCACAGCACAGAAGACACACTGATTTATAGTGGTTCCCCAATCTTTGGGTACATCCACTTTCCCCCTTCGCCTATCTAGCAGTGTACTAGATTCGGCCAAACTTCTCCACTAACTCAGAACCAAACTAGGTTCCTACCTCAGGCCCAAAGCCTTACACTCAGCCAAAAGGCCTACACTCAGCCACCTAGGCCTACACTCAGCCAATTAAGGCCTACACTCAGAGTTCTTCAACTCCTACACTCAGGCAACCAAGCCCTACCCTCAGCCTTTATAAAATAGGCTTACAATTCTCTCAGATCCAAAGGATCCTACAAGTTAAAATAGAAAGTACAATAGTTAACTCTACAACTCAGAAAACAGGAGAGGAGTTGAGAGATTCTTGAAGAGTTCTTGGAAGAACTCAGTTAGATCCAAACTGACTTAGCTTCCTTCAAAGCTTCTTGATTAGAACTGAATTAGTCTGAATCTTCTGCAGTTGTTCCTTAACCTCTGCTTCTTGAAATCCAGATGACTCTGAATTCTTCTTCTCAGCCTAAGTTCCAAAGACTGAATACTTAGTTGGAGCTCTCTCTCTCCAACTTCTTGGATCTGCTGATGCACAGCAAGATCTTCTTGTGTTGATACTCAATATACCACTCCAAAGATCTGAACTCTCTCTGTACAAACTTTGTCAACCACTTCTATATTACTTCAACAATCAATCTCTTAATCTCTATATGATCAATCTTTATCTGTAAACTATGGGTGCCTATTTATAGGCTTCCTTCATGGTAACCGGCTGGTCCGGTTCATAACAGACTTCTGATATCACTGATAGTTGATGTAGACCGGCTGGATCGGCAGCTGTCTTGTCAACCAGTCACTTCTTGAAATTCTTCTAACTGTCAGATAGTGTCGAGACTTTCTGTTCTTAAGTGTCGACACTTATAGGCCAAGTGTCGACACATGTTGTATAAGTGTCGACACAAGTCTACAAGGTGTCGGCACAATTCCTTGTATGTCTCGACACAGTTTCTTCTGCATGTGTCGACACTGAAATTGAGTGTCGACACAAGTACTTGTACTTCATTCTGCAACTGTATTCTTCTAAGTGTCGACACAACTCCTTTGTGTCGACACAACTTTATGTGTTGAAACTGTCAAGTGTCGACACTGCTTCTTGGTGTCGACACAAGTCTTCACTTTTGTTTCTTCAGCTGAGTGTCGACACATTCCCTTAGTGTCGACACTTGTACTTAGAATATTTTGTAACTTTTCTGATCTTTGCTAAGTGTCGACACAGCTCCTTGTGTCGACACTTACTTCAAGTGTAGAGTCTTCAACTAAGTGTCGACACATTGTGCTGAGTGTCGACACTTTCTTCAAGTGTTGACTCCTCTGGTTGTGTGTCGACACATTGTGCTGAGTGTCGACACTTTCTTTAAATACTGAGTCTTTAGCTAAGTGTCGACACATTGTGCTGGGTGTCGACACTTACTTCAAGTGCTGACTCTTCTGCATAGTGTCGACACATTGTGTGGAGTGTCGACACTTGTACTTAGATTCTGCAGACTTTTGCTGAGTGTCGACACTTACTTCAAGTGTCGACACTTTCTGGTGTTGACTCAGCTCTTCTAGGTGTCGACACTTCTGCTAAGTGTCGACACAGCTTTTCTGCATTCTTTTACACTGAGTGTCGACACAGCTCCAAGTGTCGACACTTTCTGACTGGTGTCGACACTTCTTCCCAGGTGTCGACACAATGACTCCAAGTGTCGACACTGCTTGTCTGGGTGTCGACACAAGCTTTCACAAGTGTCGACACTTTCCCTCTGGGTGTCGACACATGGACTTAGAACTTTTAGCTTCAGTCCAGTGTATTCCTAACATGCACAAGTAACTCAAACAAACATCAAATACACTATGATGTATATCATTGAGTTAGGTGAGGCTTCTTCAAATCAGGTACATTTGACCAATGTACCCAACAATCTCCCCCTATTTGGAGAAGTCATAACCCTTAGTCAATGATATACAACACTCATAATTAAAAAATTATAAAATGAAGTAAAACAGATATATGACAACAGAGTTAAACTTAAACATGTAATAAAGCACACATGTATACTCATTCAGCATTACAGAACAAACAAGAATTAGACACATTCTACTGAACAATCATGAAATATATATTTATCAAAAATTGTTCATACATTGTTGTTAATACACTTTCAATGATTTACACAAAATGTTTGATTACAACATTCTTCAGTTTTAATCTTAGTCTAATTCTGCTCTGGTTCTTTAATGACTATGCCTTTTCCAGCTTGCACTTTGGCTTTCACAGCAGCAGCAGCAGCAGGCTCAGCTTCAGCAGGCTTCTTCCCTTTGGAGTCCTTCTTCTTCTGTTCTTCAGCCTTGATCTTTTGCCTTTCAAAATAATGATAGGGCTTAGGAAAGTACTTGCTAGGCTCCACAGCTGTAGGAGGTAGCTTTCCTAACTTAGCCTTTCTTCTATATTGGACAATTGCTTCCTGCCTACTCTCATGTTTCCTCCATTCAGCCTCTGAGAACCACTTGTGCCTCGCATGGGCATTGTCCTTGGCTGCTTTCCATGCAGTGAGAATGATGTTCCTAGAAGTAGGGCTCCACTGTTCAAAATCAGGTTTTTGTTCAGCAAGTTCCCTGAACTTCTTCTTTGATAGCCTAGTCTCTTCTTCTTTGTCCAAAGCCTCTTGCATAGCAGCTGTGATAGGTTGAACAACCTTTTCCAGAATAACATTGGGCTTGCCAGCAGTTGGACTATACATTGTGCTTATATCTGCATGAATCATTTCAAAATCTGGAGGTGGATAGATTACATCAGCCACTGCCTGTTGCTCACCTCCAAGATATGTTCCTTGAATACCAGATTCAGCTACTTCATTGTCATCACACAGGGGAGGATATCCAAGTGTAGCCCTGATTGAATTTGAAATCCATTTGGCATGCTCAGAACTTGCCTTGACTAACACTCTCTCCCCCTTTATGACTTCTTGGGCTACATGATCTCTCACATCATCTTTCTGGAACCTTATTTGGCTGTCCAAATATCTTATGCCCTCTTTAAAGAAAGGTCTTAGCTTGGTAAGCTGTTCAGAAATGACCTTCTGGGAGTCCTTGATGGCAGTCTTGACAGCAGTTAGTTCAGCTTGAAAGAGTTTATCAAAATCAGCTTTGGCAGCAGCAGAGGAGGTTGATGGTTCATCAGACTTTTTCTTGAGTTCAGTGACTATTGCATTGTGAGATGCAGTCAAGTTATCATTCATCCTGAGTTGATTCTCCAGCACATAGCCTTGCTTGAGTGCTATATCTTCTACTTTCTCTTTGATTGTTTCTTGATATTTAGCCAGATAGACCACTGCATGAGCACCCTTTGTAAAACAATCAGTCATCTCCTTTTTATTAAGGTTCATTTCAAACCTTATTGACTTTATTTCCTGTCCCAGATCAGATTGTAGTGCCTTGTGCCCTTCATCAACATAAGTTTCTAAAGCTTTCCTTTGTTCATCCATCTTGATTTGCATTGCAAGCAGTAGAGCACTGTAATCAGTGGATGGAGCTTGTTGAACTAAGGAGTGTTGAGCAACTGTTTGTAGAGCCTTCTTATAGCTCTGGCTCCTTCTCTTGAATACAAAGAATTTCTTCTTCTTAGCTTGCTCAGCTTCATCATCCTCAGACTCTGATGTACTGTCTATATCCACCCTATCCTTAGGGCTGGATTGTTTTACAGTGTGCACATCTTGTGCCTTCTCAGTATCTAGCCTTATAGGCTCTTCTTGAATATCCAAATTCTCCCCCTCAGCAGCAGCATCCTTCACTGCATCAGCAGCATGCTTTTCCATATCAAAATCATCCTGATCTAAATTCAGAAATAGATCTTCCATTGTGTATTCTGTTGGAGAATGTGCAGGAGATGTACTGGTTTCATCAGCTACAACAGATGTGTCTTGGAGAACAACATCTGGTTCTTGAGTTGCTGGCTGATTTTGCTGATGGTCATCAGACAAATCAGAATTTATTATAGAAAAATTCAAAGTATTAAGGTCAACAAGTACCTCTTGAATGAGGAGGGTGGCTTGCTCACTCTCCAGTGTAGATGGTTCTGCTACACCTGGAAGCTCCCCCTGGATGTCAGCTGGCTCCTGAGGAGCAGGTGACTTTTCTGCAGCCTTATCCATTGGACTATCAGGAGTGAAGACCACATGTTCTTCACTGCCTGAGCTGCTGGATGGCTCTTGAGGCACAGCAGCAGTCTTCCTCTTCTTCCTGGGAGGAGAGTCTTTCTTAGAAGCTTGTTTCTCAGGGGTGGTCAATTCCTTTGACACCAGCACCCTTTCCCATCTAGAGAATATCCTTGAGTCCATTCTCCTCATGTGATTGATTTTTGTTCCTGCAGCAGAGCTCATTACCTCTGGAATTGATCCAGCCAGGTAGAGACTTAGTATCCTGCCCAGATTGGGCTTCTTCAGACTTTCTTTTACTTTCTCAAAGACAATCATAGACCAGTCTGTCTTAAGGTTGAAGATGATTCTGGTCATGATACTGAACATAGAGGCTGACACCCTGTCATGCCCTCCTGGTTTGCTTAGAAGAACCTTGCCTACAACTTCAGACAGGAATTTGCCTTGATTGTTCATCCCCTTCCTGTTGAAAACTGATCCTATTTTCATCTTAGGATCAAGACCACACCAAGTGAGTGCTTCTCTAGTCTTAGATGTGGTCACTTCCTCTTCTTCTTGAATCTTAGGTAGCTGAAGTACCTTTCTCAAAGACTTGGGTGAAACCTTGACCTTGGTTCCATGCACTCTGGATTTGATTCTGGATCCAGAGTCGTCCACAGTTGCTCCAGTAAGAAATTCAATCACTTCTTTCTTCCATATCTTGGTTGGCTCTGAAACCAAGTATTCCAGTCCTGAATTGCTGACTAGGGTTATCACTGATTTGATTTCCTGATCACCGTCGTCGAATGCGCCTCGCACGAGCTCATAGCCTTCGTTTACGTTCTCTTCCAGCTTGGGAGCCATTAGGGTTTTGAGAATTAGTCTTTAGAGAAGAGAAATGTCAACACAGGAGTTTAGTCTCGAAACTCTGAAAGCGTGTCGACAAACACAAACAGAACCCTATTTATACCTTTCTTGTTTGAAGACGAACAGGCGGGATGAATTTCTAAAGATGTGTCGACACTGCCAATAAGTGTCGACACTGACTTATAATGTCTCGACACACATGTGTCGACACAAGTTTAGTCAACAGATTTTATGTGTCGACACTTGGTTAAGTGTCGACACCACTATACTCGACATGTAGTCGAGACTTTACTTAGAAAAATTCTGAGTAAAACTTAAGTGTCGACACTTTATTGGATGTGTCGACACCTACTCGACATGTGTCGACACTAACATTCTGAAGTGTCGACACTAACTTCCTAGATGTGTCGACACCATTTTCCTGAAGTGTCGACACTTACTATTCTGTGTCTACATAGACTTGTCTATGTGTCGACACCTTTTTACTTAGCCAAATTATGTTCTGTATACTTAATCTAAGTTTATCATACCTAGTTCAATTTTGAACCTATTAAACTTAGCTTCATCTAAGGGCTTAGTGAACATATCTGCTATCTGATTATCAGTTCTAACATATTCAAGTGCAATATCATTTCTTTCTACATGCTCCCTAAGAAAGTGATATTTAATCTCAATATGTTTAGTTCTACTATGTGATACAGGGTTGTTAGCTATTGAAATAGCACTAGTAGAATCACAATAAAGTGGAGTTCTACTTACCTAACATCCATAGTCTTCTAGCTGATGTTGAATCCACAGAAGTTGAGCACAGCAACTTCCTGCAGCTACATATTCTGACTCAGCTGTGGAGATGGCCACACTGGTTTGCTTCTTACTACTCCATGAAATGAGTCTTCCACCTAGGAATTGACAGGATCCAGTTGTGCTCTTTCTATCTTCTTTGCATCCTGCAAAGTCTGCATCTGAATAGCCTGTTAGATTAAAATCTCCATTCCTAGGGTACCAGAGGCCTAGATAGGGTGTGCCCTTTAGATATCTCAAGATTCTCTTGACTGCAGTCAAGTGAGATTCTTTGGGGCAGGCTTGATACCTGGCACAAACACATGTAGCATACATAATGTCAGGCCTACTTGCAGTCAAATATAGTAGGGAGCCAACTATCCCTCTATACAAGGTTTCATCTACAGGTTTCCCTGCATCATCCTTGCTTAGAGACATACTTGACCCCATAGGAGTCTTCATGGTACTGGAGGAATCCATACCATATTTCCTTATGAGTTCTAGGGTGAACTTAGACTGACATATGGATAGACCACTTTCAGTCTGTTTAACTTGGAGACCCAAGAAAAACTTCAGTTCTCCCATACTACTCATTTCAAATTGACTCTGCATAAGCTTTGCAAACTTTTTGCAAAGGCTACTTTCAGTAGACCCAAATATAATGTCATCTACATATATTTGGACAAGTATTACTTTGCCTCTAGATTCCCTAAGGAATAGAGTCTTATCTATTTTCCCCCTTGTGAACTTGTTCTCAATGAGGAAACTAGATAGGGTTTCATACCAAGCTCTAGGAGCTTGCTTTAACCCATACAATGCTTTCCTAAGTCTATAGACATAATGTGGAAGAGTAGGATCAACAAAACCTGAAGGCTGTTCCACATATACTTCTTCTTTTAAATTACCATTAAGGAATGCTGACTTCACATCCATTTGGTATACTTTGAATCCTTGGTAGGTTGCATAGGCCAAGAACATTCTTATGGCTTCCAGTCTGGCTACTGGAGCAAAGGTTTGATCAAAATCAATACCTTCTTCTTGCCTATATCCTTTTGCAACTAGTCTTGCCTTATTCTTAATGATGACACCTTGTTCATCTAACTTGTTCCTGTAGATCCACTTTGTTCCTATCACATTGTGATCTTTAGGCTTAGGAACCAGATCCCACACCTTGCATCTTTTGAACTGATTAAGCTCCTCCTGCATTGCTTCAGTCCACTGTGGATCTTGTATAGCTTCTTCAAATTTCTTTGGTTCTATTTGAGACAGAAAACTTGAATATACTACAGCATTCTGATTTCTGCTCCTTGTCTGAACACCTTGTCTTGGATCTCCAATGATCAGCTCTACTGGATGATCCCTTAGATGCCTGTTGGCTGGAGGCATCCTTACTTCTGGTTGAACTTCTTCAGCATCTTCATCAAGCTGAGTTCCTTGTACTTCTACAGCTCCTTGCACATGTAGTTCTCCCCCTGGACATAAACCATCTTCTTCTACTTGCTGTCTTGCAGCAGGTACATCTTCTATGGTTAGCTTGTCCATCTTCTTAGTAAGACCTGTGGGGCTGCACACACTACTAGACAACTTATTGTTAATTAGTTGTGTTTCATCAAAAACTACATGCACAGACTCCTCTACAACTTGTGTGGTCAAGTTGTAGACTCTATAAGCCTTACTATTATTGCTGTACCCAACAAACACTCCCTCTTGGGACTTGGCAGCAAACTTAGTTAAGTAAGACTTCCCATTGTTAAGTATGAAGCATTTACAACCAAAGATCCTAAAATAGGACAGATTTGGTTTCCTGCCTTTCACTACTTCATAGGGGGTCTTGTTTAACCTTTTAGTGATGGTAGCCCTATTTATCACATGGCATGCAGTGTTAACTGCTTCAGCCCAGAAATATTCTGGCAGTGATGAATCACTTAATAGGGTTCTACCCGCCTCTATCAAGGTCCTATTTTTCCTTTCAGCAATGCCATTTTGCTGAGGTGTTCTAGGTGAAGAGAATTCTTGAAATATCCCATAGTCTTCACACAGCTTTGTCATGCTTTCAGACTGAAACTCAGTACCATGGTCACTTCTAATTTTGACCACTGTACAGTTTAATTCATTCTGAATTTGCTTAACAAAACTATAGAAGACACTAGGTGTTTCAGATTTCTGCTTTAAGAAGAACACCCAGGAAAACCTTGAGTAGTCATCAACAACTACAAAGGTGTAGACCTTCCTACCTAAGCTGTGAACTGGCATTGGACCAAATAGATCCATATGCAAGAGGTATAAACACCTCACAGCATCTTTGTTGTCTAAGCTTCTAAAGGTGGATTTAGTCTGCTTGCCCTTTTGACAAGCTGAGCAAATGCCATCTTTGACACACTTAACTTGAGGACCATTCCTCACTAACTCTTTACTAAAGAGTTTGCCAATAGTCTTGTAATTAAGATGAGCAAGCCTCTTGTGCCATTTGACACATTGAGAGACTGTCTCATCAGCTACAAGACAGACTGGAGAACAATTGTTCTCAACCATAATGTCTAAGCAGTAGACATTTCTCTTTCTATATCCAGTCAAAATGATCTCTTGATCACTTGACCTCTTGATATGACAACCATTTTTAACAAATGAGATGTCATACCCTACATCACTTAATTGACTTATACTAATGAGGTTGTGTTTCAAACCTTTAACATAAGCCACTTGAGTAATGGTAACAAGGTTAGAAGAAATGTTACCAAACCCTTTGATGATTCCTTTTTCAGAACCACCAAAGGTCACCTTTGGACCATTTTTGATTGGGATGTAGTCCTTCAGTAGTCCCCTAGTTCCAGTCATGTGTCTGGAACAACCACTATCCAAGTACCATGTAGGGGTATGGTCACTTGGATTCACCTGCAAAACAAATTAATGAACCTTAGAACCCAAAGTAAACTTGAGTCCTTGGTGATTGTTAGTTTGCAATTTGACATAGCTACCTGCTGGCTTTCCAACAGGTACCTTGCTACTCAACTTGGCACTGGCATTGTGCCAACAATCCAAGGCAAAGTGGCCAACCTTGCCACAACACCAGCATTCAAACTTATTGTACCTTTGCTTAGGTACAACCTTTGCTGTCTTGACCACAGCAGCCTTGTTGAATGTTGGGGCTTTGCCTTTGGACTTGGACTGATCCTGAACAGTCCTCACAGGCTTAACAAAACCCAATCCAGCCTTTCCTTTATGATGAACAAATTCATCAATCAAGGGTAGCACTGATTTAGGTTTTGAAAACCTAGCAACTAGCTCTTTTTCCTTCTGGAGATTGATCTCCAGCAACTTAATTTGATCATTTTTAAATGTAATAGTACCCATCTGAATCACAGTAATATGTTTCAGCCTGGCTACTTCATTCAGTTTTTGATCATACTCCTTCTCAAAATCTGTTGCAGCTGCCTTGAGATCAGCAATCTCCTTTGCCTGACTTTTGGCTAGGATCTTGCTTTTCTTATAGGCTTGCAACAGTACTTGGTATTCATCTAAGAGCTGATGAATATCTCCCTCAGATTCAGAATCACTTCCATCACTTGATGAAGATGATTCTGACTCTGAACTAGAACTGGAATCTGAACTTAAGTTTAGACTTTGTACCTGACTAGGTCCTGGCTGCTCCAGGATCTTGGTACTTTCAGTCAATGCCATTAGTCCTTGGCACTGAACCTCTTCTTGTTCATAGATTGATTCCATGATCTGCATAAACTCTTCTTCTTCTTCAGCAAATAGCCCTATATAGGCTTCAGCATCTGTCTCAGTGTCTGAAGAAGAAATATCTGAAAGAGTCTTCTCATTCTTTGCAACAAAGGACTTCTCCTTCTTTCCTTTGAAGTGAGTCTTCTTTTTGTCACTGGATTCTTTCCTTCTTTCAGGACAATCTGCAATTACATGACCCTGTCTATTGCAGCAGTAACACACAATCTTAGACCCAGTTGCCTTGCTAGTCTTTGTCCTATGCTTGTCCTTCTTTGAAGGCTTCTTCTCCTGATACTGAACTTCTTTCCCTTTTGAAAAAGAAGGTCTTGACTTCCACTGTTTCTTCTTCAGGAATTTCTGAAAATGTCTGGTAAATGCAGCAAAGTCTTCATCACTTTCACTGCTTGTTGATTTAGTGCTAACAGACTCATCAGATTCTGATTCAACTACCTCTGGAGGAGGAGTTGATGACTTAGTCCTGTTCTTTCTAGGTACTTCTGACTTAAAGGCAACAGTCCTTTCCCTGTGTTCAGTCCTTGTTGACTTTTCCTCCTCTTTTCTTACTGACAATTGCATCTCATAAGATAACAACTTGCCAAACAGTGTGGGAGGAGGAATTTCTCCCAACTTTGCCATTTCTCTGATGGCACAGATCTTAGTGTCCCAATCTTTGGTTAGGGACCTCAAGAACTTATCATTCAATTCATAGTTTGTGAACTCCCTTCCATAGGACATGAGTTCATTAACAATTCTGTAGAACTTTTTGTAGCATTCAGTGATGCTATCTCCTCTTCCTTGCCTAAAGCTCTCATATTCTTGATTAAGCAAGGATTTTCTATCTTGTCTTACTTCTTCAGAACCTTCCATGTAGACAATGAGGGTATCCCACATTTCTTTTGCTGTTTTACAGTGAATAAGGTTCTGGAAGGTGGCATCATCAATTGCACTAACTATGATGTTCTGTGCCCTTTTGTCCATTGTAGCTAGGACAATCTCATCCTTGGTCATCTCAGAAAAATCCTTTGGAGTTCTCTGTGTAGCATCCAAGACTGAAATCTTCATGGGCACATAAGGCCCTTCCTTGACTGTGATGTAGATCCTAGGGTCAGAGGCCTCCATGAACAGCCTTACCCTTTCTTTCCAGATTCCAAAAATCTCCTTTCTGCAAATGGGCAGTTTCATTGAACCCAATTCCTTGTGATTCTCTGAAGACCCCATGTTTCTTGATTTTCTTGAAACTGTTTCCTGACTTATACTGAATCTGCCAAACTGGATCTCCTCAGACAGTTAGTCCTTTTTGAGGAACCTGGCTCTGATACCACTTGAAAGATATGGTACCTAAACACCTAGAGGGGGGGGGGGGGGTGAATAGGTGACCTAATCCTTTTTGAGTTTTGTTTGGCAGCACAACAGCTATTTCACAGAATTCTACAGCTAACAGCAATTACAGCATAAACACAGTAATTTCACAGCACAGCACAGAAGACACACTGATTTATAGTGGTTCCCCAATCTTTGGGTACATCCACTTTCCCCCTTCGCCTATCTAGCAGTGTACTAGATTCGGCCAAACTTCTCCACTAACTCAGAACCAAACTAGGTTCCTACCTCAGGCCCAAAGCCTTACACTCAGCCAAAAGGCCTACACTCAGCCACCTAGGCCTACACTCAGCCAATTAAGACCTACACTCAGAGTTCTTCAACTCCTACACTCAGGCAACCAAGCCCTACCCTCAGCCTTTATAAAATAGGCTTACAATTCTCTCAGATCCAAAGGATCCTACAAGTTAAAATAGAAAGTACAATAGTTAACTCTACAACTCAGAAAACAGGAGAGGAGTTGAGAGATTCTTGAAGAGTTCTTGGAAGAACTCAGTTAGATCCAAACTGACTTAGCTTCCTTCAAAGCTTCTTGATTAGAACTGAATTAGTCTGAATCTTCTGCAGTTGTTCCTTGACCTCTGCTTCTTGAAATCCAGATGACTCTGAATTCTTCTTCTCAGCCTAAGTTCCAAAGACTGAATACTTAGTTGGAGCTCTCTCTCTCCAACTTCTTGGATCTGCTGATGCACAGCAAGATCTTCTTGTGTTGATACTCAATATACCACTCCAAAGATCTGAACTCTCTCTGTACAAACTTTGTCAACCACTTCTATATTACTTCAACAATCAATCTCTTAATCTCTATATGATCAATCTTTATCTGTAAACTATGGGTGCCTATTTATAGGCTTCCTTCATGGTAACCGGCTGGTCCGGTTCATAACAGACTTCTGATATCACTGACAGTTGATGTAGACCGGCTGGATCGGCAGCTGTCTTGTCAACCAGTCACTTCTTGAAATTCTTCTAACTGTCAGATAGTGTCGAGACTTTCTGTTCTTAAGTGTCGACACTTATAGGCCAAGTGTCGACACATGTTGTATAAGTGTCGACACAAGTCTACAAGGTGTCGGCACAATTCCTTGTATGTCTCGACACAGTTTCTTCTGCATGTGTCGACACTGAAATTGAGTGTCGACACAAGTACTTGTACTTCATTCTGCAACTGTATTCTTCTAAGTGTCGACACAACTCCTTTGTGTCGACACAACTTTATGTGTTGAAACTGTCAAGTGTCGACACTGCTTCTTGGTGTCGACACAAGTCTTCACTTTTGTTTCTTCAGCTGAGTGTCGACACATTCCCTTAGTGTCGACACTTGTACTTAGAATATTTTGTAACTTTTCTGATCTTTGCTAAGTGTCGACACAGCTCCTTGTGTCGACACTTACTTCAAGTGTAGAGTCTTCAACTAAGTGTCGACACATTGTGCTGAGTGTCGACACTTTCTTCAAGTGTTGACTCCTCTGGTTGTGTGTCGACACATTGTGCTGAGTGTCGACACTTTCTTTAAATACTGAGTCTTTAGCTAAGTGTCGACACATTGTGCTGGGTGTCGACACTTACTTCAAGTGCTGACTCTTCTGCATAGTGTCGACACATTGTGTGGAGTGTCGACACTTGTACTTAGATTCTGCAGACTTTTGCTGAGTGTCGACACTTACTTCAAGTGTCGACACTTTCTGGTGTTGACTCAGCTCTTCTAGGTGTCGACACTTCTGCTAAGTGTCGACACAGCTTTTCTGCATTCTTTTACACTGAGTGTCGACACAGCTCCAAGTGTCGACACTTTCTGACTGGTGTCGACACTTCTTCCCAGGTGTCGACACAATGACTCCAAGTGTCGACACTGCTTGTCTGGGTGTCGACACAAGCTTTCACAAGTGTCGACACTTTCCCTCTGGGTGTCGACACATGGACTTAGAACTTTTAGCTTCAGTCCAGTGTATTCCTAACCTGCACAAGTAACTCAAACAAACATCAAATACACTATGATGTATATCATTGAGTTAGGTGAGGCTTCTTCAAATCAGGTACATTTGACCAATGTGCCCAACAGTAGCTTTCAAGACAGAAGCCCCCAGAAAGTACAGGAGTAAGTCACCAACTCCACCTCTAAAGGTTGCTGAATCAGAGTCAGATGAGTCTGTCAGTACAAAGTCTGAAAGCAGTGAAAGTGATGAAGACTTTGCTGCCTTCACTAGACATTTTCAGAAGTTCTTAAAGAAGAAACAGTGGAGGTCAAGGCCTTCTACTTCACAGGGAAAAGAAGACTTTTATCAGAATAAAAAGGCTTCAAAGAAGGACAGGAAGAGGACTAAATCTAGTAAGGCAACTGTTTCAAAAATAGTGTGCTATTGCTGCAATAGACAAGACCATGTTGTTGCAGATTGTCCAGAAAAGAGAAAGGAGACTGGTGATAGGAAGAAGACTCATTTCAAAGGCAAGAAAGAGAAGTCTTTTGTTGCCAAAAAGGAGAAGACTCTGTCAGATATTTCTTCTTCAGAAACTGAGTCAGATGCTGAGGCATACATATGGCTGTTTGCTGAAGAAGAAGAAGAAGAGTTCATGCAGATTATGGAGTCTATATATGAATAAGAAGACAGTCAATGCCAAGGACTGATGGCATTGACTGAAAATGACAAAATCCTGGAGCAGCTAGGACCCAATAAGGTACAAAGTTCAACTTTAAGTTCAGTTTCTTGTTCCAGTACAGAATCAGATTCATCATCATCAAATGATGAGAGTGCATCTGAGTCTGAAGAAGATATTCATCAGCTGATAGATGAATATAAAGTACTGTTGCAAGCTTACAAGAAGAGCAAGTCCCTAGCCAAAAGTCAGGCAAAGGAAATTGCTGATCTCAAAGCTGCTGCAACAGATTCTGAGAAGTTATTTGATCAAAAGCTTAATGAGATAGCAAGACTGAAGCACATAACAGTGATTCAGATGGGAACTATATCATTTAAAAATGATCAAATCAAGAGTCTGGATATTAATCTTCAGAAGGAGAGAGAGCTTGTTGCTAGGTTTTCTAAACCTAAGTCAGTGTTACCCATAATTGATGAATTTGTTCATCACAAGGGTAAAGCTGGACTGGGATTTACTAGACCCGCAAGGACTAAGCAGTCCAAGTCCAAGTCTAAGGGCAAAGCCCCAACACTCAACAAGTCAGCTGTAGATAAGACAGCAAAGACAGTACCTAAGCAAAAGTACAATAAGTTTGAATGTTGGTGCTGTGGCAAGGTTGGCCATTTTGCAATGGACTGTTGGCACAATGCTAGTGCCAAAGTGAGTAATAAACTACCTGTTGGAAAGCCTGCAGGTAGCTTTGTCAGGTTGCAAACTAACAAGTACCAAGGACCCAAGAATTCTTTGGGTTCTAAGGTTCATTAATCTGTTTTGCAGGTGAGTCCAAGTGGCCATGCCCCAACATGGTACTTGGACAGTGGATGTTCCAGACATATGACTGGAACTAGAGGATTACTAAGGGACTACATTCCAATAAAAGATGGTCCAAAAGTCACCTTTGGTGGTTCTGAAAAAGGAATCATCAAAGGATTTGGTAACATTTCTAGTAACTTTGTTACCATTACTCAAGTGGCTTATGTTAAAGGGTTGAAACACAACCTAATAAGTATAAGTCAATTAAGTGATGTAGGGTATGACATCTCATTTGTTAAAAATGGTTGTCATATCAAGAGGTCAACTGATCAAGAGATCATTTTGACTGGTTATAGGAAAAGGAATGTCTATTGCTTAGACATTATGGTTGAGAACAATGGTTCTCCAGTATGTCTTGTAGCTGATGAGACAGTCTCTCATTGTGTCAAATGGCACAAGAGGCTTGCCCATCTTAACTACAAGACTATTAGCAAACTCTTTAGCAAAGAGTTAGTGAGGAATGGTTCTCAAGTTAAGTGTGTTAAAGATGGTATTTGCTCAGCTTGTCAAAAGGGCAAGCAGACTAGATCCACCTTTAGAAGCATAGAAAACAAAGATGCTGTGAGGTGTTTATATCTCTTGCATATGGATCTCTTTGGTCCAATGCCAGTTCACAGCCTAGGTAGGAAGGTCTATACCTTTGTAGTTGTAGATGACTACTCAAGGTTTTCCTGGGTGTTCTTCTTAAGACAGAAATCTGAAACACCTAGTGTCTTCCATAGCTTTGTCAAGCAAATTCAGAATGAACTAGACAGTACAGTGGTCAAGATTAGAAGTGACCATGGTACTGAATTTCAGTCTGATAGCATGACAAAACTATGTGAAGAATTTGGGATATTTCAAGAATTTTCTTCATCTAGATCACCTCAGCAAAATGACATTGCTGAGAGGAAGAATAGGACCTTGATTGAGGCTGGTAGGACCCTATTAAGTGATACATCACTACCAGAATATTTCTGGGCTGAAGTAGTTAATATTGCATGCCATGTTATAAATAGGGCTACCATCACTAAAAGCCTCAACAAGACCCCCTATGAAGTTGTGAAAGGCAGGAAACCAAACCTATCCTACTTCAGGATCTTTGGTTGCAAATGCTTCATACTTAACAATGGTAAGTCTTACTTAACTAAGTTTGCTGCCAAGTCCCAAGAGGGAATTTTTGTTGGGTACAGCAACAACAGTAAGGCTTATAGAGTCTACAACTTGTCTACATAAGTTGTAGAAGAATCTGTACATGTAGTATTTGATGAGACTAAACTTATTAACAATGAGTTGTCTAGTAGTGCATGCAGCCCCACAGGTTTAACAAAGAAGATAGACAAGCTCACTATAGAAGAAGATAGTGGCTGCTGTCCAGGGGGAGAACTACATGTACCAATTGCTGATGAAGTTCAAGGAGTACAGCATGATGGAGATGTTGAAGAGGTTCAACCAGAAGTCAGGATGCCACCAGCCAATAGGCATCTTAGAGATTATCTAGTAGAGCAGATTATTGGAGATCCAAGACAAGGAGTACAAATAAGGAGCAGAAATCTGAATGCAGCAATCTACTCCAGTTTTCTATCTCAAGTTGAACCAAAGAAGTTTGAAGAAGCCATTCTAGATCCACAATGGACTGAAGCAATGCAGGAAGAGCTGAATCAGTTCAAGAGGTGCAAGGTCTGGGAACTTATTCCTAAACCTAAAGACCACAATATAATAGGAACCAAGTGGATCTACAGGAATAAGATGGATGAACAAGGGGTCATCATTAAGAATAAAGCAAGATTGGTTGCTAAAGGATATAGGCAGGAAGAAGGTATTGACTTTGATCAAACCTTTGCTCTAGTAGCCAGACTGGAAGCCATAAGGATGTTTCTTGCCTATGCAACCTTTCAAGGATTCAAGGTTTACCAAATGGATGTCAAGTCAGCATTTCTGAATGGTAATCTTAAAGAGGAAGTCTATGTGGAACAGCCATCAGGTTTTGTTGATTCAACTTTACCTAATCATGTCTATAGACTTAGGAAAGCTTTATATGGGTTAAAGCAAGCCCCTAGGGCTTGGTATGAAACCCTATCTAGTTTCCTCATTGAGAACAAGTTCTCAAGGGGGAAAATAGATAAGACTCTATTCCTTAGGGAATCTAGAGGCAAAGATATACTAGTCCAAATATATGTAGATGACATTATATTTGGGTCTACTGAAAGCAGCCTTTGCAAAAAGTTTGCAAAACTTATGCAAGGTCAATTTGAGATGAGTAGTATGGGAGAGCTGAAGTTTTTCTTGGGTCTCCAAGTTAAACAGACTGAGAGTGGTTTATCCATTTGTCAGTCTAATTTCACCCTAGAACTCATAAGGAAGTATGGTATGGATTCATCCAGTATCATGAAGACTCCTATGGGGTCAAGTATGTCTCTTAGCAAGGATGATGCAGGGAAACCTGTAGATGAAACCTTGTATAAAGGGATAGTTGGCTCCCTATTATACTTGACTGCAAGTAGACCAGATATCATGTATGCTACATGTGTCTGTGCAAGGTATCAAGCCTGCCCTAAAGAGTCTCATTTGACAGCAGTCAAAAGGATATTGAGATATCTAAAGGGCACTCCCTATCTAGGCCTCTGGTACCCTAGGAATGAGGATTTTGAACTAACAGGTTATTCAGATGCAGACTTTGCAGGATGCAAAGAAGATAGAAAAAGCACTACTGGAACCTGTCAATTCCTAGGTGGGAGACTAATTTCATGGAGTAGCAAAAAGCAAACAAGTGTGGCTATCTCCACTGCAGAGTCAGAGTATGTGGCTGCAGGAAGTTGCAGTGCTCAACTTCTGTGGATACAACATCAGCTTGAGGACTATGGATTTCAGGTAAGTAGAACTCCACTCTTTTGTGATTCTACCAGTGCTATTTCAATAGCTAATAATCCTGTATCCCATAGTAGAACAAAACATATTGAAATTAAATATCATTTTCTTAGGGAGCATGTAGAAAGAGAAGATATTTTACTTGAATATGTTAAAACAGATGAACAACTAGCTGATATGTATACTAAGCCCCTACAAGAAGCTAAGTTCAATAGGTTTAAGATTGAACTAGGAATGATAAACTTAGAGTAAGTTTACAGTATTGAGATTGGCTAAGTAAAAAGGTGTCGACACATAGAGATTTCTGTGTCGACACAGATAGTAGGTGTCGACACTTCAGGGAAAAGGTGTCGACACATCTAGGAAGTTGGTGTCGACACTTCAGAATAATAGTGTCGACACATGACAAGTAGGTGTCGACACAACCAATGTGGTGTCGACACTTAGTGTTTACTCAGTATTTTCTAAGTAAAGTCTCGACTAAATGTCGAGTTAAGTGGTGTCGACACATAAACAAGTGTCGACACATATAATCTGTTGACTAAACTTGTGTCGACACATATGTGTCGAGACATTATAAGTCAGTGTCGACACTTATTGCCAGTGTCGACACAATTTAAGTTGGCTGCCCGCCTTTTCATCTTCAAAAGTCGAAAGGTATAAATAGGGTTTTGTCTTAGTTTGTCGACATGCTTTCAAAGTTTCGAGACCAAACTTCTGTGTCGACACCTCTCTTCTCTCCAGTCAAAATTCTTCAAACCCTAATGGCGCCAAAGCTTGAGGAGAACGTCAACGAAGGATACGAACTGGTGCGCGACGCATTTGTTGATGCTGACCAGGAAATCAAGAACGTGATAACCCTAGTGGCCGACTCAGGATTAGAATATCTTGTTTCAGAGCCAACAAAGATCTGGAAAAAGGAAGTCTTGGAATTCCTAAATGGAGCTAAGATAGATGAAACTGGATTCAAGATCAAATCCAGGGTTCATGGTGAGAAGGTGAAGGTTTCACCTAAGAGCTTGAGGAAGATTCTACAACTGCCAAGAACTAAAGAAGAAGATGAGGTTACTGCTTCAAAGACCAGGGAAGCTCTAACATGGTGTGGTCTAGATTCTACAATGAAAATAGGATCTGTGTTTAACAGGAAGGGAATGAATAGCCAGGGGAAATTCCTCTCTGAAATAGTTGGCAAAGTAATCCTCAGTAAGCCTGGAGGGCATGATAGAGTATCATCCCATATGTTCAGTGTAATAACAAGGATCATCTTCACTCTACAAACAGATTGGTCTGTTATAGTGTTTGAGAAAATCAAGGAAAGTCTGAAGAAGCCCAACCTGGGCAGAATTTTAAGTCTTTACCTTGCTGGTGTTATACCTGAAGTTATGGGTCAGGCTGCTGGAAGTAAAATAAATCATATGAGGAAAATGGATCTGAGAATTTTCTCCAGGTGGGACAGGGTGTTGTCTAAAGAGATGCCAACCCCTGAGAAGAAAGTTCCTGAGAAAGTATCACCCCCCATGAAGAAGAGTAAAACTGCTCCAGTGGCACAGGTTTCCACTAGCAGTTCTGAGAGTGAAGAACAAGTGGTCTTCACCCCTGATGAAGAAGACATAGGAACTACTGTGAAGTCTCCAGCACAACAAGTGGATGCTGAAATCCAGGGGGAGCTACCTCTAGCTAGCCCCATACACAAGGATCACATCCAGGGGGTGTCTCTAGCTGTAGAAGAACCAACTACTCTAGAGAGTGAGCAAGCTACAACCACAATACTAGAGGTAATCACTGAACTAAATGCTTTAGATGTTCCTATAGAGGATACTGATTTGACTGATGTTCATCAGCAAACTCAGCTGGATAGCCAAGTCCCAGATGTTGTCATGGAAGACACATCTGCTGCAGCTCAGCTTATTTCTGATCCAGTGGTAGAAGAGCCCAGAATTTCTCCTGCTCATTCTCCACAAGAATACACCATGGAAGATTTATTTCTGAATCTAGATCAAGAAGATTTTGATAAGGAAACTGCTGCTGAAGTAGAAAATGCTCCAGTTGAGGGGGAGCACATGCAAATTCTGGAAGAGCCTGTAAGGCAAGAACCTGAGACAGCACCAGATGTGCAAACTGAAAGGCCCCCAAGCCCTAAGGAGAGAGTTGAAATTGCTAGCTCCTCAGCATCTGAAGATGAGGAGGCTGCAAGGGCAAAGAAACAGAAACTTTATGTATTCAAGAGAAGGAGTCAAAGTTACAAGAAGGCTCTCCAAACTGTTGCTCCACAGTCTGCACTACAGCCAGCCCCAGCTTTTGATTATAGTGCACTGATGGTTGCTATGCAGATCAAGCTGGATGAGCAAAGGCAGGCCTTAGAGAAGTATGTGGATGAAGGGCAGAAATCTTTGCAGTTTGATCTGGCCCAGGATATTAAGTCAATAAGATTTGAAATGAATCTTAACAAGACGGAGATGACAGACTGCTTCCACAAAGGGGGGAATGCAGTAGTATACTTAGCTACACACCAAGAAAAGATAAAAGCATAAGTGGATGACATGGCTGTGAAGCAAGGATATGTCCTTGAAAATCAACTTAGAATGAATGACAATTTGACAGAATCTCATAATGCAATTGTCACAGAAATAATGAACATAGTTGCTGGACCTTCTACCTCTACTGCTACTATTAAAGCTGAATTTGATAAAGTATTTCAAGAAGAAATCACTGCTGTTAAGACTGCCATTCAAGACTCCCAGAAGGCCATATCTGAACAACTTAATAAGCTCAAAACTTTCTTTAAAGATGGAGTCAGATACTTGGATAATCAAATCAGATTCCAGAAGGATGATGTCAGAGATCACATGGCTAGAGAAGTCATAAAGGGGGAGAGAGTTTTAGTCAAAGCTAGCTCTGATCATGCCAAATGGATATCTAATTCCATCAGAGCTACACTGGGCTATCCTCCTCTTTGTGATGATGACAATGTTGCTGAATCTGGAATTCATCCTGCATATTTAGGAGGGGAGCAACAAGAAGTGGCTCAAGTTATCTATCCTCCTCCAGATTTTGAAATGGTGCAAGCTGATATTCATCACATGTATAGCCCAACTGAAGGGAAGTCCAATGTCATTCTAGAAAAAGTGGTTCAGCCTATATCTGAAGCTATGCAAGCAGCTCTTCAGAAAGAAGAAGAAGCTCTACAGAAAGAAGAAGAGACAAGATTGTCTAAGAAGAGGTTAGATTGTCTAAGAAGAGGTTTAGGGAACAAGCTGAACAAAGGCCAGACTTTGAACAGTGGAGCCCAACCTCAAGAAATATCATTTTGACTGCCTGGAAAGCTGCCAAAGATAATGTGCATGACAGGAACAAATGGTTTTCTGAGGCTGAATGGAGAAAACATGAGACTAGGCAGGAGGCAATAGTCCAATACAGAAGGAAGGCCAAGATGGGAAAGCTACCTCCTACTGCTCAGGAGCCTAGCAAGTACTTTACAAAGCCATACCATTATTTTGAAAGGCAGAAGATTAAAGCAGAAGAGCTTAAGAAGAAAGATCTGAAAGGCAAGAAGCCTGCTGATGCTGAAGTTGCTGATGCTCCTATTCAAGCTAAAGTTCAAGTTGGAAAAGGAATTGTGATTAAGGAGCCAGAACAGAAATAGAATTAGAATTTTCTTGAAGTTTACTTTGTAATCTTTTTGATGTAAAACATTTTGTGAACTTCTGAAAAACAATATGACAGATATTAGAACAATGTGTTATATGTTAAATCTATTTCATATTTGTTATATGATGATGTCTATGTCTATTTCATATTTGTTCTGTGTTGATGTCTATGAATACATGTGTGATTCATACATGTTTATGTTTACCCTGCTGTATATAATCCTGCTTTACATCATTTTGTAATTTTATTTATGAATGGTGTATATCATTGACTAAGGGTTATGACTTCTCCAAATATGTGGAGATTGTTGGGTACATTGGTTTAAATGTACCTGATTTGAAGAAGCCTCACCCAACTCAATGATATACATCAAAATATATTTGATGTGTTTTTGAGTTACTTGTGCAGGTTAAGTATTTGCAGGAATGAAGCAAAAAGTTTCTAAGTCCATGTGTCGACACCCAGAGGGAAAGTGTCGACACTTAAGAAGACTTGTGTCGACACCCAGGCAAGCAGTGTCGACACTTGGAGTCATTGTGTCGACACCAGGGATGCTGAGTCGACACCAGACAGAAAGTGTCGACACAAGGATCTATGTCGAGACTCAGTGAAGAAAAGACAGTGAAGCTGTGTCGACACTTAACAGTTATGTCGACACCCAGTGAAGCTGTGTCGACACTTAACAGTTGTGTCGACACCCAGTGAAGCTGTGTCTACATCAGAAAGTGTCGACACTTGGAGCTGTGTCGACACTCAACAAAAGTTAGCAGAGACTAAGTATAAGTGTCGACACCCAGAACAATGTGTTGACACTCAATAGAAGAGTCAGCATTTGAAGAAAGTGTCGACACCCAGAACAATGTGTCGACACACAACAGAAGAGTCAACACTTAAAGAAAGTGTCGACACTAGACAGTATGTGTCGACACTCAGCTGAAGACTCTACACTTGAAGAAAGTGTCGACACATGGAGCTGTGTCGACACTTAGTGAAGAACAGCAAGATCAACAAATTATTCTAAGTACAAGTATCGACACTATGGGAATGTGTCGACACTCAGCTGAAGTCTCAACAATAAGAAGAATGTGTCGACACAAGGAGCTGTGTCGACACTCAGCAAGTATCAACACTGAAGACATGTGTCGACACCAAGAAGTAGTGTCGACAATTAATAGATTCAACACATGAAGATGTGTCGACACAAAGGAGATGTGTCGACACTTAGAAGAATTCAGCAAAATACAGAAGATCAAGTACTTGTGTCGACACTAAATCTCAGTGTCGACACATGAAGAAGAAACAGTGTCGAGACATAGAATCTACAATACAAGAAGTTGTGTCGACACCTTGTAGACTTGTGTCGACACTTACACAACTTGTGTCGACACTTAGTCCATAAGTGTCGACACTTAAAGACAGAAAGTCTCGAAACTATCAGACAGTTAGAGAATTTTCAAGAACTGACTGGATGACTTGACAGCTGCCGTTCCAGCCGGTCTACAGCACTTGTCAGAGTTGTCAGAAAGCTGTTATGAACCGGACCAGCCGGTTACCATGAAGAAGGCCTATAAATAGGCTTATGCAGTTTACAGAAATCAGTTGTTGATGATTGATGAAGTGGTTCAAGTGATCATTCACAAGAGGAACACACAAGAAGATCTAGCTTTCAAGTGAAGATCTAAGAAGTTGGAGAGAGAGAGCTCCATCCAAGAAATCAGTTGTTGGAACCAGACTGAGAAGAAGGGTTCAGATCTACTCTGAACCTTAAGTAGCAGAGATCAAGGATCAACTACAGATGGAGTCAATCTTATTGAGTTCTACTTTCAAGAAGCTTTGAAGAAAGCTAAGTCAGATTGAGTCCAGCTGAGTTCTTCCAAGAACTCATCAAGAATCTCACAACTTATCTCTCTTTCATCTGAGTTGTTGAGTTTATACTTTTTGTATTCATTATAACTTGTAGGATCCTTTGGATCAGAGTTTTGTAAGCCTGTAATTATAAAGGCTGAGTGTAGGGCTTTGGGATCCTGAGTGTAGGAGATTGGAATCTCTGAGTGTAGGCCTTTTGTGGCTGAGTGTAGGCCTTGGTGACTGAGTGTAGGCCTTTGTGGCTGAGTGTAGGCTTTGTGGAAAAGCTGAGTTGTAGGGCCTTGGGCCTGAGGTGTAGGAGCCTGTTTTGGGTTCTGAGATAGTGGAGAAGTTTGGCCGAATCTAGTACACTGCTAGATAGGCGAAGGGGGAAAGTGGATGTACCCAAAGCTTGGGGAACCACTATAAAACTCTGTGTCTGCTGTGATTGTGGTTTGTTGTGAATGCTGTGTGATTGCTGTGCAAAAGTAGATATAAATCTGTGTTAGAAACTGATTGCTGCCATAAAAAGTTAAAAAGAATTTGGTCACCTATTCACCCCCCCTCTAGGTGTTTAGGTACTATATCTTTCAAAGGTCAAGCCCGTATGTATTGAGGACTCGGAAGTCAAGCGGCTACGCAATAAGAGATCAGGATGGTCAAGGTCTGTTGGGACAATTGCGGTCGAGAGTAGCTCTTTTGAGAGCGAGAGCAGACTATGCTTGAGGAGTACCCGGAGTTGTTTCACTCAGGTACCATTTAAGTTTTATGTTTCTTTCCTTTATGTAATTTCTAGGACGAAATTCTTTTAAGAGGGGGAAAGTTGTAACGCCCAGAAACTCAAAAGAGCGACGGGAGGCATTTTGGGCCAAATTTGGAATTTGGCAGGGGGCACACGGCCTGGGACACTGGCGTGTCCCCGGGCGTGTCAGGCTCGAGTCGACGATTTGGCCGAGAGGTCGACGAATTTTGGAGTCGACGATCGTCGAGCAGCGAACACGGCCTGAGACACGGGAGTGTCGAGCTCATGTCGACGATCGGCCCGGGAAGTCGACATTTTTGCTCGACAATGTGTCGAGACAGGGAACACGGCCTAGGACATGGGCGTGTCCAAGGCCGTGTCAGGTGGTCGACGAACTGTAATCAACGAAGTGTCGAGACAGTGAACACGACCTGGAGCCCAGACGTGTTCGGGTTTGACACGGGCGTGTCAAATAGGACACGGGCGTGTCCAAGACCCGTGTGAATCTCGGGTTGGTGTTGGTCCTGTGTCGATGGTGGAACACGCCCGGGAACATGGGCATGTACTGGCTGACACGGGCGTGTCATGTCGAACACAGGCGTGTTGGATGCCCATGTGTTTTTCGAGACGCGTCGATTTTGACGGCGAATGAGGGACACGACCCTGGACACGGGCATGTCGCAGGCCGTGTTCGACCCAGGTTTTACTTTTCAGCTACAAATCGTAGCCATTCGTTTCCTTATTTTGGGATCCGACGGTTGGGGGTTGTTCCTACTGGGATATACCCGGGATTGAGCCTTTGAAACCCTCATTTCACTTGAGTGGTTCTCTTTCTAAGTCTAGAGAGAGGGGAGAGCAAAGGAGGAAGAAGAAGCCTAGATCCGGTCACCGGCGGAGCTTCGGAGCTCCAAATTGCGAACCGACTTCGAATCTACGGAGGCAAGGAGACTGCAGTGCTTTTCATCTGCTTACATTTCCATGGCGTGAAGGAAGAATGCTAGGGTAACGATTCTCTTCTTGAGCATGTGAAGCTCTACTTATTTTGCATAGGGAAGCCCGCTCTCGCGAGTTTGCGGTGAGTTTGTGGCGTTCCTTCGGGTAGACATGAATAGTCCCCGTTGTGTACATGTAGAGTCCGTAATCAAGAACGGATATAGGCATGATGTGTGAAGCCTACCCGGAAAAGTTGGTCTGGATCGGTGATGTTGCATTGCATAAATGGCCCGAGAAGACTCCGTGCGAATGTTTGTTTTTCGGGTTTTCTACGAGGTAGATTGTAACAGGGAGCCTTGGGGATTAACTCCAAGGTGCACCCGAAAAACTGGGCGGACGCGTGGTTCTGCCATCATGGTGGCCTGGGAGCCAACCTAAACATAACTGGGTTATGTGATATGTATGGGAGATACGGGACTCGAGGAAGCTTGACCCGCACAGACGACTTAAGTTGACGTTGCGGTGTAAGCAACGGGTCAGGTGGAACCATACCCGATCTATGTCATTCGGTTAAAGAGACCTAAAGTTACTTGGCATAGATAGAGGGTCTTAGGCAGTGGCCAGAAAGACAAGATTGCTCACGAGATATTGCCGTCCTGGGGGCGGTGGTGAGTTGGCGAACTTTGACCGTGATCACCGAGAATGTGCCCTAAGAGCACGGGGCGGGTGGATGTGCGTGCCAACGCCTGTGATGCAATGTATTTATATACTGCTTGGTTGTGCTAATAAAGTGTAGGGAAGGAGCATCGCCGCCCCGAATTGGGGGCGGGATCGTTATAATTTGGTCAGCATGGCTGACCGTTGCTTTGGTTTGCCACCGTTGTGGTGGATTGTGCTTGCAGGTGCTGCGGAGCCAAGTGGTAAATAGCGGGCTAAAGCCCAAATTGCTGAGCCAGCCCTCGAAGGCCTAATTTTTGAGTGTTTTCTTTTATTCATGTATGACCGGCCTGCGTGCCGAGGTCTGAAGATATGTAATTTGAGAAAAACAATTGTAAGGCCATAAGGCCAGTACTGGTGTATTTGTACTTCATTCCTTTTGGCGTATTAGTGGATATTCATGCTAGTGTTGGGTTCTTCTTTTTAATGCAATAATTTTAATTGCTTCCGCTAGAATGATCTGTGTAGGACATTGTTATTGGTTGGATGGTTTCCATTGAGTAACCACCCGGTCTGTCTGTGGTATATGACGTCGGGCCCCGGCCGAACCTACTGCTATATGCTATGCGACAAATATGGGGCGTTACAAGGATGCTGGTGGGAAGAAGGAACATCAATAGAAGGGCAAGAAGGAGAAGTCCTTTATTTCCAAGAAGCAAAAGAATTGGACTGACTCCTCAACATCAGAGTCAGAAGAGGAAGATGAAGCTGAAGCCCTCATTGGGCTATTTACTACTAAAGAAGAATCTGTAGAAGCAGACTTCTTAGAGATGCCGACTGCAATCACTGGAGAAGATAATGATGCTGCCAGATCTGATGAAGGAGAAGAAGCCAGCCATTGTCTTGGGCTGATGGATTTGACTGAGGAAGGACCCAGCCAGGAGCAGCCTGGCCCGAGTAAGGTACATTTTATACCTTCTGTGTCAGATTATGTAACTAGTCCAGAATCAGAAGCATTTACATCAAGAGATGAATATGTCTCTGAATTTGAGGGAGATGTCAATCAATTGATTGATAATTATGGTGAAATCCTACAAGCACTGAACAAAAGCAAGCTTCTAGCCAAAAACAGGCTGAGGAGATTGCCTCTCTGAAGCTGGTTGTTTCAGACTCAGCAAACATGCTGAACCTGTAGATACAAGAAGTCAGCAAGATGAAAAACATCACTGTTATTCAGATGGGCAAAATCACCTTCAAAAATAACCACATTACGAATCTTGAAGGTAAAATCCAAAAGGAGAAGGTGCTAGTGGCTAAGTTCTCAAAGCCATGTTCAGTATTGCCTTTGATTGATTCATTCTCCTCCCAAAAGGGTAAGAAGGGATTAGGATTCAAAGGGAGAACTAGAGCTGCCTATTCCAAAAGGAATGACAATGCTCCAGTGCAGCCACTAGCCTCCAAGCCTTCAATTCCTTTCAGGAAAGTGGAACTACCATCTAACAGGTATGACCATGAAAACATTCATGGTCACTGGGAGTATGGTGTTAGGAATGGCAATGTTACTAGTGCCTATAAGGTAGACCATGAAGAAATCCAAATGGCCCATCCTGGACCATTTGTGTTTGGTGTACCAGCCCCAACACTCAAAAATAAGGCTGCAGCCCATTCTCAAAGTCTGTCAGTCCACAATCAGACTAAAGGAAAGTCTGTCAGCACACCAGACTTGGGTATATCTAAAGCTATCAGGAGCTTGCAATCTGAAAAGAAGGCAACTGCTGATAGGGTCCAAGATATCCCTAGTACCTCTGCTGCCAGACAAATCCCAAATTAGGCTGTGGCTAGAAGACTTAAGAAAAAAGCTGTTGTACCTGCTGGAATGAGAGCTGTAGACTGCTATGCTGTAAAGCCAGCCCTCAAAAGAAGGTACAACATTTATGAGTGCTGGTGCTGTGGCAAAGTGGGCCACTATGCTATTGATTGCTGGCACAATAAGAGTGTCTAGAGAAATAATGCCAGTTTACCTGTCAGAAGAGCTGCAGGTAGGCATGTTTAATTTTAGTCTAACCTGCACCTAAGATCCAATAAGAATTGGGGTTCTAAGGAAAGATGATCTATTTTTGCAAGTGAGTACAAGTGGCCATACCCCTATATGGTACTTGGACAGTGGATGTTCCATGCACATGACTGGAACAAGGAGCATGCTGTCGGAGTATACTCCAGTTGAAAATGACCCAAAGTCATCTTTGGTGGTTCAGAAAGAGGAGTAACCAAAGGATTTGGTAAGATATCTAATGGCATAATCACTATCACACAAGTAGCTTATGTGAAAGGTTTGCAACATAACCTGATAAGCATAAGACAACTTTGTGATCTTGGCTATGACATTTAATTCCTCAAGGATGAGTGCCAAATTAGGAGGTTAAGTGACCAAGGGGTCATCTTGACAGGCACTAGGAGAGGAAATGTCTATTGTCTCAATTTTGTTTGTGAGAGTAAGGATTCTCCTATATGCCTAGTTGTAGATGAGAAAGCTTCACATTGTGTCCAATGGCACAAGATGCTAGCTCATCTGAATTATAAGACCACATGTAAACTCTTTAGTGAAGAGTTAGTGAGAAATGGTCCTAAGGTGAAGTACTTTAAGGAGGGTATCTGCTCAACATGCCAAAAGGTCAAGCAGACCAGGACCTCCTTCCAGAGCCTTGATACCAAAGACTTAGTGAGGTTTTTATACCTCTTACATATGGATCTATTTGGTCCTATGCCAGTTTATAGTCTAGGTAGGAAAGTCTACACACTTGTGGTTGTAGATGACTTTTCTAGATTTGCCTGGGTGTTTTTTCTAAGAAGAAATCTGAAACCCCTGATGTCTTCCAGACATTTGTTAGGCAAATTCAGAATGAACTTAACAGTACTATGGTCAAAATCAGAAATGACCATGGGACTGAGTTTCAGTCTGAATGCATGACAAGATTCTGTGAAGAGCTTGGGATTCATCAAGAGTTCTCCTCTCCTAAAACACCCCAGCAAAATGGGATTGCTGAAAGGAAAAATAGAACTCTTATAGAGGCTGGTGGAACCATGTTAAGTGACACATTTCTCCCAGAATATTTCTGGACTGAGGTAGTAAACACTGCATGTCATGTCCTTAATAAGGATTCCATCACCAAAAGCCACAAGAAGACTCCCTATGAGATTCTGAAAGGCAGAAAACCAAACTTATCCTACTTCAGGATTTTTGGTAGCAAGCGTTATGTTCTAAACAATGGTAAGTCCTATGTGACTAAGTTTGCTGCCAAGTCCCAAGAAGGGATATTTGTTGGGTAAATCAACAATAGTAGGGCATATATGATCTATAACTTGACTACTCAAGTTGTAAAAGAATCAATACATGTTGTCTTTGATAAATCAAACCTAATTAACTGTGAGCTGCCAAGCACCTCTTCTAGTTATGCCGGTTTAAAGGATGTGATGGACAAGATTACCATCAGGGAAATGGATCCAGCAGTACAAGATAAGGAAGAGATAGGTGCTGTCCAAGGGGAGCTCAAGACTCACAAGCTGAGGATGAATAATATTCAGCTGAAGACAATGTAGTACAGCCAGCTGAAGACAATGAAGTTCAACCAGTTAAGAACAATGCAGAATAGCTAGCTGAAGCAAGAATGCCTCTAGCTGTGAGACATTTGAGGGACCATCCAACATACCAAATCATTGGTGATGTAAGACATGATGTCTAGATAAGGAGCAAGAACATCAACACAGCCCTATGTTCAAGCTTCCTTTCACAAATAGAGCCCAAGAAGCTTGAAGAGGCTATCAAAGACTCTTACTGGATTGAAGCTATGTAGGAAGAGCTGAATCAGTTTAAAAGATGTGGTGTCTGGGAGCTGGTTCCCAGACCAAAGGGACATAATGTTATATGAACAAAATGGATCTATAGGAACAAGCTAGATGAGAAAGGCATTATTGTCAAAAATAAGGCCAGATTGGTGGCAAAAGTCTACAAGCAAGAAGAAGGAATAGATTTTGACCAAACCTTTGCCCAGTAGCAAGGCTGGAAGCAATAAGGTTATTCCTTACTTTTGCTGCCTGTCAAGGATTCAAAGTCTTCAAGATGGATGTGAAGTCAGCATTCCTGAATGGAGACTTAAAAGAGGAAGCATATATAGATCAACCACCAGGTTTTGTAGATCCTCACTTTCCTAATAATGTTTATAAGCTTAAGAAAGCTCTATATGGGTTGAAGAAATCCCCTGGAGCATGGTGTAAAACATTATCTACTTTCCTCATTCAGAACAAATTCTCAAGAGAGAAAATAGATAAGACCCTATTCCTTAGGGAATCTAAGGGCAAGGTCATCCTAGTCCAGATATATATCGATGACATTGTCTTTGGATCTACTGAAAATAACCTTTGCAGGAATTTTTCCAAACTTATGCAAGGAAAATTTGAGATGAGCAGCATGGGTGAGCTAAAATTATTCTTGAGACTCCAAGTATGACAGACTGATGATGACTTGTCCATATCTCAGTCTAAGTTTATAAGAGAGTTAATTAAGAAATATGGTATGGAGAATGCCTCCACCATGAGAACTCCAATGGTGTCAAGTATGTCTGTAGGCAAAGATGAGGCAGGGAAACCTGTTGATGAATCTTTGTATAGATGGATAATTGGCTCCCTTCTATATTTGACTGTTAGTTGGTCTGACATCATATATGCTACATGTGTCTATGCTAGGTATCAGACATGCCCTAAAGAATCTCATTATTCTACTGAAAAGAGAATTTTAAGATATCTTAAGGGGACACCAGATCTTGGTCTATAGTACCCTAGGAATTGAGATTTTGAGCTAACTGGATTTTCAGATGCAGACTCTGCAGGCTGCAAGGAAGACAGGAAAAGTACCACTGATACATGTCAATTCCTCGGTGGAAGATTAGTGTCATGGAGCAGTAAGAAGAAGACTAGTGTTGCTATCTCCACTACAGAGTCAGATTACATTGCAGCAGGTAGCTACTGTGCTCAATTGCTGTGGATACAACATCAGCTTGAAGACTATGAGATTAAGATAAGTAGAACTCCTCTATATTGTAATTCTACTAGTGCAATTTCTATTTCTAGGAATCTAGTTTCACATAGCAGGACTAAGAATATAGAAAATAAGTATCATTTTATTAGGGAGCATATTGAGAGAGAAGAAATTTGCCTAGAGTTTGTCTCCACTGACAAGCAAGTGACAGATATCTTCACTAAGTCTCTAGATGAAGCCAAGTTCAACACCTTCAAAATTGTGTTGGGTATGTTGAACTTAGAATAGCTTCAGGTACTCCCTAAGGTATTATGCTTGGTAGAGGTTTGTTCTTTTTGTAGATGATGTAGACCTAGTGGACTGCAAGATGAGAGAAGATGCTTCTTTTCAAGTGGTATGAGACAAGATGAGAGAAGATGCTTCTTCTCAAGTGGTATCAGCAGCTGCAGGACTGGAAAATTTCAAGTAGTCTTCTCTAGTGGTGTAGAGAATTTCCAATGATATTGAATTTCAAGTGTTATCAAGTGGTATCAAGTGATATACAAGTCAACCCTGTATAAGGGGCATGTTGGCAGCTGTAATACTGGCTTTATTTACATCAGCTAGGGGGGAACACAAGGGGAGAAAAAGACCTGATGCTCCTTCCTGACTATCTGAAGAGGTCAAAAAGGGGAAGAGATGGAGGTCATGTTTACCTTTGGTTGTTCAAGCTCAAGGGGGGGGGATATAGAAGATGACTATCAGAAAGGATCAAGCTCCTTCATGGCAAAAACACATGGGGAGATCAAGCTAAGAGGTAATCCTCTAAGATGTTACTCACCTTGCAGAAATCCAGGTGAAGTAGGTAAAACTAATTTCACAGAATTTAATATGAGTATACTTTTATTGCCTGTGTAATGTGTATCTCATTGACTAAAGAAGCTTGATCAGTAGTTTTGACATACTTGATCAGTGGTTTTGACATCGTCAAATATGGGGAGATTGTTGGGTCCATTGATCCCAATGGCCCTGATTTGATGATGTCAAATATATCAATGAGATAGACATAGTTGTATTTAATATATGGTTAAGTTCATGCATACATGTTAGTCTTTGTCACAATGATTGGACAACTAGTTCAAGAGACAATGACAGGTGGACTCAAGGTAGAGCTGGAAACTCAGAAAATTACCTAAGTCCAAAAGCATTGAGTGAGGCAAGCTCACTCAACGCCATCCAGCTAATAGCACTAAGAGAAGGCAGGCAGGAAAATCAGGCTAAGTCCAAAAGCATTGAGTGACGTAAGCTCACTCAACGCCATTCAACTAATAGCGCTGAGAGAAGGCAGCCAGTTAAAACTGACAGTATTGCAAAGGCAGAAATTAGGCTAAATCCAGAAGCGTTAAGTGAGCTCAACTCACTCAACGCCATACAGCTTGAAGCATTGAGTCAAGGCAAAAATCGGAATAAGTCTAGAAGCATTGAGTGAGCTCAACTCACTCAATGCCATACAGCTAGAAGCGTTGAGTCAAGGTTATCCTGTCATGTCTTACTGTGAAGAATCCAGAAAATCAACAAAGTCCAGAAGTGTTGAGTGAAGCTTCATCACTCAACGCCATGCTGAGTCTGTCAACGCCAAACTTCAGCAAGAAGGCAAGATTGCAGAAAATCGACTAAGTCCAGATGCGTTGAGTGAAGCATATACACTCAACGCTCTCAACGCCATCAAGCAAAGCTGAAGAAATTTCTAAGTCCAGTATCGCTGAGTCTACCATTCATCAAGCTGAGTTTAGCTTTCGTCGAACGGAGTTCAGAGTTCGTCGATCTCAGCTTTTACCTATAAGAAGGACTCAGCTATCAGAATCGTTGACCGAAGTTCAGAGTTCATCGATCTCATCTTTTACCTTTAAGAAGGACTCAAATATCAGAATCATCGACCGGAGTTCGGAGTTCGTCGATCTCAGCTTTTACCTAAAAGAAGGACTCATCTATCAGAATCGTCGACCAGTGCTCAGATTTCATCGAGCTGAGCTCGAAGTTCGTCAACCTCAGCATTCACCTAAAGAAAGAACCGAGCTAAGGGAATTCGTCGATCTCAGCTTCACTGTTTCGTCGAGCTGAGTTCAGATTTCGTCGAAATAAGCTTGAAGTTCGTCGAACACAGTATTTCAGAAAATTTAGTTTATTTTGGCTAAGTCCAGAATGATGCTGACTCAGCAAAGTCAACAAGTTAACAAAGTTCAGATTTGATGCAAATCGACATTAACGTCGTTGTCAGTCTATAGTAGATCTCAAGTTAATTGAGCTGAGGTTTTAATCACCATTAAAACTGAGACACGCGTCGATCATCTCGCAAATGTGACGGGATTATAAATAGCAGAAGAGATCGAGATATAAGCATATGATCAATGAATTAATTGGATTAATTTCTGATTAAAATGAGAATCAGAGTTCGTCGTCTTCATCCAGCATTGTTGTAGAAGCCAAGAACCTCAAGATCAAATCTGAAGGGCTTCTGAGTTTGGTGGTGCAATCAACATCTACTCCAGCAGGTTTAAAGTAATCCTCTGAGAGAGATTAATCAGCCTAAGCGTGTCTTAGCTGAAGTTTTCTTCCCGATCCAAGCAGAGCTAGAATATGAAGATCACATTGCTGGATCAAAGAAGAAAGAAGGGCTGAAATCTGCTCAGTCCAGATCAGGAGATATTCCTAAAGAAGAATGTTGAAGTATTAGACCGGGCGGCCTTGCGGTCTTGTCTGGCGGTTTGTTGACCGAGCGGTCTGGCGGTCTCCTCTGGTGCTTGGAGACCGGGCGGTCTATCGGACTCACATTGCGGCTTGTTCTTATCCTGCTGGAGTTGCCATGCGGTTAACCCATCTGTCTAACCGCACGGCCTGTGCGGTCTCCTTCATTTCTAGCCGCTCTGCCCTGTACATGTTTAGTCCCACATTGTTTGTTTATACTCTCTCATATCTCCTCCATTCTATATAAGGGAGGTCATACCTTTGTAAATGATATCTTTTTTGGATAATAAAATTTCAATTATTCAAAAGTCTATCCGTTTGTTCTTGCATGTTCGCTACTTTCTACATGGTATCAGAGGACATGGTCTTTTCCTCCTGATTGTGTGCGCTCTCTGATTCTCGCGGCTTGTTTTCTGCTTTCCGCGATGTTGGAACACCCTATTACTAATTTGGGTCAGGATCTCTATGTCTCTAGGAAACCAGTGTTTGACCTCCTATATAGCTCAAAAGGTCAATTAGAATTGAGTCTAAGGGTTAGAAGTCTAAGTTTGGAAGCTGCCCTCAAGACCAAGACTTTTTCAGTTTGAGACTAAGTCATATCATCGAGCTCAGCACGACGATTCATCGAACTCCGATCGACGATCGTCTAGCTCAACTTCGACAGATCGTCGAACTCCATTCGACGATCGCTGAGCTCAACTTCATCAAATCGTTGAACTCCATTCGACGATCTGCGAGCTCAGTTCGATGATTTTTGACTCATTATTGGATCTCTATCTCTGAGCTCAGTTCGACGATCTTTGAGCTCAGATCGACGATATTGTGTTGTTGTATAAGTCCATATCGCTGAGCTCAGTTCAACGATAGCAGAGCTCAGTTCGACGTTTTTTGATGACTTCAAGGATTTTTCAAGATTCAAATTCAGATCAGTTAAGGAGTTATTCTGCAATTAATTCAGAAGATTTTCTAGCCGTTTTCATTTATTTCTGGACCAAGTTTCAAGGGATTTTCAAGGAATATTTCTGTGGACTTTCCTCCAGAAGACATTTTGCAATTAAGGATGCAATTAATGCAGACCAACGACTATTCTTGACTGAGGATGTTTCTTCTATTCAGTACCAGAGAATAAAAGACAAGAATTTTTGAATCTCTCTCAGACAGATATCAATAATCCTCAGAACACAGACAAGAAGAACAAGCACAAAATATTTTCTGTCTCAAAGAATTCTCTGAAGAACACACATTCAAGGAGATCAAATTTTCTGAAATCCTCAGATCTCTCCTGTCTCAAGTATTCAAGGCCAACATCTTTCAAGACTCCAGACACCTAACATTTCAGTTGTTGCTGAAATCATCTTTTGCTGGAGATCAACTTCTGAAGGCCTATCACCCTACAGCAAAGCTTCTTTTCCTGAACATCTCAAGGACTCAGGGGGAGCTTTGACACCATCAAATCCACAAAGTCTTCTCAGCTGCTTTGAGAAAGAGAAGACTTCCATCACTCTCTCACCCCCATATCTGTAAAGGGTTTCTCAAACTCCCTTCAAAAGTTTGAACTTGGTTTTTGAGCACCTTGTCAAAAGCTCATTGGTGGCAAGACACCTGATCAAAAAATCTGATTTGGTTTTTGGGCACCTTATCAAAAGCTCATTGGTGCCCAGGACACCTGATCAACTCATCCTGCAGTGGATTCCTACCTAGGGTGGTAGAAGAGTGGATGTACCCAAGTTTAGGGGAACCGCTATAGTTCTTTGTGTCATCTGGATTGCTTGTCTTTATTTTTGTTTCTGGCTGTGATTGTTTTGTGATTAGCTTATGATTAGTTTAGTTCTGTGATTAGATTTATTAACTGCTTCCCTACTCACTCAGATTACAACAATTGTTGTAAAAAGTTTTCAAGCACCATATACTCTATTCACCCCCCTCTAGAGTATATCAGATCTAACTGCACTTTCACGCGACCTGTCTTCGCGGCTTGCCTTCTCTTCTGTCCGCTGCCCTGTTCGCACGGCTTGTTTCTGTCCGCTTCCCTGTTCGTGCGGCTTGCTTCTCCTTGGTTCTCTTCTCCTGTTGCTATTCTTCGCCGCGATCTGTTTTGTTGTCGCCGCGCACCTGGTTCCTTCTTGCCTCTCCGACTTCCTAGTCGTTGCGGCCTGTTTCTGTTCGCCCGGCTTGCGACTTGTTGTTGTCGCTGCTGCTCGCTTCCTCTTCTCTTCTGTTCGCTCGGCCTTTTCAGCCCGCGCGACCTCTTCCCCACTGTGCCTTTGACTGCTTTCTAGCTGCTTGTGTTCGCGCGGCTTCTTCCTTTTTTATCCGCTGCGGTTTCTTGCTGTGTTCTATGACTACTTTCGGTCTCACCACCCCCGTTATATCCACCACTCCTGCAACTCCTTCTCCACCTCCTCCTTCGGGCAACCTTGGCACCCTTTCTAAGCTTGTTGGCTCCAACTATCTCGATTGGAGCGTTTCTTTCACTTTTCTCCTTCGCTCTTAGCGCAAGCGTCATCACCTCACCGATGACCCTCCTCCTCGTAACTCTCCTGAGTTTGATGACTGGGATGCGAGTGATGCTCTTGTCCGCACATGGCTGGCCAACAGCCTTTCTGATGAGTGCCTTCCCGTCATTCGCCATGATGAGACGGTCAAGGCCACCTGGCTTCACCTCGCTGCTCTCTATTCGAAGGGGGGCCAGACGTCCCGCATTTATACTCTCTATGCGGACCTCTTTGCCCGCCATTCCATGTCTCCTGCTACGACTTATCGGCAGGTTTAGGCTCTTGGTGCTGAAATCCTCCAGAATCGCCCCTTCTCCGCGGACTTGGCCGAACAGCACAAACACTTCCAGGAACTCCTGGTTGTTTGTTATCTTCTCCGTCTTCCCGATTCCTATGATCTGATCCACCAGCAGATCCTGGGTGAGGCGGAATCTCCCACTTTGGATGCCACCGCAGCTCGCATTGCCGCTGTTACTTCGCTGCTCTAGCGGCCTCTTGAAAGATATTGTACCTAATCACCAAGAGGGGGGGGGGGGGTGAATAGGTGACTTAAATCTTTTTAACGTTTTAGGCAGAATTCAGATTATAACACAGAATTATATCTACTTTATCACAGCACACATTCAGCAATCACAGAATTCCACAAGCACACAATAGACACTCAGATTTATAGTGGTTCCCCAAGATTTGGGTACATCCACTTTCCCCCTTCGCCTATCTAGTAGTGTACTAGATTCGGCCAAACTCCTCCACTATCTCAGATCCTCAGATCTTACACTCAGAACCCCAAAACAGGTTCCTACAGCTCAGGCCCAAGGCCCTACAACTCAGCTTCTTCACAAAGCCTACACTCAGCTTCTTCACAAAGCCTACACTCAGCCACCAAGGCCTACACTCAGCCACAACAGGCCTACACTCAGAGATACAAATCTCCTACACTCAGGCACTCAATCCCTACACTCAGCCTTTATAATTACAGGCTTACAAACTCAAATCCCTAAGGATCCTACAAGAAAATATGAATACAAAATGTAATCTCTACAACTCAGAGAAAAGAGAGAAGAGTTGTGAGTTTTTTGATGAGTTCTTGGAAAAACTCAGTTGAGATCAAACTGACTTGGCTTTCTTCAAAGCTTCTTGAATGTAGAACACAATAAGATTGATCTCCTCTGCAGTTGATCCTTGATCTCTGCTACTTAAGATTCAGAACAAAATCTGAACCCTTCTTCTCAGCCTGGTTCCAACGGCTGACTTCTTGGATGGAGCTCTCTCTCTCCAACTTCTTAGATCTTCACTTGATTCTTCAAGGATTAGCTAGATCTTCTTCTTTAGTAATTACTTGAACAACAATTCAATTTCTGAACCACTTGGACAATCATCTCTATCTGTTGACAGTATAAGCCTATTTATAGGCCTTCTTCATGGTAACCGGCTGGTCCGGTTCATAACTGATTTCTGACAACTCTGACAGGTGCAGTAGACCGGCTGGAATGGCAGCTGTCAAGTCATCCAGTCAGTTCTTGAAAATTCTGTAACTGTCTGAAAGTGTCGAGACTGTCTGTCTTTAAGTGTCGACACTTATAGACCAAGTGTCGACACAAGTTGTCTAAGTGTCGACACTAGCCTACAAGGTGTCGACACAACTCCTTGTGTTGTAGATTTTATATCTCGACACTGTTTCTTCTTCATGTGTCGACACTGAAAAATGTGTGTCGACACAAGTACTTGTACTTCAGTATATTGCTGAATTCTTGTAAGTGTCGACACATCTCCTTTGTGTCGACACATCTTCATATGTTGAATCTGTTAAGTGTCGACACATCTTCTTGGTGTCGACACATGTCTTCAGTGTTGATACTTGCTGAGTGTCGACACTGCTCCATGTGTCGACACATTCTTCTTCTATCGAGACTCTGGCTGAGTGTCGACTCTTCTCCTTAGTGTCGACACTTGTACTTAGAATTTTGTTGAACTTTGCTAAGTGTCGACACAGCTCCTTGTGTCGACACTTTATTCAAGTGTTGTGTAACGCCCCCACCTGTCACATGACATATAACGGTGGGTCCGGCCGGGGCCCCACGCCATATAGCACAGACAAGCGAAGGAATCACGTGTGGAAATCAAATCTATGCGTGTCCTTAACTCATTCCATTCTAGCGCAGCATTTTTCTTGTTAACATGAACTCAAACCAGAATGTCCACCAATATATAAATACCACATTTAGATAGAACAATATCAGGAATGTATACAACTCACACACCCTGGCCTTATGGCCTTACAAGTTCCTCTTTCACATCAATGGTTTCGTACATCGGCACGCAGGCCGGCCACACATGAAATCCAACCATGATTCTTCACATAGCCGTCAAGGACTAAGAACACCAGGCTAGCCAATCCACTTATTCTTTCCAAATTGCAGCACCTGCAATTCATCATCCAAACCAACACAGAAAACAAAGTAACGGTCAGCATTGCTGACCCATTATAACGACCCTACCCCCTACCCGGGGTAGTGGTTCCTTCCCTGTATACAGTGCTTCCTTTCTCATCAAGCATCAGCAAACATCACCAAATCACATCAGAGATAGATCATTCTCTTTATTCCACTAACTAACAAACACATCACATCACAAACGCTGGAGTCCACCAACGCTCCGTGCACTCAGGGCACCTTCTTGGCGTACCGGAATCCACCGTCGTACACCGCTGTCTCTCGAGGTTTTAACTTGTTGGTTGACCGGCCCTAGTCCACCAGCTCGCAGGCTGGCGACATCCCGCCCAAGCCACTCAGAGGTCCATCCTCACAGCATCACAAACAGAGCAGACCGACCCACACTATGTGGTGTAGCAAGCCGGGTTTATCTAAGCTTCCCAGGCATTGTCTACCCATCGATCCCCCTCCTAATCCGATCGACCCACACTCTGTGGTGCAGCAACCCGGGTTTAACTCGGCTCCCCTAGCATTGCCACCCATCGATCCTACCTTAACTGGATCAACCCACCCTAGTGGTGTAACAAACCGGGCGTATCTCGCACTAACCAGGCGTGTTACCAATTGATCAGATCATATCCAGGAGCTTCACCAAAGCCTCCTCACAATCATCACATCCATACATTCATCACAACAGAAATCCATTTTGCACAGCATCAAAGCCACGGAGTCTTCTCCGGTTTACCCATGAACATCACCAATCCAGACTACCGGTCCAGATGGGCTTCACACAGCATGCCTACGCCGTACTCCATATTTCCGGCTCTAAATGCAGACACAACAAAGGAATCACTTCCGCGATCCACCTCTTGGTGGAGGATTCCAAGCACATGTATAGAGAAAGGACTTCGATGTCCAAGAAGGAGATCGTTACCCTTGAAGATCGCTTCGGCGCCATGAAGTAGCCGGATGGAAATCACCGCCTCGGCTCTGCCTTCACGAATCTGCTCTCGGATCTCCGCTCCGCACTCTGCAGCTCCTACAGCAGCTGGAAGACTTCTCCCTTTTCTCTCTTGCCTTGGCCTTTCTTCCCCCTCTCTTGAAATGAAGATGAAAAAGAAGAAGGAGAAGAAGATAAGAGAATTTATCTTCTAATTCTCGGCCTCCTAGCCACCTGGACAAAGCCCAGCCCTTGGATCCAGGAAGAGGGAAACAAACGGCTCAGATCTGGCCAGAAAATCCTGAACACGGCCTGACACGCCCTGTGACACGCCCGTGTCACAGGCCGTGTCCCCCTAAGCGGCAGACAACCGACTCAATCCAACCAGTACACGCCCGTGTCACGGCCGTGTACCCGACACGCCCTCAGACACACCCGTGTCTGAGGCCGTGTACCTCAACAGAAATAATCCCAAAACAACCCGAGACTTCACACGGCATGGCACACGGCTTGGCACACGCCCGTGTTCCTGGCCGTGTGCACCAGGACACACCCGTGTCCCGCAAACACGCCCTAACCCGAGACGTCGAGCTGAATTTGACGCCCACTGACACGCCCTGTGACACGCCCGTGTCACAGGCCGTGTCCTCACTGGAACTCGATACTCGACGATCGTCGCGTAACACTCGTCGAGCATTCGACACGGCATCCGACACGGCCGTGTTGTAACAACCCCATCCGTTCATATGATATATTCTAGAAGATCCGGCCGGGGCCCCACAGGATATACCACAAAACAGTCGGTGAAGGTACAGGATGATACCAGAGTAGCGCATCGCACCTATCACAAGCATTCTAGCGGAAGCCTAAACTACTTGAACTCCTCATGAATGTCCAAACATAAAACTCCACATTTTATATACATATAGGAATGTCTTACAACATGTCAAAAGCGTTGGCCTTATGGCCTTACAGGGCTTTCAAACAGTGACCTAAAACAGATTGGCGCGCAGGCCGGCCACAATAAAAGAAAACATGCAAAAGAACACAATAGCCTTCGAGGGCTAGCAGCTAACAGCAGCAGCAACACCAGCAGGAGCATCAACCTCTATGCGTCCCGCTCGGCTCTCCAGTACCTGTGCAAGGGACAATCCACCCACCGGTGGCAAACAAAAGCAACGGTCAGCGTTCAGCTGACCAAATTATAACGACCCTACCCCTTCTCTCGGGGCAGCGGTATTTTTCCCTGCAGGCATATCATATCACAAGTGTGGCAAGCTATATCATCAAAAAGTGCTTTCACGCACACAAGCCATCACAACCGTTCGCCACCCGGCCCAACGGTCCGTGCACTCAGGGCACATTCTTGGTGTTCTGGCAACCTCTTGCCCACCACCGTATCAGGGTTATCACCCAACGGTAAATCTCTTGAGCATTTACTCCATGGCGTGCAGCCGGAGTTAGTCCTCGGACACCGGGATGGCCCGTAGCCCCCCGTTGTGTCATGGCGCGCAGGCCGAAGACTCTTGCTATGCGCTCCAACAGACCGCACTTTTTGGTCTCACGTCAGACGGACATAGCGCAGGTCGGATCCTCCACCCCCCGTTGCTCAAATCGCCTTGCCTTTTCCGCGTGCAGCGTACTCATGGCTATATCAAAGGCGCGGGTCGGTCTCACCAATCCTGTTCTTGGCATTCAAGCCTGGGTAATTCACTATACCCATTTCCTCACAGCAACAGCGGGTCTTTCCTGGGCGTACCAGTACTTCCTGTGATTCTCTCCACAGGTGGACACCGCATAAGTACAAATGTCAGGGGTCTTTCCTGGGCACACCAGTACTTCCTGTTACTCGCTTCACAGGTGGACACCCTATGACATCAAGCATCACAAAAAGGGCCTTTCTTGGTCCTGCCAGTACTTCCTGTGCCTCATTCACAGGTTGGACCCAAAACCATCACAAGGCTATTTTCCTGGGCTACCACCCCAGTACTTCCTGCTACTCCTTTTCGCAGGCATAACCCGTAGACTCCGTACACTACACGTTTATCACGGAGTCTTATCCGGTTCGTATGCAACATCACCAATCCAGACCAACCTGTCCAGATGGGCTTCACACAGCATGCCTATTCCGTACTCCATTTCCGGATCTATATGCAACACAAAAGGGATTTCAAGCATCACCCAAACGACTCCCAAAAGCAGCCACCTCTTGGTGGGGGAATCAAAAGATATGCCAAAATAGAAGCCTTCATATGGCTAGGAAGAAAAGTCGTTACCCTTGACGATCGCTTTGGTGCCATGGCCTCCAAGCTAGCTTGCAAGACTCGCAAGAGCGTTTCTTCCGCAACGCTGGCTTCAGATCTCTCGTCGGTAAACCGCAGCACCACCACCAGCAGCCCCCTTTCCTTCTTCCTCCTCCTTTCTCTCTCTCTTTCTCTCTCTTGAAGAAAGATGAAGGCCAAAGTAAAATGACTAATCCTTCTCTGATTTCAGCCTTGAAGGAAAAAGAGGAAGAGGCTTCAGCCCTTGGATCCAGACTGAAGGAATGGACGGCCACGATTCTGCCAAAAACACAAATTTTGACCCGACACAGCCTCGAACACGGCCGTGTGCCTCAAGCGGTGGTCAACCGACTTATCCAAACCAGTGACACGCCCACGGGACACGCCCGTGTCAGGGCCGTGTCACCAACACGCCTTCAGACACGCCCGTGTCTGTGGCCGTGTACCTGGGGGAAAAAAAATCCCAAATCATCCCGAGACTTCACACGGCCTGTGACACGCCCGTGTCCCAGGCCGTGTGCCCAGACACGGCACAAAGACACGCCCTGTCGAAATCCTTCGGCGGGCTGAGTTCGTCGCCTGATTTGACACGCCCTGTGACACGCCCGTGTCACAGGCCGTGTTCAACACTCGACACACACTTCTCGACACTCGACGATCGTCGAGAAAAACTCGTCGAGAATGCGACACGGCCTTGGACACGCCCGTGTCCTGGGCCGTGTGCCTCCTCTCGATGGATCGTCGAGAACAGAAATCGTCGAGACAAAGCCCAATCGTCGACACAACCTCAACACGCCCTGCGACACACCCGTGTCGCAGGCCGTGTCACCTGACACGCCCTGGGACACGCCCGTGTCCCAGGCCGTGTCACCCAAATATGCCTGTTTCTGAACTTTGGGCTGTTACAATCCTCCCCTCCTACAAGAAATTTCGTCCTCGAAATTTAGAGACAGGAAAGTAACAGAAACCAGCAAGAAAAGGTAACCACATATATTCGATAAACGTTTATGTTACAATATTCTCGCTACAAACTACACAAACAGCTCAGGGAACTCTGCTCGCATGGTCTGCTCGCGTTCCCATGTCAGCTCTTCACGGCCGCAGTTGTCCCACCGGACTTTTACCATACCGACCGTCTTGTTCCGCAACTGTTTCTCGGCTCGATCTTCGATTTGAAGGGGTCTAACTCTCGTTGTGAGCCCATACTCCACCGGCACCCGATCATCCGCGATCACTTGAGCTGGATCTTTCACGGCTTTCCGAAGCACCGAGATGTGAAAGACATCATGTAACCCACCCAAGTCCGCCGACAGAGCTAGCCGATAAGCCGCTTCGCCAACTCGCTCAACCACTTCAAAAGGACCCAAATATCTTGGACTCAACTTTTTCAAGCGTCGAATCCTGGAGACACCTTTGAATGGCTTGATCTTCAAGTAGACCCAATCGCCAGCCGCAAATTCAACGTTCCGGTGCTTGGCGTTGTAGTACTTCGCTTGTCGATCTTGAGCAATCAGCAATCTCTCTCGAATAGTCCGAATGGTTGAGTTTGCTTCGTCCACCTCATTTGGTTTAACAACCTGGGCTTCACCCGCTTCTACCCAAGCCAAGGGAGTACGACACTTCCTTCCATATAGGGCTTCATATGGTGCCATCCCAATGCTTGCCTGGTAGCTGTTATTATATGCAAACTCGACCATATAGAGATGATCTTCCCATCTCTTTCCGAAATCAAGGGCGCACATTCGGAGCATGTCCTCCATTGTTCTGTTGGTACGTTCAGTTTGGCCATCCGTTTGGGGATGAAAGGTCGTACTAAAAGTCAACTTCGTGCCCAACAGTCGGTGAACTAGCTTCCAATCATTTGACGTAAATCGCCCATCTCGATCACTTACGATGCTCCGAGGAACACCGTGAAGCCGCACAATCTGATCAACATATAACTTTGCCAAACTTTCAACCGAATCATCCTGCCTGTTCGGAAGAAAATGTGCTACTTTTGTTAGCCGGTCAACTATCACCCAAATGGAATCATTTCCTCGCTGCGATCTTGGCAATCCATGCACAAAATCCATGGAAATATCATCAAATTTCCACACTGGGATCGGCAGTGACTTCAAATAACCGCCCGGCTTTTGGCATTCCGCCTTCACCATCGCACATGTTTGGCATTTGGCTACATACAAGGCAACATCTTTCTTGAGCCCTGGCCACCAGAAAAGCTTCTTCATATCGTTGAACATCTTTGTGCTCCCGGGGTGAATGGAATACTTGGTATAATGTGCTTCATACATCAGTTCTTCCCTCAACTTCCCCACATTCGGGACACACAAACGGCACTCTTTGCGCAAAAGACCATCATTCCAAGTGAATTTGCCCTCTGGCCCTTCATTCACATAGTGTAAGAGATCTTCATCCAACTCCGTTGCCCGTCGAACTCGGTCCGCAAGGTCACATTGCACCTCGATCCAGTTCAAACATGCAGTGGCAGTGGAATTCTTGTCAACACAATAGATCTCCAATGCCTCCAACTCCTGGATAAGACATTCATCATGCCTTTGTAACAAATTTGCTCTAACCGGAACTCGCCGACTCAAGGCATCCGCGACAACATTTCCCTTCCCGGGTGTATAGTGAATCTCGAAAGTGTAATCCCCAAGGAACTCCAACCACCTTCGTTGTCTCATGTTCAACTCTTTCTGCTCCAATAGATACTTTAGGCTCTTATGATCAGTATAGATCTCTACCTTCACGCCATAAAGGTAGTGCCGCCACAGCTTGAGTGCAAAAATCACCGCCGCTAATTCCAAATCATGGACGGGATAATTTCGCTCGTGCACCTTCAGCTGGCGTGAGCCATAAGCAATCACCTTTCCGCTCTGCAGAAGAACGCAGCCTAAGCCGCTCCGTGAGGCATCACTATAAATTACAAATCCATCAGTTCCACATGGCGAAGACAACACCGGCGCCGTGGTTAACCGAACCTTCAGCTCTTCAAAAGCTCGTGCGCACTCTGGCGTCCAAACGAACTTCTGATCTTTTCGCGTCAGTGTGGTTAGCGGCAAAGCGATCCGCGAGAAGTTTTCCACAAATCTTCTATAGTAGCCCGCAAGTCCAAGGAAACTCCTGACCTCGGCCACGGAAGACAATATTGGCCATTCTTGTATGGCTTTTATCTTTGCTGGATCCACTGCAATGCCCGCTCCGCTCACCACATGGCCCAAAAATGCCACTGACGATAGCCAAAACTCGCACTTCGAGAACTTGGCATAGAGCTGATTTTTCCTCAACGTGTTCAGCACCAACCGCAAATGAATCTCATGCTCAGCTTTAGACTTCGAGTACACCAGGATATCATCAATGAACACAATCACAAACAGATCCAGGTACTCACGGAAAATACGATGCATCAAATCCATAAACACCGAAGGCGCATTGCACAATCCAAAGGGCATGACTGTGAACTCATAGTGCCCATAACGCGTTCCAAATACGGTTTTGGGTATGTCACCTTCCCGAATTCTTAACTGGTAATAACCAGACTTCAGGTCCAACTTCGAATAGACGGTAGATCCCACCAGCTGATCAAATAATTCATCAATCCGAGGTATCGGATACTTATTCTTCTCGGTCAGCTTATTCAGTTCACGGTAATCGATACACAACCGTAACCCACCATCTTTCTTCTTTACAAAAAGCACAGGCGCGCTCCAAGGTGACATACTTGGGCGGATATAGCCTTGCTCTAGCATTTCTTGTAGTTGAACCTTCAACTCAGCCATCTCTTTAGGCGCAACGCGATATGGCGAGCGGGCCACTGGTTTCGCACCTGACACCAACTCAATTGTGAAGTCAATCTCCCGCTGGGGTGGTAGCCCAGGGAGATCCGTGGGAAACACATCTGTAAATTCTGCCACAATCGGAACCTCGCTCAAAGTGGCCTTAGGCTCAACAGCCTGAATTAGTGCAAAGTAACACTCCGCACCCTTCCGAACAGCTTTGACTACCTGGAGTGCAGACATCAACGTCCCGCCTACTCCTCGCATACCCGCGAACTTGGTCTCCTGTTCGGTATTCTGGCCCAACGTGATTTCTTTGGACTGGCAATCAATCATAGCATGCTGCTCCGCAAGCCAATCCATCCCGAAAATCACATCGAATTCCGATATTGGCAAAACAAATGCGGTTAAACAAAAATCCCGACTTCCGAACTGAACCGCCACATCGCAAGCTTGATCCGCAAGCATCCAACATCCATTCGGCAACACCACCCTGACGCTATCTGTCTTTGCACGACTGGGTATCCCAAGCCGCGTAATAAACTCACTAGACAGAAAAGAATGCGATGCACCTGTATCAAACAGTGCTCGCGCCAGCGTGTCCCGAATCATCACAAAGCCTATGACAAACATGTCACACACACAAACCACAAACATAGGGGGACTAAGCTAAGCATACAAACAATAGTATATGCAAAACTAACTCATACCTGTGACAACGTCACTCTGCTTGATGGCCTCCTGCAGGCCAAGATTGTAGACCCGGGGTTGCGCTTGCGAGGCAGAGGAATCCACCACCGCCTTTCCTTTCTCCGCATAAGATGCTCCCGCCTTCTTTTCACTCTTTGGCGGCATCCGACAATCTCGCGCAATATGCCCCATCCTACCACAATTGAAGCAGGTACGAGTGTCTGGCTTGGAGGTTGCCCCTGATGTTGTTCCCAATGCAACTGATGAAGGCGCTTGTCCACTAGGCTTGGACTTCTTGCCCCATCTCTTCTTATAAAATGACTTTCCCGATCGGGGCGCCTTCCACTCTGGTTGCGACACAGCCAAAGCTCTCTTCCCTTGCACCCTCTTCATATCCTTTTCCAACGCTGTCGCGGTGTCAACCAATGCTTGGAAACCTTGGTTCACAGAACTGGACACAAGGAACCTCAGCTCGTCCCTCAGTCCTTCATAGAACCGATTAGTCTTCCTCTGTTCATCAGCAAAGATCGAACCCGCATACCTCCCCAAGCGAGTAAACTCATGCAGGTACGCGTCAACACTACCATCACCTTGAGTCAACCGTTGGAATTCATTTTCCATGGCTATCCGTTGAGCCACAGGAAGGTGCTTCGCTAGGAAGAGCCAGGAGAATTCTTCCATCGACACTTGGGTTAACGGACGACCCGCCAAATGATGCAACTCCATCTCATCCCACCATAAACGCGCTTCTCCTTCAAGCAAGAAGGTGGCTAAGGTAACTTTCTGATGCTCCGCCGTTCCTATCGCCGTCATCACTCGCTTGACGCGCGATAACCAATCCTCAGCCTGCGTCGGGGTTCCCGCTCCCGAGAACGTAGGCGGATGGAAGCTCATAAACCGCGTTAGCTGCTTTTCAGACGCTCGAGGAACCACATCCACGACAGGTTCAGGCCTTGCCACCACCTGTTCTGGCCTCACAGCCTCTTGTTCCTGCCTGAGTGGCTGACCTTGGATCATGGTAAATAAGGCCTCCGCAACTAAACGGACATGCTCTGCAGACGGTGGAGGTGTCGGCACCGCAGCTGGTGCCGTACTTTCATCAGAACGCTGGGGTTCAGACGGCCCAGCTCCACTTCGTGTCACCTAAAGGTGGACAAGACACATACATTAGCGGTCGTACCCAAGCAAACAACACAAAATAGGAACACGCAGGTTCCTCAAACATACAAAAATGAATTCCTATCATGGACATTCAGGAGTTCATTCGTAGACTTTGGTGTGCACAAACACGTGCTCGCCACCCCACAAAAGAAGGCGGCCACGACTTCGAGAGGGAAAGACCAAGACAACTGATACCAAAAATGTAACAACCCCATCCGTTCATATGATATATTCTAGAAGGTCCGGCCGGGGCCCCACAGGATATACCACAAAACAGTCGGTGAAGGTACATGATGATACCAGAGTAGCGCATCGCACCTATCACAAGCATTCTAGCGGAAGCCTAAACTACTTGAACTCCTCATGAATGTCCAAACATAAAACTCCACATTTTATATACATATAGGAATGTCTTACAACATGTCAAAAGCGTTGGCCTTATGGCCTTACAGGGCTTTCAAACAGTGACCTAAAACAGATTGGTGCGCAGGCCGGCCACAATAAAAGAAAACATGCAAAAGAACACAATAGCCTTCGAGGGCTAGCAGCTAACAGCAGCAGCAACACCAGCAGGAGCATCAACCTCTATGCGTCCCGCTCAGCTCTCCAATACCTGTGCAAGGGACAATCCACCCACCGGTGGCAAACAAAAGCAACGGTCAGCGTTCAGCTGACCAAATTATAACGACCCTACCCCTTCTCTCGGGGCATCGGTATTTTTCCCTGCAGGCATATCATATCACAAGTGTGGCAAGCTATATCATCAAAAAGTGCTTTCACGCACACAAGCCATCACAACCGTTCGCCACCCGGCCCAACGGTCCGTGCACTCAGGGCACATTCTTGGTGTTCTGGCAACCTCTTGCCCACCACCGTATCAGGGTTATCACCCAACGGTAAATCTCTTGAGCATTTACTCCATGGCGTGCAGCCGGAGTTAGTCCTCGGACACCGGGATTGCCCGTAGCCCCCCGTTGTGTCATGGCGCGCAGGCCGAAGACTCTTGCTATGCGCTCCAACAGACCGCACTTTTTGGTCTCACGTCAGACGGACATAGCGCAGGTCGGATCCTCCACCCCCCGTTGCTCAAATCGCCTTGCCTTTTCCGCGTGCAGCGTACTCATGGCTATATCAAAGGCGTGGGTCGGTCTCACCAATCCTGTTCTTGGCATTCAAGCCTGGGTAATTCACTATACCCATTTCCTCACAACAACAGCGGGTCTTTCCTGGGCGTACCAGTACTTCCTGTGATTCTCTCCACAGGTGGACACCGCATAAGTACAAATGTCAGGGGTCTTTCCTGGGCACACCAGTACTTCCTGTTACTCGCTTCACAAGTGGACACCCTATGACATCAAGCATCACAAAAAGGGCCTTTCCTGGTCCTGCCAGTACTTCATGTGCCTCATTCACAGGTTGGACCCAAAACCATCACAAGGCTATTTTCCTGGGCTACCACCCCAGTACTTCCTGCTACTCCTTTTCGCAGGCATAACCCGTAGACTCTGTACACTACACGTTTATCACGGAGTCTTCTCCGGTTCGTATGCAACATCACCAATCCAGACCAACCTATCCAGATGGGCTTCACACAGCATGCCTATTCCGTACTCCATTTCCGGATCTATATGCAACACAAAGGGGATTTCAAGCATCACCCAAACGACTCCCAAAAGTAGCCACCTCTTGGTGGGGGAATCAAAAGATATGCCAAAACAGAAGCCTTCACATGGCTAGGAAGAAAAGTCGTTACCCTTGACGATCGCTTCGGTGCCATGGCCTCCAAGCTAGCTTGCAAGACTCGCAAGAGAGTTTCTTCCGCAACGCTGGCTTCGGATCTCTCGTCGGTAAACCGCAGCACCACCACCAGCAGCCCCCTTTCCTTCTTCCTCCTCCTTTCTCTCTCTCTTTCTCTCTCTTGAAGAAAGATGAAGGCCAAAGTAAAATGACTAATCCTTCTCTGATTTCGGCCTTGAAGGAAAAAGAGGAAGAGGCTTCAGCCCTTGGATCCAGACTGAAGGAAAGGACGGCCACGATTCTGCCAAAAACACAAATTTTGACCCGACACGGCCTCAAACACGGCCGTGTGCCAGGCCGTGTGCCTCAAGCGGTGGTCAACCGACTTATCCAAACCAGTGACACGCCCACGGGACACGCCCGTGTCAGGGCCGTGTCACCAACACGCCTTCAGACACGCCCGTGTCTGTGGCCGTGTACCTGGGGGAAAAAATCCCAAATCATCCCGAGACTTCACACGGCCTGTGACACGCCCGTGTCCCAGGCCGTGTGCCCAGACACGGCACAAAGACACGCCCTGTCGAAATCCTTTGGCGGGCTGAGTTCGTCGCCTGATTTGACACGCCCTGTGACACGCCCGTGTCACAGGCCGTGTTCAACACTCGACACACACTTCTCGACACTCGACGATCGTCGAGAAAAACTCGTCGAGAATGCGACACGGCCTTGGACACGCCCGTGTCCTGGGCCGTGTGCCTCCTCTCGACGGATCATCGAGAACAGAAATCGTCGAGACAAAGCCCAATCGTCGACACAACCTCGACACGCCCTGCGACACGCCCGTGTCGCAGGCCGTGTCACCTGACACGCCCTGGGACACGCCCGTGTCCCAGGCCGTGTCACCCAAATATGCCTGTTTCTGAACTTTGGGCTGTTACACGTGTCCTGGGCCGTGTGCCCCTCTCGACGATGTCGAGCGAAAATCGTCGACACCAAGTCCGATCGTCGACACAACCTCGACACGCCCTGCGACACGCCCGTGTCGCAGGCTGTGTCAACTGACACGCCCTGGGACACGCCCGTGTCCCAGGCCGTGTCACCCATGCCTGAACCCGATTTTGCTCAAAATGATTCTCTTGACTTTGGGGTGTTACATGTTGAGTCTTCAGCTGAGTGTCGACACATTCTTTCTTGTGTCGACACTTTCTTCAAGTGTTGAGTCTTCAGCTGAGTGTCGACACATTCTTTCTTGTGTCGACACTTTCTTCAAGTGTTGAGTCTTCAGCTGTGTGTCGACACATTGCTCTGGGTGTCGACACTTATACTTAGACTCTGCTGACTTTTGCTGAGTGTCGACACAGCCTCCAAGTGTCGACACTTTCTGATGTAGACACAGTTTCAATAGGTTTCGACACAACTGCTAAGTGTCGACACTGCTTCACTGCACTCTTCTTCATTGAGTGTCGACACAGCTCCTTGTGTCGACACTTTCTGTCTGGTGTCGACTCTGCATCCCTGGTGTCGACACAAATACTCCAAGTGTCGACACTGCTTGCCTGGGTGTCGACACAAGTCTTCTTAAGTGTCGACACTTTCCCTCTGGGTGTCGACACATGGACTTAGAAACTTTTTCTTCTTTCCTGCAAATACTTAACCTGCATAAGTAAACTCAAAACACATCAAATATATTTTGATATATATCATTGAGTTGGGTGAGGCTTCTTCAAATCAGGTACATTTAAACCAATGTACCCAACAATCTCCCCCTATTTGGAGAAGTCATAACCCTTAGTCAATGATATACACCATACAGAATAAAATCATAGTATGATGTAAAGCAGGATTATGTAATTAGGAAAAAACATAACATGTATTAAACAAACATGCATACACAGATATCATCACAGAACAATTATGAAATAGATTTAGCATATAACACATTGTTCTAATATCTTGTCATATTCATTTTCCAAAAGTTTACAAAGTGTTTAACAATCAAAATATTACAACTGTAAACTCAAGAAAAATCAATTCTAATTCTGATCAGCCTCCTTAATCACAATTCCTTTTCCAGATTGTACTTTGGCTTGAACAGGGGCTTCAGCAAATTTAGTATCAGCAGGCTTCTTGCCTTTCAGATCCTTTTTCTTTTGCTCTTCAACTTTAATCTTTTGCCTTTCAAAATAATGAAAAGGCTTGGGAAAGTACTTGCTAGGCTCCTGAGCAGTAGGAGGTAGCTTTCTCATCTTGTCCTTTCTTCTATATTGGACTATGACTTCTTACCTTGTCTCATGCTTTCTCCATTCCAATTCAGAAAACCACTTGTTTCTGTCTTGTATATTATCTTTTGCAGCTTTCCATGCAGTTAAGATAATGTTTCTTGAAGTGGGGCTCCACTGCTCAAAGTAAGCTCTTTGTTTAGCTTGCTCCCTGAACCTCTTTTTAGACAGTCTAGCTTCTTCTTCTTTCTGCAGAGCTGCTTGCATAGCCTCAGATACTGGTTGAACAACCTTCTCTATGATGACATTGTCCTTTCTCCCATGTGGGCTATACATAGACTGTATATCAGCTTGGACCATATCAAAATCTGGAGGAGGGTAGATTACTTGGGCCACTTCAGGTTGCTCCCCTCCTAGATATGCAGGATGTATCCCAGATTCTGCAACATTGTCATCATCACATAAAGGAGGATAACCAATAGTTGCTCTGATAGAATTTGATATCCACTTGGCATGATCAGAGCTGGCTTTGACTAACACCCTCTCCCCCTTTATGACTTCTCTTTCTATGTGATCTCTTACATCATCTTTCTGAAATCTGACCTGGTTATCCAAATAATTGACTCCATCTTTAAAGAAGTGTTTTAACCTTTGGAGTTTGTCAGTGATCAACTTCTGAGAATTTTCAATAGCAGTAGTAACAGCAGTGATACCCTCTTGCAAAGCTTTATCAAACTCTGATTTAGTAGTAGTAGTAGTAGAAGTAGTCTGTCCTGCAGCTATATTCTTCATCTCTGTTACTATGGCATTGTGGGAGGCAGTTAAATTGTCATTCATTCTGAGCTGGTTCTCTAGAATATAACCTTGCTTCAGTACAATGTCATCTACTTGAGCTTTTATCTTTTCCCGATGAGTTGCTAAGTAGACCACTGCATTCCCTCCCTTGTGGAAGCAGTCAGTCATCTCCTTCTTATTAAGATTCATTTCAAATCTTATAGACTTTATATCTTAGGCTAGATCAAACTGTAGAGATTTATGCCCCTCATCCACATAGGTTTCTATGGCTTTCCTGTGCTCATCAAGCTTGATCTGCATAGCAACCAACAATGCACTGTAGTCTACTGATGGAGTTGGCTGTAGTGCAGGCTGTGGTGCTATGGTTTGCAAAGCCTTCTTATAATTCTGACTTCTTATTTTGAAAACTTGAAACTTCCTTTTCTTAGCCCTTGCAGCCTCCTCATCTTCTGAAGCTGATGTACTTGCAATTTCGACCCTCTCCTTAGGGCTTGGAGGTAACTCCTTCTGCACTTCTGGTGCCTTCTCAGGTTCTTGCCTTGCAGGTTCTTCCAGAATTTGCACTTGCTCCCCCTCAACTGGAGCATTCTCCCCCTCAGCAGCAGTACTTTCCTTCTCAAGGTCTTCTTGATCCAGATTAAGAAATAAATCTTCCATTGTAAATTCTTGTGGAGAATGGGCTGGAGAAACTCTTTGCTCATCTACCACTAGATCAGATACTACTTGAATTTTAACAGATGTGTCCTCCATGACAACATGTGAGACTTGACTATCAATCTGAGTTTGCTGATTAACATTATTTAAGGAATCAGACAATACATTATCCTCTATAGGGAAATCTAAAGCATTAAGCTCAGTGATTACCTCAAGGATGATATTTGTAGCTTGCTCACTCTCAAGAGGAGTTGGTTCTTCCACTATTAGAGGCTCCCCCTGGATTTGATCCTGGTGTATGGGGCTGGCCTGAGGTTGCTCCCCCTACCTCTCTGCAGCATCTTGTTGAGCTGGAGACTTCTCAACAGTTCCAGTGTCTTCTTCATCAGGTGTGAAGACTATTTGTTCCTCAAAGCTACTAGTTGACTCTTGAGCCACTGGGGCAGTTTTCTTCTTCTTCTGTAGTGGTGTTACTTTCTCAGGAGTAGGCATCTCCTTAGTTAAAACTCTGTCCCATCTGGAGAAGATCCTCATGTCCATCTTTCTCATATGGTTGATCTTACTGCCAGCAGCTTGACCCATAACCTCTGCTATGCTACCAGCTAGGTATAAACTTATTATTCTACCCAAATTGGGTTTCTTCAGACTCTCCTTAATCTTTTCAAAGACAACAAAAGACCGATCAATTTGTACTGTGAAGATTATCCTTGTCATAAGGTTGAACATATGGGCAGATACCCTATCATGCCCTCCAGGCTTACTTAAGATTACCTTGCCAACAATTTCAGAAAGAAATTTCCCTTGGCTGTTCATCCCCTTTCTATTGAAGACAGATCCAATTTTCAATTTTGAATCCAGTCCACACCAAGTCAATGCTTCTCTGGTATTAGAAGCAGTAACCTCATCCTCTTCTTTTGTCCTTGGTAGATTTAGGACTTTTCTCAACCTTTTAGGTGATACCTTCACCTTTTCACCATGAACCCTAGACTTGATCTTGAGTCCAGATTCGTCTACTTGAGCTCCATTTAGGAATTCTAAGACTTCTTTCTTCCAGATTTTAGTCGGCTCTGAAACAAGAAATTCTAACCCTGAGTCTGCAACTAGGGTTACCATAGTCTTGATCTCCGGGTCTGCATCACCAAACACGTCTCGCACCAGTTAATAGCCTTCATTGACGTTCTCTTCGAGCTTTGGTGCCATTAGGGTTTGAAGAATTTGACTGGAGAGAAGATAGGTGTCGACACACAAGTTTTGTCTCGAAACTTTGGTGAGCGTGTCGACAGGCAATGGAGAAATTCTATTTATACCTTTCTAGATTTGAAGATGAAAAGGCGGGTTAACTAACTTAAATTGTGTCGACACTGTCGATAAGTGTCGACACTGACTTATAATGTCTCGACACCTATGTGTCGACATAAGTTTAGTCAACAGATCATATGTGTCGACACTTGTTTATGTGTCGACACCACTAAACTCGACACTTAGTCGAGACTTTACTTAGATAATTCTGAGTAAAACCTAAGTGTCGACACCACCTTGGATGTGTCGACACCTACTTGTCATGTGTCGACACTAATTTTCTGAAGTGTCGACACCAACTTCCTAGATGTGTCGACACCTTTTCCCTGAAGTGTCGACACCACTTTTCTGTGTCGACACAGATATCTCTGTATGTCGACATCTTTTTACTTAGCCATTTCTATAAACTTATTCTAAGTTTATCATACCTAGTTCAATTTTAAACCTATTGAACTTAGTTTCTTCTAAGGGCTTAGTATACATATCAGCTAGTTGATTATCTGTTCTAACATATTCCAGTAAAATATCTTCTTTTTCTACATGTTCTCTAAGAAAATGATATTTTATTTCAATATGTTTAGTTCTACTATGGGAAACAGGATTGTTTGCAATTGATATGACACTAGTAGAATCACAAAATAGTGGAGTTCTACTTACCTGAATTCCATAGTCCTCAAGCTGATGTTGTATCCATAGAAGTTGAGCACAACAACTTCCTACAGCCACATATTCTGATTCTGCAGTGGAGATAGCCACACTTGTTTGCTTCTTGCTACTCCATGAAATCAGTCTTCCACCTAGGAATTGACAGGTTCCAGTTGTGCTTTTTCTGTCTTCTTTGCATCCTGCAAAGTCTGCATCTGAATAACCTATTAGTTCAAAATCCCCATTCCTAGGGTACCAGAGGCCTAGATAAGGAGTGCCCTTTAGATATCTCAGTATCCTTTTGACTGCTGTCAAATGAGACTCTTTAGGGCATGCTTGGTACCTAGCACAGACACATGTAGCATACATGATATCTGGTCTACTTGCAGTCAAATATAGAAGGGAGCCAACTATCCCTCTATACAAAGTCTCATCTATAGGTTTCCCTGCATCATCTTTGCAAAGAGACATACTTGACCCCATAGGAGTCTTCATGGTACTGGATGAATCCATACCATACTTCCTTATGAGTTCTAGGGTGAACTTACACTGGCATATGGATAAACCATTCTCAGTCTATCTAACTTGGAGACCCAAGAAGAACTTAAGTTTCCCCATACTACTCATCTCAAATTGCCCTTGCATTAGTTTTGCAAACTTTTTGCAAAGACTACTTTCAGTAGACCCAAATATTATGTCATCTACATATATTTGGACTAGTATTACTTTGCCTCTGGATTCCCTAAGGAATAGAGTCTTGTCTATTTTCCCCCTTGTGAACTTATTCTCAATGAGGAAACTAGACAGGGTTTCATACCAAGCCCTAGGGGCTTGCTTTAACTCATATAAAGCTTTCCTAAGTCTATAGACATGATTAGGTTGAGTTGAATCAACAAAACCTGATGGCTGTTCCACATAGACTTCCTCTTTTAGATTACCATTCAGAAAGGCTGACTTTACATCCATTTGGTAAACTTTAAATCCTTGAAAGGTTGCATAGGCCAGGAACATCCTTATGGCTTCCAGTCTGGCTACTGGAGCAAAGGTTTGATCAAAGTCAATACCTTCTTCCCGCCTATATCCTTTAGCAACCAATCTTGCTTTGTTCTTAATGATGACTCCATGTTCATCCATCTTGTTCCTAAAGATCCACTTGGTTCCAATTATGTTGTGGTCTTTTGGTTTAGGAACAAGTTCCCAGACTTTGCACCTCTTGAACTGATTCAGCTCTTCTTGCATTGCCTCAATCCAATGAGGGTCTAGGATGGCTTCTTCAAACTTCTTTGGTTCAACTTGGGATAGAAAACTGGAGAAGAGCACTGCATTCAGATTTCTGCTCCTTGTTTGTACCCCTTGTCTTGGATCACCAATGATTTGTTCTGCTGGATGATCTCTTAGGTGCCTATTAGCTGGAGGCATCCTTGCTTTAGGTTGAACTTATTCAACTTCTTCATCTTGCTGTACTCCTTGAACTTCTTCTTCATTAGGTACATGTAGTACTCCCCCTGGACAGCAACCACTATCTTCTACTTGCTGTCTTGCAGTAGGTTTTTCTTCTATAATGAGCTTGTCCATCTTCTTTGTTATACCTGTGGAGCTGCATACACTACTAGACAACTCATTGTTAATAAGTCTAGTTTCATCAAATACTACATGTACAGACTCTTCTACAACTTGAGTAGACAAGTTGTAGACTTTATAAGCCTTACTATTGTTGCTGTACCCAACAAAAATTCCCTCTTGGGACTTGGCAGCAAACTTAGTCAAGTAAGACTTTCCATTGTTAAGTATAAAACACTTACAACCAAAGATCTTGAAGTAGGATAGGTTTGGTTTTCTGCCTTTCACAACCTCATAGGGGGTCTTGTTGTGGCTTTTAGTAATGGTAGCCCTATTAATAACATGACATGCAGTATTAACTACTTCAGCCCAGAAATATTCTGGTAGTGATGTATCACTTAATAGGGTCCTACCAGCCTCAATCAAGGTTCTATTCTTCCTCTCAGCAATGCCATTTTGCTGAGGTGTTCTTGGTGAAGAAAACTCTTGAAATATCCCAAATTCTTCACATAGTTTTGTCATGCTATCAGACTGAAATTCAGTACCATGGTCACTTCTTATCTTGACCACTGTACTGTCTAGTTCATTCTGAATTTGTTTGACAAAGCTATAGAAGACACTAGGTGTTTCAGATTTCTGTCTAAGGAAGAACACCCAGGAAAACCTTGAGTAGTCATCTACAACTACAAAGGTATAGACCTTCCTACCTAGGCTGTGAACTGGCATAGGACCAAAGAGATCCATATGCAAGAGGTATAAACACCTCACAGCATCTTTGTTTTCAATGCTTCTAAAGGTGGATCTAGTCTGCTTGCCCTTTTGACAAGCTGAGCATATTCCATCTTTAATACACTTAACTTGAGGACCATTCCTCACTAACTCTTTGCTAAAGAGTTTGCCAATTGTCTTGTAGTTTAGATGGGCTAGCCTCTTGTGCCATTTGACACAATGAGAGACTTTCTCATCAGCTACAAGACACACTGGAGAACCATTGTTCTCAACCATAATGTCTAAGCAATAGACATTCCTTTTTCTATAACCAGTCAAAATGATTTCTTGATCATTTGACCTCCTGATATGACAACCATCTTTAACAAATGAGATGTCATATCCTACATCACTCAATTGACTTATACTAATAAGGTTATGTTTCAAACCTTTAACATAGGCCACTTGAGTAATTGTAATATAGGAGTTAGATATGTTACCAAAACCCTTGATAATTCCTTTTTCAGAACCACCAAAGGTGACTTTTGGACCATCCTTGATGGGTGTGTAGTCCTTTAGTAAACCCCTTGTTCCAGTCATGTGTCTGGAACATCCACTGTCCAAGTACCATATAGGGGCATGGCCACTTGGACTCACCTGCAAAACAGATTAGTGAACCTTAGAACCCAAAGAATTCTTGGGTCCTTGGTACTGGTTAGTTTGCTTCCTAACAAAGCTACCTGCAGGTTTTCCAACAAGCAGTTTGCTACTCACTTTGGCACTTGCATTGTGCCAACAGTCCATGGCAAAGTGTCCTACCTTGCCACAGCACCAACACTCAAACTTATTGTACCTTTGCTTAGGTACAGTCTTAGCTGTTTTATCTACAGCTGGCTTGTTGAGAGTTGGGGCTTTGCCCTTGGACTTGGACTGAACAGTCCTAGCTGGTTTAGTAAACCCCAGTCCAGCGTTACCTTTGTGATGAACAAATTCATCAATTAAGGGTAGAACTGACTTTGGTTTAGAAAACCTAGCAACTAAAAATCTCTCCTTCTGAAGACTCATCTTCATACTTCTGATTTGATCATTCTTAAAAGTTATAGTCCCCATCTGAATCACAGTTATGTGCTTCAATCTGGCTATCTCATTTAGCTTTTGATCAAACATCTTCTCATAATCAGTTGCAGCCATTTTGAGACTTGCAATCTCCTTAGCTTGACTCTTGGCCAAGGATTTGCATTTCTTAAATGCTTGCAACAGAACTTTATATTCATCTATCAATTGATGAATATCCTCTTCAGACTCAGATGCACTCTCATCACTTGATGATGATGAATCTGATTCTGAACTAGCACAAGAAATTGAACTGAAAGAACAATTTTGTACCTTACTAGGTCCTGGCTGCTCCAGGATTTTGTCACTTTCTGTCAATGCCATTAGCCCTTGGCACTGACTGTCCTCTTGTTCATATATAGAGTTCATGATTTGAATGAACTCTTCTTCTTCTTCCTCAGCAAATAGTCCTATGTATGCCTCAGCATCTGACTCAGTTTCTGATGAAGAAATGTCTGATAGGCTCTTATCCTTTTTGGCAACAAAAGACTTTTCCTTCTTGCCCTTGTATTGAGTCTTTTTCTTGTCATTAGACTCCTTCCTTTTTTCTGGACAGTCTGCAACAACATGTCCTTGTCTATTACAGCAATAACATACAATTTTTGAAAGAGTTGCTTTGCTATACTTGGTCTTTTTCCTGTCTTTCTTTGAAGACTTTTTATTCTGATAATAGTCTTCTTTACCCTGTGAAGTAGATGACCTTGTCCTCCACTGTTTCTTCTTTAAGAACTTCTGAAAATGTCTTATGAAGGCAGCAATGTCCTCATCACTTTCACTGCTTTCAGACTTTTTGCTTGCTGACTCATCTGACTCAGTTTCAGCTACTTTTGGTGGTGGAGTTGGTGACTTACTTCTGTACTTTCTGGGGGCTTCTATTTTAAATACAACTGTCCTTTCTTTATGTTCACTTCTAGTAGATTTCTCCTCTTCTTTCCTCACCATCAACTGCATTTCATAAGACAGCAGTTTTCCAAACAGTGTTGGTGGAGGAATTTCTGCTAACTTTGCCATTTCCCTAATGACACAGATCTTGGTGTCCCAATCTTTTGTTAGGGACCTTAGAAACTTATCATTAAGTTCATAATTACTGAACTCTCTGCCATAGGACATAAGCTCATTCACAATCCTGTAGAACTTCTTATAGCATTCAGTTATGCTATCAGCTCTACCTTGCCTAAAGCTTTCATATTCTTGATTTAGCAAGGACTTTCTGTCTTGCCTCACTTCTTCAGAACCCTCCATATACACTATCAAGGTATCCCACATTTCCTTGGATGTCTTGCAGTGTATCAAATTCTGAAAGGTAGCATCATCTATAGCACTCACTATGATATTCTGAGCCCTCTTGTCCATTGTGGCTAGAACTATCTCATCCTTTGTCATTTCAAAGAAATCCTTAGGTGTTCTCTCATTTGCATCTAAGACTGAAACATTCATGGGCACATATGACCCTTCCTTCACTGTGATATATATTCTAGGGTATGAGGCTTCCATAAAAAGTCTCACCCTTTCCTTCCAGATGCCAAAGATCTCTTTTCTACATATGGGTAGCTTCATGGATCCCAATTCCTTATGATTCTCAGTGGAACCCATGGTTCTTGATTTTCTTGATTCTGTAATGTACTTAGACTGAATCTGCCAACAGGATCTACTCAGACAGTTATGTCCCTTTTTGAGCAACCTCCCTCTGATACCACTTGAAAGATATTGTACCTAATCACCTAGAGGGGGGGGGGAGGGTGAATAGGTGACTTAAATCTTTTTAACTTTTTAGGCAGAATTCGGATTATAACACAGAATTATATCTACTTTATCACAGCACACATTCAGAAATCACAGAATTCCACAAGCACACAGTAGACACTCAGATTTATAGTGGTTCCCCAAGATTTGGGTACATCCACTTTCCCCCTTCGCCTATCTAGTAGTGTACTAGATTCGGCCAAACTCCTCCACTATCTCAGATCCTCAGATCTTACACTCAGAACCCCAAAACAGGTTCCTACAGCTCAGGCCCAAGGCCTTACAACTCAGCTTCTTCACAAAGCCTACACTCAGCTTCTTCACAAAGCCTACACTCAGCCACCAAGGCCTACACTCAGCCACAACAGGCCTACACTCAGAGATACAAATCTCCTACACTCAGGCACTCAAGCCCTACACTCAGCCTTTATAATTACAGGCTTACAAACTCAGATCCCTAAGGATCCTACAAGAAAATATGAATACAAAATATAATCTCTACAACTCAGAGAAAAGAGAGAAGAGTTGTGAGTTTCTTGATGAGTTCTTGGAAGAACTTAGTTGAGATCAAACTGACTTGGCTTTCTTCAAAGCTTCTTGAATGTAGAACACAATAAGATTGATCTCCTCTGCAGTTGATCCTTGATCTCTGCTACTTAAGATTCAGAACAAAATCTGAACCCTTCTTCTCAGCCTGGTTCCAACGGCTGACTTCTTGGATGGAGCTCTCTCTCTCTCCAACTTCTTAGATCTTCACTTGATTCTTCAAGGAATAGCTAGATCTTCTTCTTTAGTAATTACTTGAACAACAATTCAATTTCTGAACCACTTGGACAATCATCTCTATCTGTTGACAGTATAAGCCTATTTATAGGCCTTCTTCATGGTAACCGGCTGGTCCGGTTCATAACTGATTTCTGACAACTCTAACAGGTGCAGTAGACCGGCTGGAATAGCAGCTGTCAAGTCATCCAGTCAGTTCTTGAAAATTCTGTAACTGTCTGAAAGTGTCGAGACTGTCTGTCTTTAAGTGTCGACACTTATAGACCAAGTGTCGACACAAGTTGTCTAAGTGTCGACACTAGCCTACAAGGTGTCGACACAACTCCTTGTGTTGTAGATTTTATATCTCGACACTGCTTCTTCTTCATGTGTCGACACTGAAAAATGTGTGTCGACACAAGTACTTGTACTTCAGTATATTGCTGAATTCTTGTAAGTATCGACATATCTCCTTTGTGTCGACACATCTTCATGTGTTGAATCTGTTAAGTGTCGACACATCTTCTTGGTGTCGACACATGTCTTCAGTGTTGATACTTGTTGAGTGTCGACACTGCTCCATGTGTCGACACATTCTTCTTCTGTCGAGACTCTGACTGAGTGTCGACTCTTCTTCTTAGTGTCGACACTTGTACTTAGAATTTTGTTGAACTTTGCTAAGTGTCGACACAGCTCCTTGTATCGACACTTTCTTCAAGTGTTGAGTCTTCAGTTGAGTGTCGACACATTATTTCTTGTGTCGACACTTTCTTCAAGTGTTGAGTCTTCAGCTGAGTGTCGACACATTCTTTCTTGTGTCGACACTTTCTTTAAGTGTTGAGTCTTCAGCTGTGTGTCGACACATTGCTCTGGGTGTCGACACTTATACTTAGACTCTGCTGACTTTTGCTGAGTGTCGACACAGCCTCCAAGTGTCGACACAACCTCCAAGTGTCGACACTTTTTGATGTAGACACAGTTTCACTGGGTGTCGACACAACTGTTAAGTGTCGACACTGCTTCACTGTACTCTTCTTCATTGAGTGTCGACACAGCTCCTTGTGTCGACACTTTCTGTCTGGTGTCGACTCTGCATCCCTGGTGTCGACACAAATACTCCAAGTGTCGACACTGCTTGCCTGGGTGTCGACACAAGTCTTCTTAAGTGTCAACACTTTCCCTCTGGGTGTCAACACATGGACTTAGAAACTTTTTCTTCTTTCCTGCAAATACTTAACCTGCACAAGTAAACTCAAAACACATCAAATACATTTTGATGTATATCATTGAGTTGGGTGAGGATTCTTCAAATCAGGTACATTTAAACCAATGTACCCAACACCTCTGTTGGCCTCACCCCCTTCCCAGGACTCCTTTGCTCACCAAGCTCAAAGGGGGGGACCTAGTGGCCGCGGCCACTCCGGCGGTCGGGGTTCATCCCGGTTCCTCTGCTCTCACTGTGGTCGTACCGGCCATTCTGTTGACCGCTGCTGGCAGAAACATCCTCATCTTCGCCCTTCCGGTGATGTTCCTTCTTCGGCCTCCGCCTCTTCTCGGCCGTCTGCCTCTGTGGCCACGACGTCAGGTAGTGCCCACGTCGTTACCCAAGGTAAATGGCTGATTGACTCCGGTGCTACAAATCATATGACTGGCAACCCTCATTGCTTCTCCCGTCTTGAGAGACATGACCGCTTACCCCCGGTTCGTGTGGCGGATGGTTCACCGTCCCCGGTTCATGGGACGAGCATGGTTCAACTCACCCCATCACTTTGCTTGGAGGACACCCTCTATGTCCCGAAGTTCCCGTGCAATTTATTATCAGTTACTACTTTATGCCGGCAACTTCAGTGCTCCGTCTTATTCACTCCCACTACTTGTTCTTTTCAGGACCCGAGAACCTAGCGGACGATTGCTACTGGGACTGAGAGCGGCGGCCTCTACTTACTTGACGATGTTTCCGCTCTGTCCGCCTACTCCTCTTCTACAGATCTCCTTCAGTGGCATCTTTGCCTTGGACATCCTCCTCCTCGGATTCTTCGACAGCTTCTGCCCTACTTACCCCCTACCAGTTCTCCGCTCAACTGTGATGCGTGTCAGCTTGGCAAACATCATCGCTCTTCCTTCCCACCGAAGCAAGGCCATGGCTCCTCTCGCCCATTTGATCTTATTCATTCTGATGTCTGGGGCCCGGCTCCTACCCTCACTGTTGGTCGGGGTAGTTCCTATTTTGTCACTTTTATAGATGATTTTTCACGATGTACCTGGGTGTATCTATTAAAAGATCGCTCTGAACTCTTTTCTGTTTGACAATCATTTTATTTTATGATTCAGAATCAATTTGCAATTTCTATTAAAGTTTTACGTTCTGATAATGCCAAGAAATATCTTAATCATGAGTTCTCCTCTTTCTTTCACCAACATGGCCTTCTTCATCAAACGACTTGTGTTTACACCTCCCAGCAGAATGGGGTGGCGGAGCGTAAAAACTGTCACCTGCTTGATGTTGCTCGTACTCTCATGATGTAGATGCACGTCCCTCGCTCCTACTGGGGCTACGCTGTGCTCCTCTCCTGCTATCTCATCAATCGCCTTCCCTCCATAGTTCTCCACGGCCAGACCCCCTTCTCCATTCTCTACCCCCACAAGGAACCCTTTCCTCTCCCTCTTCGTGTCTTTGGCTGTACGACCTTTGTTCACGCTCCCTCCGCTACCCGCGACAAGCTTTCCCCCCGTTCCACCAAGTGTGTCTTTTTGGGGTACTCTACCACTCAAAAAGGCTATTGCTATTTTGACCCCCTTCTCCGCCACGGACGCTCCGGTCGCTGACGCACCCGTCGACCTGGATCTTCCCATTACTCTTCGCAAATGGGTGAGGACGTGTACTCAACACCCGCTTGCGGTAGTTGTTTCCTATGATCGGCTTTCTCCTTCTCGCAGGTATTTTGCCTTGACTATCTCCGCTACTTCTACTCCCCGCACCTACCAGGAGGCTCTTGCTCTCCCTCATTGGAAGTCTGCCATGGATGAGGAGATGGCTACTCTTACTGAAAGGGGTACCTGGACCCTTGTTCCTCCTCCAGTGGGCACTGATGTGGTTGGCTGTCGCTGGGTCTTCGTTGTGAAATTTCGCCCCGATGGCACTGTGGATCGCTACAAGGCCCGGCTGGTAGCCAAGGGCTTCACTCAGACTTACGACATTGATTACTTTGACACCTTTTCTCCGGTTGCTCGCCTCAGCACCATCCGTCACCGCACATCTTCCCAAAACCCAATCCCGCACCATCCGTCACAGCACCATCCGTCACAGCACCATCCGTCACCTCAGAACTTGAGGTCAACCTGGCTCTGATACCAAGTGGAAACCACCCGTCACTGCACATCTTCCCAAAACCCCGAGGTAATGGTAAGGGGGGACGGGGGTACATAAACACCAAGGACCACCCGCTGCAGGCAATGTGGGACTAATCCAACCACGGGATGGCGGGGATATTCCGCCACACGGGGGGCCCACCGGGGTCAACACCCAGACCTGGAACGCGATGGGGAAGCCCAAATATGCGGTCCCACACACACCCAATCCCGCTGGACCTTGGTCCTCAACAAAGAAGAAGCAGATTCATTTGCTAGTTGATTCCAGAACAAGTCAGGCATCATTTCAAGATCTCTGTATCATCTTGTTGCTATGAAGAAGAAGTTAGGGCTGATATCTACTCAGTCCAGGTAGACATGCACAGAGAATTTTCTCCGGTGTCAGTTATTCATCACCTTTAATATTTCTTTATAAGATTCATTCTGAATCTGAGTGGTAAGGCTATGGCCTGAATTGTAAGCCTGTGTTATAAAGGCTGAGGTAGGGCAAGAGTTGCCTGAGTTGTGGGTGTGTGGATTCATACTGAGGTAGGGCAGGATTGCATGAGCTATAGGAGTATGGAGTCACTCTAAGGTAGAGTTCTTGGGAAGAACTTGAGTTGTAGGATCTTAGTGATCGGAGTGGTAGGGCTTGTGCCCAAGTTGTAGGAGCCGATTGGGCTCTGAGCTGTAAGATTTGAGGATCTGAGATAGATAGAAGGAAGTTTGGCCGAATCTAGTATACTGCTAGATAGGCGGATGGGGAAGTGGATGTACCCATCAATTGGGGAACCACTATAAAATTTTGTGTACTGTGCTGCTGATCTTAATTGTGATGAGATTGCTGTGATGTGATATTAATCAATTAGTTGCTTATGTTTTTTGAATTGGACCTATTCAACCCCCCTCTAGGTGATTAGTTGTTCTTGAAATCAAAACTTTCAGGGAGGTTGTGCAAAAGCGTTGGTTGGTTGGGCAAATAGGTCAAATGACCTTCCCTTAAGTAAAACTCTAATCTTGACATTTCATTGCATACACACACCTAAGTGTCATCAGTAGGCCTTGGCAAAAGCATGAACACTACACTCAAAAGCATGATAAGAAGTATATATAGCATATTATGCAGCATGTGATGCATAATATGTGTTGGTGGCAACATGTGACTGTTATGTAGTATGAGATGCATAACGATCATCACATGGATGCCCATTAACACATTTTACTTTGTTCGTTATATGCAATATTATGTAGTATAAGATGCATAATATTTCATGTGTACGCCACTCATAACATGCACTAAGGCCTTTTTTAGAATGCATAACACTGCATGCATAACATAACATAGCATTAACACACATGCCAAGTTAAGAGATACATGATGACACTCATACACACATGATTTAAAATGAAAATTTAAGCATTCAAGAATTCATATTTTATGCACAGGAGCCAGTGTGATGATGGTTCATCATCCTAAACTAAGAGCATAACATCATTTCATAAATTCCCAGAGCAAGGTAACCGCAAGAGCAAGTATTTACACATCTCTAATCTGATTTGTGTTAGGGAATCTGAGTTTGCTAACTAATGTGTCTTAAGCTAGGTATTGACTATACATATGTTTGTCCTGTAGAGATGCCTCCTAAGCGTGTTGTGATGAGGTTGACCCACCATTCTGAGGGTGATTCATCGGGTGCGCAAAGTGATGCGATGATCGAGAGTCCGTGTTATAGCAATGCGGCTCTATCAAGATAGTTAGTTGCAATGCAATCGCAGATTTAGTCGTTGTTGTCTGTCACTTCCGTGTAGCAACCTGTGGTGCAAGACCCTGCTGTGGGTCAAACCGCGCCTGTTCATCCTGCTCCTCTAGTGCCCACAGTATCACTACTGCCAGAGATGAACTTCATTTCATATTTCCAGTGATTAGGACCTCCCACCTACAACAGAAGAGCTGACTTTATGGCCATGGATGACAGAATCATCGTCATAGAAGAGATGTTCTCGTATTCAGGAATCGCAGAAGCCTAAATGGTGATGATTACTGCAAGCCAGCTAAAAGGTCTGGAGAAGAGCTGGTGGATCCAGGAGAAGGAGAGCTTGATAGAAGGATACTCTCGGGAATCCTTCAAGAAGATGTTGTTTAAGAAGTTTCTACCATCGGTAGAACAGGACTGCCTGATGAACAATTTCCTGCATCTGAAGCAGAGACAGCTCACTGTGAGCAAATATGAGATTGAATTTAGTAAGTTGAGCAGGTTTGCTCCATAATTGGTATCCTCTGAAGCTGGCAGAGTGAAACGCTTGCTGGGTGGTTTTCAGAGCGACATCCAGCAGTTGGCATGCGCATATAAATCTGAGAATTATGCGGAAGCGGTCGAAGCTGCCCTGAAGGTAGAGGCGATTGTTGGAACCCTACTTGTGATTTGGGCTAGGTTCACTATTAAGATTGATGACCCATTAGTTAGTTCCAGGGTTAAGGTCAATCACATAAGATTAGATTACTGAAACCTACCTTCAGAAGACTTCAGAGACTCAAGAGTTTAGAGACAAGGCAGTTTTGAAGATTGCAGAAAGGTCATTCGACGATAGCTAAACTCAGCTCGACGATCGTTGATCTCAGATCGATAAACTCAGAGTTTCTTCTCTGAGTTGAGCTCGTCGAAAGTCCAACTGAGATTGATGAACTGTGAGCTTATATCAGAATCTCAGCTCAACGAAGTGCCTTCTCAGCTCGACGAACTTGGAGCTCAGATTGGCAAGTATATTTTCTGTTCGACGATCTTGGAGCTCAGCTCGACAATGGAGAATTATCAGTTCGACGAACTTGGAGCTCAGGTTGACAAAAACTTTACTGAGCTCGACTAACTCCTTCCAGGTTCTGTTCGACTAAATTTCTCAGTTTCTCAGATCGAATAAAGCAGTATAATTTTAGATATTAAGACAGTAATACTCTGTTAATTAATGCTCAATATTCTTATGAATATAGCTGTTTTTGGCAGCATTAATTAGGTATTTCACAGAGTTATTACTCTACCATATTTACTGGGACAGTTTGGGAAATACATTAAAGACAAAAATAGTCGTTCCAATTCCCAGAAAATATGCAGAAGATTTCAAGGAATTTGAAATTCAAATTAGCAGTCAATATATATAAAGAAAAATTTTCAGAAGATTGCCAGTAGTGCATATCAAGAAGAATTTTATAGAATCAATAATCAAGAACAAGGAGAAGAACAAAGAGAACATCTACAACCAGAGAACAAGAAACAGAGACAAAGAAACTTCTTGTTTATCATTCTTATCTTCTAGCTTTTCTTCCAACAATATAATATTCAATCTAAGACCAAAAAGCTCATTCTCTCAGAATCATTTACTGGAAGAAGAAGTGTTCATCTATGAATGCCTACACCCTAAAGAAAAGTTTCCTCTCCTGACCAGATATCTATAACTCAGGGGGAGCTTTGAAAACATCAACTAATCCACTAGTCTTCTCAGAGGATTGAGACAGAGAAGACAACATATTTTATTTTCTTTCACTGTGTACAGGGTTATAACTCCCTTCAAAAGTTAAACCTTTTGGTTCTCAAGTCTCCTAATCAAAAGACTTGGTTTGGTTTTTGGGCACCTGATCAAAAGCTCAAAGGGTTGTTAGATCTCGCTTAGAAAATAAATCATGTGGTGACAGGGCACCTGATCTAAAACCTATGGTGACAGGGCACCTGAACAAAAACCTGTGGGACAGGGCACCTGAACAAAACCAATGGTGATAGGGCACCTGAACAAAAACCTATGGTGGTAGGGCACCTGATCAAAACCTGTATTAGATTCCTACCAGGGTGGTAGAAGAGTGGATGTACCCAGGTTTACTGGGGAACCACTATAAATTTCCTTGTGTCATCTGGTTGCGCTCTACTTTTTATTTGTTGTGCGATGATATTTCTTTTCTTATATTTATAAGTATCACCTATTTTAATCTGCTGCAAAAACAGCTTAAAGTTTTTAAAATACTCTATTCACCCTCCTCTAGAGTTAGTTAGATCAATCCCTCACTTTCCATTAGTATCTGAGGTATCACTTTCAATTGGTATCAGCGGGATAAGTTATTTGGTTGTACATGCTAACACCTGAACCAAAAGATCTTTATTTGATCTTATATACTCTAGTTGTATTTTACATCATGACACAAAATAAGGAGTATTCAAGCACCAGACCTATAGTGTGCAATCTTAATATATTTGCACTTTGGAAGGCGAGGATTAGGCTCTTATATAAATTCCATTAATGAAGACATATACAATTCTATTTTGACAGGTCCCCCACTTCTAGTAGCAACTACAAGCACAAGTGCCATTCCACCACCTGAGTGGAGTGAAGCACAAAAGAAGGCAAAGATTGCAGATGCCAAGGCAATGAATATATTGGCCCAAACTATGTCTGATGACATATTCCAGAAGGTTGTAGAATGCACTTCAGCAAAGACCATTTGGTACTCACCGAATACTATGGCGGCAGGATCTGCTGATGAAAAGAAGGATATGAGATCACACTTGATCTCTCAGTATGAGAATTTTAAGAAGGAATAGTCAGAATCAGTTGTAGAAATGTACAATAGACTCAGCTTCATAATTAATGAGCTGAAACTATGGACATGGACATCTCTTTAATAGAGATAAATGACAAGATTCTTATGTGCTTCCCTAGCACATGGGACTCTAGGATCTGGCCAATCAAAGAAGCCAAAAACTTAAATGAGATTTCTACTGAAACCTTGTTGGGCAAGCTCAAGTCTTGTGAGAAGCTCATCAAGACCAGAGAAGCTGAGCAAAGGACTACCTCATCTTCAACAAGGAAAGAACAAAGTATTGCTTTCAAAGCATGTGAAGAAGCTCAATCCACTTTAGATAATGAAGATCTGTTGAGTCTCTTAGCTGAGAGATTATACAAGATGGCAAGGAAGGATTTTAGAAGATGGTCTTACAGAAAAGATGACAAGCCAAGTTATGATAAAACCCCCACTAAAGAAATAATTCGTTATGGGTGCAGGAAACCTGGACACATTCTAGCAGAATGTCCAGAAACACAGAAGAAAGATACGAGAAAGGAGAAAGACTCCAGCAAGCATTCCAACAAGCCATCCTCCAACAAATACAAAAAGAAGGAAAGAGGATTTGTTGCAGAGACTTGGAGTGAATCTGATTCATAATCTTCATCCAGCTCCAGTGAGGATGAAGAAGAAGCCAAAGCCAGAGAGATATCATTGATGACAATCAATGCATCTTGCAGTAACTCTGATGCTACTAATTCAGAAGTAGATAATTCAGAAGATGAATTCATGTTAGAAGAAGATCGGGTAATCTCTTCTTTTGATTTTTCTTTTGATCAATTTAAAATTGATTTCAAATTATTATGTAATGATTTAATTAAAGCTGAGAAGGAAATCAAACTTCTCAGAGAGAAATTAATTGAATTTGAAAATATTTCTTCTGAAAACGTAAGACTTAAAGAAGAATTAAAAACTGCTAATAATCAAATATCTTCCTTAGAAACTAAATTATCCGAGGCTAAGTAATTTGAAGAATCCCTAAATGGGAGAAGTATCAAATTGATGGATATCACAAGCATAGTGAATGTCAGGCTTAATGATAAGCTAGGCTTGGGAGCTTCATCCAATTAGCCTCCTCTTCTACAAAAAATACTCTATCTACTCCTATAAAATTTATTTATTCCAAAGGAAAAGAAAAGGTAGATGATATATATACAGCTGCTAAAGTATCATAGAAAAATCAACCTACTAATATTACAAATTTACAAAAGAAAAGAAAAAATTTTAACAAAAATTATGTTCAACATTTTTTGTCGAACCAAGCTCGACGAAATGAATGTGGTTTGTCGAACTCATATCGATGAACTATGAACATATATTTTGGGTATAATTATTTGTCTAACTGCGCTCGATGAACTCAATATGATTCGTCGAACCACGATCGACAAATGAGGGGCTCGAAGAATGAACACTTTCAATCTGCGAGTGGAGTTCGACGAACTCATCCCTATTCGTCGAACGCAGATCGACGAACCTATTACAATTCGTCGAACCAAGTTTCTTATAACAGAAACTTGAATTATTATCAAAATTTTAAAACTAAAACATTTATCAATCCTTTTACTCAGTGGATTATTCCTCCTAGGAGATATCATCCACTTGGGTATAAGGACCAACATTAATTTTCTTACATTTTGAGTTTAAATTTGAAAAAAATCAAGGACCCAAGGTTACCTGGGTCAAAAATAACTAATCTTATTTTGTACAGGTAAAGAACTATCCTATCACAGAGCAACAATGGTATCTGGATAGTGGATGTTCAAAATATATGATAGGAAGTAAGGACAACTTGACTGATTTCAAAGCCAAGCTTGGACCAAAGGTGATTTTTGGAGACTCCAACTGTGGACAGACAGAAGGATATGGAAATGTCAAAGTTGGAGCTGTTACCTTCAGGAAAGTAGCATATGTAAGTGGTCTCAAGCATAACCTAATATCCATAAGCCAGTTATATGATGAAGGTTATCAGGTATCATTCAATCAGTCATCTTGTATTATTACTTCTGATAAAAACAAAATTATTTTAATTGGAATTAGACAAGGAAACATATATGCAGTAAACTTTAAATTTGTTAATACAAAAATTTATCTATTTAATCAAATTAGTTCAACTAATGATTTATGACATAAGAGACTAGGCCATGTAAACTTTAGGAATATTGCTAAACTATCTCGGGATAACCTTGTTAGAGGACTGCCTTTTGGTTCTTACAAGAAAGAAGGACTCTGCAGAGCTTGTCAATTAAGCAAGCAAACCAAAAATAGTTTCAAATCCATAAATAAAAGTGATTCACCCAGAATTTTGTACCTGCTACATATGGACGTATTTGGCTCTATTACTGTACAAAGTTTGGGAGGAAAGTCATACACTCTAGTTATTGTTGATGACTTCTATATATTCACTTGAGTGTTCTTTCTGAGAAACAAGCCAGATAACTTTAAAGTTCTTACAGATTTTCTTAAGAGCATACAAATTGTGTACTCTACACAGGTTTCATTGATTAGAAGTGATCATGGTACCGAGTTTGAATCTTTTCTAATATAAGAATTCTGTGAGAAGGAAGGTATCAGGTATTATATTTCTGCTCGTAGAACTACTCAACAAAATGTGTTAGCAGAAAGGAAAAATAGAACCCTTATTGAATTTGCTGCGACATTGCTTGCAGATGCTTATTTGCTCCTATCCCTTTGGGCAGAGGCTGTAAGCACAATAAATTATGTTCTTAACAGAAGTTTAATTCATAAACTAAAGGGTAAGACTCCCTATGAATTACTTACAGGGAAGCAACCTAAAGTAGATTACTTTAAATTTTTTGGCTGCAAGTGTTATATTCACAATAATAGTAAGAAACACCTAAGAAAATTCGAAGCCAATGCTGCAGAGGGAATTTTTCTTGGATATTCCCAAATCAGCAAAGCTTATATGGTATTTAATAAATCAACATTAAAAATAGAAGAATCTGTACATATATCTTTTGATGAAGCTAATATATTTTATAAGGAGAAGTATTCTTCTACCATAGACACTTTGCAGGTACCCTATCTATGTGAGAAGTTGGATGATTTAAACCTTACCCAAGAGGTTACATTACATCCTTCTCCATAGATTGATGAAATTGTGAAGAAGAAAGTGCTAAAGCAGTTGAACCCACAACAACAAATATAATTCCACAAGAGGAATTAATTCCACAAGCTGTTGATGACTCAACTCCTCCTACTAATCTTGTCACACTTAGAGATCATACCATATCTCAAGTTATTGGAGATATATCAGCTGGTGTGAAAACAAGGCATCAACTCAACCAAGATCTGATGCATGTTTGCTTTATTTCTCAAATTGAGGCTCAATCCATAAAAAAATGCAGAGCAAGATCCCCACTGGATTATTGCAATGTAAGAGGAGCTCAATTAATTTGAGAGGTGTGGAGTTTGAGATTTAGTTCCAAGACCCAAAGACTACCCAATCATTGGAACTAAATGGGTCTTCAGGAACAAATTGGATGCACAAGGATCAATTGTGAGGAACAAAGCAAGACTGGTAGCCCAAGGTTATTCATAGGAAGAAGACATTGACTATGATCAAACCTTTGCTCTTGTTGCAAGACTTGAAGCCATCATGATATTTCTTACATATGCTGACTATAAGAAGTTCAAAGTATACCAAATGGATGTCAAGAATGCATTCCTCAATGGAGAACTAAAAGAGGAAGTTTATGTTGAACAGTCACCAGGTTTTATCTCCTCAACTCATCCATCTTATGTTTTTAAGTTGCATAAAGCTCTTTATGGTTTAAAGCAAGCTCAAAGAGCTTGGTATGGGACCTTAGATAGCTTTCTTTTAGATCATAAGTTTATTAAAGACATTGTAGATAGGACTTTATTCATTAGACATCATAAATCAAAATTTTTACTAGTCCAAATCTATGTAGATGATATAATATTTGGCTATACTGATTCCAAACTTTGAAAAAGATTTTATGACTTGATGCATTCAAAGTTTGAAATGAGTAGCATGAGTGAACTATCCTACTTCCTTAGTCTCCAAGTGAAGCAAACCCCTGATGGTATCTTTATATCTCAGCCCAAAAATGCTAAAGAGCTACTTAAAAGATTTGGGATGACAGATGCCTTGGCCAAGAAAACACCCATGCCATCCAATGATGTAGTTGATTCTGATGAATAGGGCAAAACAGTTGATCAGAAAACATATAGGGCTATTGTTGGGTCCTTATTATACCTTACAACTAGTAGGCCAAATATCATGTTTGCTACTGGCATTTGTGCTAGATTTCAAGTCAATCCTAAAGAATCACATCTTATTTTATTAAAAAGAATTTTAAGATATATAAAGGATTGTCCTAATCTACTACTCTGGTATCCTACTGAGTCAGAATTTGAATTATCTGGATTCTTAGATGTTGACTTTGCTGGATGTAGAGTTGACAGGAAAAGCACATCAGGAACTTGTCAGTTCCTTGGTGATAGGCTAGTGTCCTGGTTTTGCAAAAAAACAAACTTCTGTGTCAACATCAACTACTGAATCTGAATATATAGCAGCAGGTAGTTGTTGTTCATAAATTTTGTGGATTCAAAATAAGCTCTTGGATTATGCTTTCAACTTAAATAATTCAACTATCTATTATGATAACACCAGCACAATTTCTATTACACAAAATCCAGTACATCATAGTAGAACAAAGCATATAGAGATTAGATATCATTTCATTAGAGATTGTCTGGACAAAAATAAAATTAAACTTGCCTTTATCTCTACTAATTTACAAAGAGCAGATATTTTCACCAAACCCTTAGATGAAAATAAACATCTCTTCTTCCTAAATCAGCTAGGTATGATTAATGGAGAAGTTTAATTTAATTTTTGTCTGTGGTCGAAGAACTGTTCATATTTCGTTGAGCGTAGATCGACGAACTACGAACTCTTCGTGGAGCGTTCGTCGAATGTAGATCGACGAACCTTCCATTGCAAAACTTTTTCTTTAAACGAAGATCGACGAATTTGTTTCAAAAAATTTTTCGTTGAAGGGAGATCGACGAAGTTTGTTTCAGAAAATTTTTTTCGTCGAACGGAGAACGACGAACTGTTTTCCCCCTCTTCAGACTTAGATCGATGCATTTATTTCTTTATGAGATTTTTCGTCGAACTGAGTTCGAATTTTTTAATGTTTCGTCGGACTGAGTTTGTCTTTTCATCTTTTGAAAACTTATAATAGGGTTTTCATCCACCTCCATCCAGTGCTTTCTAGTTCTTGTGCACTTGATCTTTTGTTTTTGCAGGCATGGCGATTTCGGCGGCGACCCTCTCTGGAATAAAATTTGATGCAGGGTTTGACATCGACATCGATTCGTTAAGCCATTCTGATCACATCTTCAAGAACATGCTTCAGTTGTTTGAGGCACCACAGTTGAGATAGTTCATGACTCTAAGGATCAAAATTCCAGTGCGGGAAATCAAGGAATGGGGATTCACAACAACCTTTCCAGATCAAACCTCCATTTCTAGATCAATTTCTGGACACCAAGTTTCTCTTTCCCCTGCTGTTCTAACCGAAGTTTTTGGATTTATCAATGGAGAAGATGATTTTGAACTATCTAGCACAGAGTTTGATGATATGCTAACTATAATGGGTCACTCCCAGGGAAACCCTAACAGATTGCTGAAGAAGAATTTGTCAGTTGAATACAAGTTCCTAGTAGATGTAGTTGGTAAGGTAATCTTGGGCAAACACTCTGCCCATGACTACATAACCAGACACCAATTCCTTCTGATGTGTGCCTTGGTTAGTCAAAAATCAGTGAACTGGGGAGAAATTGTATTTGATTTGATTAAGAAGAAAATTAGAAAGAATGATGTCAGTTTTGGTAGAATTCTGGGAATCTTCTTACAGACGAAGGTTCCAGAATTATTGGTCTCCCAGACCATATTCATAAATACCTCTAAGAGGCTTACCTCTGCCCTCTTTGACAGATTGGAGAGGGTTATTACCAAGCCTTCCAGGGCTACCTCTTCCAGGATAGATTCAGAGGACACCAGAGCTGCAATAGCCACTTCACCAACCCCTGAAGAAGCTCCTGCTCCTCATGTTCCCTCTCCTCCTCCTCCATCTCCACATCATCCAATATTTACTTCATCAAATCCCCATGTTGATGTTTCTACACTTGAAAAACCATCCACTGACACACCTTGTACTTCCATCCCTTCTGTCTCACCATCCAGACCACCCTCACCAATCCATATTCTTGAGGAAACACCATCTCCACCTCCTCAATCACCTCCACCACCATATCTACCATCACATATTGATGACATAGGTCCACTACTGTCATCTTTCAATTTTGATCTACTATCATCTCTATCTCCACAACCATCTCCAAAACATTCCCCTATTCAGGAAGATACTATCCTCCCTGATATCTCAACATCCAATATTCCAACTGACATTCAAACACCATCCATTCCACAAGCATTCACTATCTGTCCAACCCGCTCCATGTCATCCTCTTCTATATCAGCCACAATTCTTGAGCTTATTACCCCTATACTCAAGAAACTCATAGATGAGATCATTGCTCCACTTGCTGCTTCCATCACTACACTCTCTTCACAACTTGCTTCTTTCTCCACTGTCCCTTCTTCTGGGGGCCTGGGTTCAGGACTCTCTGAATCCAGGTAGGGGGAGATGTTCAATGAAGAAGCTCCAGAAATTCATGAAGAAGCATCAACAGCAGCAACAGTAATTCCAGAAATAGATATAGTAATGCTTCCAGTTTGTACAAAAGAAGAAGCACCAGACTTCTCAATTCCAAAAATCATCACTATTGGTGATTTTACCATTAATCCCACAGTTGATATTTCTTTATTTCTTTATTCTTTTTATATAGTTTATAGCAATTTACTTGTTTTTACAAATTACTCTAAGGCTATATTCTGCTACACAACACCAATAAATCCTATAGTATTGGAATAACTAAAGACAAGTTTTGCACTTAAAGAGAATATTATAAAGCAAATAACTACTACAGAGCCAAAGGCTCTCTCACCTCCAACATTTGGCTGGGCTGAATCCCCCATGCCTAATATTGATGATTTCTTATTTGAGGATATAGATACAGAAATTATAGAGCCAGAAGTTTTAGCACAGCCTCAGGCTGAGGAAGAAAAATGTAGATGAACAGCCACAGGCTGAGATAATAGATACAGGTATAAAGCCACAGGCTCATCCAGTATTGTCTGATACAATGCTTAAATAGATTAATGCTCTTCATGACAATCCTGCAAATGAATCTGATGATGATGATGAAGAAGAGTCAGATAACTCAGAAGATTCAAGCTCTAAAAAGAGAAAACTCAAGAAGAAGGTTCCACCCAGGGCTGCTCCTAAACCCTGTCCTACTGCTGATGCACCCTATTATATCCCACATAATATTATTCTCACTCTAGATACTCCTCACTGGATGAGGTACTCAAAGAATAAAATGAAAACTAAGAAGAAGAGCAGGAGATACTCTCCACCACCACAATTCAGGAGAGGTCCTCCTCCTCCTCCTCTTGTAGCAGGATCAGAAGGAAACATTTCTCAAGTACAAAGGTCTACATCTTCTCATCATACCAGAACATCTTACAGCAGCAGCAGACAACAACACAGCTCCAAAAGCAGCAAACGACAACAACAAAGAAAACAACAGTAACAACATGTTAGTCAAGGTAGTCAGCTGGCAGAACAAGCTAGTCAGAAAGAAAAATCAAGTCCAGAAAGACCACTGTCTCCACCATATGATCCAGAATTGGATCCTAATTTTAGAATGACCAGGTTTAATGAGCTGATTACTGTCTCAAATAAGGAAGGCTAAAGAAGAAGGAAAATATATCTCTCAATTTTCTACCATATCATCATATAGGAAGAAGGAATTGGACAAATATCAGGTAAAAACTCTTTTCAATGTTGATACTTATATGAATTTGCATCCAGAAGCAGTAGTGCCTAAAGCCGCATCTATGAAGATTATTGGTGCTCAAGATATGAAGATGACTCAACAGCAAGCTGCTGATCCAAAAAGAAAGTTGATTTTCACAAAACCTGCTTCTTCTTCAGATACTTCAAAGAAAAATTATTAATCTTCTGATTTTGCATTTTTGAACTTTATTAATGATTGTATATATTCACAAGGCACATCTGTTCATATCTGATGAATGTTTTATAATTCTGTCAGATATTTTTATTGGTTTGTGATTTTGTTTATTTTTATTTTGTATAGTGACCTCACCCAAATAGGGGGAGATTATTGGAACCCTACTTGTGATTTGGGCTAGGTTCACTATTAGGATTGATGACCCAACATGTATAGTCTAGGTTCATAAGTTAGTTCCAGGGTTAAGGTCAATCACATAAGATTAGATTACTAAAACCTACCTTTAGAAGACTTCAGAGACTGAAGACTTAAGAGACAAGACAGTTTTGATGATTACAGAAAAGTTGTTCGATGATAGCTGAACTCAGCTCGACGATCGTCAATCTCAGATCGACGAACTCAGAGTTCCTTCTCTGAGTTGAGCTCGATGAAAGTCCAGCTAAGATCGACAAACAATGAGCTTATATCAGAACCTCAGCTCGACGAAGTGCCTTCTCAGCTCGACGAACTTGGAGCTCAGATTGGCAAGTATATTTTCTGTTCGATGATCTTGGAGCTCAGCTCTACGATGGAGAATTATTAGTTCGACAAACTTGGAGCTCAGGCCGACGAAAACTTTTCTGAGTTCGACTAACTCCTTCCAGGTTCTGTTTGACTAAATTTCTCAGTTTTTCAGATCGACTAAAGCAGTATAATTTCAGATATTAAGACAGTAATACTCTGTTAATTAATGCTCAATATTCTTTTGAATATAGCCATTTCTGGCAGCATTAATTAGGGATTTCACAGAGTTATTACTCTACCATATTTACTGGGACAGTTAGGGAAATACATTGAAGATAATAGCAGTCAGTCCAATTCCCAAAAAATATGCAGAAGATTTCAAGGAATTTGAAATTCAAATTAGCAGTCAATATATATAAAGAAAAATTTTCAGAAGATTGTCAGTAGTCCATAACAAGAAGAATTTTAAAGAATCAATAATCAAGAACAAGGAGAAGAAGAAAGAGAACATCTGCAACCAGAGAACAAGAAACAGAGACAAAGAAACTTCTTGTTCATCATTCTTCTCTTCAAGCTTTTCTTCTAACAACACAATATTTAATCTGAGACCAAAAATCTCATTCTCTCAGAATCATTTACTGGAAGAAGAAGTGTTAATCTTTGAAGGAATACATCCTGAAGCAAAGTTTCCTCTCCTGACAAGATTTCTATAACTCAGGGGGAGCTTTGACAACATCAACTAATCCACTAGTTTTCTTAGAGGATTGAGACAAAGAAGACAACATATTTTATTTTCTTTCACTGTGTACAGGGTTATAACTCCCTTCAAAAGTTAAACCTTTTGGTTCTCAAGTCTCATGATCAAAAGATTTGGTTTGGTTTTTGGGCACTAATCAAAAGCTCAAAGGGTTGCTAGATCTCCCTTAAAAAATAGATCTTGTGGTGACAGGGCATCTGATCAAAAACCTGTGGTGACAAGACACATGAACAAAAACCTGTGGTGGCAGAGCACCTGATCAAAAACATGTAGTGGAGTTCTACCAGTGTGGTAGAAGAGTGGATGTATCCAGGTTTACTGGGGAACCACTATAAATTTCCTTGTGTTGTCTGGTTGTACTCTACTTTTTATTTGCTGTGCTGTGATATTTCTTTTCTTATATTTATTAGTATCACCTATTTTAATCTATTGTAAAAACAACTTAAAGTTTTTAAAATATTCTATTCACCCCCTCTAGAGTTAGTTAGATAAATCCCTCACTTTCCATTAGTATCTGAGGTACCACTTTCAGCGATAGATAACACGAAGAATCGTGGACTACAAGCGAGGAAGGACAAGAAGAAATTAGATGACGGTAGAAGTTTTAGGGTGACTGGCCCTGCATCAAAGAAAGGATGAAATGAAGTGTGCAGTTTTTGTGGCAAGCCAGACCATCCTTTCGAAAGATGTTTTAAGAGACAAGATGCGCTGAAGCAGTCTCAGGTGCATGAGATCCAGGATACACCTAATGGAGATCTTGTCTACACCTACTACCAGAGGAAGGGGCACGATGTGACTTGTTGCTTCAAGAAGACTGGAACCTGCTTCTAGTGTGGTCAGAAGGAACATATGAGGGCTGATTGTCCGCAGTCCCAGCACACGCTGCACGCGGTTCCCTTGCAGACTCTACCGCCATCCCCGCAGTATGTGGACAGGGGAAAGGGAAAGTGAAAGTGAGGTGATAGATCTGATATGCTTAAGAGTTTTTAGAAACTAAAATGCAAAATAAAATTCACAGCACATAAGGAAGAAAACAGAGCAAGCAAACCAGACGACACAAGGAAATTTATAGTGGTTCCCCAAATCTGGGTAATCCACTCTTCTACCACCCTGGTAGAAATACACTTCAGGAAGGAGTTGATCAGGTGTCTTGTCACCACAAGATCTGCTTCAGGTAGATCTAGAAACCCTTCAGGCTTTTGATCAGGTGTCTAAAAACCAATAGGTTTTTGATCAGGTGCCCTATCACCAAGGAGTTCACTTTTGAAGGGAGTAATAACCCTGTACAGAGGTGGGGATGAGAGAGTGATGAAAGTCTTCTTTTCTCAATCAAATGAGAAGACAATGTGGATTCAGTGATGTTGTCAAAGCTCCCCCTGAGATGTAGAATAGTTCAGGAGTGGAAGCTTTGCTTCAGGGTGTAGGCCTTCAACTAGATGAAAATCTCCAGCAAGCTCTGTAGACAAATCTGAATATGTTGTCTCTTGAAAGCCTGGATCAGAAAGAAGAAGATGAAGTTGATTTCCTCTATTTGAAAACTTGTTGCAGAGTTCTTCTTTTGTAGAGATGAAGTTGATTCTCTCTATCTCTTGTTGTTATTTCTGAGCCTCTCTGCTATATATCTTTTCTATCTTGCTATATTTTTATCTTCTGTATAAAATATATATCTGTATCCACTGGGCTGAGGAAAGTCATTTGAATTCTTGTCTGATGCGGCAGAGACATTTTCAAGAAAGGAAACTGTCTTGGAAAGGTAACTGACAATAAACCTCTGAATTGATTCATATTTAATGCAGCCTCCCAACGGCTATATTCATAAGAATATTTAACATTAAATATATTAGCTGTAAATTCATTTACTTAAGCCTTGAATAACTCTAGCCAGCTGTCTCCAATTACTGCACATGAAATCACCAAAATTTAATCTAAAAAGCTTCTCCAATCTGCGTTCGACTATAGTTGAACTCCGTTCGACTATCGTTGAACTCCGTTCGACTATAGTTGACCTGCATCTGAGTTAACTGTTCTCTTAGAGCTGAACATAGAAATAGTTGAACTCCGTTCGACTATAGTTGACCTCCGTTCGACTATTTCTGGACTGCAATAGTTGACCTCCGTTCGACTATTTCTGGACTGCAATAGTTGAACTCCGTTCGACTATTTCTGGACTGCAATAGTTGAACTCCGTTCGACTATTTCTGGACTGCAATAGTTGAACTCCGTTCGACTATTTCTGGACTGCAATAGTTGAACTCCGTTCGACTATTTCTGGACTGCAATAGTTGAACTCCGTTCGACTATTTCTGGACTGCAATAGTTGAACTCCGTTCGACTATTTCTGGACTGCAATAGTTGAACTCCGTTCGACTATTTCTGGACTGCAATAGTTGAACTCCGTTCGACTATTTCTGGACGGCTAAAATTTCTGAACTTCAAAACTGATTTTCTCTGGAATTCTTCTGCACTTCTTCTGGGATTCTTTCTGAGGAATACTTGGAAAGCCCTATAACCCTTAGACTATACATTTTGGGTCAAACTAATCATCCTAATAGTGATCCTAACCCAAATCAGAACCTAAGGTTCCAACAATCTCCCCCTATTTGGGTGAGGATACTATTTACATAAAAACAAAATACAAAGCAAAAAGATCTGCCTGAATTATAATATAATAGTAGATGTACATGGGTGCTTTGTTAAAAAGGGATTCAAAATAAAAGAAATACAAACAAAAACTAAGGGGCAGCTGCATAGAATCTAATAAAGTGACAACTGCACTTTTGTTCATTTTCATTCTGAGATTCTGATAATCTCCCCCTATAATTGTAGCCTTCTGAATAATTTTCCTGAAAGGAGATGTTAGGAATTCTGGACCCAGATTTGCCTTGGGTCTTATTTTTCTTTCACAATAATAATTTGAAGTAAAGTAATATCCAGGGAAATCTTTATAGCCAAGTGGATGAAGTTTCCTAGAAGGGATGAACCACTGGGTATAAGGATTTTTAAATCTTTGATTATGAAATGATTTAAAATCTTTGCTATGAAAATCTTTAACTGATTTTAATGAGGCTATATGATTTAAAGTAATTTCTAAATCTTCATTGAATTTTATGTTTTTAGAAGAAAGTTTATTTACTTTCTCTCTAAGAAGTTTTATTTCCTTCTTAGATTGAATCAGATCTTTACATAATAATTTAAAATCTGTTTTAAGTTCTTCTGATGAAAAGTCAAGGGTAGAGATAACCTGATCTTCATCATCATCTGATTCAGATTCTTTATCATCATCATACCTTTTGCAAGATGCATCTATTGCCATTAGACAAAATTCTCTTGCTCTTGCTTCTTCTTCATCCTCAGTTGTGCAAGATGAAGCTTTAGAGTTACTCCAGGAATCAGCATTTGATGTTCTTTCTTTTGCTGATCCAGCAGCCATTACCGTGAGAGAGTCCCAAATTTCCTTTGCAGATGAACATTCAGCAATCTCTTGAAAAATGTCATCAGACATTGATTCTGCAAGAATGTTCATTGCTTGTGCATCAGCCATCTTAAGCTGTTTTTGAGCTTCTGTAGCTGTAGATGGTGTAAAGGGACCTGACAAAATAGAATTATAAATGGCTTCATCAATAGAGTTCATAAAAAGCCTAATCCTTGCCTTCCATAGTGCAAGCTTGTCCATATTGCACTTAGGAGGTCCAGTGCTTGACCATTCTTCATTTTGTGCCATGAAAAACTCTTAAGAACAATAAGATCTATCAAGGATCTTTTGATTCAGGTGTTAGCCTGTACAACCACCAAGGTGTGGTATGTTTAACCAACCTTGCTTTGATACCAATTGAAAGTGAGGTGATAGATCTGATATGCTTAAGAGTTTTTAGAAACTAAAATGCAAAATAAAATTCACAGCACATAAGGAAGAAAACAGAGCAAACAAACCATACGACACAAGGAAATTTATAGTGGTTCCCCAAATCTGGGTAATCCACTCTTTTACCACCCTGGTAGGAATCCACTTCAGGAAGGAGTTGATCAGGTGTCCTGTCACCACAAGATCTGCTTCAGGTAGATCTAGAAACCCTTCAGGCTTTTGATCAGGTGCCTAAAAACCAATAGGTTTTTGATCAGGTGCCCTATCACCAAGGAGTTCACTTTTGAAGGGAGTAATAACCCTGTACAGAGGTGGGGATGAGAGAGTGATGAAAGTCTTCTTTTCTCAATCACAATAAGAAGACAATGTGGATTCAGTGATGTTGTCAAAGCTCCCCCTGAGATGTAGAATAGTTCAGGAGTGGAAGCTTTACTTCAGGGTGTAGGCCTTCAACAAGATGAAAATCTCCAGCAAGCTCTGTAGATAAATCTGAATATGTTGTCTCTTGAAAGCCTGGATCAGAAAGAAGAAGATGAAGTTGATTTCCTCTATTTGAAAACTTGTTGCAGAGTTCTTCTTTTGTAGAGATGAAGTTGATTCTCTCTATCTCTTGTTGTTATTTCTGAGCCTCTCTACTATATATCTTTTCTATCTTGCTATATTTTTATCTTCTGTATAAAATATATATCTGTATCCACTGGGCTGAGGAAAGTCATTTGAATTCTTGTCTGATGCGGCAGAGACATTTTCAAGAAAGGAAACTGTCTTGGAAAGGTAACTGACAATAAACCTCTGAATTGATTCATATTTAATGCAGCCTCCCAACGGCTATATTCATAAGAATATTTAGCATTAAATATATTAGCTGTAAATTCCTTTACTTAAGACTTGAATAACTCTAGCCAGCTGTCTCCAATAACTGCACAGGAAATCACCAAAATTTAATCTAAAAAGCTTCTCCAATCTGCGTTCGACTATAGTTGAACTCCGTTCGACTATCGTTGAACTCCGTTCGACTATAGTTGACCTGCATCTGAGTTATCTGTTCTCTTAGAGCTGAACACAGAAATAGTTGAACTCCGTTCGACTATAGCCGTTGGGAGGCTGCTCGGATTGTTGGGTCCGGCGTTCCTTCACTTGACCCGTGGCGCTCTTCTACTTATTTAAGAAATTAAGTAGCACCCTTTACAATAGTCCGGGCTTTTGGAACAGTTGGTTATGCGCTTGATCCTTCAATTGGTATCAGAGCAGGTCACGGGTTCAAGACTGGGGGAGCGCTATTAAATCCTGATTTTTCCCTTCTACCTGTGTGGGTCCGGCGGGTCAGGCAACCGTGGACATGTGGTAAGCCCACCTCTGAGCCGTGAAACTGTGGACATGTGGTAACCCCACCTCTGCGCCGTGTGGGCCATGTGGTAACCCCACCTCTGAGCCATGTGGGCCATGTGGTAACTCCACCTCTGAGCCGACGGGTTGTGCTGGACGCCGGGGGGGGGATTGTTGGGTCCGGCGTTCCTTCACTTGACCCGTGGCGCTCTTCTACTTATTTAAGAAATTAAGTAGCACCCTTTTTAAAAGTCCGGGCTTTTTGAACAGTTGGTTATGCGCTTGATCCTTCAGAAAGCTTAATGTTCTAACTAAGGAGGAGGCTCAGTCCTCTGCCCAAGTAATTTCAGGTTAGTCTCTGACCTAAGTAGTACTCATTTTTGTGGATTTTAGGTTTCTATATTTTAGTTGCGCGTGTAATGTTTATAGGTGAGTTTAAGGTGAAGAATAAGTGGGCACGCGTTCTCTTCGATTCGGGTGCTACTCACTCCTTCATGGCTAGAAGTTTTGTAGACCGTCATCGCTGGGTTGTTGATCAGTTAGACGCTTCTCTTAACGTCAAGTTTCCTTCTAGAGATCTGGTGATATCAAGTCTGGGTATTCTGAAATGTCCTATTTCTCTAGGTGGTTTCCTAGCTTTTGCAGATCTGACGGTTCTAGATCTGGAGGATTTTGATGTGATCTTGGGCATGGATTGGCTGTCCAGTTATGATGCGGTCATCCAGTGTAAAGTTAAGCGCTTGGATTTTAGGGGAGATAATGGGCAACCCTTGAGCAGATATGGTTTGCCGCGTTAGGACTCCCCAATCATCTCTGCGGTACGTGCTTGTCATTTGTTAGAGTCTGGTTGTGAGTCTTTTCTTGTTTCTATTTCTGTTCCGGAAACTGCACTAGATGCGCCTCGTGTTGAGGACATTTCTATGGTGTGAGAGTTTCCAGATATTTTTCATGTTAGTCTTCCCGGACTTCTCCAGAGAGAGAGGTGGAGCTTGTTATAGATCTTGAGCCAGGTACTCGCCCTGTTGCAAAAGCACCTTACTGTATGGCGCTACGTGAGTTAGAGGAGCTGCGTACTCAGCTTGATGAGTTATTGAAGTGTGGTTTTATTAGACCCAGTTCTTCCCGCTATGGTGCATCGGTCCTTTTTGTAAAGAAAGAGGATGGGTCGATGAGGCTATGTATAGATTATCGACAGGTGAATATGGTAACTATCAAGAATAGGTATCCACTACCTCGGATAGATGACTTGTTTGACCAATTGCGAGGTTGTTCGGTATTCTCAAAGATTGACCTTTGCTCGGGCTACCATCAGTTGAGAATCCGTGAGTCAGATGTTCTGCAGACTGCTTTTCTCTCCCGATACGGACATTTTGAGTTTCTGGTAATGTCATTCGGGTTAACGAATGCACCTTCCGCCTTCATAGACATGATGAATAAAGTGTTCAAGGAATTTCTGGATCAGTTTGTAGTTGTGTTGTATTCATTGATGATGTTATGGTGTATTCTAAGAATGCTGACGAGCATGCCTTACACTTGTGCCTATTTTTGAACACTTTAAGGGAGCACAATCTATATGTGAAGCTAAGCAAGTGTGAGTTTTGGCTGTCTCAGCTGTCCTTCTTAGGTCATGTGGTGAGCAAAAGTGGTATCTCTGTGGACCCGACAAAGATAACTGCAGTGTTGGATTAGAAGAGACCTTCAATGCCTAAGGAGATACGAGGATTCTTAGGGTTGGCGGGATACTATACGAGATTCGTGAAAGGATTTTCAATGCTATCTGCGCCATTGACCAAGCTTATGCAGAAGCGCACAACTTTTGTTTGGAGTGATGCCAGTGAGGAAGCCGTTCAGGACCTTAAGAAGAGGTTATGTTCTGCTCCAATTTTGGCGTTGCCTACCGAAGGAGTATAATATATGGTTTATGTGGATGCTTCGCGAGTTGGACTCGGTTGCGTATTGATGCAGAATGACAACGTGATTGTATATGGATCAAGATAATTGAAGGTCCATGAAAAGAACTATCCTACGCATGATTTGGAACTTGCTGCTGTCATTTATGTCTTGAAGCTGTGGAGACATATTCTGTATGGAGCATTGTACAAGATCTATACGGATCACAAGAGTCTAAAGTATGTCTTCACTTAGAAGGAGCTGAATTTGCGCCAGCGTAGATGGTTAGAGTATGTTGCGGACTATGAAGTTGATATCCTTTATCATCCTGGCAAGGCTAACGTGGTGGCATATGCCTTGAGCCGAAAGCCCACGTATGTCTTTAACCTAACCGTGCAATCCTTAGTAGAAAAGTTCTTGTTGATGGACATAACCGTGGGGAGTAGCACTTTGCCAAGTAGCTTGGAAGTGGTAAAGCCTTCATGGATTATGCTTACCAGGCTACATCAGAAGGACGATCCCGATCTACAGCATATCAGAAGCAGAACTGGAAAAGGGGAATTACCAGACTTTTCGATCGATAATGTGGGTACCGTGAAGTACCGCGACAGATACTGTATCCCCGCTATTGAGGACATTCGAGATAAGATATGTAGTGAAACACATGGTTCTAGTGTTGCCTAGCATCCTGGTTCTACAAAGATGTATCGAGATTTGAAGCAAATTGTTTGATGGTCAGGTATGAAGAATGATATAGCAAGGTTTATATCTGAGCGCTATACTTGCCAGCATGTTAAGGCTGATCATAGAAGACTTGGTGGTAAGTTAATGCCGTTGGATATTCTGAGTTGGAAATGGGTGAGCATTTCAATGGATTTTATTACCGGTTTGCCGAAATCTCCCCGAGGGCATGATGCGGTGTTGGTTATCGTCGATAGATTGACAAAGTACGCTCACTTTATGCCTTCCAAACTGATTATTTTATGTAAAAGATAGCTGAGCATTATCTTGACGAAGTCATCATGTTGCATGGTGTGCCTACGAGTATCGTGTTAGACCGAGACTCTCGGTTCATGTCTCGCTTCTGGCAAAGTTTGCAAGGAGATCTGGGCAAAGTACTTAGATATTCTATTGCCTACCATCCTCAGACTAATGGTCAGACCGAAAGAGTGAATCAGATTTTGGAGGACATGATAAGATGCTACATTCTGGACCATGGTGGAGCTTGGGATAAATGCCTTGGACTAATAGAGTTCGCGTACAATAACAACTATCAAGAGAGTTTACAGATGAACCCCTTTGAAGCCTTATATGGGAGACGTTGTCGAACTCCCCTGTTTTGGGCTGAGGTAGGTGAGAAGCCTTTGCTCGGTCAGGAAGCTTTAGAAGATATGAGTATTTCAGTGACGCATGTTCGCGAGAAGTTACGGCTGGCTCAGGAGCGACGAAAAATATGCAAATCAACGCAGGGTTGATCTGGAGTTTGCGGTTGGGGACATGGTTTTTCTAAAGGTCTCTCCGATGTCAGGTGTTAAGAGATTTGGAAAGAACCATAAGTTGGATCCCAGGTATGTGGGATCTTTTCGAATTTTGGAGCGCATCGGAGTTTCTGCCTATAGACTGGAATTGCTTGATTCTTTCCCTAGTGTTCACAATGTGTTTCACGTGAGCCAGTTGCGAAAGTGTGTCCGTAGTAATCGGCATGTCCTTGACTCGGCACCCCAGTTGCAGCCTAATCTCTCGTATGTCGAAGAGTCTGTCTGTATTCTAGAGATGAAAGATCGAGTGTTGAGAAGGAAGATGATTTCAATGGTTAAAGTTCTCTGGCAAAATTAGGACTTCAGGAGTGCGACATGGGAGTTGGAATCTGTTATGAGAGAATCTCATCCTCAGTTGTTCTCCTAGCCCTCTCTGGTTAGTATTCTTATTTAGCGAATTTTCATCTCATCTCCCCCTGCTCTCTCGCTTTGTGTTGCGTTCCAAGTTTCGGGAGAAAACTTTCTTTTTGGAGGAGTGACTGTAATGCCCCAGATTTTCCAGCAATTATTTAATTCTCTTGGTGACGTCATAATGACGTAAGAGTATTACGTTAACTCGGAATTGACGATACGACGTCGTTAGTGCGTTTTCGCGTCCGTTCGGTCGAGTCGGCCAAATTCTTGAATTCTTGTCAAAACTGTAAAAAATTGCATTACAAAATAAAGTTAATAGATTTTTGACTAGCTCGTCAAGTTTCGCCTCGATACGAGTGATTTTGGAGCCTCGGCGCATTTTCGAAGTTTTGTAGAATTTATGTTCGTCGTAGTCTTTGGAAATTTATGTTTCGAGAGTGGTGCGTCAGATTTTGATTTTGACTTCGTCGTTGGGTTCGTAGCATCAGTATTCGCCTCTGACGCGAATTTAGTAGGATTCGGCACCCGTTTAACCCTCCGTAACGATATAATATTTATAATGTATTATTATTATATTAAAAAACTATTCAAAAAATGAAATAAACTATTCATCCCTCAAGTTTGATGAACGATAGATTTGCAAATTACACTATTCATGAGGACAAAAATTCCACTGTCATCCATTTCCTTTTCGAGAAATCCCTTCCTCTTCTCGAGCTTCTCGAAAGAAAATACTGTTCATTTTTCGAAAAACCCTTCCCGTCTCGCGCAATGCACTGTTCATTTCTCAAAAAGAAAACTGCCTCTTGCGAAATCAACTGTTCATTTCTCGAAAAGAAAACTGCTTCTCGCGAAATCCCCTCCTTCTCTCCGCGAAATCCACTGTTCATTTCTCGAAAAGAAAACTGCTTCTCGTGAAATCCACTATTTTTCTCTCGCGAAATCCACTGTTCATTTCTCGAAAAGATAACTGCTTCTCGCGAAATCCCCTCCTCTCTCGCGAAATTCAATGTTCCTTTCTCGAAAAGAAAACTGCTTCTCGCGAAATCCCCTCTTTCTCGCTCGCAAAATCCACAGTTCATTTCTGGAAAAGAAAACTTCCTCTCGCGAAATCCACTGTTCATTCCTCGAAAAGAAAACTTCTTCTCGCGAAATCTCGTGAAATTTCTCTCACTCTCGCCAAAACCTCTCCCTCTTTTCTAAATTCTAATATTATATATATATATATATCTTTATCTATTTTAAAGAAGTATCGAAATCAGATCACGACCGTTGAATATAAACCATACATTTCATCGCAACCATCCGATCACAACAATGAATCATGACCATTCATATTTTTTCTTAGGTCTCCTAAACCTAGGATAGGATGTCTGAAATCTACATTTTTTATAGGGCACCCTACAACCCGTCAGCCCAGTCCAATATGCGAGCTACAAAATAAATCCTAAAATTCTCTTGCTCAGCATATACTGCCAGCCCAGCCCAGCCCAAAGCAAGAGCCTAACGTACTTCTGCTCAGTATGTACTGCAAACACAGCCCAAACCAAGCCAGGTCAAGGCCCACCACAACAACACTTCTTTTTTAAGAACAAAAATCAATATGGCGGTGTGAGACTAAATCCCGCCCGGGATTAATACAATCCCAGGCGGGATTTAAATCCCGTTACTCCCGCTGGATTTAATCCCAGCGGGATTAATCCCGCTGGATTAATCCCGCTGGATTAAGGGATTTACTCCCGCTGGATTTAATCCCAGTGGGATTAATCCATCGGGATTAATCCCTTAATCCAGCGGGATTTAATCCCGCTGGATTTAATCCCAGCTGGATTTAAATCCAGCGGGATTATCCCGCTGGGATTAAATCCCAGCGGCCCGGCGGGGGCGGGGGCCGGGCGCAGCACAGCGGGGGGCTGGCGCAGCCCGTCGTGGGGATTAAATCTCGCCTAAGTGTGGGATTTTACGCCTGATTAGGCGGGGATGGGGGGGGGGGGTCGGCTCCGCAGGGCGGGCGCAGCCCGGTGTGGGCGAAGCCCTCCGTCATGGGCCGGGTACTATGACGTGTAGCCATAGGGGCGGAGCCCCGTGTCGGGCACTAGTATATATATATATATATATATATATATATATATATATATATATATATATATATATATATATATATATATATATATATATATATATATATATCTTGATATATATAACTTCATCTTCTCCCCCAAGACAAGAAGCCGAGCCCCCTTTCTTCCTCGGGCTGAAATCAGAGAGTGACTGTGAGGCGATTTCCATGATTCTTCCGGCGACCACCACCGGAGCTCCGGTGCTCGAAATTTTCGCCCGAGCATAGATCCGGAAATCTCTCGACGAGAGCTATGCGTGCACAGTAAGATTTCTCTGATTCGTGGACTTTTGGCGCTAGGGCTTTTGACCTAACCCTCGTTTTGCTCCGAAAAGTTTCAGGAATCGGAGACGGGGTGTTCTTGCGGACGATCCTCGAAGCAGAGCGCGCAAGTGGACGTTTTCCAAATGTTTTGAGGCAAGTGGTCTTTCGTTCGCATTCCTCTTTTCCCGTTATCGACTCCGATTGTAGCTTACTAGTAGAAATCGCTAGGTTAATTATCTCTCTAGTTGGTTAATTCTTTTTTTTTTGTGTCGTGTATGACCAAATCCATCGAGTCATTTTAGTAAAATTCATCAGGCGTCGTGCCTTGCGCTACACCTGTAGAATTCGTCAAGCGACCTTTAAAATTTGTCAAGTATGTCAAATTTCGTCGAGTGATTTGTCTATACCGTTTGTCCCTAAAAATCATCGTGTGAAAGACTTGGATCCTTGCCGGGCTAATTGCGTCGTCGTGTCGACCACGTGCTAAGATTTTGGTTTAAGTCTTCTATCGACTGTTTAATTAAGAAGTTATAATGTGATTCATATAAGCATATATAAAATGTATTAATCTATGTGCGTTGGGGTTTTTCTCTCGGCACAGTGCTTGCTTGTTGGGGATGTGCGCGTTGTGGACCTTTTCCCCGGCATAGTGCCTTAGTTGTTGAGTCTGTGCGCGTTGTGGACCTTTTTCCCCGACACAGTACATCTTATTGGTTATGGATCATACACCCAGGCCTGCCCGACATTTTTGATGCCCTTCTCGAGCTGATTAGTCTCGTTTAATTTGGTTAATTATGATATATATAATAAAAGATGTTCTACTTTATGACACTTGATACTATGTTTCTGTTCGGATTTTTGTAGTTTAGTTTTTACTGTATAGCTAGACCTTTGTTTTGTTTATGCGGTTTCATACTGACTTTTGTTGCTAGTTTGACCGTTGTTTCCAGCCTACTTGGAGGTTTGTCAGGTTCTATTTACTTTTTTTTGCACCAGTTGTAACTTGCTTCTGAAGTGTTCTTCTTTTGAATGCCTCGGGTTCAGAGTCGTAGCGGGTTTAGCTGGCGGAGTTCGTGATTTCAAGGCTGCGGCTAGTTGCTGTCGCTTAGCTTTCTCCTCAGTTTAGAGAGGTAGATGTTTCTTTACTTCAGACTAGACTGTTTTCGTATGGGTTCGTGTCAATTTGTTGACGTCCATAATGTTAGTTCTCGTGTTAGACTACTTGCTAGTTATACTGCTATTACTTACTGTTAGTTTTTACTTGCTCTTTGGGAATGATTTATGTTAGGATGCATGTTATGTATTTTAAATAGAAAATAAAACTGTATTTTAGCATAGTTCCATAACATGCTTTTAAACTGGCAAACTACTATTTTAAGCGCTACAAATCTACTTTCGACTTATATACAATTTAGAAGTTGCATATTCATTTCATAAATTACCGAGTCTTCATCTTCATATAGGATAATAAATAATCAAACTTAGTATTTTCCATTCTGTAAACCTATTCTTTCCCACTTGTGGATTAGTTGATCCACCAGACCGAGGGACACAGTCAATAAACCTAATAACATAACTATGTTTTAAAACTTAATTCGTAAGTCTTTTTATAAAAAATAAATGAAAGGACAGGGTTGTCTGAATGTCTGCAGTTGTCCCATGCACGACGTGGCATCATGGTTGTGCATTTTCTCTCACTCTGATAGTATTTTAATACTGAGAAAATGCGGGTTGTGACACCACCTCTTCCCTAAATCCAAGGTGCACATACATAACATATTTTGCATTGTTATGTTGGTCCTCTCGGCCTGACCAGCCGTTTGCGGATGAAAGGCCGTACTGAATTTCAGTTGAGTACCCAACAACTGATGGATTAACCTTCAATCATTAGAAGTAAAGCGCACATCTCTGTCGCTGACGATGCTACGGACATACCGTGAAACCTTACTATGTTGTCAACATACAACTTAACCAATTTTTCAACTGAATCATCCTTCTTATTCGGTATGAAGTGCGATACCTTTGTTAACCGATCAACGATAACCCACACAGCGTCGTTCCTACTCTATGATCTCGACAATCCATGTACGAAATCCATAAAGATGTCATCGGACTTCCACACCGGAATTGGCAACGATTTTAGAAAACCACCAGGTTTTTGACATTCCACTTTTACCAAGGCGCAAATATGGTACCTCGCCAAGTAAAGAGCTATGTCCTTCTTTGAACTCAGCCACCAAAATATATTTTTCATGTCCTTATACATCTTTGTGCTCCCTGGGTGGATTGAGTATTTAGTAAAGTGTGCTTCATACATCAACTCTTCCCGTAGTTTACCCATATTTGGGACACACAAACGACCATCCTTTCGCAAAAGACTGTCATCCAAGGAGAACTAGGAATTTGACCCATCTGCTGCATAGTGTTTCATACTCTCATCGAGTTCCTTTGCTTGTCAAATCCTATCCGTGAGGTCATATTGCACCTCCGTCCAGTTCAAACACACATTTGCAGTGGTATTCTTGTCAACATAAGAAATGTCTAAAGCCTCCAACTCCTGGACAGATGCTCATCATGCATCTGTAGCCAACTTGCCCTTATTGGTGTCCTATGACTCAAGGCATCTGCGACCACATTTCCCTTCGCAGGAGTGTAATGTATCTCAAAGGTGTAGTCCCCGAGGAACTCCATCCATCTTCGTTGTCGCATGTTGAGATCCTTTTGATCTATTTAATACTTAAGGCTTTTATGGTCCGTGAAGATATCAACTTCCACGCCATATAAGTAATGATGACACAGCTTAAATGCAAAAATCACAGCCACCAACTCTACGTCGTGTACTAAATAGTTTCTGTAACACCTCCATCTGTCACATGAAATATTACAGAGCATCCGGCCAGGGCCCCACGCCATATTCCACAGATAGTCGGCGAAGTTACATGTTAATATCAAAACTACACAAATCCTAAATCAGAGCGTTCTAGCGAAAGCTTTAGGGGTTAACTTTTGAACTCAAGTACATACGAATGCCCACTATATATATATCAGGAATGTTTTACCGAAATACACCAAAGTCAAACGGCCTTAAGGCCTTACGACTGTTGCCTTTTAAAAAAGTATTTTCATACATCAGCATGCAGGTCAGACACACATGAAAACACTAAAACTTCGCTTGGCCTTCGAGGGCCGACATAGCAACAAGGGCAGCAACCCGCTATTTCCTGCTTGGCTCTCCAGCACCTGCACATGCATAATCCACTACAAGGGCGATAAATAAGGCAACAGTCAGCTTTAACTGACCATTTTATAACGACCCCAACGCTCACTCGGGGCGTCGATTCTCCTTCCCTGCAAGCAACATCATATATATATTTTGGCAACGAACTACGTGCACTTAAGCACCATTCGCCACAGACGCAGGCTCGATCAGCCACACATCTCGTGCACTCAGGGCATATTCTCGGTGCATCAGATTTTTCGAGTCCCACCACCATCCACAGTACCAGACTTGATGGTATACTTGAGCATTCTAGTCTTTCTGGCCGGAGCCTAAGACTCTCATTATGACAACGACGAAAGCCAGTTACTTTAGGCAATCTAGTCCGAACAACATAACTCAGGTACAATTCAGCCACATCCTATTGCTCAAATCACCATATCACCGCCGATGGTCACAACCATCCAGACGAACGACAAGGTGCGGGTCAGCCTCCCCCTGCCCGTTCGACTCTCTAGCCTTTATATTGGGCACTCTAAGCCTTCATATGGCTCACATGGACAATAGCTGGGCTCTCTAGGCTCACAGCTTCTCATGATACACACCTTATCACATGGACACAGGCTTCACAACAACATTCAGGCTGCCTCACATGGCCACCTTAGCTGGGCTCACATTTCTCTCAACTTCAAACAATGGCCCTAGGTCTCCCAAAGACAGGCCTTATAGCAAATTGGAAGGTATTGCCTGCGGTAGTAATACCGCCGCACGGTATGGATAGAATTCCCCACTTTTGGGTGTTTTCCTAGAGATCACCTCCAGTACTATCACTGCAGCATCCCGCACACACCCAGACCCCAGATTCTACATGTTTAACCGCACGTTTTTTCGACAAAGTCTTCTCCGACATGCAAATCAATTCATTACCAATCCAGACCAACCTATCCAGATGGGATTCAAACATTATGCCTATTTCGTACTTCGATTCCGGATCTATATGCAAGTTTTATCAGGGATCACAACGATCTACCAATTCGAAACCACCATTTTCTTCAACTTTTGGTGAGGGGTTCCATGCACGTATTGTAACACACCCTATCCGTCACATAGCATATAGCAGTAGGTCAGGATGGGGCTCGATGCCATATACCACAAACAGACCGAAGGGTTATGAAATGAAACCATCCTTTCAATAACCAACGTCCTACACAGAGCACATTCTAGCGGAAGCATTTTAAATGTTGTAAAGTAAGAACCTAGCCACAAAATGAATGTCCACTAAAACAATAACCCAAATGGAATGAGCGTACAAATACACAAGTACTTGGCCTTATGGCCTTATAAGAGTTTACTTTAAACAAATAGTGTCTTTCAAACATCGGCACGCAGGCCGGTCACACATGATAATAAAAGTAAACATTCGCATTGGCCTTTGAGGGATGGCTAAGCAACAAGGGCTTTTGCCCGCTATTTGCCACTAGGCTCTGTAGCACCTGCAAGCAACAATCCACCAAAGCGGTGGCAAACAAAAGCAACGGTCAGCTGAAGCTGACCAAATTATAACGTTACCGCCCCTAAACTCGAGGCGACGATGCTCCTTCCCTGCACTTTATTAGCATAGCCAAACAGTAGTGAAATTATGCATCATCACAGGTGTAGTCGAGCACAACCACACACCTCGTGCTCTCAGGGCATATTCTCGGTGAACCCGGTCAAATTCGTGGTCTCACCATCGCCCCATGGACGGCAAATCTCGTGAGCATTTTAGTCCTTCCGGCTTAAACCTAAGACCCTCCATATATGCCAACGGTAAGTCCCACGTACTTTAGGTTGCTTGTACCAAATGGCATAGAGCGGGTATGGTTCCGCCTAACCCGTTGCTCACACCGCAACGTCAAATTAAGCCATATGTGCGGGTCAAGCATCCCCAAGTCCCAAATCGATCACACACTTTACATAATCCAGTTATGTGCAAGTTGGCTCCCAGGCCACCAAGATGGCAGAATCACGCTTCTGCCCAGTTTTCCGGGTGCACCTTGGAGTTAGTCCCCAAGGTTCCCTGTTGCAATCTATCGCATAGAAAACACAAAAAACAACCATCTGTGTGGAGTCTTCTCCGATCATTCATGCAATGAAATATCACCGATCCAGACCAACTTGTCCGGGTAGGCTTCACACACCATGCCTATGTCCGTTCTTCGATTTCGGACTCTGCATGCAAAACAACGGGGACTATTCATGTCTAACTGAAGGAACACCTCACACTCACCGCATAATCATGAGAGCAGGCTTCCTATGCAAAAAGGAAAGAGGACTTCACATATCGAAGAAGAGAATCGTTACCCTTGCATTTCTATTTGTTGGGTCTGGCGTTCCTTCACTTGACACGTGACGCTTTGCTACTTATTTAAGAAATTAAGTAGCGCCCTCTCCAACAGTTCGGGCTTTTGGTGCAGTTGGGTATGCGCTTGATCCTTCAATTGGTATCAGAGGAGGTCACAGGTTCAAGACCGGGGGGGCTATTAAATCCTGATTTTTCCCTTCTACCTGTGTGGGTCCGGCGGGTCAGGCAACCGTGGACATGTGGTAACCCCACCTCTGAGCCAGGTGGGCCATGTGGTAACTCCACCTCTGAGCCGACGGGTTGTGCTGAACGCCGGGGGGGGGATTGTTGGGTCAGGCGTTCCTTCACTTGACCCGTGGCGCTTTGCTACTTATTTTAGAAATTAAGTAGTGCCCTCTCCAATAGTCTGAGCTTTTGGTGCAGTTGGGTAGGCGCTTGATCCTTCACTATTTGGCGCCATGAAGATCTAGACGAATGAAAAGCACCGAAATGGCCTCGCCTCCGTAGATCTGAACTCAGTTTGCGACTTGGGGCTTCGAAGCTCCACCGGCGGCCGGATCTCTCCTCCTCCTTCTTCCTTGCTCTCCCCTCTCTCTAAAGCTTTAGAAAGAGAAAGCTTGAAGTGGAATGAGGGTTTCAAACCCTATTCCCGAACTTAACCCAGCAGGAACAGCCCTGGGCCCTTGGATCCCAAAAGAAGGAAACGGACGGCCATGATTCGCACTTAAAATTAATTTCCTGGGCCGAACACGGCTTGTGACACGCCCGTGTCCAAGGACGCGTGCCTCAATCGATGCCGAAACCGTCACATCCAGAACAGGACACGGGTTCTCGACACGCCCGTGTCCAACTTGACATGCCCGTGTCAATCAGTACACGTCCGTGTTGCAGGGCGTGTTCCTCAATTGACACAGGACCAAAAACTTCCCGAAGAGGACAAGGGTTCTCGACACTCCCGTGTCAACTTTGACATGCCCGTGTCAACCCGAACACACCTGAGCTCCAGGCCGCGTTCCTCCCCAGACATAGCTCAGATAACAGCCCGAGCAGGATACGGCCCAGGACACGCCCGTGTCTCATGCCGCATTCGCTGTCTCGACGATCGTCGACTGCATTTTCGTCAACCACTCGTGAGTTTCGTCAAACCCGAGCACGACACAGCCCTGGACACACCCGTGTCCCAGGCTGTGTGACCCATACCAACCATCAAACTTGGTTCTAAATTCTGTCCGTCCCTCTTTTGAGTTTCGGGCCGTTACAATTCTATCCCTCTTAAAAGAATTTCGTCCCGAAATTACAGAAAGGAAAAGATAAACAAAACTTAAACAGTACCTGAGTGGAATAACTCCGGGTGCTCCTCAAGCATGGCCTGCTCTCGCTCCCACGAGAGCTCCTCCCGACCACAGTTGTCCCAACAGACATTGACCATCCTAATATCCTTGTTACACAGTCGCTTGACTTCCGAGTCCTCAATGCGAATGGGCTTGACCTTCGTCGTCAACCCATTATCAACCGGTACTTGATCGACCACAATCACTTGCGAAGGCTCTTGCACCGCCTTTCGCAACACCGATATGTGGAATACGTCGTGTAGACCACTCAGTTCCACTGATAGCTTTAAACGATAAGCTGCTTCGCCAATCCACTCCATAACCTCAAACGGTCCAAGGTACCTCGGGCTTAGCTTCTTCAAGCGCCGTACCCGTGACACACCCTTGAACGACTTAATCTTCAAATACACCCAGTCACTAACAACGAACATAACGTTCCTATGCTTGGCATTAAAGTACTTAGCTTGGCAGTCCTGAGCGATTAACAATTGTTCTCGAATAGTTCGTACCAACGAAGTTGCATCTTCCACCTCTTGCCACTTGTACAGCTTCGATTCACCCGTTCCAACCATGACAATGGCGTGCAACATCTCTTACCGTAAAGGGCCTCGAAGGGCGCCATTTGAATGCTCGATTGGTAGCTGTTGTTATAAGCAAATTCCACCAAGTACATGTGATCTTCCCACTGTTTCCCGAAATCCAAGACACACATGTGAAGCATGTCTTCCATCGTCATGTTGACTCTTTCGGTCTGACCATCTGTCTACAGATGAAAGGCCATGCTAAAACACAGCTTGGTTCCCAATATTTGTTGCACCAACCTCCAGTCATTGGACGTGAACCGCCCATCTCTGTCACTCACGATGATGCGGGGCATACCGTGGAGTCGAACAATGTTATACACATAGAGTTTTGCCAATTTCTCCACCGAATCATCCTTCCTATTTGGAATGATGTGCGACACTTTCGTCAATCGATCTACGATCACCCAGACGACGTGATTTCCCTTCTACGACCTTGGCAATCCATGCACAAAGTCCATTGTAATATCGTCGAAATTCCACTCCGGGATAGGCAAGGACTTCAAGAAACCTCTAGGCTTCTGGCACTCCGCCTTCACTAAGGCGCACGTTTGACACTTCGCCACATAAAATGCCCCGTCCTTCTTAAGTCCTGGCCACCAGAACAACTTCTTCATATCATGGTATATCTTTGTGCTCCCTTGGTGAATCGAGTACTTGGTATGATGAGCATCGTACATCAATTCCCCAAGCAGTTTACCCACATTTAGGATGCACAGATGACCGTCCTTTCATAACAATCCATCCACAACTTCGAATTGTGAATTTGACCCATCACATGCCTCAACCATGATTTGCTTCATATTGTTATCCAAATTAAAAGCCTGCCGAATCCGAACAGCCAGGTCATACTGAACTTCTGTCCAGTTCAATTGCGCTTCGGCACTAGTCTGCTTGTCAACACAAGAGATATCTAATGCCTCCAACTCCCGAATCAAACGCTCGTCATGAACCGACAACCAGTTGGCTTGCATAGGGGCTATGTAACTCAACGCATCCGCAAGCGCATTGCCTTTCCCAGGCACATAATGAATCTTGAATGTGTAGTCCCCCAGGAACTCCATACATCTCCACTGCCGCATGTTTAGATCCTTTTGATCCAACAAGTACTTCAAGCTCTTGTGGTCGGTATAGATATTGACCTTCACACCGTACAAGTAATTCCTCTACAGCTTGAGGGCAAATATCACGGCCGCTAACTGCAAGTCATGGACCAGATAATTCATCTCATGTAACTTCAGCTATCGCGAGCCATAAGCTATTACACTTACATGTTGCAGTAGAACACAACCCAATCCAATGCCCGAAGCATCATTGTAGATCTCAAAGCCTTCGGTCCCACTCGGCGAACTTAAAACAGGCGTCGTGGTCAACCGACTTTTCAACTCTTCGAAATTTTGTGCGCACTCGGTCGTCCAAACAAACTTCTACTCTTTCCTCGTCAGAGTCGTGAGGGGTAATGCCATCCACGAGAAGTTCTCCATGAAGCACCTGTAATAGCCGGCAAGCCCCAGAAAACTCCGGACTTCCACTACCGTAGACAACACAGGCCACTCACGTATAACAACTATCTTCGTCGGATCCACCGCAATTCCCTATCCACTAACTATGCGACCAAGGAACGCTACTGAGGTCAACCAAAACTCACATTTGGAGAACTTGGTGTACAGTTGGTTCCTCCTCAGCATCTCCAACACCAATTGTAGATGCTTAAAGTGATCCTCCAAACACTGCGAGTACACCAATATATCGTCGATAAAGACGATCATAAAGTGGTCCAAATACTCTCTGAAAGTTCTGTTCATCAGATCCATGAACACGGATGGCGCATTAGTAAGCCCAAACGGCATGACGGTAAACTCATAGTACCCATACTGCATGCTAAAAACTGTCTTGGGGATATCACTTTCTCTTATCCTCAACTGAAAATATCCAGACTTAAGATCCAATTTCGAGTATACTGATGACCCGATTAACTGATCGAACAGTTCATCAATCCTTGGGATCGGGTACTTGTTCTTATCCGTTAACTTGTTCAGCTCTCGATAATCAATACAGAGTCGCAAGATTCTGTCCTTCTTCTTAACAAAAAGGACCGGTGCGCTCAAAGGCGATGAACTTGGACGCACATAACCCTGTTCCAACAACTCTTAAAGTTAAACCTTCAATTCTGTCATCTCCTTAGGCTCTAACCGATACAGAGAGCATGACATGGGTTTGGCACCTGGCACTAGCTTAATAGTAAAGTCAATCTCCCGCTGAGGTGGGGCTCCAGGGAGATCGCCAGGGAACACGACAGGGTACTCGAATACCACTGGAATGCTGTACAAGGCAGGCTTAGGCTTCGAAGCCTCCACAATCGTGTAGAACAGTTCTGCACCAGCACGAACCGCCTTAACCTCCTAAAGAGCAGACATCAAAGTCTTGCTCGACCCTTTCAAGCCTGCAAATGTCATCTCACGACCAGTTACCAATTTGACCTTCTTGTGATTGCAATCAATATATGCATGCTGCTCTGAGAGCTAGTCCATACCAAAAATCACGTCGAACTCCACTAGCGGCAGTAACGACGCTTGCAAGTCAAACTCCTGACTCCCAATACGTATCTTTATGCCACAGACTCTATCCGCGCGCATTGAACACCCATTCGACAGCAACACATCCAGTTTGTCCTTTGCCATCGAAGAAGGTACTCTAATATGCGATATAAATCCTTCGAACAAAAAGGAGTGCGAGACTCCCGTATCAAAGAGTGCTCTCGCAGGATTATTGCAAATCAAAACCAAGCCTATACAAGCAGTAATAAGCTAACACGCACAAGATAACAAGTATTTAAAGCTAATGTGCTATAAATTTAAACCGTACCTGTCACCACATCAGCTTGCTTTATGGCCTCCTACTGGCCAAGGTTATAGACTCTAGGTTGAGCTGGAGCATAGTGGGATGCAGTTGACTCCACCGCCTTGCCCATCTCCTCATAGGTTGCTCCCGGATTCCTCTCGAACTTTGGACGTCCGCTCCAATAGTCTCGGGCAAAGTGTCCTAGCTTTCCACAGTTATAGCATGCACCCGGGGTTCGGCCCGTAGTTGCCCCCGAAGCACCGGAAGAAGGGGCTGGACCCGAAGTCCTAGCCTTCTTATAGAACTTACGAAACCCAGACTTTGATGTAGTAGGCACCTTAAACTCTGCCTTCTTAGCACCGAAGTCTCTCTTCGCTTGCACATTCCTCAGATCCTTCTCCAAAGACTAGGTCGTATTGACCAAGGTCAAGAAGCCCTACGTCATAGGCCCCGAGAGCAGTAGCCTTAGGTCATCCCTCAGAACCTCATAGAAATGGTTTGTCTTACGCTCCTCATCAGCAAATGTAGAGCTAGCGTACCGACCCAATCGTGTAAATACGTGGAGATACTCGTCCACGCTACTCTCTCCTTGCGTCAACTTCTGGAATTCATTCTCCATCACGATCCTCTGAGCCGAGGGAAGGTACCTTGCCAAGAATAGTCTCGAAAATTCTTCCATCGAGACGTCCGTGAGTTGCCTTCCCCCCAGGTGATGTAGCTCCAAACCTTCCCACCACAGCCTTGCATCTCCGTCCAACAGGAAAGTAGTTATGGTGGTCTTCTGCCACTCCTCCGTTTCCGTAGCTGTCAAGACTCTCTTTACTCGGGAGAGCCAATCCCCAGCTTGGGATTGAGTTTTAGTCCCCGAGAACACCGGAGGATTGAAGCCCATAACATGCTCCACTGCAGGGGCAGGCTGCTGCATTTGCCTTGTAGGCTGAGCATTTATCATAGTGAACACCACTTCAGCCACCAATCTTATGGTTTCAGCCGAGGGATGTGTTGTAGGCACATCATTCAGTGCACTACTTGCCTCAGAAACCGGGCATTCTGACGGCCCTGCACCACTCCTGGTCACCTATAGTCGTACAAAACACCATTAAGTGATCGAACAATATTGCAAAAAGCAATTATAGGAACACGCAGGTTCCTCAAACATGTGTATTTTCATTCCTAAGTGGACATTCATGAGTTCTTTTTATGTTATAACGATGACGTACACACATGTGCTCACCACCCATTAAAAGAATTCGTCCACGAATTCATTTAAGTTGACCGAAACTGGTAGTCTGATACCAAATTGTAACACCCCCTATCTGTCACATAGCATATAACAGTAGGTCCGGCCGGGGCCCGACGCCATATACAACAGACAGACCGAAGGGTTACGAAATGAAACCATTCTTCCAATAACCAACATCCTATACAGAGCACATTCTAGCAGAAGCATTTTAAATGTTGCAAAATAAGAACCCAGCCACAACATGAATGTCCACTAAAATAATAATGCAAATGGAATGATCGTACAAATACACAAGTACTTGGTCTTATGGCCTTACAAGAGTTTACTTTAAACAAATAGTGTCTTCCAAACATCGGCATGCAGCCGGTCACACATGAGAATAAAAGTAAACATTCGCATTGGCCTTCGAGGGCCGGTTCGGCAACAAGGGATTTTGTCCGCTATTTGCCACTAGGATCTGCAGCACCTGCAAGCAACAATCCACCGAAGCAGTGGCAAACAAAAGCAACGGCAGCTAAAGCTGACCAAATTATAACGACCCCGCCCATAAACTCGGGGCGGCGATGCTCCTTCCCTGCACTTTATTAGCATAGCCAAACAATAGTGAAATTATGCATCATCACAGGCATAGGCACGTACGACCACACACCCCGTGCTCTTAGGGCACATTCTCGGTGAACCCGGTCAAATCTGTGGTCTCACCACCGCCCCATGGATGACAAATCTCGTGAGCATTTTAGTCTTTCCAGCTTAAGCCTAAGACCCTCCATCTATGCCAACGGCAAGTCCCACGTACTTTAGGTCCCTTGTACTGAACGACATAGAGCGGGTACGGTTCCGCCTAACCCATTGCTCACACCGCAATGTTAATTTAAGCCATATGCGCGGGTCAAGCATCCCCGAGTCCCAAATCGATCACACACTTTACATAACCCAATTATGTGCAAGTTGACTCCCAGGCCACCAAGATGGCAGAATCACGCTTCAGCCCAGTTTTTTGAGTGCACCTTGGAGTTAGTCCCCAAGGTTCCCTGTTGCAATCTACCGCGTAGAAAACCCGAAAAACAACCATCGGTGCGGAGTCTTCTCCGGCCATTCATGCAATGAAACATCATCGATCCAGAACAACTTGTCCGGGTAGGCTTCACACACCATGCCTATGTCCGTTATTCAATTTCAGACTCTACATGCAAAACAACGAGAACTATTCATGTCTACCCGAAGGAACACCTCACACTCATTGCATACTCGTGAGAGGGGGCTTCCTATGCAAAAGGGAAAGAGGACTTCACATGTCCAAGAAGAGAATCGTTACCCTTGCGTTTCTATTTAGTGCGATGAAGATCTATATGGATGAAAAGCACTGAAATGGCCTCGCCTCCATAGATCTGAACTCGGCTTGCGATTTGGGGCTCCGAAGCTCCACGGGCAGCCGGATCTCTCCTCCTCCTTCTTCCTTGCTCTCCCCTCTCTCTAAAGCTTTAGAAAGAGAAAGATTGAAGTGGAGTGAGGGTTTCAAACCTTATTCCCGAACTTAACCCAGCAGAAATATCCCTGGGCCCTTGGATCCCAAAAGAAGGAAACGGACGGCCACGATTCACCCTTAAAATCAATTTCCTGGGCCGAACACAGCTTGTGACACGCATGTGTCCAAGGCCGTGTGCCTCAATCAATGCTGAAATCGTCGCATCCAGACCAGGACACAGGCTCTCGACACTCCCGTGTCCAACTTGACATGTCTGTGTTAATCAGTACACGCCCGTGTTGCGGGGCATGTTCCTCAATCGACAGAGTACCAAAAAGTTTCCGAAGAGGCCACGGGTTCTTGACATGCCCATGTCAACTTTGACATGCCCGTGTCAACCCAAACACGCCTGGGCTCCAGTCTGTGTTCCTCCCCCGACATAGCCCGGCTAACAGCCCAAGCAAGACACAGCCTGGGACGCGCCCGTGTCTCAGGCCGTGTTCGCTGTCTCGACGATCGTCGACTGCATTTTCGTCGACCACTCGTGATGTTCGTGGAACCCGAGCATGACACGGTCCTGGACACGCCTGTGTCCCAGGCCGTGTGACCCCTACCAAGCACCAAACTTGGTTCTAAATGCTGTATGTCCCTCTTTTGAGTTTCGGGGCATTACACGTATACAAATTTAGGACTTCACTTGTCCAAGGAGAAATTCGTTACCCTTATAGATCTTTTCGGATCCATGAATAAGTCTTCTATCATGATGGAAAAGAGCGCCTCACTTTTCTCGTCACGGATCTTACTTCGGCTCTTGATTCCGATCACGGGATCTCTTTCACCAAGCTTGCAACACTAAGCCTCAGTCTCTTTCCCTCAAGAACATGGAGTACCAAGATAGAGAGAAAAGTGAGAGTTCAATCTCATAGCCAACATTTTTTTAGAGGCTACTGCCGCGCGACATCTACTACCGCCGCGCGGTATCTACTACTGTTGCATGGTATCATAGGCGGTTACCGTCTGGGCCAATCGACATCGCGTTGTCTCTTCAAAACAACCTCCACCTTACTGCCACGCGGTAGCTACCACCGTGCGTCAGGTTACTACTGCCAAGCGGTACTTTAACCCGAGCTATCGCCGCACATTTACTCCTACCGCCGTGCGGTAGTCACTCAACGCTACGTCAAAAGCGTTGAATGATAGCCCCACGCACTATCCCACTACCGCACCGCGGTAGTCCTCTCAATGCTTCGTCGAAAACATTGAGTGGTGCCGCCACGTGCTAGCCCACTACCACCCCGCGGTAGTCCTCTCAATGCTTCATTGAAAGCATTGAGTGCATTGAGTGGTACCACCACATGCTAATTTTACAACCGCCACACAGTAGATACTCGAGCCGTCAATCAATTTAATTCAAAGGCTAATGTCATCGTTAACACTACCGCTGCACGTTAACTTCCAATTCTCCCATTTTAGGATTTTTGGGGCGCTACAAACCTCCCCTCCTTACAGAAATTTTGTCCTGAAATTTGATATATCTGTACAGGAAAATAACACACAAGTTTATAATATGATTTTAAAAAAACAACTAGGGAAATTTCAATCGCATGGTTTGCTCACGGTCCCATGTCAATTCTTCACAGCCACAATTGTCCCAATGGACTTTGACCATCCCGATTGTCTTGTTTCATAACTGCTTGACCTCCTTATCATCAAACTGAATGAGCCTGACCTTCGTCGTTAGACCATCATCGACCGATACTTGAACATTAGCCTCTAATTGCGTCGGCTCTTTCAAAGCTTTTTTGCAGCACCGATATGTGAAACGCATCGTGCAAACCACTTAGCTTTGTAGAAAGAGCTAATTGATAGGCAACTTCTCCAACTCGCTCAGCCACTTCAAATAGACCAAGATATCTCGGACTCAACTTTTTCAAACGTCGAATCATGGACACACCTTTGAATGGCATTATCTTCAGATATACGCAATCGCCCACGACAAACTCCACATTTCTGTGCTTGGCATTGTATTATTTTTCTTGTCTATCCTGGGCAAACAATAGCCGCTCACGTATCAAGTGTATTGTCGAATTTGCATCTTCGACCTCCTTCCGCTTATACAACTTCGATCCGCCTGTTTCGCCCAAGCTAAAGGAGTACGACAATTCCTACCACACAAAACTTCGAAGGGCGTCATCTAAATGCTAGCTTTATAGCTATTATTATAGGTGAACTCGATCATCTAGAGATGGTATTCCCACCTCTTCCTGAAATCCAAGGCCCACATTTAGAGCATATCCTCCAATGTTCTGTTGGTCCTCTCAGTCTGACCATCCGTTTTAGGATGAAAGGCCGTACCGAACTTCAGTTGAGTACCCAATAACTAGTGGATCGTGTTGAAATTTGTGAAGTGGAAGTGGTTGACGGGACAGGCCGGGCGGCCTGGGCGGACAACTTTGGCGGACTAGGCGGACTGGGCGGACTGTGATGTGCGGCCTGGTGGAAGGTCTAGTGCAAAGCCGGTTGTTCTTCTGAGCAGGTTGCACGGGTGATGTCCGCGGACTATGCGGACTGGTGCTTTGCTCAGTGACCGTCGTGCAAGCTTGTGCTGATAGGCGGTTTGGCTAGTGTCCGCGGGAAGCTTGCAGACTGATGTGTCCGCGGTATGGGATTTTGCGGACTGGGCTTAGAGCTTGGCTGAGGCCTTGTCGAGCTCTGGTGGCACAGTAGGTGCTTTGTTGTGGAGGTCGTTGGCGGACTGGTTTTGGAGTCCGGGAGATGGTTGCTACGTCGGGCAGGAGTGCGAGGAGCTTGCGGACTGCTGGCGGTCTGTGCTACGGTGTTTGGCGGATGGGAGTTTGTGTCCGCCATGCTCGCATTAGCCTTTGATGGTTTTTTGGACTTGGTCACACTCTGTGCCAAGACCATGGTGTCCGCCATATCCGCCAAGTCCGCTGATTGACCGGGCGGACTGTTGCTCTCTGCCTTTAGTCGTGGACTTGTGGCGGATTGAGGCTTGAGTCTTGCGGACTGCCTCGGGTTGGTGCGGACAGCCATTGAAGGGGGTTGCTGTCCTGCAGTGATCGGAAGCTTTGCGGGCTGATGCCCTGTCCGCATAGCTTGGGTGGACTGGAGAGGGTTCGCCAATATTGCCTTGCTCCTGGCGGTCTTCCTTGGTATCCGGCTAAGTCCTTGCGGACTCTGCGGACGGTGTTTTGCTATCGCGCGGGCTGGGGCGGTGTCTCTATCTCTAGGGCGGTGACCACACTCCTCACCTCGCCTATAAATAGGACCCCCCTGGCAGGTCTACAGTAACTTGAGTGAACAGTAAGTTGGGTTGGGCAAGGAGCTGCGGTCTCAGTTTGTCTGTCCGCGCGGATTGTTTCAATGCTGAAGTTTGCTGTGTGCAGGTCGCGCGGGTAGCTTCAAGGAGCCAGGAGTTTCGCTGTGACTTCTGTCAAGTACTTGGAAGTGTGCGGTCTCTGCGGATTCAGCAGGAGGTCGCTCTGCGGCTTGTCAGCTCTGTTTCATCGTTGTCAGCTTCAATAACCTGTCCGCCGGCTTCAGGCGGGTAGGGGGTGTTCCTCAGTTCAGCCTCAGCAGGAGACGAATAACGGTGTGTCCACGCGGCCTCGCGGCTTCGGCGGACTCCGTGGCTATTCGGCGGATTGCAGCTAAGTTCGGGCGATCTCAGCGGACTCGGCGACCTCGGCGGTCTCGGTGGACTCCGGTGCTGTCCGCCCGGCTTGGTGTTTGGTGCTTTCTGTTTACAGCTATTATACTAGCGAAATCATGTCTCGATATGTATGCCTCGTGTTATAAAGAAGTGAATGAATAAAAGATCTGCTTGTGCTTCCATTGTTTGTTGGGATTAACCTTTGTTCCTTGGTTTTCCGCTGGTTCAACGTGAGAACTGGGTAGTTCCGAAGATATTAATTTGGCGTTTGGGCTATCTTGCTGACCACGTTGAGAAAATTTAACATGGTATCAAAGCGAGGTTCAGTTGCGTGAGTGGTAGTCAACCAGTGTTGTTACTCAGGACTTGAGTGGTGATCAACCTGTGTTGTTGCTCGGAGCTTCTGCATGGTTGCCAACAGGTGTTGCAATGGAAGGGAGTTTTGCAAGTGGTCTTGGCATTGAACTCTTAACGCCGACTAACTTCAAGAAGTGGAAGTCGTGCATGAAGAGTTATCTTCTTGGCGAGGAGCTGTGGGAAGTCGTCGGTGGTGACGATAGGCAGGAAGTCACGGCTGCGTTCGGTACTGCTGAGCAGGTTAGGCTCTGGAGAAGAACAAATGCTAAGGTGGAGTTCATTCTGAAGAGGGCCGTGTCTCCGGAACTGTTTGATCACATCGTTGGATGTGAGCCGGCTGCTGATATTTGGACAACCATTGATGAGTTGTTCAATAGGAAGAATGTAGCGCGGCTTCAGTTCCTGGAGAATGAGTTGGCCAGGGTAACTCAGGGAGACCTTTCCATCTCGAGGTACTTATTAAAGATGAAGAGCTTGTGTGCTGAGCTGTCGACACTGGATCCTGATGAGCCTATCTCTGAGGCTAAGATGAAAAGGCACATTATCCGCGGCTTGCGGAGGGAGTATGTGGCCTTTGTGACATCTGTTCAAGGGTGGGCTACTCAACCATCTTTGCTGGAGCTGGAGAATCTGCTTGCATCACAGGAGAGCTTGGCAAGGCAGATGGCTGGAGTTAATCTAAATCAGGAAGGCAGCGAAGCTCTCTTCTCAGGCAAGAAGTAAGGATGGGAAGGAAAGAAGAAGAAGAAGGTGCAGGTCGCTGGTGAGAAGGAGACTTCAACTTCATATCAGCCGGAGAGGAGCAATGCTCCTAAGGACTGGAAGAAGAACTTGAAGTGCTACCGGTATCATCAGCGAGGGAACTTCAAGCGGGACTGCAAGGTCAAACTGCAGCCTGGGCATGCTGCGGGAAAGGGGGAAGCTTGCTCGAGAAGTGAAGAAGCAGGATGGGGCGGATCTTTTATGATGGGCACTTGTGTCCGGGCCTTGTTGCTGAGGACTTCAACAGCGAGTGGATCGTGGACTCCGGGTGTGGTCATCACCTCACCGGAGACAAGTCGAAGTTCACCTCCATGCAGGCTTACTCAGGTAATGAAGCTATTATCACTGCTGATAATACTATTTATGCAGTAGAGAAGGAGGGGGTCGTGTCTTTGGGTAGTGATCAGGGGCCACTCACGTTAAGGAGTGTGTATCACATGCCGGGCATGAAGAAGAACCTCTTCTCGGTGACCAATGCGGTGGACGCTGGGTATCACGTTCTGTTTGGGCCAACAGACGTGAGGTTCCTTCATAACGTATCAGCGGTTAAGGCTGATGTTGCTCATGTTGGGAGGAGGGTGAAGAACTTGTTTGTTCTTTCCACCAGTGCTTATGTTGATAGAATGAGGGCCAATGATAGTGCTGCTATCTGGCATGAGAGGCTGGGGCATGTTAGCATGGACAAGCTGAAGGCAATGGCTAGTAGAAGTTTGGTGAGGGGGTTGCCTAAGTTGTCCTCCTTTGGTGACGGGCATGTTTGTGCGGGCTGTCAATACGGTAAGGCACATCGCCTTCCGTTTGATAAATCACAAACAAGGAGCAAGAAACCATTGGAGTGTATTCATGGCGACCTAATGGGACCGACGGTTACTTCCAGCCTTGGTGGAAGCAGATACATGCTTGTCTTGTTTGATGACTACTCAAGGTATACTTGGGTGTACTTCTTAAAGGAGAAGTTGGAAGCCTTCCGTTTTTTTGTGGAGTTTAAGGAGTTGGTAGAAGGCCGGCTTGGCTTGCGGATTAAGAAGCTTAGAACTGATAACGGGGGTGAGTTTATCTCCTCCGAGTTTTCTAACTTCTGCAGGAAGCACGGGATCCAACGGGAGCTTACTTGTGCTCACACTCCACAACAAAATGGGGTAGCAGAGCGGAAGATCCGTCATCTGACGGAGACCTGCAAATGCTGGCTTCATGCGAAAGATATCCCAAGGTCCTTTTGGGCGGAGGGGATGTCTTGTGCTACGTATGTTATCAACCGGATGCCACTCAGTCCTATCAACATGAAGACTCCTGTTGAGCTGTTGCTGAAGGAGAAGTCGAGTGTGGGACACCTTAGGGTGTTCGGTTCAACTTGCTACGTGCATGTCCCGGATGCTTCACGGACAAAGCTGGATGCGAAGGCAAGGAAACTTGTCTTTGTTGGCTACGATGAGCGGAAGAAGGGATGGAAATGCATGGACCCTGTGACGAAAAATTTCGTGGTGTCAAGAGACGTTGTCTTTGACGAGCTGACGTCATATGGAAGTGGCTCGGTGGAGCTAACCGGAAGTAGCAAGGTTGATGAAGCACCGGTGGTCGCTGCTGAAGGCTTGGAAGAGGAGCTTGCTGTTTCACCGGCAGCTCCTGTTGCTTCGAACTCTGAGGCTGAGCCTTCTGGCTCAGGAAGCAGGGGGAGCACTGCTCAATGCTTGCCCCAGGTAGGAGTGGAGCCCAAAGAAGCAACGCAAGCAGTGAGCAAGGAGCCGACCCTTCGGCAATCGAAGAGGGTTGTTAAGCCACCGGCTCGGTACTGTGATGGGAATGCAGTGAGCTTTGTCTCTTGCTTCTTTGTAGGTCCTCTGGATGAGCGAGAGCCTGCAAACTTCAACGAGGCCACTGGAGTGAAGGAGTGGGAAGGTGCCATGAAGGAAGAGATTGATGCTCTGAAGAAGAATGAAACCCGTGACCTTGTGCCCAAGGTTGATGGCATTACTCCGGTTACTTGCAAGTGGGTGTATAAGTTGAAAAAGAAGGCTGATGGGAGCATTGATCGGTTCAAGGCTCGCCTGGTCGCTAGAGGATTCTCACAGCAATTTGGAGAAGACTATGAGGAGACATTCAGTCCAGTTGCGAAGATGGCTTCAGTAAGAGTGGTGATCGCCTTGGCTGCTAGCAAGGGATGGAGGTTGTGGCAACTCGATGTGAAGAATGCCTTTCTTTACGGAGAGATTGACAAGGACATCTTCATGGATCAGCCGCTTGGTTTTGTCTCTGAAAAGCATCCGGACTATGTCTGTAAACTCAGGAAGGCTCTCTATGGGTTGAAGCAAGCTCCTAGAGCGTGGTATGGGAAGATTGCAGAGTACTTGCAATTCTGTGGATACCTTGCTTCCAACTCAAATTCAAGCTTGTTTGTCAAGAAGAAGCGGGAGCTACAAGTCTTGGTACTGCTGTATGTGGATGACATGATCATCACAGGGAACTCGGAGGGGGAAGTAGCAAGGCTCAGGGCAGATCTTGCAATACGCTTCGAGATGAAAGACTTGGGAGAGTTGCATCACTTTCTCGGTCTTGAAGTGGAGAGGAAGGAGTGCGGGGTTCTCATTTGCCAGAAAGGGTATGCAGATCGCATTGTGAAGCGGTTCGGCATGGGCGAAGGGAAAAAGTGCTCTACTCCACTGGAACCTGGGCTAAAGCTTCGACGAGATGAGGGAAGGGTTCTTCATGATCCCTTGGTGTTCAGGGCTCTTGTTGGGAGCTTGATTTACCTGACGATTACAAGGCCAGACATTGCTTATGCTGTTGGCCGAGTAAGTCGGTATATGGCTGAACCAAGACAATCTCATTTAGTGGCGGCAAAGAGTATTCTGAAGTATGTCAAGGCTTCTTCTGACATGGGACTCCTCTATAGAAGGGACTCGGAGTTTGCGTTGCTCGGGTGCACGGATGCTGACTATGGCGGTGATTCAGATAATCGGAGGTCTACTTCAGGTTATGTGTTCACTTGCGGTTCAGCTAGCATCTCGTGGTGTAGCAAGAAGCAGGACTCGGTGTCGGTTTCAACCACGGAGGCGGAGTATAAGGCTTCAGCTTTGGCTGTTCGGGAAGCCGTTTGGTTGAGGAGGCTTATAGAGGATGTTCATGAAGAAGTGCAAGGGCCTACTTTACTCCGGGGTGACAATGAGAGTGCTCTCAAACTGGTTAACAATCCAGTGTGTCACGCCAGGACCAAGCATATAGAGATTGATCACCATTTCATCAGGGAGAAGGTGTTGGAAGGATCTCTGCTGGTCGGGCATGTTCGGAGTGAAGATAATCTTGCTGACATCTTCATGAAGCCACTGTCGAAGGGGCCTTTTGAACGCTTGCGCAGCTTGCTGGGCTTGGTCACCACTTCCCACTTCAAGGGGGAGTGTTGAAATTTGTGAAGTGGAAGTGGTTGACGGGATAGGCCGGGCGGCCTGGGCAGACATCTTTGGCGGACTAGGAGGACTGGGCTGACTGTGATGTGCGGCCTGGTGGAAGGTCTAGTGCAAAGCCGGTTGTTCTTCTGAGCGGGTTGCACGGGTGATGTCCGCGGACTATGCAGACTGGTGCTTTGCTCAGTGACCGTGGTGCAAGCTTGTGCTGATAGGCAATTTGGCTCGTGTCCGTGGGAAGCTTGCAGACTGATGTGTTTGCGGTATGGGCTGTTGGGGACTGGGCTTAGAGCTTGGCTGAGGCCTTGTCGAGCTCTGGTGGCACAACAGGTGCTTTGCTGTGGAGGTCGTTGGCGGACTGGTTTTGGAGTCCGGGAGATGGTTGCTGCGTCGGGCAGGAGTGCGAGGAGCTTGCGGACTGCTGGCGGTCTGTGCTATGGTGTTTGGAGGACGGGAGTTTGTGTCCGCCATGCTCGCATTAGCCTTTGATGGTTTTTTGGACTTGGTCACACTCTGTGCCAAGACCATGGTGTCCAACGTATCCGCCAAGTCCGCTGATTGACCGGGCGGACTGTTGCTGTCTGCCTTTGGTCATGGACTTGTGGCGGATTGAGGATTGAGTCTTGAGGACTGCCTCGGGTTGGTGCGGACAGCCATTGAAGGGGGTTGCTGTCCTGCAATGATCGGAAGCTTTGCGGGCTGATTCCCTGTCCGCATAGCTTGGGCGGACTGGAGAGGGTTCTCCAATGTTGCCTTGGTCCTGACGGTCTTCCTTGGTATCCGGCTAAGTCCTTACGGACTCTGCGGACGGTTTTTTGCTATCATGCGGGCTGGGGCGGTGTCTCTATCTCTAGGGCGGTGACCACACTCCTCACCTCGCCTATAAATAGGACCCCCCTGGCAGGTCTACAGTAACTTGAGTGAACAGTAAGTTGGGTTGGGCAAGGAGCTGCGGTCTCAGTTTGTCTGTTCGCGCGGATTGTTTCAGTGCTGACGTTTGCTGTGTACAGGTTGCGCAGGTAGCTTCAAGGAGCCAGGAGTTTCGCTGTGACTGCGGTCAAGTACTTGGAAGTGTGCGGTCTCTGCGGATTCAGCAGGAGGTCGCTCTGTGGCTTGTCAGCTCTGTTTCATCGTTGCCAGCTTCAATAACCTGTCCGCCGGCTTCAGGCGGGTAGGGGGTATTCCTCAGTTCAGCCTCAGCAGGAGACGAATAACGGTGTGTTCGCGCGGCCTCGCGGCTTCGGCGGACTCCGTGGCTATCCGGCGGATTTCAGCTAAGTTCGGGCGATCTCAGCGGACTCGGCGACCTCGGCGACCTCGACGGTCTCGGCGGACTCCGGTGCTGTCCGCCCGGCTTGGTGTTTGGTGCTTTCTGTTTACAGTTGTTATACTAGCGAAATCATGTCTCGCTATGTATGCCTCGTGTTGTAAAGAAGTGAATGAATAAAAGATCTGCTTGTGCTTCCATTGTTTGTTGGGATTAACTTTTGTTCCTTGGTTTTTCGCTGGTTCAACGTGAGAACTGGGTAGTTCCGAAGATATTAATTTGGCTTTTGGGCTATCTTGCTGACCACGTTGAGAAAATTTAACAGATCGGCCTCTAATCATTTGAAGTAAAGTGCCCATCTCGGTCACTGACGATGCTACGGGGCACAACGTGCAATCGTATTATGTTGTCCACGTACAACTTAGCCAACTTTTCCACTGAATCGTCCTTCTTGTTCGGTATAAAGTGTGATACCTTTGTCAATTGGTCAACGATTACCCATACGACATCGTTTCCGCTGTGTGATTTCGGCAGTCCGTGCACGAAATCCATAGAGATATCATCGAACTTCCACACTGGAATTGGTAACGACTTCAAGAAACCTCAAGGCTTTTGACATTCTGCTTTTACCAAGGCGCAAGTCTAGCACTTCGCTATGTAAGAGCTATGTCTTTCTTCAAGCCTAGCCAGCAGAACATCTTTTTCATGTCCTTGTACATCTTTGTGCTCCCTGTGTGAATTGAGTACTTCGTGAAGTGTGCCTCATACATCAATTCCTCCCATAGTTTGCCCATATTCCGGACGCACAAACGATCGTCTTTTCTCAAAAGGCCGTCTTCCATGGAGAATTGGGAATTTGACCCATCCATTGCATAGCGTTTCATATTGTCATCGACTTCTGTTGCTCGCCGAACCCTATCCGTAAGGTCATACTGTACTTCCGTCCAGTTCAGACATGCATTTGCAGAGGCATTCTTGTCAATACAAGAATTGTCTAAGGCCTCTAACTCCTGGATCAGACACTCAACATGCACCTGAACCCAACTTGCCCTTGCCGAAGTCCTGCAACTCAAGGCATCTACGACCACATTTCCCTTACCGGGAGTGTAATGAATCTTGAAGGTGTAGTCCCCGATGAACTCCATCCACCTCCACTGTCGCATGTTCAGATCTTTCTGATCTAATAAATACTTAAGGCTCTTATGGTCCGAAAAGTTGTCAACTTTCACACCATATAAGTAATAACGTCATAGCTTATGTGCAAAAATCACAGCCGTCAACTCCAAGTCATGGACTGGATAATTCCGCTCATGCACTTTCAACTGGCGTGAGCCATAAGCAATAACCTTTCCGAACTGAAGAAGAATACAGCCTATGCCTCCCCCTGAAGCATCACTATAAATCTCGTAGCCATCTGTATGGCGAAATCAAAATAGGCACCGTGGTCAAACGACTCTTTAGCTCCTCAAAAGCTCGCGCGCACTCAAGCATCCAATCGAACTTCCGATCTTTCCTCGTCAATGTAGCGAGAGGTAAGGCTATCCGCGAAAAGTTCTCTACGAAGCGCCTATGGTAGCCAGCAAGCACGAGGAAACTCCTGACTTCTGCTACAGAAGACAACACAGGACACTCCAGTATCGCAAATATCTTTGTCGTATCCATTGCAATACCTTCTCCACTAACCACATGGCCAAGAAAAGCCACTGACGACAGCCAAACTCGCACTTTGAGAATATGGCATAAAGTTTGTTTCTCCTTAGGGTATGCAAAACTATCCGCAAATGATTTGCATGATCTTCTTCGGACTGACAGTACGCCAATATGCCATCCATGAAGACGATCAAAAACAGGTCCAAGTACTCCCTAAACGTTCGATGCATCAGGTTCATGAATACCAATGGCGCATTTGTTTGCCCAAATGACATTACAGTGAACTCACAGTGGCCATAGTGTGTAACAAATGTTGTCTTGGGAATGTCACATTCCCTAATCCTCAACTGGTAATAGCCCAGCTTTAAATCCAGCTTCGAGTAGATAGTTAATCCCACCAGTTGATCAAACAGGTCATCAATCCGTGGTATTAGATACTTGTTCTTCTCTGCCAGCTTATTTAGCTCTCGATAATCAATGCATAGACACAAGCATCCGTCCTTCTTTTTTACGAAAAGAACCGGTGCACTCCAAGGTGACATACTTGGACGTATATAGCCTTGCTCTATCAATTCCTGCAATTAAACTTTTAGTTTCGCCATCTTCTTTGGAGCAACTGGTACAACGAGCGTGTCATAGGTTTCTCACCTGGCACCAACTCTCTAGAGAAGTCAATCTCCTGCTGGGGTGGAAGCCCATGGAGATCCTTAGGAAACACATATGCATACTCCGATACAATAGGAACGTCACTCAAACTGGACTTCAGTTTAACAGCTTCCAATATCGTGAAGAACAACTCTGCACCCATCCGAATAGCTTTGACAACCTGGAGAGTAGATATCAATTTCTTACTCGATCCTCGCATACCAGCTAAATTAGTTTCTCATTCGGTGTTTTGTTCCGATGTGACTTCCTTAGAGTTGCAATCTATACAGGCACGCTGCTCTGCGAGCCAGTCCATACCAAAGATTGCATCGAACTCAGATATCAGCAGTACAGATGCCTCCAATCCAAAATCCAGAATTCCAATCCGTACCTCAAGACAACAAGACTTATCTGCACGCATCACGTATCCATTAGGTAACAACACCTTTATTCAATCTGTTGATATAAGAGTAAGCACTCCGATTCGCGATACGAAGTTCTCAGATAGAAACGAATGAGACGCACCTGTATCAAACAGTGCTTCGCCGGATAGTCCCGAATAAGGACAAAGCCTATACTTATAAGTTATACACAAGCAATTCACAGGGTATAAAGTATATAAAACATGAAAACTATATACTACTCGTACCTGTGATGACATTTGCTTGTTAGATGGCCTCCTATTTTTCAAGATTGTACACCCCCGACTGAGCTGGAGCATGTTGGGATGCAGTGGACTCCACCACCTTTCCCTTTTCAGCGTACGATGCTCCTGCCATCTTATCAACTGCTGGAGGATAACTCCTACACTCGCGGGCAAAATTTCCTGGCTTGCCACAAGTATAATAGGTGAGCGGGCCTCGCCCTAATGTTGCTCCAGAAGCACCGGTAGAAGGAGCCTGTCCAAAAGACTTAGACTTCTTATTCCATCTCTTGCAGTAGTCAGACTTTCTAGGATGCGGCGTTTTGAACTTGGCCTTTATCACTGCCGAGTCCCTCTTACGCTGCACCCTCTTCATGTCTTTCTCTAACAAACGAGCCGTATTCACCAACACTTGGAAACCTTGGTTCATCGGACTCGAGAGTAGTACCCGCAGCTCATCTCCCAGTCCCTCATGGAACCTATTGGTTTTATACTCTTCGTCAGCAAACGTATATTCTACATAACGTCCCAACCTAGTAAACTCATGGAGGTAGTCATCCACACTACCCTCGCCCAGAGTCAAACGCTGAAACTCATTTTCCATGGCAATCTGCTGTGACGACGGCTGATGTTTTGCCAGGAACATTCTCGAAAAATCCTCCATAGAGACCCCCGATAGTCGTTTGCCAGCAAAGTGGTGTAACTCCAACTCATCCCACCAAAGCCGAGCCTCTCCTTCCAACAGGAAAGTGGCCAAGGTGACCTTCTATCCCTCCTCTGTCTCAATCGCCGTCAATATCCTCTTGATGCATGAAAGACAGTCATCTGCCTGCGTTGGGGGTCCTGCAACTGTAAACATAGGCGGACTAAAGCTCATAAAGTACTTTAGCTGCTGTTCAGTCGCTCGCTTCTCAACCAAAGCCTCAGCAGACACTTGCCTACTAGCTACAGGCTCGACTACACCAACCTGAACTGGCACCATCGCAGGTCGCACATGCCCAGTCGGCTGTGCATTAATCATTGCAAACACTGCCTCAACAACTAAGCGTACTATTTTTGCAGAAGGAGGAGGTGTGGGAACCTCAACTGGTGCCGCATTCTTTATAGAACGTTGGGGTTCAGATTGCCCAACACAACTTCTAGTCACCTATACATGTAAAATACACAATTTAGCGACTACTCAAAAGGCAAACAACAATCAATAGGAACTCACAGGTTCCTCAAACATGTGTACTTTCATTCCAAAGTTGACATTCTTGAGTTTATTCTGTTATAACGGTAAGCACATACACATGCTCACCACCTCTCAAAAGAATTTGACCATGAATTTGCAGGAGGAAGACCAAGACAAGCTGATACCAAAATTGTAACACCTCCATCTATCACATGAAATATAACAGAGGGTCCGGTCGGGGATCCACGCCATATTCCACAGATAGTCGGCGGAGTTACATGTTAATATCAAAACTACACGAATCCTAACTCAGAGCATTCTGGCGTAAGCTTTAAGGGTTAACTTTTGAACTCAAGTACACACGAATGTCCACTATATATATATATATAAATATATATGTATATATATATATATATATATATATATATATATATATATATATATATATATATATATATATATATCAGGAATTTTTTACAGAAATACACCAAAGTCAAACAGCCTTAAGGCCTTAAAACTGTTGCCTTTTTCAAAAGTATTTTCATACATCAGCATGCAGGACGACCACGCATGAAAACACTAAAACTTTGATTGGCCTTTGATGGTCGGCATAGAAATAAGAGAAGTAACCCAAAATTTCCCGCTCGGATCTAGCACCTGCACAAGGGCAATCCACCACAAGGGAGGCAAACAAGACAATAGTCAGGTTTAACTGACAAATTTATAACGACCCCACCCCTCACTCGGGGCAGCGGTTCTCCTTCCATGCAAGCAACATCATATCTATCTTTTGGCAACGAATTACGTTCACTTAAGCACCATTTTCCACAGACACAGGCTCGATCGACCACACGGCTCGTGCACTCAGGGCACATTCTCGTTGTATCAGATTTTCCGAGTCCCACCACCATCCACAGTCCCAAACTTGATGGTGTAATCTTGAAAGTCTTTGGTTTAAAGGATAGCTAAATCACCTAGAGGGGGTGGGGTGAATAGGTTTCTTAATTACTTATGGTTATCTTTAATTCTCTTTCTTTAAGTTATTTGTTGATGAGTAATTTACAGCTTTCAAGACATACACCTGCAACAAAGAAACAACAAAGAGAAGGATACACAAGATATATAGTGGTTCCCCAGATTATGGGTACATTCACTTTCCCTCCCACCTTTCTAACTTATAGTTAGACAAGACACTTCTCCAATCTCAGCTCAAAGAGCTTACAACACGATCCTGCAGGACCACTCAGTCTCCTCCAAGACCTACAACTCAGGCACAGGGCCATAAATCTCAGTGATCCAAAGATCACCTACCTCAGGCTGTTAAGCCCTACAACTCAGGCTGGGAGGACATCCCTACCTTAGATCCACACGGGATCCTACCTCAGAGAGAATGAATCTCCTACCTCAGGCTGTTAAGCCCTACCTCAGATCCAAATGATCCTACAGCTCAGGCACAAGTGCCCTACAACTCAGTGAGAATGACTCACCTATCTCAGGCTATTAAGCCCTACAGCTCAGTGATCAAATGATCACCTACCTCAGATCTAAGCAGGATCCTGCCTCAGATTCATAAGTGAATCCTACAATTCTGGCCAAAGTGCTACTCTCAGATTCTCAACAGAATCATACCTCAGGCAAATCTGCCCTACAACTCAGCTCCAAACTTGGATCCTACCTCAGAGCAAGTTTGCTCCTGCCACTCAGATCCAGAATGATCCTATAAGGTGGAAATGGGTTGGTGAGTTGATTGGACACAAGAGAAATTTCTCTGTGCCAATCTACTTGGACTGGGATAAACTCAGCCCAACTTTGACTCCAGGAATATGTTTCCTGAGTCTACTTTTTTGAACTAAGAAACACTTAGTCCCAACTCCTCCATAACAACAAGAATATATCTGCTTGAGCTGGAAGTAACTTGTAGAACTCTGTTATGCTCCCTGAACTGAGAGAACTTCAGTCATGTCTTCTTGGAAGTAACTGCATCTTGCCTTGCTGCTTCTTGACCTGAGAAAATCTCAACACTACCTTTTTGACTGTAGACCAAGACAGCTCTGCCTCTTCTTCCTTTCTTAGACTAAGAAGATTCATCCCTAACTCCTTCACCACAGCTTCCAGAAAATAAGTTCTTCAGAATAGATTGGCTGGAACTATGGAGAACTTGCAGCAAGGGTTGGTCCTTACTGCTTCCTCCTTCCTCAGAGAAACACTCTAAACTTGCTTGCTAGTGCAGGTGAGTATGGCACAACTATCTTACTTTAGATCCCAGATCTGGCAGCTAGGGTTAGACCTTGGCTGCTTCCTTTTCTTCATAGAAAATATCTGATCTTGTTGATGTCGATGATGAAGACAACAACTAACTGTGTTGAGCTTTTAGACCAGCTGATTTGAACTTCATTCTTTAGCATCTACAACAATGGCGAGGAAGAAGATGAGGCCCAGCTGTATTTTTCCAAAAGCTAATTTCTCATTCGTCGATCTTGCCTTTTCTATTTCGCCGATCACCGACTATTTTGACCCGTAGGCCCCACTGGAATTGACAGCTACAACTTTGCTTTAACAACCAAAAGTTGTATTGTAGGCCTGCGACGCCGTTTGTCGCGTACTGTAGCTAGCCCGCCACATTTTGAATAATGTTGACTTTTGCTGACATCAACATCTGTGGACTTGGCCAAAATCAAGCATCGGTAGTATAGGCATTGTGTTAGTAAGCATCACTCAACGCCAAAACACTTAGATAGATTTATGTCTATCTCAGGGGTTGAGTGAAAAAGCTTCACTCAACGCTTTTAGCCTTAGCCAATCATTCTATCACTAGGCATTGAGTGAGCAACCTTCACTCAACGCCAAAACACTTACAAAAATTTCTCTTCCATTAGGCGTTGAGAGTGTTGAGTCCACTCAATGCTATTGTACAACCCCATATTCGCTAGGTGGGACCAAGATGCCCCAAGGACCCGAATTGGGCTAGCTTAGGGCAAAAAATTGGATCAGAAAAGAAAGTGGGCAGGAGGTCTCTCGCTGTAAGTGGGCGGGAAGGCTCTCACCAGGGGTCGAGTAATGCCATTTCATCGAACGCTGTTCGTCGAACTCTAATTCGTCGAATCACGATGGTCTAATTCGGCGAACTGAGAAGGTTCAATTTGTCAAGCTGAGAACGTTAATTCGTCGAACGACTTTCGTCGAACGTTATTCGTCGAACGTTATTCATCAAACGCAAATTCATCGAACTCAGCCTTCGACTTAAGCTATTTTCGTCGAGCAGGTTTAGGTTTAGGCCATAGCTGAACCAGGTCCGACAGGAAGGCTCCCGTCCTGGGCAGGCGAAAGGGCTCAAGCCTCGAGCTGCCAGAAGCCCTTGGAGTGGTGCTTCTCCACTCAACGCTCCCGCCAGCCCTTGGCATTGAGTGATGTTTCCCCACTCAACGCCCCCTTTGGTCTCCTTTGACTCCTGCCCGATGTTAGCGGGAGGGTTCGCATTCAGGGCAAGCGGGGTTCCCGCAAAGCTCAGTAGAAAGGTTTCCGCTAGGTGGGACCCAGACCTGAAATTACCTAAATAGCCCTAGGTCTGCATTTAGCCCCTTAGAATAGCGGAGTTTGGCTATTGGCAGACCAGTACAAGGGCATTTTAGTAATTTTATGGCAGCAAAATTATGTTTTTTGCAAGCCAGATATTGAAAATCTATAAATAGACCCACATGATACCTCAGAAGGCAGATTTTCTCATACTCTCATTTTTCTTTCTAGAGTTTTCTGAGGTACTCCTAGCCCAGCAATTGGCTTTGGAGGGGAAGTGCTTAAAGAACTTCTGGGTTAGAGGAGGAAAATCCCACCTGAAGCTTTTGGTCAGTTCTTAGTCCTTTATCATTAGTCTAGGGTTGAGGTTTGGGAGAAATAGGTGTCGGTTACACGCCATGGTCCGAACTCTCGTTGAGGCCTGCTTTTGGCTTCAACATTTCTTGTGCGGTAAGCGTGGACTGTAGCTGACACAGAAAAATCCCAAGTTAAGTATCATGGCTGGGGTGAAGGAGAAGGAGCAGGCTCGGGGGGTTCTCCCTCTTGGGGAAGTGGGGTGACTTTGGGGATGCTGGAAGACTTCAGGCGGGAAGTCCTCCAGACCATCAACTTGGCCTTCTCGGCAAGGAGCGAGTGGGCAACGTCTCAGGTCCCGGTGGTTCCCGCCTCGTCACTGGGCGAGAATTCTCCCGGGCAGCGCCCCAGGAAGGAGGTTCTGGCAGAAGCTGCGGAGAGGGATGTCCCCAGGCGGGAGCTGTTTCCCGGAAAGACCAGTGCAGATAGGGCTAGCGAGCCGAGGTCGCGTTACGAGCCCTCTTGACAAGCAGGGGGGCGGGAGCCCCTTCAGTGAGCTCATCTTCTCAGCTCCGGTTCTGGAGGGGTTCTGGGAGCCAGACATGACCTACTATACAGGGAGGGACGACCCCACGCAACATGTGTAGTGGTTTGAAGATGTCATTTCCATAAGGCAAATGTCAGATGCCTTCAAGTGTAGGATCTTTGCCATCTGTCTGAAGGAGAAGGCCAGGAACTGGTTCCACCAGTTGCCCGCGAGTTTGATCTACTGCTTCTAGGATCTGCGACGTGGCTTCTTGCTGAGGTTCTCAACGTCCAAGAAGATGAAGAAGGGATCAGAGTGCTTGTTTGCCATCAAGCAGAGGTCGGAGGAGACGCTGGGACACTATGTCGACAGGTTCCAGGAGGAGATTCTGCAGGTTCAAGAGATGCTGGGGTACACGGTGATGCTTGCCTTCACCCTTGGGTTGAGGTACAACTTCTTTAGCACGGAGCTCAAGAGAGTTCCCCCCTCTCCTTCGAGGAGCTGATGGAGAGGGCGGCAAAGGAAATCGAGATTGAGGTGACCAATCCGACGTTTGCCAAGAAGTTGGCCAAGTTGTCGGAGGATGATGGGAAGGAATCAGAAGCAGCGAGGCAGAGGGAGTAGAGAGAGGAGACAAGGAGAGAAGAACCCCAAGGGCAGGTGCAGAAGCAAGGTTGGGGGCCTCGAGAGCCGAACAACAGGTTGGGCTGGAGGACACAGGAAGGTCACCCTCAGGGACAGGGTGGTGGTTTCCAAGGAAGGGATAATAACCACGAGCAAATGATGTTCAACCAGCCGGCGTGGAGACAGGGATAGAGGGTCCCTCTCCCACCGTACCAGGAAGCTATGAAGATAGTGAGGGGAAGAGGAGGAAGGAGAGGAGCTCGGGGAGGAGCGATGAGGAGAGAAGGAAGGGTTGTGTTGCCCTTCTGTGACTTTCAGTAGGAGGTGGGTCATGGAACAGCCACCTGCCCTGAGTTTTTGGAGATGAGAGCAGCCAGGGGGCAAGTCCAGCAGCAGCCGCCCGTGGGGATTGAGGAAGTTCTGCAAGGAGGTGGAGAGGATAGATGTGAAGGTTGGGTGGATGTGGGAGCCCAAGGAGGGATCAGGATGATCCATGGGGGTGTGGGGATCGAAGACACCAGTAAGGGGAGCTTCCAAACCATGTATCGAAGGAGCGTCACTTCAACCACCCAGACCCCCCCCCCCCCCCCACAGGAAGAAAAAAAATCACTTTCTCAATGAAGGACATGCCCGACTACGAAGACTTATTCTGTGATGCCATAGTGATCCAGACGGCGGTAGAAAATTTCACGGTCTCCAGGATTCTGGTAGATAACAGGAGCTCCGTGAATGTAATCTTCAAGAAAGCCTTTAACAAGATGAATGTGGAGGCTCGGAGGGTTCTAGCCTCGGATGGACCGTTGTTTGCATTCTCGGGCGAGCTGAAGGAAGTTGAAGGAGGGGTAGGGCTTCATGTGATGTTGGGGGGGGGGTATCGAGGAACTATCGGTTCGTCATCGTTGACATTCCGAGCAGTTATAACACAATCTTTGGGAGGCCTCTTATCATCGCCTTTCATTGCATCCCCTCCTCGTTTCATCGGTGCCTAATGTTCAACAGTGGAGGAGTGCAGGTCAGTATCAGGGGGATCTAAAGGTGGCGAGATAGTGCTACGTGACTGTCGTCAATACCGTTTCATGGATGGCAGAGGCAGAGGAGTTGGACAAGGAGATGACGATGGAGGAGGAAGTTGCGGAGGAGGGAGAGATGAGCGTAGGAGAGGCTGGCAGGAAGATAGCGGGGGAAGGAGTGGTGAGCCTAGGTGAGGCTAGAAGGAAGACTGAAGAGGAGGTTGTAGAGAGAGGAGTGGTGAGCCTAGGTGAGGCTGGAAGGAAGACTGAAGAGGAGGTTGTGGAGAGAGGAGTGGTGAGCCTAGGTGAGAATGGAGAGCAGACTGAGAGGGAGCAAGGGGTAGAGGGAGAAGCTTGGGGTGAGACCCAGAGGGGTGAAGAAATGGAGTTATCTGGGGAAGGCCTGTTGGAGGCGATGGAGGTTGAGAGGGTAGAAGGTGAGGAGGAGTTGGGAGAAGAGGAGGAAAGATCTGGCAGGGTGCAATCTCAGCTAGAGCCGACAGAGGAAGTCGTGGAAATGGAGGTCATCAGTAGGGCAGGGAAGGTGGAGAGGGTAAGGGTTAGCGAAGGCTTGCGCCCAGAATACCAGGCAATGATGCAGAAGTGCATCTAAAAGAACATTGACATCTTTGCCTGGAGCGTGGCGGACATGCCGGGCATCGACGCGGATGTGGCTTGCTACCGTCTTAACCTGGACCCCAAGACGTGTCCTATTCGCCAGAAGATGAGGACCATCACCACCAAGCTGGAGGAGCCCATCCGCGAGGAGGTCAAGAAGCTTCTCAATGCAGGTTTCATCTCAGAGTTCCGGTGCCCAATCTGGGTCTCCAATGTGGTAATGGTAAAGAAGGGTGATGGGAAGTGGCGCATGTGTGTAGATTTCTCTTTATTGAATAAATCATGCCCTAAGAATTGCTACCCCCTGCCTCAGATCAACGCGCTGGTTGATTCAGTCATCGGTTTTTCTATTATGAGTTTTTTGGCTGTTTTTCTAGGTTATCACCAGATCCGTATGCATCCCCCGACGTCAAGGATGTCTCCTTCATCATAAGGGAGGGATGCTTCAGCTATAAAATGATGCCCTTCGGGCTAAAGGATGCGGGGGCTACGTACCAGCGAAGGATGGATCGAGTGTTTAAAAATCAGAGGGGTAGGAACTTGGAGGTCTACATAGATGATCTCATGGTAAAGAGCGGGGATTGTGTACAATCCCATATTCACTAGGTGGGACTAAGATGCCATAAGGACCCGGATTGGGCTAGCTTTGGGCAAAAATTAGATCAAAAAATAAAGTGGGCGGGAGGGCTCTCGCCGTAAGTGGGAGGGAAGGCTCTTGCCCAGGGTTGAGTAACACCATTTCATCAAACGCTGTTCGTCAAACTCTAATTCGTCGAATCGCGAATGTCTAATTCGACGAACTGAGAAGGTTCAATTTTTCGAGCTGAGAACGTTAATTCGTCGAACGCAAATTCGTTGAACTAAGCCTTCAACTTAAGTTATTTTCGTCGAGCAGGTTTAGGTTTAGTCCATAGATGAACCAGGGATGGCTATAAGGCTCCCGCCCTGGGCAGGCAAAAGGGCTCGAGCCTCGAGCCGGTGGAAGCCCTTGGAGTGGTGCTTCTCCACTCAACGCTCCCGCCAGCCCTTGGCGTTGAGTGATGTTTCCCCACTCAACGCCCCCTTTGGTCTCCTTTGACTCCCGCCCGATGTTAGCAGGAGGGTTTGCGTTCAGGGCAAGCGGGGTTCCCGCAGAGCTCAGCAGAAATGTTTCCGCCATGTGGGACCCAGACCTGAAATTACCTAAATACCCCTGGGTCTGCATTTTGCCCCTCAAACAACGGAGTTTGGCTATTGGCTGACCAGTCCAAGGGTATTTTTAGTAATTTTAGGGCAAAATTATGTTTTTTGCAGGCCAAATATTGAAAATCTATGAATAGACTCACAGGATACCTCAGAAGGCAAATTTTCTCATACTCACATTTTTCCTTCAGGGGCTTTCTGAGGTACTCCTAGCCCAGCAATTGGCTTTGGAGGGAAAGCGCTAAGAGAACTTCCAGGTTAGAGGAGGGACCTCCCAACTGAGGCTTTGGGTCAGTTCTTAGTCCGTTATCACTAGTCTGGGGTTGAGGTTTGGGAGAAATAGGTATCGGCTACACCCCAAGGTCCGAACTCTCGTTGAGGTCAGTTTTTGGCTTCAACAACTATCTATCTTTAGGCGTTGAGAGCATTGAGTGTTTCTTCATCACTCAACATTTTTTGCCTTAGCCACTTTCAATCACTAGGCATTGAGAGCGTTGAGTGTGTCTTCATCACTCAATGTTTTTTGCCTTAGCCAAACTTTCTGTTGCCAGGCGTTGAGAGCATTGAGTGTGTCTTCATCACTCAGCGCTTTTTGGCTTAGCCAAACTTTTTTTGCTGGGTGTTGAGAGCGTTGAGTGTGTCTTCATCATTCAATGTTTTTTTGCCTTAGCTAACTTTCTGTTGCTAGGCGTTGAGTGAGCCTTCATCACTCAACGCCAACTACTTAACAAATATTCTTCTGTTATCTTGCATTGAATGAGTAAGCTACACTCAACGCATTCAGACTTAGCCGATTTTCCTTCTTGGGAAGCGTTGAGTGTTACTTATTCACTCAACACTTTCAGCATTTGTCAATTATATTGATATGGCGTTGAGTGAGTACACTTCACTCAATGCCTCTTTCCTTAGACAGATTCTCAGTTAATTAGACATTGAGTAAGCAGCCTTCACTCAACGCTTTTGTCCTTAGACAAAATCTTTTGTCGGAAACACTATCTCTGACTGACTAAGGTTCAGTCAACGCTTTTTATCAAATGGCGTTGAGTGACTAAGCTTCACTCAACGCCTGTGGACTTAGTCAAATATTTGCACAGAATTTTTGTGGCGATGATGGCCTGAGCTATACTCAACGATTTATACTGTATGGCGTTGAGTGAGTAAACTTAACTAAATGCCTTTGGACTTAGCCACATCTCAACTAGTTTCTCCTTAGGCTTTGACTGCCTCAGCTTGTCTCATAGTTTTTTGTTGTATGGCATTGAATGAGTAGACTATACTCAATGCTTGTGGACTTAGCCACATTTTCAGCCTACCAATTGTTTGGCTTTGACTGTCCAAGCTATATTCAATGATTTTACTCACCTGGTGTTGAGTGAGTAGACTACACTCAACGCTTGTGTACTTAGGCGATTTCTAGCATATCCAACATCTTCTCTTGCATCTGGTATTGAGTGAGTAAGCTTCACTCAACGCCTGTGGGCTTAGGTAAATTCATGTCTCTCCTACATCTATCTTTGTGTCCACCTGTCCAATCACTTGGAACACTTGTCCAATCAATGTTTCGAGGATAACCTGCATGCATGAATTTAAGCACACATCAAATACAACTATGATCTTAGACTTGATGGTGATGCCACTTCAAATCCAATCTAGGGAACATTGTAGGCAATAGACGCAACAATTCTAGTCTTTCCGGCCAGAGCCTAAGACTATTATTATGCCAATGACGAAAGCCAGTTACTTTAGGCAATCTAGTCCGAACGACATAACGCGGGTACAGATTAGCCATAGCCCATTGCTCAAATCCCCATTTCAAAGCCGATAGTCACAACCATCCAGGAGAACAACAAGATGCGGGTCAGCATCCCCTTACTTGTTCGGCCCTCTGACCTTTATATTGGGCACTCTAGGCCCTCATATGGTTCACATGGCCAATAGCTGGGCTCTCCAGGCTCGCATCTACTCATGCTACGCACCTTGTTACTTGGACACAAGCTTCACAACAACATTCAGACTGGGTTGCATGGCCACCTTAGTTGGGCTCACAAGGCTCTCAGCTTCAAACAATGGCCCTAGGTCTCCCAGAGACATACCTCATAGCTTACTGGAAGCTATCGCTGGCGGTAGTACTACCGCCGCGCGATAGGGATAAAATTCCCCACTTTTTGGGTGTTTTCCTAGAGATCACCTCTAGTATTATCACTGCAGCATCCTGCACACCCCCAGACCCTGAATTCTACACATTTAACCGCATGTTTTATCCACAGAGTATTCTCCGACATGCAAATCAATTCATCACCAATCTAGAGCAATCTGTTTAGATAGGATTCACACAGCATGCCTATTCCGTACTTCGATTCCGGATATATATGTAAGTTTTATCGGGGATCACAACGATCTTCCCATTGGAAACCACCCTTTTCTTCACCTTTTGGTGAGGGGTTGCATGCACGTATGCAAATTTAGGACTTAACTGGTCCAAGGAGAAAATCGTGACCCTTATAAATCTTTTCAGAGCCATGAATAAGTCTTCTATCTGGATGGAAAGGAGCGCCTCACTTTCCTCGTCACAGATCTTACTTTGGCTCTTGATTCCGATCACGGGATCTCCCTCATCAAGCTTGCAACACTAAGCCTCTGACTCTTTCCCTCAAGAACTTGAAGTACCAAGATAGTGAGAAAAGTGAGATTTCAATCTCATGCCCAATATTTATTTAGAGGCTACTGCCACACGACATCTACTACCGCTGCGCGGTATCATAGGAAGTTGCCGCTTTGGCCAATCAACATCGCACTGTTCCTCCAAAACAGCCTCCACCTTACTACCATGTGGCAGCTACCACTGTGCGTCATGTTACTACCACCAAGCGGTACTTTAACCCGAGCTATCGCCGCGCATTTACTCCTACCACCGTGCGGTAGTCACTCATCGCTGCGTCAAAAACATTGAGTGATAGCGCCACGCGCTAGCCCACTACTGCCCCGTGGTAGTTTTCTCAACGCTTCGTCGAAAGCATTGAGGGGTACCACCACACGCTAGCCCACTACCATCCCGTGGTAGTCCTCTCGATGCTTCATTGAAAGCATTGAGTGGTACCGTCACATGCTAACTTTATTATCGCCATGCGATAGATACCCAAGTCATCAGTCAATTTAATTCAAAGGCTAACACCAACGTTAACACTACCGTTGCACGCTAACTTCCAATTCTTCCTTTTTAGGATTTTTGGGGTGTTACAATTTCGCTCATGAACTTTCAACTGACATGAGTCATAAGAAATAACCTTTCTGAATTGTAGAAGAACGCATCCTAAGACTCTCCCTGAAGCATCACTGTATATCTCATAGCCGTCCGTACCACATGGCGAACTCAAGATAAGCATCGTGGTCTAGCGACTCTTTAACTCCTCAAAAGCTCGTGCGCACTCAGACGTCCAAACAAACTTCTGATCTTTCCTCATTAGTGTGGTGAGAGGTAAGGCTATCTGTGTAAAGTTCTCCATGAAGCGCCTGTATTAGCCAGCAAGTCCAAGGAAGCTCCTGACTTCTGCTACAGAAGACAACACAGGCCAATCTCGTATAACAACAACCTTTACCGGATCCACAACAATTCCCTCTCCACTTACCATATGGCCAAGAAAAGGCACCGATGACAGCCAAAACACACATTTTGAGAACTTGACAAAGAGTTTATTCCTTCTCAGGGTATGCAAAACCAACTTCAAATATTTCGCATGCTCCTCTTCAGACTGAGAGTATACCAGTATGTCGTTAATAAAGATAAACACAAATAGGTCCAAATACTCTCGAAAAATCCTCTGCATCAGATCTATGAATACTGATGACGCATTAGTGAGTCCAAAAGGCATCACAGTAAACTCATAATGCTCATAGCGTGTACCAAACACTGTCTTGGGAATATCACTTTCCCGAATTTTCAACTACCAGTAGCCGAACTTCAAATCCAATTTCGAGTAGACAGTCGATCCAACCAACTGATAAAACAGATCATCGATTCGAGGAATTAAATACTTGTTATTTTCTGTCAGCTTTTTCAATTCACGATAGTTAATGTATAGATGCAAGCCTCTGTCATTCTTCTTCATGAAGAGCACCGGTGCACTCCACGGTGAAATACTCGGACGTATATATCCTTGCTTTAGCAACTCTTGCAACTAAACTTTCAGTTCTTCCATTTACTTTGGCTCCACTCGGTACAGTGAGCGTGAAACAGGTTTTGCACCTGACACCAACTCAATATCAAAGTCAACATCTCGCTGGGGTGGAAGTCCAGGGAGATCTTTAGGAAAAACATCTGCAAACTCCGATATAGCCGAAAGGTCACTCAAACTGGGCTTCGGCCCTACAACCTCCAATAGCGTGAAAAACAATTTTGCACCCTTCTGAACCGTCTTGACTACCTGGAGAGAAGACATCAATATCTCGCTTGCTCCTCATATTCCTGCGAACTTAGTCCCGCATTCGGTGTTTTGCCCTAGTATGACTTCCTTAGAGTTGCAATCTATATAGGCACACTGCTTCGAGAGCCAGTCCATACCAAAGATTACATCAAACTCTGATATCGGCAGCACAGATGTAACATCCCAAGTTTTATTGGGACACCGGAACCCTAATGGGCCCAATAAAAGTGACCCAAACCTCTACCCATGACCCATACCAAGGTAGGAGGTAACCATAGACGGGGATAATGAGATAGAAAACTCCGATTTGAGTTTTGTCAGTTCTTATGGCTACGTATAGTCAATTTGAGTACGTTGAAACTTGTTTCGTTGAATTCTGAGGTCATATGGTGGATAAGTCTGTTTTTCGTAGAACGTCGCAAAAATGAGATTTTTGAATATAGAGCTAGAGAACTCTGATTTGAGTTATGTTAGTTCCAGTGGCCTCATATAGTCAATACGAGTGCGTTGTAAATCATTCCATTGAATTTCGAGATCGTATGTTGGATATGGTAGTTTCTTGTGGAACGTCGCAAAAATGAGATTTTCGAATATTGTTGGGTACATTGGAAACAATGTACTTGAATTGAAGAAACCCTTTCAACTCAATGATATACACAAGTTTATATTTGATGTATGTTTCAGTTCATGCATGCACGTTAGTCTATGTTATGTTGATTGGATAGGTGGTCCAAGTGACATTAACAGGTGGACTCATAAAAGCTGACTGGAAAGGCAGAAGATTGACTAAGTCCACATGCGTCGAGTGAGGCCAGTTCACTCCACGCTATACAGCTAATAGTTTTGAGTGAAGTCAGTACAATCAAATCAAAAAATAACTAAGTACAAAAGTGTCGACACATTTCACAACTATGTCGACACCTTTGTAGGAGAAGTGTCGATAGATCAAGTCAGCTGTGTCGAGACAATTCAGTTATCTCGATACTTTGAAGATTCAGGACAGCTGTGTCAAGACAAGTCAGTTATCTCGACACCTTGAAGGATCAAGTCAGCTGTGGCGAGACAATTCAGTTATCTCGATGCCTTGAAGATTAAAGTCAGCTGTGTTGAGACAATTCAATTATCTCGATGCCTTGAGGATTAAGTCAGCAGTGTCGAGATAAGTCAAATATCTCGACACCTTAAAGCACAGGACAGTAGTGTCGAGAAAATACAACTGTCTCGTCACAATGAAGAACTGAAGTGAAGACGTAAAGATGTCGACACCCATCAGGCAGTAGTGTCGAGACAATTCAATTGTCTTGATACAGTGAAGATTTAAGGATGTCGACACCAGCAGACAGTTCTGTCAAGACTGCTAAGATGTCTCGACACTTTGCAGTTTACACTAAGTATTATTGTGTCGAGACACTTGGAACATCTCGACACTTATGATTCTGAAGATGTACAGAGTCAACACATAAGTGTCAAGTCAAGTCAGAAATGTCACATCAACTGCAGTAACATGATATCTCATCAAAAACTGTTTGAAGGAAAACTTAAAGTATGACGGCGTAATGATGACGTCATCAATTAGAAGCCAACAACCGGTGAAGGCTATTAATAGATGAGTCGTCTACACAGAATACAACAATCAGAAGAATCACATAATCAATCATTTTTCTCTAAGTCAGATGTGGGCGACAACCCCAAGAATAAAGAAGATGAAGGTCTTCAAGAAAATCTTCTGATACTTTCAACAAGTTGATCAGAGTATTAAGGTGGATCTGTTCTACAAGTTCTTCAAGGAAATTAAGTCGATCATCATCAAGAACCTCGCAGATCCAGAGAAGAATCATTTCAGTCAGTCTGCTTATCAAGAATCTATCATGTGCTTCTGAATTCAAGAATCTGAATTCTCATATAGGTCAGATTACAGAATTGATGTTTTATGAGATTATTTTTTTTCTTATTTACCTCTTAATTTTGTAAGATCTCTTTGAGATCTGAGTGGGTAGGAGATAGATTCTATGAGTTGTAAGCCTGATTTATAAAAGCTGAGGTAGGGTTCTTGAGGGACCTGAGGTAGGTGATTTGTGTAGGATCACTGAGGTGTAAGACTGTGTTATAAAGGCTGAGGTAGGGTTCTTGAGGTACCTATGGTAGGAGATTGAGTGGATCTTTGAGGTAGGACATGTTTGTCTGAGTTGTAGGTTTCTTAACAGAAACTAAGCGTATAAGATCTGTTGATCTGAGTTGAAAAGGAGGAGATATAACCTTATCTAGCATATTTCTAGTGAGGAAGAAGGGGGGAAGTGGATATACCCTAGATAGGGGAACCACTATAAAAGTTATGTGTACTTTGTGGATTGCTTGTGGTGTGTGCTTGTGAATGTTTATTTTCAAGATTCTACTGAACCTTTAGTACAACTATTTGCTATAAGTGACATTGAATTTTAAAAGACACTTATTCACCCCCTCGAGGTGATTAACTACTCATAGATTTATCTATCAAATATTGACATAGAGAACTCTGATTTGAGTTTTGTCAGTTCCTATGATTTTGTATAGTCGATACGAACGCATTGGAACTCGTTGCGTCACAATCCAAAGCCTAACGAAAATTATAAGCATTTTGACCGTTTTAGCGCGTCGCGACGCGCAGATTTTGAATATTTAACAAACGAGCTCCGATTCGACCCTGGTCAGTAGCATTGGATTCCTATGGTCAACACGAAGTCAACCGAGTTCATTCCAGTCAATTTCGAGGATGAGTAGTCAATCCATGGTCAAACCAAGCGTTGACGTGCACCAAAAAGCGTGCACACATAAATTATGACACGACACCCCAACTTTGACCCAACTCTGATGACATGGACCTATTTTGACTTGACCACCATGGGGAGACCCACCCCATGTTTGACTTTGGTCAATCCTCTTAAAAACTCAAATTTTTATGTTTTAAAAACCTCTCTACCACTCATCCTTTTGAGGGCACCACTCCAAGTCATTATGGGACCTATTATGAGCTCTGAATTGTCACTATGCAGCCAAAGATTGGGCCTTGGGCCAAAGAAAAAAGGCCCACCGCACTCCTCTCTCTTTCTCTCTCTCCCTCCATCCCCAACAAGCCAAGCTCCAACCAATAGAGGGCTGGCACTCTAAATGTACCTCACCAATGGAAGGCTGACACCTGGCCCTTAACCCAACTTGGGTTTTGCGGAAACCTTTCCCAGGTTGCCATGGCCATGAAGGAGGAGATGGGGGGCTCCTCCCCCTCTATATAAGGACCTCAACCCCCTATTCTTAGTATCACTCATATTCCATGCTCAAAACGAGCTGCCACCACCCTTGCCGGAGATCTGTCTTGCCGGAAACCGCCCACCCGAGCTCCACCACCCTCCACCGCCATTAATGGCGGAACTCGCCGAGAGTCTCCGGAGACCCCAAACAAGGTGCAAAACTTCTCCTCTCCTTCCTCTCTATCTTTCTGAAGCGTTGCATGCAAGCTCCAGAGGCCGGAGCGCCGCCGCCGTCACCTCCCTCCCTTTAGTTCAAAAAAAAAGAGAGCTCTGGCGATGGACGGGGGCGGCAGGCCGCCAGACCGCCGCCGGAGGGAGCGCCCGCTACTGGAGAGTTGGCCGGGGGCGGAGCCATGGCCGGCTGGCGGCCGGCCGACGGCGGAGAAGGGCCTCAATAATGGCCAGTTTTTGGGTACAGGCCGTGAGGAAGAAACTTTATAAAAATCATAAAATTTAAAAATTTTATAAATAAATTAATAATATAATTAAAATAAATATTCTATTTTCTGGAGGGTACACTGGGGATCTAGTGAAAAAGTTTTTAAAATGAAAATTGTTCCCCTTAAAGAGGGCAATCTACATAAAAACTTTGGGAATTTTTGGAGTTAATTTGGTATTTTTAAAAGCCTAAATAAGAATTATTTGACCAATTTAGAAGCCCAAAATTGTTTGGAAAATTTTGAAAAAATTACTAAGCTCTTTTTAGGCGCCCTTAAAGATTGTATTAAAATTTGGAAAACTTGAGATAAGAATTGAAGATTTTCCAATTTCTTGGAGCAAAAGGTCGCGCTCGGAAATTTATGCGCTCCAGTGTTTCGAAAATGAAAACCGAAGCGGGCGACCACTTTATATTTTGAATTTCGAGTTCAATTGATTACTCGATGAGATTTATCGAGGTAAGATTTCTAGCTCTGAGAATTTCGAGGTTTTTAGCAAAATCACCGAGCGCCTAGTTTTTAAAATAACTCTCATGCATTCTGGGTATACTCAGAAGATAAAAGTATGAGCTTCGAGAAAAATACTCCACCACCTCGTTCAGGGTGAGGAATTTACCTCATGTGTTAAAAACGATTTTCGAAGTAGAAATTCGAGAAAGAATGTGCCCTCTAACGAGATTCTCGAATTCGATCTGACACAAACAATCGAATTGATATTTATTCTCGGATGAATAATAAATGTGTAATTCATAATAAGTCTCCTGATACGAGTAAACCGTGATCGAAAGGCACAACTGAATTATTATCGGATATTAATAATTGTTGAAACTCAAAGAAGCCTCATAAAACTGAAATAGAACTGAACTAGCCTCCTGAGAACGGAGATAGAACGAAACATGGCTCCTGAGAACGAAGATGGAACTGAACATGCCTCCTAAGAACGGAGATGAAGCTGAACTTTCCTTCTATGAACGAAGATGGAACTGAAGCCTCCTGAATGGAGTGATTGGACTACTAACTATTTTCTTTATGTTTTATTCCAGTCCCGTACTGGTCCTGTTCTTTATTTATTTCAGTTCAGTACTTTTTTTCAATACTCCAGTCTTGTACTGGTCCTGTCAATTTACTTTCATTTCAGTTCATTTTTTAAGTATTATTCCAGTCTCATACTAGTCCAGTTCCTTTCAGTACTTACTTTTAATTAAAGAATTACTCCAGTGTCCTGCTGGTCCCATTCATTTTAGCATTTCAATTCTGAAGCATATACTAACAGCAGCATCTATTATCGCACTTTTATTTCTGCAATTTACTATTTTAAGCATGAGTTCTACCCTAATGAACAGTGATTTGATAGGTTGAGCCTTAGTTGGGGATAATAAGAGTTTAGATGTTTCTCCTAAGTTAATCCCAAATAAAGTGCTCCTATGCTCCTTATCGAAAGTCGAGTCAAGTGTCGTATGACCGAATTAGTTAAAGCATGGTAGGGTAAGCCGCTGTATACCTGGTGCATGCTAACAAAACTATTTTTACTTGTTTGCTTGTAAATTGATTGCTGTAAATTTTGGCAGGCCAGTCACTTCGGGAGACAGATCGTACCGGTGCAGGAAGTTCGATGACACAAGGCGACATGAAGATAAGTACCATGAGTGACCTACCGTTATTTTTTTCCCCGTTAGGTTTACTCCACTGGTCGGCCAAAATGTTGAATCGCCAGATGTCGCTCACATCCAAGAGTACATGAAGTTGTACGTTAGGGCCTGGGCTGTGCGGTACAACTACCCCCAGAAGTGGCAGGACTGGTCACTGTCACCGACGACCACATCGGTGAGACCCGCGGGGCTCTTTACCCTGCTTGAAAAAAAGCGGCCATACTATGTCGACATAGTATGTTATGCACGGCTGTGAATGCCTGCAATGTGTACGCGGTTATGAAGGCCTGCGATGTGTATACAGCTGTGAATGCTTGCGACGTGTGTGTACGCGGCTGTGAATGCCTGCGATGTTTACGCGGCTGTGAATGTCTGCGATGTGTACGTGGCTGTGAATATCTGCGATGTGTACGTGGATGTGAATGCCTGCGATGTGTACGTGGCTTTGAGTGCCTGCGATGTTTGCGCAAGTTATGAATACCTGATGTGCCGCTGTTCTAGTGGAGCCCAAATTATAACGAACATATATTGATGTTGCTATTCCAGTTATACAATGCCGCACCTCCATTTGATTGCTCCCAACTTATTCATGAATTGCTATACTAACCCTTTCATGCTTCGACTATCTACTTTTGTTGGGTGCGTAAGCTCGTCCCCAGGATATGGATCCGGTGAGGAGATTTGTTTCTACTTAGCTCTGTGACTAACGGTTATTTTAATGACCATTCATAGGAGATAAAGCACCGTAGTGACCAACTATTGTAGGATGATACGCCAGCTGATAGGACTACCCGAGTAGAGGCACCCCCGTCGTCTCTATAGTTTCGAGATGTGAGTAGTAGCAAATAGAGTTGAGAGAGAGGAGTTGTTAGTTGTAGTACTGTATATCCTAGGAGCTTCGTATATAAACAATGGCTACTGCCTTTTTCATTTCTTTTTAAATATATATATTATTATATATATTTGTTGTGGCTCACTGTTAATGCTTACGCTAAACTCTAAGATGAGATGTAAATGTTGTGATTCAAGCAAAGCAAGATGACCAACTAGTGCTTAGCAGAGTGGGTCGTTACCCCTTAAGGAGTACTGGGTGGACGTCTTGAGTAAGTAAGATCTCCTTTATCCCAAACCGGGAAAAGGTTATGGGGGGTATTACAAATGGATCAGAGCGATCACGATCCATCCTTGTAGAGTAGTCTCAGGATCCCCCCGTCCCTCGCTTCGTTCTTTAGTTCGGGACGAACCATGTAGCGAAAGCCTGGTAGACCCTAGGGTAGAGGCTTAGGGATTCTATACTATGTGATAACATGCCCGCATATCTTTGTTTCAACTTTGTCAGTCTCTTGCAAATTTCTCCTACTTCTGCAAAAATACTGACACTTATTTCTTGTTACTTCTCGAGACATACAGGAGTCTAGTAATGGTAAATCCTCCTCCAGAGGATATGTCCCCGCCACCCCACCTCCAGACCTAGTTGCCCCTGCATCTGTGCCATTTGCCAACACCAACTTGGGGCAAACATTGACTTATATCCTGGTGACGTTCCGGAGAGCCTTGGTATAGCCACCACAGTAGTTGGTGGTACCCACTGACCTATTGATGACCTTCCGGGGGCTAAGGACTCCCACCTTCGGAGGAACGAAGACTGCCATACAGGCAAGAGAGTGGGTTGAGTGCGTAGAGGAGCTGTTGGTAGGAATGATGTGCCCGACAGTAACTACAATGTCACTAGTGGTGGCCTTGTTAGAGGGATATGTTAAAGACTGGTGGAGAGCGGCCAACCGCTCGACATTTAGAGGTCAACTAAAGAGCAATATCTTGTTTTGGGAGTTTTCAGAGGCCAATTCATCTCGAACGTCGACCGAGCTGCACTGCAGGAGAGGTTCCAGCAATCTGTTGGGGCGACCAGACTATGCAAGACTACGAGAGGGAGCTCATTCGCCTAACACATTTTGCTGGGAACCTAGCAACCACTAATAGAGACAGGGTTGCTCGCTTTTATCGAGGCTTGCAGACAAGCCTTGATCACGATCTCTCAGTCTACCTTCCACACCATAGTGACTCACACCGCGGCATTATAGTTAGACAAGAGGATGGTGGCATAGCTGTGTCGAGGACAGGTTGAGGCCCCTAGGGGTCAGCGACGAGATATAGAAACTGCTCCTCACCGACATGAGAGAGAGTGTGGACAGAGACAGTGCAGGCAGCCTTACAAGCGTCCACCAGTACCACCAGTACCCCCAGCCCCGCAGCAGGAGCCTAGTACAGCTCCGGTACCACAGCTTGCACCAGTAGCTTGACGAGATGTTACTTTTGCAAGGAACTACTTTATGTTCTAGTATCCAGGACACATGAGAGCTTTCTGCCCGTAGGCGACAGGAAGGCCAGGATTAGGAGTAGTTCAAGGAGGGCAGGTAGTGCAAGGACAGGGCCAGAGAGGCCGTAGAGTTAGAGTTGGTAGGAGAGGTTAGCAAGGCCGAGCAGCGCCCTTGGAGGCATATGCTCTAGAGCTTTAGCATGGATCGGTTCCCGATGTAGAGAATTGGTATATATCTTAGATGCTAGAGATATGTCAGATATTAATATCTGTGTTATATATTATATGCCTATGTATGCCTACATCGGATGTGTGTTTTGTTAAATGATGTGCATATACTCCTTACCTCATCAGGTTTACTTTTGGAAGTAGGACACACCGCAATAACTTTCTTCGACACTAGAACAACACACTCTTTTATATCCCAAGATTTCATTGTGATTAAGGAGAATGTTGTCAACTAGTCCAAGTTGTCTATATGAATTCGTCTACTAGATGGTTCAAATATGACATCTACAGAGAAATGCTCGTTCTCAGCTATTCTAGGGGACGTAGAATTTGAAATTTACGCGATAATCCTAGCAATAACCAGATTTGACACAATCCTGGGAATGGATTGGCTGGCCGAGCATAAGGCCCAAATAAACTATTAAACTCGAGATGTCAATCTTCAGAACCTAGACGGACAGGTTGTTACGCTGGCAGGTATACCCTCCGTCTCTCGCGTCATTTTGACCTCTGCTCGGACTGTAAGGTCAGTCCGGCAGAAAGACAAAGTATTTCTTATCTACTTCAAAATAGAGAATAACGTTCAAGTACTCGCTAAAGTTCCAATAGTACGAGATTTTCCGGATGTTTTTCCTGAGTCCCTCCCAGGTTTGCCCCCACAACAATAGGTTGACTTTCAGATCGACCTTGTGTTCGGATCTCGACCAGTGTCTCGAGCAGCCTATCGAATGGCCCATATGGTATTGGCAAAGTTGAAGATTCAACTTCAGGAACTAATAGATGTTGGATTCGTCCGCCCAAGTTCCTCGCCCTAGGGAACCCTATACTGTTTGTAAAGAAGAAGGACGAGACACTGCACTTGTGCATAGACTATGAGGAACAAAATAAACTCATTATACAAAATGCATACCCACTTCCTAGGATTGACGAGTTGTCCGATTAATCGCAAGGTGCATCCGTATTCTCCAAGATCGACCTAGGATCAAGCTATTATCAGCTTCAGATCCGGGAGGAGGGTATCCCCAAGAATGTCTTTAGCTCCCGCTATGGTCTATACGAGTTTATGGTGATGCCTTATGGACTCACTAACTCCCCATCTGCCTTTATGGCTATGATGAATAAGGTATTCAAACCTTTCGTAGATCATTTTGTGATCGTCTCCGTCGACGACATCTTGATCTACTCGAAGACCAGGGCAGACCATTCTAAACATCTGCAGATGGTGTTACTTAAACATTCTCTCTTTGTTAAGTTCAACAAGTGTGAATTTTGGTTAGAGGAAGTCGGATTCTTGGGCCACACTATCAACAAAAATGGGATAACAATGGATCAGTCCAAGATCCAGGCGATTCAAAGCTGGCCACTGCTTAAGACGACAACAGTTATATGAAGTTTTCTTGGTCTTGCCAGGTATTACAGGAAATTCATGGAAACGTTTTCCAAGATTGTGTTACCCCTTATAGCTTTTACGAGAAATGATGTATTTTAATGGATGCCGGAATGTGACACTGCATTCATTGAGTTAAAGAAGCGACTAACTTCTGCCCCAATCCTTATGATCCCCTCGAGAATCAAAGGATTCCAGATCTATATTGATGCCTCCCTGAAAGAACTGGGAGCTGTTCTGATGCAGCATGGAAAGGTAGTAGCATACACATCGTGCCAGCTAAAGCCACAGGAGCGGAATTACATAACCCACCATCTAGAGTTGGGCTCCGATGTTTTCTCCCTCAAGATCTGGAGACATTACTTGTACGAAGTAAGATACGAGATTTTATCCGACCATAAGAGCCTCAAAAAGAGTTGAACCTTCGGCAGCGCCGATGGTTGGAATTTCTGTGTGATTATAATTTCGCTCTCCAGTACCATACCGAGTAGGATAATAAAGTTGCTGACGTGTTGAGCCGACATCCCTCGCTAGCTGGGAGCTGGATGGAGCAGATTTCAAGGGAAATGTTTCGGTCTGTATTAGACTTGGAGATTATTCTTGTTGCTAGTAGAGGCACAGAAGGTCGATCCAGAAGTGGTCCCAATCATCCAGTTCCTACAAGATGGAGCACAAGAGTAGTTCAATCTACACGATGGAATCTTGCAGTTCAAGCACCGCATATTTATTCACTATACCGAAGCAATCCGAAATGAGATTCTTCGAGAAGCACACCAGTCGAGGTATTCTATTCACTCTAGTGTGGTTAAAATGTATGTTGATCTGTGTAGGACCATTTACTGGCCCACAATGAAAAGAGATGTCACCAACTTTGTGGCTCAGTATCAGACCTGCCAAAAGGTTAAAGCTGAATATCGCAACCCAGGAGGTCTGTTACAGCCCCTGCCGATACCATAGTGGAAATTTGTGGATATTTCCATGGACTTTGTTCACGGCTTACCTCGATCCTGTACTAGAAACGATTCTATATGGGTTGTCGTGGATCGACTTACCAAGGTAGTGCGGTTCATTCCACACTGATAAGGTGATGAAGCTGACATTCTGGCCAGATTTTTTATAGAACAAGTAGTCCAGTTCAATGGAGTGCCAAAATCCATTGTGTCGGATCATGATGGATGTTTCAAATCCAAAGAGTGGAGGCAAGTGCAGACATACTTGGGGACCAAGTTGACCTTTAACACCACCATCCATCCCTAGACAGATGGACAAATATAAAGGATTAACCAACAATGGAGGATCTACTCTGACTTTGCATAGTAGAGCGCAGAGAGCCATGAGAGTAGTTGTTGCCTTTAGTTGAGTTTTCTTATAATAACAACTATCAGGCCAACATCAAGATATCCCCATACGAGGCATTATATGGGAGACGTTGTCGAACTCCATTGACTTGGGTTCAAGATGAGGACCCGGAGGCCTTATGAGTTGCTTATATTAATGATACCACGACAATGATACGACTAATCCAGGAGCGAATGCGGGAAGTACAAAGCCAATAAGTCAAATATTATGATGCACGACATCGACCAGTGGAGCTTAGCATGAGAGAAATGATATTTTTGAAAATCAAGCCCATGCATGGTATCTCTCGATTAAGAAAGCAAAAGAAACTAGATCCTCGCTATTTGGGCCCTATTAGGTGATAGGGAGTGTTGGCCCTGTTGCCTATCGATTAGCCCTGCCCCCAAAATTTGGAAATCTCCATGATGTGTTTCATGTCTCATCCTTGAGACGAGTCCTCTGACAACCAAAATAGCACCTTCCTACACCGCCAGTATAATTGTTATTTGATAGATCCGTCCAGATTGAATCAGTCAGAAAAGTAAATTGTCAAGTAAAGAATCTGCACAACAAGACCATTCTGTTGGTCAAGATTATGTGATTGAATTGCAGACGAGACGAGTATACATGGGAACCTGAAGCACTAGACCGAGAAAAGCACCCAGAGCTCTTTCCCCAGGTATGTTACGTTTTCCCCCTACTTTAAGCAATTTTTTGGGGACGAAAATCCTTTTATTTTTATTGCATTGTAACATCCCGACTTTTATTGGACCACCAGAACCCTAATGGGCCCAATAAAAGTGACCCAAACCTCTACCCATGGCCCATACCAAGGTAGGAGGTAACCCTAGATGGGGATATCGAGCTAAAGAACTACGATTTGAGTTCTGTAGGTTCTTGTGGTCTCGTATAGTCAATATGAGTGCGTCAAAACTTGTTCCGTTGAATTCCGAGATCATATGGTGGATATGGATGTTCCTCGTAGAACATCACGAAAACGTGTTTTTTGAATATAGAGCTAGAGAACTCCGATTTGATTTCTGTCAGTTCTTGTAGCCTCGCGTAGTCAATACAAGTGTGTTGGAACTCGTTCCGTTGAATTTCGAGGTCATATGGTGGATATGGTCGTTCATCATAGAACGCCGCAAAAATGAGACTTTTGAATATTGACCTAGAGAACTATGATTTGAGTTCTCTCAGTTCCTATGGTTTTGTATAGTCGATACAAATGCATTGGAACTCATTGCGTCGCAATCCGAAGCCTAATGACGATTATAAGCATTTTGACTATTTTAGCCGTCGTGACACATAGATTTTGAATATTTAACAAACGAACTCCGATTTGACCCCAGTCAGTGGCATTGGATTCGTATGGTCAATACAAAGTCAACTGAGTTCATTCTGATCAATTCCAAGGACGAGTAGTCAATCCGTGGTCAAACCAAGCGTTGTCGTGAACCGAAAAGCGTGCGCACACAAATTGTGACATGACACCCCATCTTTGACCCGACCCCGATGACATGAACCTATTTTGACTTTGACCACCATTGGGAGACCCACCCCATGATTGACTTTGATTAAACCTCTTAAAAACACATATTTTTATGTTTTAAAAACCTGTCCACCACTCATCCTTTTGAGGCCCCCACTCTAAGTCATTATGGGCCCTATTATGAGCTCTGAATTGTCACTATGCAGCCAAGGACTGCTCCTTGGGCCAAATAAAAAAGGCACACCCCAATCCTGTTGGGTACATTGGAATATATGTACCTGATTTGAAGAAGCCTCACCCTACTCAATGATATACATCAAGATGTATTTGATGTGTTTTGAGTTTCTTTGTGCAGGTTAAGTAACTGCAGGTTTGCAGGAAAAGTTTCTAAGTCCATGTGTCGACACCTAGAAGAAAAGTGTCGACACTTAAGAAGGCTTGTGTCGACACCCAGAGAAGCAGTGTCGACACTTGGAGTAATTGTGTCGACACCAGGAATGCAGAGTCAACGCCAGAAGGAAAGTGTCGACACTTACAGGCAGTGTCGACACACAATGAAGAAGTGTCTACATAATCAGTGTCGACACTTAGAAGCAGTGTCGACACCCAGAGGAACTTTGTCGACAGCAAAGTGTTGACACTAGGAGGCTGTGTCGACACTCAGCAAAACTTCAATTAAGTTTAAGTACAAGTGTCGACACTAGGAGGCTGTGTCGACACTCAGCAAAACTTCAACAAAGTTCGAGTACAAGTGTCGACACTAGGAGGCTGTGTCGACACTCAACAAATTTCAACAAAGTCTAAGTACAAGTGTCGACACAAAGGAGATGTGTCGACACTCAGCAAAAGTCTCAACATATGAAGAATGTGTCGACACAAAGGAGATGTGTCGACACTCAGCAAAAGTTTCAACACAGAAGTCATGTGTCGACACAAGGAAGATGTGTCGACACTTAGCAAGTATCAACACAAGAAGATGTGTCGACACAAAGAAGATGTGTCGACACTTAGCAGAAATCAACTAAGTATTGAAGGAGAAGGACTTGTGTCGACACACATGATCAGTGTCGACACATTCAGAAGTAGCAGTGTCGAGAAGCAATTTCTACAACACAAGGAGCTGTGTCGACACCATGAAGGCTAGTGTCGACACTTAGTCAACTTGTGTCGACACTTAGTCTATTTGTGTCGACACATAAAGACTGTCTATCTCGACACTTTCAGACAGTGACAAAGTTTTCAAGAAGTGACTGGATGACTTGACAGTTGCCATTTCAACCGGTCAACTGCTACTGTCAGAGATGTCAGAAGATCATTAGAAACCGGATCAGCCGGTCACCATAAAGAAAGCTTATATAAAGGCTTATACCTTCAACAGAAGAAGCATCAACAATAAGGATCAATAATCAGATTGAAGCAATCACTGAAGTGAGAAACAACAAACAAGAAGAAGATCTTCAAGTGAAGATCTAAGAAGTTGGAGAGAGAAAGCTCCTTCTAAGAAGACAGCTATTGAACCAGGCTGATAAAGAAAGTTTCAGATTGAGATCTGATTCACAAGTCAGCAGTTGATTGAAGATCATCTGCCTAGAGATTCAACCCTACTGTGTTCTAATTCAAGAAGCTTTGAAGAAAGCCAAGGGAGGTTGATCTCAGCAAAGTTCTTTCAAGAACTCATCAAAAAGCCAGACAACTCAACTTTCTCAATCTGAGTTGTGGTTATATTTTTTGTAATTTTAAATTTCTTGTAGGATCCTAAGGGATATGAGTTGTAAGCCTGTATTTATAAAGGCTGAGAGGTAGGGCTTGTGTGCCTGAGTGTAGGAGATAAATTTCTCTGAGTGTAGGCCTTGTTGAATGCTGAGTGTAGGCCTTGTTGAAGGCTGAGTGTAGGTCTTGGTGAAGACTGAGTGGTAGGGCTTTGAGCCTGAGTTGTAGGAGTGGGATCACTCTGAGTTGTAGGAACCTATTTGGGGTTCTGAGCTGTAAGATCTATGGATCTAAGGAGTAGTGGAGAAGTTGGGCCGAATCTAGTACACTACTAGATAGGCGAAGGGGGAAAGTGGATGTACCCAGACCTTGGGGAACCACTATAAATCCTGTGTGCTCTCTGTGATTGTATGCTTGTGTGATTGCTGTGTTATCTGTGCTGTGAATTGCAATTACTGTACTGTATTTCTGCCTTAAAAGTTTAAAAAGTTTAAGTGCACCTATTCACCCCCCCCCCCCCTCTAGGTGTTTAGGCACTAGTTCTTTCAAATCCTCCTATCTCTTTCTCTCTCTCTCCCTCCTTCCTCAATAAGTCAAGCTCCAACCAATACGGGGCTCACACTCTAAGTGTACCTCACCAATGGAGGCTGACACCTGGCCCCTAACCCAACTTGGGTTTGGCTGAAACCTCTCTCGGGTTGCCATGGATATGAAGAAGGAGATGGGGGGGGGGGGCTCTCCTCCTCCTCTATATAAGGACCTCAACCCCCTCTGCTTAGTATCACTCATCTTCCAAGCTCAAAATGAGCCACCACTACCCTTGTCAGAGCTCTATCTCGCTGGAAATAGCCCACCCGAGCTCCACCACCCTCCACCACCATTAATGGCGGAACTCGCTGAGAGCCTCCGGAGACCCCAAACAAGGTGGAATACTTCTCCTCTCCTTCCTCCCTATCTTTCCGACGAGTTGTAGGCAAGCTCCGGCGGCCGGAGCGCCGCTGCCATCACTACCCTCCCTTCCGTTCAAAAAAAGAGAGCTCCAACGATGGTCGGCAGTGGCAGGCTGCCAGACCACCGCCGGAGGGAGCACCCACCGCTGGACCATGGCCGACCGGCGGCCGACAGATGACGGAGAAGGGCCGCAATGACCGGTTTTTGGGTATAGGCCGTGTGGAAGAAACTTTATAAAAATTATAAAATTTATAATTTTTATAAATATATTAATAATATAATTAAAATAGGTATTTTATTTTCTGGAGGGTACACTAGGGACCAGTCTTGCACAAAAAGACTGTCGGTCAGGTCCAGGACCGGTTTTTTAAAAGACCGGTCTTTTGTCCGACCGGTCCCGCTCAAACCAGTCCCGGTTCGGGACTGGTTTTCCACTTCTTGAGGAGGACTGGTTGGGACTGGTTGACCGGTCCTAACCGGTCCCAGACCGATTTTTTTTATTGGTACACTACTATTCTGAATCAATTGCAGTCCTTTTTTATTAGATTTTGTATCAATGTTGTCTAGAAACAAGTTTTTTGTCTCTAATCTCATCTAGGTTGATGAAAATTGAGAGAATTATAGTCCAGAACCAATGAATACGAGTGCATAACATGTCTAATTAACGGACTTTTACAGGTCTTTTACCGGTCCCAGACTTTTATCGGTCTCGGTCCGGGACCGGTCTTTTACCGGTCCGGGACCGGTCTTTTACCGGTCCGGGACCGGTCTTTTACCGGTCCGGGACCGGTCTTTTACCGGTCCGGGACCGGTCTTTTACCGGTCCGGGACCGGTCTTTTACCGGTCCGGGACCGGTCTTTTACCGGTCCGGGACCGGTCTTTTACCGGTCCGGGACCGGTCTTTTACCGGTCCCGGTCCGGGACCGGTCTTTGGTGGAAAAGGGGGGACCTCTAGGGACCCCTAGGTCCAGTCCGGGATCGGACCGATCCTAACCGGGACCGGTCCCTAGCCGGTCCTAACTGATCCGGTCCTAACCAGACCGGTTAGAACCAGTTTTTTTGTGCACCATAATGAGGACCTAGTGAAAAAGTTTTAACATAAAAATTGTTCCCCTTGATGAAGGGAGTTTACACAAAAAATTTGGAAAATTTTGGTGTTAATTTGGTATTTTTAAAAATCTAAGTAAGAATTATTCGATCAATTTAGAGGCCCAAAATTATTCGGAAAATTTTGAAAAACTTACTAGGCTCTTTTTAGGCCATTTTAAAGATTGTATTAAAATTTAGGAACCTTGAGATAAAAATTGAAGATTTTCCAATTTCTTGGAGCAAAAGGTCGAGCTCAGAAATTTATGCGCTCAAATTTTTCGAAAATGAAAATCGAAGCGCGCGACCAATTTATATTTTGAATATTGAGTTCAATTGATTACTCGATGAGATTTATCGAGACAGGATTTCCAACTCTGAGTATTTCGAGGTTTTTGGCAAAATCACAGAGCACCTCGTTTTTAAAATAACTCTCGGGCATTCTGAATAGACTCAGAAGATAAAAGTACGAGCTTCGAGAAAAATAATACACCACCTCATTCCAGGTGAGGAATTTCCCTCATGTGTTAAAAATGATTTTCGAAGTAGAAATTCGAGGAAGAATGTGCCCTTTAATGAGATTCTCGGATTCGATCCGACGCAAACAATTGAATTGATATTTATTCTCGGATGAATAATAAATGTGTAATTCATAATAAGCCTCCTAATCCGAGTAAGCCGTGATCAAAAGACACAACTGAATTATTATCGGATCTTAATAATAGGTGAAACTCAAAGAAGCCTCCTAAAACTGAAATAGAACTGAACTGGCCTCCTGAGAACAGAGATAGAACTGAACATGCCTCCTGAGAACGAAGATGGAACTGAACATGCCTCCTAAGAATGGAAATGGAACTGAACTTTACTCCCATGAACATAGATGGAACTGAAGCATCCTGAATGAAATGATTGGACTACTGACCATTTTCTTTATATTTTATTTCAGTCTTGTACCCGTCCAATTCATTATTTATTTTAGTTCAGTACTTTCTTTTTAGTATTCCAGTCTCGTACTGGTACTGCCTATTTACTTTCAGTTCAGTTCATTTCTTTTAAGTGTTATTCCAGTCTCATACTGGTCTATTTCATTTCAGTACTTAGTTTCAATTCTGTATTACTCCAGTATCCTACTGGTTCCATTCCTTATAGCATTTCAATTCTGCAACTTTTACTAACAACAACTTCTATTACCGCACTTTTTTTCTGCAATTTACTATTTTAAGCACGAGTCCTGCCCTTACAGACAGTTATTTGTTAGGTTGAGGCTTTGTTGGGGATAACAGGACTTATGATGTTCCTCCTAAGTTAGACCCAAATAAAGTCCTCCCACGCTCCTTGTTGAAAGTCGAGTCGAGTGTCGTATGCCCGAATTATTTAAAACCTGGTAGGGTAAGCCACTGTAGACCTGGTGCATACTAACAAATATGTTTTTACTTGTTTGCTTGTAAATTTCTTGCAGTAAATTGTGGTGGGTCAGTCACTTCCGCACTCCGATCGTACTGGTGCGGGAAGTTAGACGACTCAAGGAGATAGAGAGATAAGTATTACGGGTGACTGGCCACTATGTTTTTCCCCGTTAAGTTTCCTCCGCTGGTCGGCCAAAATATTGAATCGCTGGATGTCGCTCAAATCGAAGAGTATACGGAGTTATGCGTTAGGGACTGGGCTGTGCGGTATGACCACCCCTAGAAGTGACAGGACTGGCCACTATCACCGACGGCCAAATCGGAGAGGCCCGCAAGGCTCACTATCCTGCTTGAAAAGAAGCGGTCCATATTATGTCGACATAGGGTGTTATGCACGGATGTGAATGCCTGCGATGTTTACGCTGATGTGAATGCCTGCAATGTGTATGTGGCTGTGAATGCCTGCGATGTGCGCGCAGCTATGAATGTATGCGATGTTTACGCGACTGTGAATGCCTGCAATGTGTGTGCGACTGTGAATGTCTGCGATGTGTACACGACTGTGAATGCCTGCGATGTTTACGCGGTTGTGAATGCCTGCGAAGTGTACGTGGTTGTGAATGCCTGTGATGTGTATGCGGCTGTGAATGCCTGCGATGTGTACGTGATTGTGAATGCCTGCGATGTGTACGTGGCTGTGAATGCCTACGATGTGTACGCGATTATGAATGTCTGCGATGTTTGCGCAGGTTATGAATACCTGCTCTGCCGCAATGCTAGTGGAACCTAAATTATAACTGACGTATATTGATGATGTTATTCCAGTTATACCATGCCACACCTCTTTTTGGTTGCTCCTAGCTTATTCATGAATTGTTATACTAACCCTCTCATACTTCAACTATTTACTTTTGTTGGGTGTGTGAGCTCGTCCCCAGGATATGGATCCTGAGAGGAGATTTGCTTTCACTTAGCTCTGTGACTAACAGTTATTTTAATAACCATTCACAGGAGATGAAGCACCGTAGTGACCAACTGCTACAGGATGATATGCTAGATGATAGGACTACCCGAGCAGAGTCACCACTATCGTCTCTAGAGTTTCGAGAAGTGAGTACTATCAAACAGATTTGAGAGAGCGTGAAGTTATTTGTTATAGTATTGTATAACCTACGAGCTTCGTGTATAAACAATGGCTATGACCTTTTGCTTTTCTTTTTAAATATATATTATTATATATATTTGTTGTGACTCCTTATTAATACTACTGCTAAACTCTGTGATGAGATGTGAATGTTGTGATTCAAGCCGAGCAATACAACCAACTAGTGTTTAGCAGAGTGCGCCGTTACCCCTTAAGGAGCACTGGGTGGACGTCTTGGGCAAGGAAGATCCCCTCTGGCTCGACCCGTGCAAAGGTTGGGGGGGATCTTACAACAGATGCTTGCAAACCAAAGTCATGACTTTCTATCCGCACCTTGACAAAGCAGGCTCGATCCGCTGGCATCAAGCACTCATTAGGTAGGTTGATCACTCGATCTGTCGGTATAAACGAAGGTACTCTGATATGCACCACGAAGTCCTCAGACAAAAAGGAATGAGAAGCTCATGTATCGAACAGTTCTCTCACCAGATATTCCGATATCAGGACAAAGTCTAATTCAAATAAATCATACGCAAGCAACGCACAAGGTACTAAGTACAAAAAGTAGTAAAAACTGTATCTTAACTCATACCTATTACGACATCACTTTGTTTTATGGCCTCTTGCTGGCCAAGATTATAGATTCGGGGTTGCGCTTGAGATGCAGTTGACTCCACCACTAGTTTTCCCTTTCCATCATAAGTCACACTCGTCTTTCTCTCTGATTTTGGAGGGCCACTCCGACATTCTCGGGCCATGTGTCCAATCTTGCCACATGTGTAACATGTTAGCGGACCTCACCCTGGCATCACTTCAGGTGTATTAGAAGATGCTGGTCCTGAAGACTGAACCTTCTTCTTCCACTTTTTATACCCAAACTTTCCCGTTCTAGGTACTTTGAACTCTGACTTTTTCACTGCCAAGTCATTCTTACGTTTCACACATTTCATATCTTGCTCGAAGGAACGGGCCGTATTGACCAAGGTAAGAAAGCCTTGCATCATCGGTCTTAAGAGAAGCAATAGCAAGTTGTCTCTCTGCCCTTCATAGAACCGATTTGTTTTTCGTTCCTCGTCTGAAAACGTAAAGTCTGTATACCTTCCCAATCTCGTAAACTCATACAAGTAGTCATCCACAGAACTCTCGCCATGAGTTAGCCTTTGAAATTGGTTTTCCATTGCAATCCGCTGTGCAGATGGAATATATCTTGCCTGAAAATACCTCGAGAATTCCTTCATCGAGATCTGAAGCAACGGTCGACCAGCAAACTGGTGCAGCTCTAACTCATCCCACCATAGACTCGCCTCACCATCTAACAAGAAGGTAGCTACAGTGACTTTCTGCCACTCCTCCATTTTAGTTGCCGTCAGGGTTCTCTTTACTCTTGAGAGCCAATCTTCGGCTTGTGTAGGGGTTCCAGTACCCGCAAACACAGGAGGATTGAAACTCATTACGTGTTTCAATTGATTTTTCGTCACTCGCATTGCGGTCACTGGGTCAACGACACTTGTCTTACCGCCACATGTTCAACTACGCCAACCGGTTCCTGGACCACTACAGGGGTAGGAGGATGTACTCGCCCTCCTAGTTGCGCATTGATTAATGCGAACATGGCTTCAACAACCAACCGTATAGTTTCCGCAGAAGGAGGTGTTGGAACCTCAATTGGTGCATTATTCTCCACCGAGCGTTGGGGTTCCTGCTGCCCCACACCACTTCTCATTGCCTATAATCGTGAAACACACAATTAAGCAATGCACAATATTGCCAAAAGCAATTATAGGAACACGCAAGTTCCTTAAACATGTGTATTTTCATTCCTAAGTGGACATTCATGGGTTCATTAATGTTATAACGAAAACAAACAGACACATGCTCACCACCTCTTAAAATAATTTGACCACGAATTCGAAGAAGAAAGATCGAGACCAGAAGATGATACCAAATTGTAACACCTCCATCCGTCCCATAAAATATAACTGAGGGTCCGGTCGGGGCTCCACGCCATATTCCACAGATAGTCGACGGAGCAACGCATTGAAACCATATTATCGTATACTCATTCTAACTCAGAGCGCATTCTAACAAAAGCAGATTAAGTTGTAGAACCCATATACCAGAAATGTCCACTACACAAAAAGGAATGATAACCAAATACACCAAATGTTCTGGCCTTAAGGCCTTACAACTGTTTCCTTTACAAAAGTATTTTCATACATCGGCACGTAGACAACCACACATGAGAAATAGTAAACATTCGCCTTTGGGCCTTTGAGGGCCAGCCAATTGCAGCATAAGGGACTTGAGCCCGCTACTTTCCAGTTGGCTCTCCAGCACCTGCATACCATGACCCACCAAAACATGGCAAACAAAGCAACAATCAGCATTAGCTGACCAATTTATAACGACCCCACCCCTCATTCGGGGCGGCAGTTCTCCTACCTTGCAAGCAACAACATATATATCTTTTGACAAATAATAATGTGCACTTAAGCACCATTCTCCACAGACACAGGCTCGATCGGACACACGCCCCATGCACTCATGGCACATTCTCGGTGTACTGGACTTCCCGGGTCCCACCACCATCCACGGTCCCAGACTTGATGGTATATTTGAGCATTCTAGTCTTTCTAGCTCGGGGCCTAAGACTCTCATTATGCCAACGATGAAAGTCAGTTACTTTAGGCGATCTTGGTCCGAATGACATAATGCGAGTACAGTTCAGCTACAACCCATTGATAAAATCGCCATATCAATGCCGACGATCACATCCATCACGGCGAACGACAAGATGCGGGACAGCCTCCCCTTGACTGTTCGGCTCTCTGGCCTTTTTGTTGTACAGGTTCTCAGCATCAATTTTCACTCACATGTCCCCAGGACCTGAGCCTGCAATGATCATCATGGCTCTCATGGCCAATAGCTGGGCTCTCTAGGCTCACAACGTTTCATGCTACATACCTTTGCTCATGGACACAGGCTTCGCAAAATGCTACGCACCATGTCTCACAGACACAAGCTTCGCAACAACATTTAGGCTGGCTCGTATGACCACCTTTGTTGGGCTCACAAGGCTCTCAACTTCAAACAATGGCCCCATGTATCCCAGAGACAGGCCTTATAGCTTACTGGAAGCTATCGCTGGCGGTAGCACTACCGCCACATGGTGGGGACAAAAGTCACTTCATCCCCATTTTTGGGTGTTTTCCTGGATATCATCTCCAGTATTAGCACTGCAGTATCCTGCACACCCCCAGACCCTAGATACTACACGTTTACCCACACATTTTATCCATGGAGTCTTCTCCGGCATGCAAATCAGTTTATCACCAATCCAGACCAACCTGTCCATATGGGCTTCACACAACATGTTTATTCCATACTTCGATTCCGGATCTAAATACAAGTTTTAGAGGAGATCACCATGATCTACCTGCTGGAAACCACCTTTTTCTTCACCTTTTGGTGAGGGGTTCCATGCTTGTATGAAAATTGAGGACTTTACTTGTCCAAGGAGAAAGTCGTTACTCTTATTGATCGCTTAGTAGCCATGCCCTTGTTCTTTGATTCAGATGAAACTGATCATCACAACTTCCTCTCCTCGGATCTAGCGTCGACTCGTAATTCTGATCACAACCACACCTGGGATCGTTTGTAACATCTCATGTTACTTCTATACCCCTCAACTTAGATTGGGTTAGGCATGGGGTGGGTGATGGGGAATTTAGCTAAGTTTGACCCTAGGGAGTGAGTTGTAGCCATGTGGGGGCGCACTAAAGGGCCAAAGTCAACTAGGTTAAACTAGCCTAAATAGGAACCCTAGCCACACCATGACCCCACCACATTGCCCTAACCCTAAAATAATCTAAGTGGGCCCTATCACATGTCATTAGGTCAACCCTTTGACCCTAGTTGACCAAAGTCAACCATTGCCCTAATTTGGGCAAACTTATACCTATAGCCCAATTAGCCCAAGTAGGGCACCACATTGACCCAACCCAAGTTGGGTGGTGCCATTAGACACATGACCACCATGTGGGGTCAGCCCACTCATCATGGTTAACCAGGTCAACTCAAGTCAGCTTAGTCAACATTATTGGACTAAAGAAGAAAATGAGGGCTAAGCCCACTGTCCTTGAGCCAAGCCCACCAAACTTGTCCCATAGCCAGCCCAAGTGGGCAAAGACTAGCCCTACCGCTCTGGTTTTGGAGAGAGGACACATGCATGAGGGTAAAGTGGGAATTTTAGGAGAGAGAAGAGGAGTGAGAAGAGGAAAAGAGGTGGAGGCCACTTGGCCTTGGCTCTATCAGCCCAAAAGCTTACTGGCCAGCCACCCAAGGAATTCCAGAGAATTTGGCAGCATGGTGGCCACTTGTCACCAAGGTTGAAGCCTCCAAAGCCCCAAACCGAGCTCACCTTGGTTGTATCTCCCTATACAGCCACTTCTAGCTCAAACCGACCACACCATCAGCTTCAGTGAGTGGAATCGAGTGGAGAACGAGTCCTGGAGCAAAGCTTTTGGTTAAGAATCAAGGTTTTGAGCAGGAGATCGCCGGAGCAGCTCAACCATGGCCAACCGCCGCCAACCTCGCAGCCGTGCCGCCATTCGGGTCCGTTTCGCCTCCCCTCTACTCGTACTAACTTTCTAGATCCTTTAGGAGAGACATCGGGCTCAATTGAGCCCGATACCATGTGAGGAAATGGAGATTTTTCCGAGTTTTGCTTCTTGCTCGGGTTCGCCGGAGGAGCCAATTCCGGCGGCCTCATCGCCGGGAATAGCTAGCCACCACCTCAGTGGAGGTGGTGACGACATCCGCCGACGGTGGTGGTGGCTCAGCTGGCCAGAAACAGCCAGCAAAGGTGGCCCAGCCAGAGTAGATCCCAGCGATTGGCTGATTGGGGATGACGACCAGATCCCGTCAAATTTACTTCAAGATTCGTGCTCATCAATTAAATTAAATCAAATTTTAAACTATAGTATTATGTAAAATCTATCACACTTATACATTCATATTACAAGCTATTGTTAGACCTCTTAGTGGCATTTCCAGGACATGCACCTTAAATGAAATTTGTAGCTTATTGTCGTAACTATAATTTGGCACCTTAAACATCAACTTTGGTAGAGTATATTTGGCTGTAAGTCAGTTTTCCTAGGACTGGTCCTAGGCAAGGGCAGAATTTCAAATTGATGTCCAAGCCAAACCATTAATCAAAATGACCCCAACTTTTGTGTGCATGCATGATTATGGATATTTATCCCCTGCCAAAAATTGAGAATTTTTGGGAATAAATTTTCTATAGTTTTTGCTTAAATATCAAAAAGTAAATAAATGAAATAATTGGAGTGTTATGGCTCCAAATGGCCCCAAATTTTGGTGACATGTCCTTGGTGAATATACATGTGCATGGTAAAAATTTCAGCACATTTGGACTAATGCATGTTGGGTAAACTCACTTGCATGTGTTGATTATGTATAGGCTTGGGGTGCAAATAGCCAATTTTGAAATATTGTGTATTAGGCCTATTTGGAACATCCAAAAATCATGGTATTGATTTCAGAGACTCATTAGGGTGAATTATACCCCACATTGTAATAATGAGATTTTTGGAAGCAAAAATCTCATTATTTGGAATTTTTGGAATAATAGAACTTTTGAAAAATAAATGTAAAAATAGGCTCATCATTGAGTTAAAATCCCCAATTTTTGTCAAGGTCAATATTCTGTTAGATTTAACTCCTGAAAATTTTTACGTCTCTGTTTGAAGAATTTTAATAGGAGTTATGTGGAAATTACCTTTTTACCCTCATTTTACTTAATTAGCAAATTGGTGAAAATACTTAGTAGAAAATTTTAGAAAATTTCTTGATGATATATATGAGTATGAATAACCTTGTATAATTTTCTCAGCATTTTTGTATGAATCAGTAATTTTTTAAAACCTTATAATGTCATTTTGGTAAATTATTAAGAATTGAATTTGGTAGGCCATTATATAATATAGGTTGATGGAATTATGCCATTAGACTTAAATTAATGTTATATATGCTCTGTAATGTTTCTAGAATTTTTAGTAATGTATTCCTTATACTTCATTTGGAAAATGGCAATTGTTTGAATTTTGTATTAATTAAGGAATAAATAGAAATAATCAAAGGAAAATTATAAATTTTGGTAGACAGCTAAATTTTAACAAGATACAACTCAGGAAAAATTCCTTAGGTCAGTGGATTATGATTTATAATACTTCATGTATTAAATGACCTAGGGGATTAATTAAATGATCTAATTAGAGGCCTTAATGACTTAAGAAAATTACGAAAATCAATAGACTCGCTTCATTAGTCCATACCAACCTAGGATAAATAATTAGGGGCAGGTGGCCCAAGGAATTAGAAGTTCCATTTCGGGGTGGTATTAGGTCATGGGTTGCGCATAGTGTAAGTAGGTTATACTATAAGGACCACCAGAGGATAGATCAATGGTTGCGCTAGATGTTACAATTGGAGAATAACCTAGGTGGGTAGTGTTGTCTTAGTGATGAGAGTAAAAGTGCAAACCCTTGTATAGCAACTGGAGTGGAGGCCGGCGGAAGACCGCCGCCCTTCTGAGAACACCTTAAGTCATTAGGATCACTCAAGAGTAATAACGAGATCTGGGGGTGAATTATGGGTAGTCATCAACTAAAGTAAATATCCTTGAGAAAGGAAGCTTTGAGCGTAATCCCATCGTACTTCCTAGTGCCCCCGAGAGCCCTTCACCGAGTATACCCTGGACAGTCCTGGGATTAACCTTAAATCACAAAGTATAATAACCCGTAGACAAGAGTAGTCTAATAGGTTAAGCATCGTATCATTATACTCACCCGTATAGGGTTGGATGGATTGTGATAAATGCTCACCCGTGTAGGGTTGGAGGGATTGTGATAAATGCTCAACCGTGTAGGGATGAAGGGATTGTGATAAATGCTCACCCGTGTAGGGTTGGACGGATTATGATAAATGCTCACCCGTATAGGGTTTGAGGGATTCAGGACAGGTTGGTCCTACGAGCTGAAGTCTCGAGATGAAATACTTGCATGTGCATAAATTTAGTGGCGGGTCATGCGGTACTGACCGTTCGTCACACCGATGGCAGTAGGGTGAACCAGACGGGTGTGAGGGTTTGAGGGGCCAGTGGGTTGTTTTACACTACGGTCTGGAGGACGATCCCCGATAACGCACACCCGACCCAACAAGACTGACGGGTTGTCAGCAAAGTACGTACGCATGGACTCTAGAGTGCACCTACGATGTGTACAGAGGCGCATGAGAGGGGTCTAAGGTTTGGTAGTGTGCATACCGGCCTAGAAGTGGAGATACCTGCTTCGATGTTGTCGTAGCCACAGCGGTGGTACCCGAGAGTGAAGCTAGCTCTCAAAAAGTGGGAACTAAAGGTCTGTGATCACAGAGTCGTTGTGTGTGAGTTGCACTTGCCTGTTGCACAAATTGCATCATAAACATTCATTCATATTAGGTCATATGCTTCATAGATCCTTATCATATAAATTAGTATGGACTCTTTTATATGATAAGTTAAATTTCCTGGAAACCGTAACTTATAAATTTGTATGGGCATTTTAATAAGTTAAGGTACGATTTGTGATGGTAGAGTAGTGGTAGCATAGTTTTACTTTCCAGCACTTACTTTCAGTTCTTTACTTACTTTACCGTATTGCGTTTTAATTCACTTGTCTTACTTACTTCAGTTTTATACTTTACTTACTGCACTTGTACTTCTTACATAGAACTGTTAGAGTAGAACTATTATTACTCCTCATATACTTGTTAGTATAGTGTCACTGCCACCTGCTTACACTTGTTACCCCTTATTGTCCTCCACTTCGTCCTCCCTCAAGGTGCCTAGGAGTTGCAGGGCGAGGTGTGGAAGAAACGACTTAGTCTTTTTGACTAATGGTCGGTGACCAAACTATTTTAGGAGCTCGAGGAGATGGAGCACCAGCACGAGATGACAGGACGTGAGGAGCTGATACCACCACCTACTACTACTACTACTGTAGAGTTGCCTCAGGTGGGATGACTTGGTGATGATAGTTATCTTCCGCTGTTTAGAGTTGAGAGAGAGAGATTTTGATATGTTGTACTGGGCATAAGCCCTTTTTACTTCTGTACTCATATGGACTGATGTATTTCCTTTTCATATTTTTATGTATATATACTGTGACTGTGGAATAGTTGTGGTTTACTTTTACCGCTATACTTCTGTTTCTCATATTGGCCTATAGGTTATATGATCGTACTAGCCGGCATAATCGGCGTGTTGCAGTGCCAACTAACCTGTGCGTTAGTGCCACCGTAAGGCGGAGGTTCTGGGCATAAGACCGAGTAGCCTCCTTGGTAAGGGGAGGGGTCTTACAAACTGGTATCACTTGACCGAACGATCATATGAGAAAGAAGTCTACAACACTGGACCACCCCGCGCGAGCATTAGTTTGCGGACAAACTATGCAGCAGAAGCAATGGTGTGCCCATGTGTAAAAAGTCACAGAAAATAGTCCATTTAAACAATGAGTTAGACCAATCCAATTAGGACAACACCTTAGTTTGACTTACCAAGAGGATTTCATAGTGTATCCAAGTCTAAAATCGACCCCGGAGATATATTGGTTAAGGTACGAGGATACCCAAATTCACTAAGGGAAGAATTTGGCGCAAGAGTCACTCTTAAGGCTTAAATTCCGATGCCCCTACTCCACCTATCGAGTAATATTATCACTTTTTACCCAAGCTGATAGGACCGCCTTAAGGAGAATTGGCGCATATAATCTATTAGTGGAATAGTAGGGTACTCGTAAACTTAACCCTCATACTGATGACTTGATTATGTTGAGACAACCACAGTGGCAAATACCAAAGGTAGAATAAGAATTCAAGTCTCAAAAGAAACCATTTTGGTTGGGTCACATGTTGACCTCGAGAAGATTGTCGTATAAGTAATATTAAGGGCCAAAGGTATATAGCATATCAATTAGTCTCAAGGTGGAACTCCAGGTCTAAGACTGTTAGACCTAAGGATTGAGTATATATATAAGAGGAATGCACTATAAATATTAAGGGAATTTAGCCCGAAAGGTATGGGGGCTAATACTTTTGTTTATTGGGCTAAATTGGTAACAACTCGAATTTCTCTAGAACCGGTTTATAAAACATGTGTCACAAACATAGTGATCTAGAAGACTTGATTAATTCAAATGTTGCTCAAGTAAGATGAGGTTTCGTATTCGCATAATTGGCAAGATAATCAACCCGCCCTAGAAGTTTGAGATATACGTAGAGGGATGCCCGCTTGGATATATTACAACCCTAGAACAAGGAAAGTCTCCATGAGAAGTTAGAAACTTTCGTGGGCTTGTGAATCAGATCATTACTTGACACAATTTTAAGAGAGATTGCAATTTCATCAATGCATAATGACATGCTATATCCCAAAGATCGAAACAAGTTGCGTATAATCCGAATTCGAACAAATGACCTTTCGATAAACTAAAATCAAGCAGTAACAACGACACAAAGGTTTTATGTATAATTTAAGCAATATGTTACCACAACAAAGCACGTTCCTAGATGCCCCAACACCTTGACCCAATTGACATAACACGCGATTAATAATTATATCATCGGTTAAGGATTTGATTAATGAACTCATGTATATTGCAAGAGAAAACCAATGTGAATTGAGAATTCAGTATAAGTCGGAATGATAGTTGGAAATTCTGCATAGCTGTGGCTCTTAGGAAAGTGACTATGACTTTCACATATTAAATGTGTAGAATTTGGAGAAGTGGAAATGATGATGGATCTCTGCAATCCGCGCCTACCTGACATGCTCAGGTCATAATGTTAGAAACGTACAGATCGAGACAGAGTAACATCATGGTAATGTGAAGGAGTGATTACGGGACTTAACTATGACATGATTGGAGCCCATCAAATAAGGATTCAAATATTTGGGTAATTATGTCTATAACACTGGGGGTATAACGGTCCCAGAAAACTTAAAGTCAAGTGAAAAGTCAAAACTGGAAGACGTATATTATAGGTATGATCCTTTGGATGTGACTCTGATGATCACAAGAACCAAAACAAAAGTGTTCGATGATGATTTACAGATGGTGCGTTCTCTCAAAGAATCAATCCTTTTCAAATTTAAATGGTTTACTTACCCTTATACTTTCGGAGATAGTTTAAGTTATAATTAGAAATTTTGATAAGATAATGTCATGCGTTTAGAATATAATGGTTAAGTTACTATGGTTAGGTATGATTTAGTAGTACCTTGTTTGATCCTAAAAGGGGCTGGGATTTGGAGAATTAAACACAATGATGAAATATCATTACTATTCATGCTTACATGATGTAGCCAGTCACTTGATCATAATGGTAAACTATAACCTTGAATGATTCAAATTAAGCAAAAGTCATCATATTGGAACTTAAGAATTAAAATAAGGTAACGTTATGATAAATATGATTAATCTCCTATGGCATGACATTGAAAATGCAATGACTCAATGTAACATCCCAAGTTTGTTAGGGTGCGATACGCTACTCTGGTATTATCCCGTAACTTCACAGCCTGTTTTGTGATATATGTTGTGGGGCCCCGACCGGACCTTCTAGTATATACCATATGAACGGATGAGGTTGTTACACTCAACAAATTCAAATGGGGTGGATGATTAGTTGAAACATACGTATAGGTATGATCCCTTGATTATGATAACATCGAGAACTGGGACACATACGTTGATAACATCATGATCACCTTTGGAAATTCATGACTATGGAGAGATCAATTTTTGGTTGTTAAGGTGTATACGGTGAAATTACACGAGAAGTAATGAGTATTTATTAAGATTCTCTTTATGATGAAATCGATTTGTGTCAGACCTCACCATTATTAGACAGATACGTCTATAAATTTATGAATTAGACTATATATGAAAAACAATTGGGAGTCATTTATATCAATATCAATATCATTAATGATCGCTTGATGTACGCTTGAAAGGTGAACACTCTATGAATTATGTATTACCGTTTATGTAGAGCTGTAATAATTCATGAGTCTGGAAGAAATAAAATAATGACCTCTTCATCACATCTTAATTTTGGAGGTTGGTTAATTACTATACATAAGTTGGATCTTCGTAATAAATAATATCACGATACATTGCATTTGAAGAATCAATGTAGTATAAGCCATGAGGCATGATGCGATTCTGGAAGAAAAATCTGAGATTTGTGTGCTCAATTCTACATATAAAAGTATGTATTCTCACGTACTTGGTGGTCATTGCTCGTCAGGGATACCGAACCAACGTATGATTAAGGTTTATTTAATGATAATGCGTTGAAAAACTTGGAAATATTCCAATACAATCCTGATTATGAATATCATGAAGTATAATGAAAATACACTTGGATCGGAATATATAGAGGATACGAGTGCTCAGATACAACTGATTAGGGATCGTATATTGGAGGCTCAGAATAGACATGCCAAGTACTACGATGTACGATATCAAATGGTGGAGTTCTAGGTGGGGAACATGGTGTTCTTGAAGATACGTCGGGTGCATAGTGTCTCTCGGATGCGAAGTCACAATTACCTCATCCCTCGATATAAGGGGTCGTATTTGATCCTGGAGCGGATCAGCCCCTTGGCTTACAGGCTAGAGCTGCCACTAGAGTTAGGGAATTTGCACGACGTCTTTCACGTCTCCTCACTTTGAAGAGCTCTACTTCGACCAGAACAACATATTACTACTACAGTCGGTCCGATAACGCCAGACTGATCCGTCATATTGGAGCCGATCCGGATTGATGACACAGATGTCCTTTACTTCGTAAGAAGAAGATCCCTCTTGTGAAGGTGTTGTGGTCCAATCATGGACAGGAGTAGCACACTTGGGAGCCGAGGGATCTAATGTTGGAACGACACCTGGAGCTGTTTACTTCAGGTATGCTGCAAATTATATTTTGAATTTACTTAAACTGTTACAGATAGAACCCCGTAGACCCGAACTTGAATTTCGAGGACGAAATTATTTTCTTGTTTATTGGGATTTGTAACATCACATGTTACTTCTAGACCCCTCAACTTAGATTGGGTTAGACATGGGTTGGGGAATAGGGAATTTAGCTAAGTTTGACACTAGGGAGTGAGTTGTAGCCATGTGGGGGCCCACTAAAGGGCCAAAGTCAACTAGGTTAAACTAGCCTAAATAGGAACCCTAGCCATACCATGACCCCACCACATTTCCCTAACCATAAAATAATCTAAGTGGGCCCTAGGACATGTCATTAGGTCAACCCTTTGACCTTAGTTGACGAAAGTCAACCATGGCCCTAATTTGGTCAAACCTATACCTATAGGCCCAATTAGCCCAAGTAGGGCACCACATTGACCCAACCCAAGTTGGGTGGTGCCATTAGACCCATGACCATCAAGTGGGGTCAGCCCACTCATCATGGTTGACCAGGTCAACTCAAGTCAACTTAGTCAACATAATTGACCTAAAGAAGAAAATGAGGGCTAAGCCCACTCTCCTTGGGCCAAGCCCACCAAACTTGGCCCATGGCCAGCCCAAGTGGACAAAGACTAGCGCTACCCCTCTGGTTTTGGAGAGAGGACACATGCATGAGGGTAAAGTGGGAATTTTAGGAGAGAGAAGAGGAGTGAGAAGAGGAAAAGAGGTGGAGACCACTTGGCCTTGGCTCCATCAGCCCAAAAACTTGTTGTCCGTCCACCCAAGAAATTCCAGAGAATTTGTCAGCATGGTGGCCACTTGGAACCAAGGGTGAAGCCTCCAAAGCCCCAAACTGAGCTCACCTTGGTTGTATCTCCCTATACAACCACTTATAGCTCAAACCGACCACACCATCAGCTTCAGTGAGTGGAATCGAGTGGAGAACGAGTCCTGGAGCAATGCTTTTGGTTAATAATCAAGGTTTTGAGCAGGAGATCGCCAGAGCAGCTCAACCATGGCCAACCGCCGCCAACCTCGCAGCCGTGCCGTCATTCGGGTCCGTTTTGCCTCCCTTCTACTCGTACTAGCTTTCTAGATCCTTTAGGAGAGACATCAGGCTCAATTGAGCCCGATACCATGTGAGGAAATGTAGATTTTTCTGAGTTTTCCTTCTTGCTCTGGTTTGCCGGAGGAGCCAATTCCGGCGGCCTCGTCGCCTGGAATCGCTAGCCACCACCTCAGTGAAGGTGGTGGCGACATCCACCGGCGGTGGTGGTGGCTCAGCTGGCCGGAAACAACCAGCAAAAGTGGCCCAGCCAGAATCGATCCCAGCCTTTGGCTGATTGGGGATGACGACCAGATCCCGTCAAATTTACTTCAAGATTCGTGCTCATCAATTAGATTAAATCAAATTTAAAACTATAGTATTATGTAAAATCTGTCACACTTATACAGTCATATTACAAGCTATTTTTAGACCTCTTAGAGGCATTTACAGGACATACACCTCAAATGAAATTTGTAGCTTAGTGTCTTAACTTTAATTTGGCACCTTAAACATCAACGTTTGTAGAGTATATTGGGGCTGTAGGTCAGTTTTCCAAGGACTGCTCCTAGGCAAGGGCAGAATTGCAAATTGATGCCCAAGCCAAACGATTAATCAAAATGAACCCAAATTTTGTGTGCATGCATGATTAGGGCATATTGAGCCCCTGCCAAAAATTGAGAATTTATGGGAATACAGTTTCTATAGGTTTTGCTTAAATATCAAAAAGTAAATAAATGAAATAATTGGAGTGTTATGGCTCCAAATGGCCCCAAATTTTGGTGGCATTTCCTTGGGGACTATACATGTGCATGGTAAAAATTGTAGCACATTTGGACCACTGCATGTTGGGTAAACTCACTTGCATGTGTTGATTATGTATAGGCTTGGGGTGCAAATAGACAATTTTGAAATATTGTGTATTAGGCCTATTTGGAACATCCAAAAATCATGGTATTGATTTCAGAGTCTCATTATGGTGAAGTATACCCCACATTATAATAATGATATTTTTAAAAGCAACAATCCCATTATTTGGAATTTTTGGAATAATAGAACTTTTGAAAAATAAATGTAAAAATAGGTTCATCATTGAGATAAAATCCCCAATTTTTGTCAATGTCAATATTATGTTAGATTTAACTCCTGAAAATTTTTATGTCTCTGTTTGAATAATTTTGATAGGAGTTATGTGGAAATTACCTTTTTACCCTCATTTTACATAATTAGCAAATTGGTGAAAATATTTAGTAGAAAATTTTGGAAAATTTCTTGATGATATATCAGAGTATGAATAACCTTATATATTTTTCTCAGAATTTTTTGATGACTCAGTAAGTTTTAAAAAACCTATAATGGCATTTTGGTAAATTGTTAAGAATTGAATTTGGTAGGCCATTACATTATAGAGGTTGATGAAACTCTGCCATTAGCCTTAAATTAATGATATATATGCTCTGTAAGGTTTCTAGAAGTTTTAGTAATGTATTCCTTATACTTCATTTGGAAAATGGTAATTGTGTGAATTTTATATTAATTAAGGAATAAATAGAAATAATCAAAGAAAAATTATAAATTTTGGTAGACAGCTATATTTTACCAAGATACAACTCATTAAAAATTCCTTAGGTCAGTGGATTAAGATTTGTAATACTTCATGTATTAAATGACTTAGGGATTAATTAAATGATCTAATTAGAGGCCTTAATGACTTAAGAAAATTACGAAAATCAATAGACTCAATTCATTAGTCCATACCATCCTAGGATAAATAATTAGGGGCAGGTGGCCCAAGGAATTGGAAGTTCCATTTCGGGGTGGTATTAGGTCATGGGTTGCGCATAGTATAAGTAGGTTATACTATAACGGCCACCGGGGGATAGATCAACAGTTGCGCTAGAGGTTACAATTGGAGAATAACCTTGGTGGGTAGTGTTGTCTTAGTGATGAGAGTAAAAGTGCAAACCCTTGGATAACAACTGGAGTGGAGGCCGGCGGAAGACCGTCGCCCTTCTGAGAACACCTTAAGTCATTAGGATCACTCAAGAGTAATAACGAGATCTGTGGGTGAATTATGGGTAGTCATCAACTAAAGTAAATATCCTTGAGAAAGGAAGCTTTGGGCGTAATCCCATCGTAGTTCCTAGTGCCCCCGAGAGCCCTTCACCGGGTATACCCTGGACAGTCCTGGGATTAACCTTAAATCACAAAGTATAATAACCCGTAGACAAGAGTAGTCTAATAGGTTAAGCATCGTATCATTATACTCACTCGTGTAGGGTTGGAGGGATTATGATAAATGCTCACCCGTGTAGGGTTGGAGGGATTGTGATAAATGCTCACCCGTGTAGTGTTGGAGGATTGTGATAAATGCTCACCCGTGTAGGGTTGGAGGGATTGTGATAAATGCTCACCCATGTAGGGTTTGAGGGATTCAAGACAGGTTGGTCCTGCGAGCTGAAGGCTCGGGATGAAATACTTGCATGTGCATAAATTTAGTGGCGGGTCATGCGGTACTGGCCGTTCATTACACCGATGGCAGTACGGTGAATCAGGCGAGTGTGAGGGTTTGAGGGGCCAGTGGGTTATTTTACACTGCGGTCTGAAGGACGACCCCAAATAACGCAAACCCGACCTAACAAGATTGACGGGTTGTCAGCAAAGTACGTACGCATGGACTCTAGAGTGCACTTAGGACGTGTACAGAGGCATATGAGAGGGGTCTAAGGTTTGGTAGGGTGCATACCGGCCTGAAAGTGGAGATGCTCGCTCCTCTGCTGCCGTAGCCACAGCGGTGGTACCCGAGAGTGAAGCTAGCTCTCAAAAAGTGGGAACTAAAGGTCTGTGATCACAGGGTCGTTGTGTGTGAGTTGCACTTACCTGTTGCACAAATTGTATCATAAATATTCATTCATATTAGCTCACACGCTTCATAGATCCTTATCATATAAATTAGTATGGACTCTTTTATATGATAAGTTAAATTTCCTGGAAACCTTAACTTATAAATTTGTATGGGCATTTTAATAAGTTAAGGTACGATTTGTGATGGTAGAGTAGTGGTAGCATAGTTTTACTTTCCAGCACTTACTTTCAGTTCTTTACTTACTTTACCGTACTGCGTTTTAATTCACTTGTCTTACTTACTTCAGTTTTATACTTTACTTACTGCACTTGTACTTCTTACATAGAACTGTTAGAGTAGAACTATTATTACTCCTCATATACTTGTTAGTATAGTGTCACTGCCACCTGCTTACACTTGTTACCCCTTATTGTCCTCCACTTCGTCCTCCCTCAAGGTGCCTAGGAGTTGCAGGGCGAGGTGTGGAAGAAACGACTTAGTCTTTTTGACTAATGGTCGGTGACCAAACTATTTTAGGAGCTCGAGGAGATGGAGCACCAGCACGAGATGACAGGACGTGAGGAGCTGATACCACCACCTACTACTACTACTGTAGAGTTGCCTCAGGTGGGATGACTTGGTGATGATAGTTATCTTCCGCTGTTTAGAGTTGAGAGAGAGAGATTTTGATATGTTGTACTGGGCATAAGCCCTTTTTACTTCTGTACTCATATGGACTGATGTATTTCCTTTTCATATTTTTATGTATATGTACTGTGACTGTGGAATAGTTGTGGTTTACTTTTACCGCTATACTTCTGTTTCTCATATTGGCCTATAGGTTATATGATCATACTAGCCGGCATAATCGGCGTGTTGCAGTGCCAACTAACCTGTGTGTTAGTGCCACCGTAAGGCGGAGGTTCTGGGCATAAGACCGAGTAGCCTCCTTGGTAAGGGGAGGGGTCTTACAAACTGGTATCACTTGACCGAACGATCATATGAGAAAGAAGTCTACAACACTGGACCACCCCGCGCGAGCATTAGTTTGCGGACAAACTATGCAGCATAAGCAATGGTGTGCCCATGTGTAAAAAGTCACAGAAAATAGTCCATTTAAACAATGAGTTAGACCAATCCAATTAGGACAACACCTTAGTTTGACTTACCAAGAGGATTTCATAGTGTATCCAAGTCTAAAATCGACCCCGGAGATATATTGGTTAAGGTACGAGGATACCCAAATTCACTAAGGGAAGAATTTGGCGCAAGAGTCACTCTTAAGGCTTAAATTCCGATGCCCCTACTCCACCTATCGAGTAATATTATCACTTTTTACCCAAGCTGATAGGACCGCCTTAAGGAGAATTGGCGCATATAATCTATTAGTGGAATAGTAGGGTACTCGTAAACTTAACCCTCATACTGATGACTTGATTATGTTGAGACAACCACAGTGGCAAATACCAAAGGTAGAATAAGAATTCAAGTCTCAAAAGAAACCATTTTGGTTGGGTCACATGTTGACCTCGAGAAGATTGTCGTATAAGTAATATTAAGGGCCAAAGGTATATAGCATATCAATTAGTCTCAAGGTGGAACTCCAGGTCTAAGACTGTTAGACCTAAGGATTGAGTATATATATAAGAGGAATGCACTATAAATATTAAGGGAATTTAGCCCGAAAGGTATGGGGGCTAATACTTTTGTTTATTGGGCTAAATTGGTAACAACTCGAATTTCTCTAGAACCGGTTTATAAAACATGTGTCACAAACATAGTGATCTAGAAGACTTGATTAATTCAAATGTTGCTCAAGTAAGATGAGGTTTCGTATTCGCATAATTGGCAAGATAATCAACCCGCCCTAGAAGTTTGAGATATACGTAGAGGGATGCCCGCTTGGATATATTACAACCCTAGAACAAGGAAAGTCTCCATGAGAAGTTAGAAACTTTCGTGGGCTTGTGAATCAGATCATTACTTGACACAATTTTAAGAGAGATTGCAATTTCATCAATGCATAATGACATGCTATATCCCAAAGATCGAAACAAGTTGCGTATAATCCGAATTCGAACAAATGACCTTTCGATAAACTAAAATCAAGCAGTAACAACGACACAAAGGTTTTATGTATAATTTAAGCAATATGTTACCACAACAAAGCACGTTCCTAGATGCCCCAACACCTTGACCCAATTGACATAACACGCGATTAATAATTATATCATCGGTTAAGGATTTGATTAATGAACTCAGGTATATTGCAAGAGAAAACCAATGTGAATTGAGAATTCAGTATAAGTCGGAATGATAGTTGGAAATTCTGCATAGCTGTGGCTCTTAGGAAAGTGACTATGACTTTCACATATTAAATGTGTAGAATTTGGAGAAGTGGAAATGATGATGGATCTCTGCAATCCGCGCCTACCTGACATGCTCAGGTCATAATGTTAGAAATGTACAGATCGAGACAGAGTAACATCATGGTAATGTGAAGGAGTGATTACGGGACTTAACTATGACATGATTGGAGCCCATCAAATAAGGATTCAAATATTTGGGTAATTATGTCTATAACACTGGGGGTATAACGGTCCCAGAAAACTTAAAGTCAAGTGAAAAGTCAAAACTGGAAGACGTATATTATAGGTATGATCCTTTGGATGTGACTCTGATGATCACAAGAACCAAAACAAAAGTGTTCGATGATGATTTACAGATGGTGCGTTCTCTCAAAGAATCAATCCTTTTCAAATTTAAATGGTTTACTTACCCTTATACTTTCGGAGATAGTTTAAGTTATAATTAGAAATTTTGATAAGATAATGTCATGCGTTTAGAATATAATGGTTAAGTTACTATGGTTAGGTATGATTTAGTAGTACCTTGTTTGATCCTAAAAGGGGCTGGGATTTGGAGAATTAAACACAATGATGAAATATCATTACTATTCATGCTTACATGATGTAGCCAGTCACTTGATCATAATGGTAAACTATAACCTTGAATGATTCAAATTAAGCAAAAGTCATCATATTGGAACTTAAGAATTAAAATAAGGTAACGCTATGATAAATAGGATTAATCTCCTATGGCATGACATTGAAAATGCAATGACTCAATGTAACATCCCAAGTTTGTTAGGGTGCGATGCGCTACTCTGGTATTATCCCGTAACTTCACAGCCTGTTTTGTGATATATGTTGTGGGGCCCCGACCGGACCTTCTAGTATATACCATATGAACGGATGAGGTTGTTACACTCAACAAATTCAAATGGGGTGGATGATTAGTTGAAACATACGCATAGGTATGATCCCTTGATTATGATAACATCGAGAACTGGGACACATACGTTGATAACATCATGATCACCTTTGGAAATTCATGACTATGGAGAGATCAATTTTTGGTTGTTAAGGTGTATACGGTGAAATTACACGAGAAGTAATGAGTATTTATTAAGATTCTCTTTATGATGAAATCGATTTGTGTCAGACCTCACCATTATTAGACAGATACGTCTATAAATTTATGAATTAGACTATATATGAAAAACAATTGGGAGTCATTTATATCAATATCAATATCATTAATGATCGCTTGATGTACGCTTGAAAGGTGAACACTCTATGAATTATGTATTACCGTTTATGTAGAGCTGTAATAATTCATGAGTCTGGAAGAAATAAAATAATGACCTCTTCATCACATCTTAATTTTGGAGGTTGGTTAATTACTATACATAAGTTGGATCTTCGTAATAAATAATATCACGATACATTGCATTTGAAGAATCAATGTAGTATAAGCCATGAGGCATGATGCGATTCTGGAAGAAAAATCTGAGATTTGTGTGCTCAATTCTACATATAAAAGTATGTATTCTCACGTACTTGGTGGTCATTGCTCGTCAGGGATACCGAACCAACGTATGATTAAGGTTTATTTAATGATAATGCGTTGAAAAACTTGGAAATATTCCAATACAATCCTGATTATGAATATCATGAAGTATAATGAAAATACACTTGGATCGGAATATATAGAGGATACGAGTGCTCAGATACAACTGATTAGGGATCGTATATTGGAGGCTCAGAATAGACATGCCAAGTACTACGATGTACGATATCAAATGGTGGAGTTCTAGGTGGGGAACATGGTGTTCTTGAAGATACGTCGGGTGCATAGTGTCTCTCGGATGCGAAGTCACAATTACCTCATCCCTCGATATAAGGGGTCGTATTTGATCCTGGAGCGGATCAGCCCCTTGGCTTACAGGCTAGAGCTGCCACTAGAGTTAGGGAATTTGCACGACGTCTTTCACGTCTCCTCACTTTGAAGAGCTCTACTTCGACCAGAACAACATATTACTACTACAGTCGGTCCGATAACGCCAGACTGATCCGTCATATTGGAGCCGATCCGGATTGATGACACAGATGTCCTTTACTTCGTAAGAAGAAGATCCCTCTTGTGAAGGTGTTGTGGTCCAATCATGGACAGGAGTAGCACACTTGGGAGCCGAGGGATCTAATGTTGGAACGACACCTGGAGCTGTTTACTTCAGGTATGCTGCAAATTATATTTTGAATTTACTTAAACTGTTACAGATAGAACCCCGTAGACCCGAACTTGAATTTCGAGGACGAAATTATTTTCTTGTTTATTGGGATTTGTAACATCACATGTTACTTCTAGACCCCTCAACTTAGATTGGGTTAGACATGGGTTGGGGAATAGGGAATTTAGCTAAGTTTGACACTAGGGAGTGAGTTGTAGCCATGTGGGGGCCCACTAAAGGGCCAAAGTCAACTAGGTTAAACTAGCCTAAATAGGAACCCTAGCCATACCATGACCCCACCACATTTCCCTAACCATAAAATAATCTAAGTGGGCCCTAGGACATGTCATTAGGTCAACCCTTTGACCTTAGTTGACGAAAGTCAACCATGGCCCTAATTTGGTCAAACCTATACCTATAGGCCCAATTAGCCCAAGTAGGGCACCACATTGACCCAACCCAAGTTGGGTGGTGCCATTAGACCCATGACCATCAAGTGGGGTCAGCCCACTCATCATGGTTGACCAGGTCAACTCAAGTCAACTTAGTCAACATAATTGACCTAAAGAAGAAAATGAGGGCTAAGCCCACTCTCCTTGGGCCAAGCCCACCAAACTTGGCCCATGGCCAGCCCAAGTGGACAAAGACTAGCGCTACCCCTCTGGTTTTGGAGAGAGGACACATGCATGAGGGTAAAGTGGGAATTTTAGGAGAGAGAAGAGGAGTGAGAAGAGGAAAAGAGGTGGAGACCACTTGGCCTTGGCTCCATCAGCCCAAAAACTTGTTGTCCGTCCACCCAAGAAATTCCAGAGAATTTGTCAGCATGGTGGCCACTTGGAACCAAGGGTGAAGCCTCCAAAGCCCCAAACTGAGCTCACCTTGGTTGTATCTCCCTATACAACCACTTATAGCTCAAACCGACCACACCATCAGCTTCAGTGAGTGGAATCGAGTGGAGAACGAGTCCTGGAGCAATGCTTTTGGTTAATAATCAAGGTTTTGAGCAGGAGATCGCCAGAGCAGCTCAACCATGGCCAACCGCTGCCAACCTCGCAGCCGTGCCGTCATTCGGGTCCGTTTTGCCTCCCTTCTACTCGTACTAGCTTTCTAGATCCTTTAGGAGAGACATCAGGCTCAATTGAGCCCGATACCATGTGAGGAAATGTAGATTTTTCCGAGTTTTCCTTCTTGCTCTGGTTTGCCGGAGGAGCCAATTCCGGCGGCCTCGTCGCCTGGAATCGCTAGCCACCACCTCAGTGAAGGTGGTGGCGACATCCACCGGCGGTGGTGGTGGCTCAGCTGGCCGGAAACAACCAGCAAAGGTGGCCCAGCCAGAATCGATCCCAGCCTTTGGCTGATTGGGGATGACGACCAGATCCCGTCAAATTTACTTCAAGATTCGTGCTCATCAATTAGATTAAATCAAATTTAAAACTATAGTATTATGTAAAATCTGTCACACTTATACAGTCATATTACAAGCTATTTTTAGACCTCTTAGAGGCATTTACAGGACATACACCTCAAATGAAATTTGTAGCTTAGTGTCTTAACTTTAATTTGGCACCTTAAACATCAACGTTTGTAGAGTATATTGGGGCTGTAGGTCAGTTTTCCAAGGACTGCTCCTAGGCAAGGGCAGAATTGCAAATTGATGCCCAAGCCAAACGATTAATCAAAATGAACCCAAATTTTGTGTGCATGCATGATTAGGGCATATTGAGCCCCTGCCAAAAATTGAGAATTTATGGGAATACAGTTTCTATAGGTTTTGCTTAAATATCAAAAAGTAAATAAATGAAATAATTGGAGTGTTATGGCTCCAAATGGCCCCAAATTTTGGTGGCATTTCCTTGGGGACTATACATGTGCATGGTAAAAATTGTAGCACATTTGGACCACTGCATGTTGGGTAAACTCACTTGCATGTGTTGATTATGTATAGGCTTGGGGTGCAAATAGACAATTTTGAAATATTGTGTATTAGGCCTATTTGGAACATCCAAAAATCATGGTATTGATTTCAGAGTCTCATTATGGTGAAGTATACCCCACATTATAATAATGATATTTTTAAAAGCAACAATCCCATTATTTGGAATTTTTGGAATAATAGAACTTTTGAAAAATAAATGTAAAAATAGGTTCATCATTGAGATAAAATCCCCAATTTTTGTCAATGTCAATATTATGTTAGATTTAACTCCTGAAAATTTTTATGTCTCTGTTTGAATAATTTTGATAGGAGTTATGTGGAAATTACCTTTTTACCCTCATTTTACATAATTAGCAAATTGGTGAAAATATTTAGTAGAAAATTTTGGAAAATTTCTTGATGATATATCAGAGTATGAATAACCTTATATATTTTTCTCAGAATTTTTTGATGACTCAGTAAGTTTTAAAAAACCTATAATGGCATTTTGGTAAATTGTTAAGAATTGAATTTGGTAGGCCATTACATTATAGAGGTTGATGAAACTCTGTCATTAGCCTTAAATTAATGATATATATGCTCTGTAAGGTTTCTAGAAGTTTTAGTAATGTATTCCTTATACTTCATTTGGAAAATGGTAATTGTGTGAATTTTATATTAATTAAGGAATAAATAGAAATAATCAAAGAAAAATTATAAATTTTGGTAGACAGCTATATTTTACCAAGATACAACTCATTAAAAATTCCTTGGTCAGTGGATTAAGATTTGTAATACTTCATGTATTAAATGACTTAGGGATTAATTAAATGATCTAATTAGAGGCCTTAATGACTTAAGAAAATTACGAAAATCAATAGACTCAATTCATTAGTCCATACCATCCTAGGATAAATAATTAGGGGCAGGTGTCCCAAGGAATTGGAAGTTCCATTTCGGGGTGGTATTAGGTCATGGGTTGCGCATAGTATAAGTAGGTTATACTATAACGGCCACCGGGGGATAGATCAACAGTTGCGCTAGAGGTTACAATTGGAGAATGACCTTGGTGGGTAGTGTTGTCTTAGTGATGAGAGTAAAAGTGCAAACCCTTGGATAACAACTGGAGTGGAGGCCGGCGGAAGACTGTCGCCCTTCTGAGAACACCTTAAGTCATTAGGATCACTCAAGAGTAATAACGAGATCTGTGGGTGAATTATGGGTAGTCATCAACTAAAGTAAATATCCTTGAGAAAGGAAGCTTTGGGCGTAATCCCATCGTAGTTCCTAGTGCCCCCGAGAGCCCTTCACCGGGTATACCCTAGACAGTCCTGGGATTAACCTTAAATCACAAAGTATAATAACCCGTAGACAAGAGTAGTCTAATAGGTTAAGCATCGTATCATTATACTCACTCGTGTAGGGTTGGAGGGATTATGATAAATGCTCACCCGTGTAGGGTTGGAGGGATTGTGATAAATGCTCACCCGTGTAGTGTTGGAGGGATTGTGATAAATGCTCACCCGTGTAGGGTTGGAGGGATTGTGATAAATGCTCACCCATGTAGGGTTTGAGGGATTCAAGACAGGTTGGTCCTGCGAGCTGAAGGCTCGGGATGAAATACTTGCATGTGCATAAATTTAGTGGCGGGTCATGCGGTACTGGCCGTTCATTACACCGATGGCAGTACGGTGAATCAGGCGAGTGTGAGGGTTTGAGGGGCCAGTGGGTTATTTTACACTGCGGTCTGGAGGACGACCCCAAATAACGCAAACCCGACCTAACAAGATTGACGGGTTGTCAGCAAAGTACGTACGCATGGACTCTAGAGTGCACTTAGGACGTGTACAGAGGCATATGAGAGGGGTCTAAGGTTTGGTAGTGTGCATACCGGCCTGGAAGTGGAGATGCTCGCTCCTCTGCTGCCGTAGCCACAGCGGTGGTACCCGAGAGTGAAGCTAGCTCTCAAAAAGTGGGAACTAAAGGTCTGTGATCACAGGGTCGTTGTGTGTGAGTTGCACTTACCTGTTGCACAAATTGTATCATAAATATTCATTCATATTAGCTCACACGCTTCATAGATCCTTATCATATAAATTAGTATGGGCTCTTTTATATGATAAGTTAAATTTCCTGGAAACCTTAACTTATAAATTTGTATGGACATTTTTATAAGTTAAGGTACGATTTGTGATGGTAGAGTAGTGGTAGCATAGTTTTACTTTCTTGCTCTTACTTTTAGTTCTTTACTTACTTTATCGTACTGCGTTTTACATCACTTATCTTACTTACTTCTGTTTTATACTTTACTTACTGCACTTGTACTTCTTACATATAACTGCTAGAGTAGAACTACTATTACTCCTCATATACTTGTTAGTATAGTGCCATTGCCACCTGTTACACTTATTACCCCTTGTTGTCCTCCGCTTCGTCCTCCCGCACGGTGCCTAGGAGTTGCGGGGTGAGATGTGGAGGAAACGAATTAGTCTTTTTGACTAATGGTCGCTGACCAAACTATTTTTAGGAGCTCGAGGAGATGGAACACCAGCACGAGATGACAGGACGTGAGGAGCTGATACCACCACCTACTACTACTACTGCAGAGTTGCCTCAGGTGGGATGACTTGGTGATGATAGTTATCTTCCGCTGTTTAGAGTTGAGAGAGAGATATTTCGATACGTTGTACTGAGCATAAGCCATTTTTACTTCTTTACTCATATGGACTGATGTATTTCCTTTTCATATATTTATATATATATACTGTAACTGTGGACTAGTTGTGATTTACTTTTACCGCTATACTTCTGTTTCTCATATTGGCCTACAAGTTATATGATCATACGAGCCGACAGAATCGGCGTGTTGCAGTGTCGACTAACCTGTGTGTTAGTGCCACCGTAAGGCGGCGGTTCTGGTCATAAGACCGGGTAGCCTCCTTGGTAAGGGGGAGGGGTCTTACATCGTTTCTCCTCTTCCCTCAAGAATCTCTAGAACCAAGAGAGAGTGTATGAGAGAGCAAAAATGAGAATGAAATCTCAATCTAGCCCTTAACAGCAAGCTACATGCGCGGTATCCGCTACAGCCGCACGGTATCAAAGGAGATCGCATCTTAGGCCAATTGTCATTGCTCTGTCGCCCAAACTAGCCTCCACTGCACTGCCATATGGCAAGCTACCGCTGGTGTTAACTTACCGCCGAGCGGTACCTTCCTAAGGAATATGCCATTTTAATCAGCTATCGCCACGTCTTAGCTCACTACCACCCTGCAGTAGTATCTCAACGATTCGACGAAAGTGATGAGTGCATCAAGTGGTATCGCCACGCGATAGCCCACTACCGCTGTGCGGTAAGTTTCTTGACGATTCATCAAAGCGTTGAGTGCGTCGAGTGGTACCGCCACACGGTATATTTCTACCGCCGCGCGGTAGATACCCGAGATGAAGTTGATTTAATTCAAGGGATAACGCCGACGATAATACTAGCACTGCACGTTAACTTGAAATCCTCCCCTTTTCAGGATTTTTACAGCATTACACGGTCTGTCCTCTAGTCGCAGTGGTCTACTGGTTTTCTGATCTGGCGGGTTGGCTTAACAAACAGATGTTACAGTCTGTTTGGTAGTAGTACTGGCAGTTTGATAGATCTGCAGTTTAGTTATGGTGGTTTGGCAAACCGCTGTTGTCGACTTGTGTCCTGCGCAGTTGGCATGAAGGTTCTATCTTCTTGTATTGCAGTCCGAAAAACAACCCGCAACTCCAACCTATTAGCAACATATAACTGCGGTCTGGTGGCTACCCATGGTTGTGGTCAGGTAACTTCCCACAATAGCGGTCTGGAGGTGATCCGCAGTAGCAGTCTGGAGGTTATCCGCAATAACAGCCTGGTGGTTATCTGCAGCAGCGGTATGGTGGCTATCCGCAGTAACGGTTTGATGGTTATCCGCAGCAGCGGTCTGGTGGTTATCCATCGTAGCAGTCTGATGGTTATCCGCAGCATCCATATGGTGGTAATCCATAACAGCGGTTTGGTGGTTATCCACAGCAACAGTGTGGTGGTTATTTGCAACTGCGGTTTGGTGTCAACCTGCAGTAGCGGTCTCAGGACTTTCCTCAGTTGAATATCAGCGGCTTCATAGAGCTGTATTCTCCATTGTATAGTCTTGTGATTTGACAAAGTCAAACCACATAGCCCGAGCGGCTTGTATTTAGTCCTACATCTCTTGTTGTATTCTCCTATCTCTCCCATTTTCTATAAATAAGGGGCATACCTTTGTATTTTTTATCTTTTTGGAGCAATAAAATTTATCTTTTATTTAGCACTTTTTACATGGTATCAGAACTAACTGATCCTTTGCTCCACTTTGTTCGTGATTTCTTTTTCAACCGCTTGCGGTCTTCCTACCGCCTCGCCCTCTCTTGCTAGTCTCTCTTCTTTGCAACCTGTTCTGTTCGTGCGACTTATTTTCCCTATTGTTTTCGCGCAGGTTGTTTTCTCTACCTATGCAGTTTCCTGATGCTTTCTATAGACACTCTGACTCTCTCTTCTTCTTCTACTCTATCTACTGCTCCTTCTTTTTTCTACTTCTTCTATTTCTACTAATTTGGGTACTGCTTCCAAGCTTACTGACCCCAATTACCCTGACTGGAGTGTGTGCTTTATTTTCATGTTACGATCTCAGTGTAAGCACAACCATTTAACTGATGATCCCCCAGCTCATGGCTCTTCTACTTTTGATGAATAAAATGCTAGTTATGCCTTAGTGAGAACATGGTTAGCCAATAGTTTGTCTGATGAGTGCCTTCCAATCATTCGACATGATATGACAATCAAGGCTATCAAGAATCATCTTGTTACGTTGTACTCTCAAGAAGTTAAAACTCTTGGTGCTGAACTTCTTCAGCTTATACCATTTTCTGCAGATCTCACTGAGTAATATAAACACTTTCAGGAACTTCTTGTTATTTGCTACTTGCTTCGTCAGCTGGAATTTTATGATATGATTCAACAACAGATTTTTGGAGAGGCTGAAACTCCAACTCTGGATGCTACTGCCGCTCGCATCTCTGTTGTTACTAATCTTCTTCAATGTTCTTTACTTCCCTGTCCTAATAATGTTGCTTATTCGGCTCGTCATGATACCTCTGGTGGTCGAGGGGGTCGTACTAGTGGTCGTAGTTACTCTAAATATCTTTGCTCTCATTATGGCAAGGTTGGTCAACTGGTTGATCATTGCTGGACCAAAAATCCTCGTCTTTGACCTGCTTTGGCTGATTCCCCCTCCAAGAAGTCCGCTTATTCTCTTGCTACCTCTTCGGGTGCTGCTCAGTTGGCCACTACAGGTAGGTGACTTATTTATTCTGGTGCAACTAGTCATTGTTGGATCGTGTGACCAACCATAAAGGGGGTGGGGGGGTGAATAAGGTTTTATGAGTTAATTTAAAATTTGAAATCTTTTGGTCCAGAAAAACCAATTTTGGAAGCTACCGCGGGGCGCTAGCTTGCTAGCACGCGGCGGTAGATCACAGACCTCGTTTTCCTGGGCAAATTTTTCTTTGGAGAAATACACCCCTTTCAGAGATCCACAAGAGAACAATCAGGACGTTATACGTAGAAAATAAGAACACAAAAATTCTATTCAATTAAAATCAAAGAGTGTTTTTACAACTACAAACTTTTATCTCCGTGACGCCGAAAATCGAAGGCGGTGAAACTTAAAACTCTTTTGATTTTCTATACTGACTCGCTATCCGGACCAGTTGGCTCTATCCCTTTCCCTCCAAGAAAGGTCTTCTAGCCGACTCTTCACCTTCACGTAAGGAAGTGTCTTAGATCCTCCGCTAGACCCCCTGATCTAGACGTCCTGAAAGTGCAGCTAGATCTGATATACTCTAGAGGGGGGTGAATAGAGTATATGGTGCTTTGAAACTTTTTACAACAATTGTTGTAATAAGAGTGAGCGGGGAAGCAGTAACAAATCTAATCACAGAACTAAGTTAATGAAAAGCTAATCACAGAAAAATCAAGGCCAGAAACAAAAATAAACACAAGCAAAACCAGAAGACACAAGAAAATATAGTGGTTCCCCTAAACTTGGGTACATCCACTCTTCTACCACCCTAGGTAGGAATCCACTATAGGATGAGTTGATCAGATGTCCTGGGCACCAATGAGCTTTTGATAAGGTGCTCAAAAACCAAATCAGATTTTTTGATCAGGTGTCTTGCCACCAATGAGCTTTTGACAAGGTGCTCAAAAACCAAGCTCAAACTTTTGAAGGGAGTTTGAGAAACCCTTTATAGAGAGGGGGTGAGAGAGTGATGGAAGTCTTCTCTTTCTCAAACAACTGAGAAGACTATGTGGATTGTTGATGTCAAAGCTCCCCCTGAATCCTTGAGATCTTCAGGAAGAAAAGCTTTGCTGAGGGTGATAGTCCTTCAAAGATTGAACTCCAGCAATAGATGATTTCAGCAATAGCTGAAATGTTGAATGTCTGGAGTCTGGAAATAGGTTGGCCTTGAACACTTTGAAAACTAGAGAGATCTGAAGATTTTAGAAAAGGTTGATCTCCTTGGATGTGTGTTCTTGAGAATTCTTTGAGACAGAATATTCTTGAATGTATCTCTGCAATCTGTGTGTCTCTCTTTGTATTCTATTAGAGACTCAAAAAAAATTCTGTATTTTATTCTCTGGTACTGAACAAAACATTCTCTGAGAAGAATAGCCGTTGGTTTGCATTAATTGCATCCTTAATTGCAAAATCTCTTCTTGAGGAAAGTCCATAGAAATATTCCTTGAAACTTGGTCCAGAAATGAATGAAAACGGCTAGGAAATCTATGAATTAATTGCAGAATAATTCCTTAACTGATTTGAATTTGAATCTAGAAACATCCTTGAAGTTATCTGAAATCGTCGAACTGAGCTCTGCTATCGTCGAGCTGAGCTCAGCGATCTGGAAATATACAGCAGCAAAATATCGTCGATCTGAGCTCAAAGATCGTCGAACTGAGTTCAGAGATAGAAATCCAAAGCAGAGTCAAAATCGTCGACCTGAGCTCACCGATCGTCGAACTGAGTTCGACGATATAATGAAGTTGAGCTCAGCGATCGTCGAATGGAGTTCGACGATCTGTCGAGGTTGAGCTAGACGATCGTCGATCGGAGTTCGACGAATCGTCGTGCTGATCTCGACGATATGACTTAGTCTCCAAACAGAAAATCTTGGTCTTCAGGGCAGCTTCCAAACCTAGACTTCTAACCCTTAGACTCAATTCTAATTGACCTATTGAGCTATACAGGAGGTCAAATAAAGGTTTCCTAGAGACATAGTGATCCTGACCCAAATTAGTAATAGGGTGTTCCAACAATCTCCCCCTATTTGGGTTAGGATTACTATTTACAAACTTTGGAAAAATTTAAATAACAACAAGCAGCAAAACAGAAAAGCAACAAGCTAGACAAAGCAGAACCACAGAGATATATAACATCCAGATAATCAGAAAACACAGAGAATGTCACCTTACATTATCATTTCTTTTCCTTGCCCTTAATAAGTTTAATCTCTCTGTTAGGATTGAGGGCTTCTTTGTTTGATCTGGTATCATCTGCTGCACCTAAATATGTTTGCTTTTTAGGCCTGGGAACTACAACTTCAGGATGTAATTCCATATACCTGTCAGAATCAAAGAATTTACTTGAAGCATATCATTCTAGCTCCTTATGTCTCTGTTCAGACATTGTTGAGATGTTAGATGAATCTTTTCCTTGCTCTCTAGCCTTTTTGATCTGATCTAGTGCAGCTAGTTCCTTTAATCTTACAGCCCAGGCAGCTGGATTGTTCTCAGGATCCTCAAAAGGTACAGGTGGCTCATATCTGTTAGAGGGATTGTCTTGAGGAGGCCTGAAAGACACAGTTTCTTTCATCTTATAAGGGAAAGGACCAGATGTTGTATCAGTTGAAATTTGTCCTCCCCTAGAATATGGGTGTTGCCTTGAGTAACCTTTAGAGTAGACTTGAAGATCTCTTTGATTTCCTCTGTATCCTCCTCTCCTAGATTGAGATCCCCTGGATTGGCTTTCCCTATGGTAAGATCTGACATGGGGCTGATAGGGGGCCTGACTTCTGGCTGGGGGTTGAGCTGCAGAGCTTCCACCTGCACCTGCATCAGGAGAAGGTAGTGGAGGAGGATGAGAGTGTTGGAATTAGGAGGAACCCTTCTCATATTTTCTCTTCTTTTTCATTGCCTTCAGCTGATTCTTGGAGTACTGCATCTAGTGTTCAGTAATAGGGCAGTCATGTAGAATGTAGTATGGAATGTCATTGTTATCCTTAACCTTGGCAGGAGGTACCCTCTTCATGGCTTTGCTCCTTGCCTTTCTTTTCCTAGCAATGGTAGCAGAAGAGTCATCAGAGTCTGTTCTAAATTCATCACTTTTAGAACTCTGGTCATCATAAAGAACATCAATTTTCTTCATTAAATCCTTTTGAGCTGTACAGAAGCAGATGAGGCAGAGGTTGTAGCATCAGGTGGTGAAGTGGTAACAACAGCAGATAGAGTAGAAGCAGTGATAACAGCAACATCAACTATAGGCTTTGGAGAAGTGACAGCAGTAACAACTTCACTAACAACAGCATCAACAAGAGGAATATCATCAGAAACTACAGAAGGCTCAAATTCAGGTGCCTCTGACATAAGAATTTCCTTGTAAATTGGTTCATCAGTAATGACAGAAATTTCAGCAGCAGTATCAGAAGGTTCAGCAGCAGTAGGGGCAACAATATCAGAAGCAACACTAATGCTTTCTTCAGAAGAGGCAGCAGCACACACTGAATTGATAAAGGAGGTGATGATGCTTGGGTCACAGCAAGAAAATGGCACAAGTGCCTTGGATAGATCCTCTGGAGGCTGGACAACATTGACCTCTGGCAGATAGCTGAAGTAAAACTGATCAAAAGATGAAAGCAAAGACCTGAGGTCTATTGCAAGGATTGTAGCAGGAGGAACTTGTGCTTGAGGAACAGCAACAGCAGCAAGAGGAGAAGCTGAAGAAGCAGCAATAACAGCAGCAGTAGCAGCAGACAGGCTTACAGAAACAACAGCAGCAGCAGCAGCATGCAGGCTCACTTCATAGAGCATCTCCCCCTGCCTAGATTCAGACAAGTCTGGATCAAGGCACACTGCTGTAGGTGCTGCCTGATGGAATAGGGATGAGAGCCTGGCAGAGAGTGCTGCCATTGATAGGTGTAGTGGAGCCAAGGAGGTCTCTAGAAGAAGTGAAAGCCTGGGGGCTAGCAGTTCATACAACCTGTCAGCAAGGGCTGGGAGGTCTACTTGCTCAAGGGTGACTGGAGTAGAGGTAGAAGATAGAGGAGCAGCTGATGGTTCTGGTAGAGGAGAGCTGGAGAATGGTGGAAGGGATGGCTGAGGTGTTGGTAAGGTGGATATGGAGGATAGAGGGATGGAGATAGATGGGGTGAATGTTGGTTGGTCTATGATTTGGTGTAGAAGGTCTTGAAAGGAAGTGGAGGATGAGGTTAGCTCAGGAGGAGAGGATGGAGAATCATCCATAAAGGAATCATCAATTAGGGTGAAGGATGGAATGGAGGGTGATGAAGTGACATCTAGTGGAGGGTAGGAGAATAGTGGGTGGAAGTGGTCTGCTGGTGTTGGAAGAATAAGTACTGGAGATGGTGTGGATGTTGGAGAGGGGCTGGATATGATGATGGTGGATGGAGCTGGAATGGTAGATGGTATGGGAAGGGATGGAATTGGAGGAGGAGGAGGAGGAGAGGCAATAACAACAGGCAGGTCATCTACAGGGGCAGAGACCTGTGGAGAAGTGACTCTTAGAGTCCTTGTGCCTGAAGGAGTGCTGGAGGAGGGCCTGCCGGGCTTGCTAATTTGTCTGTCCCACTTTCCAAAGAGGGCACAAGACAATCTCTTGGAAGCATTGATGTGGATTCCAGAGGAGACCAGCAGGGCAGGGCACCTGTGCTACAGAAACACCCCAATGATCCTTCCAAAGTTTACAAAACTTTTGTTGATTTTCTTCTTGATAAGGTCAAAGAAGACTTCTCCCCAATTCAAATTTTTCTTATCTACAAGGGCTCCCATGAGGCAGAGCTGATACCTTGAGATTGTATCATGGGCAGAGTGCTTAGCCATTAGCACTTTCCCAACAACATCTGCCATAAATCTGTATTCTACATAAAGGTTCCTTTTGAAGAGCTTGCTAGGGTTGGCCTCTGAATGACCCATTCTGGCAAGCAGTTCAGAATACTCTTCTCCAGATAAGTCAGCAGTATCTTCACCATTCCTCAACTCAAAAACTTCTGATAGAATTGTTGGGGTTAAGGGTACCTGAGTTCCAGATATAGACCCAACAATGGTGTTGTTATCTTGATTGTGGGCAGTATAGACCCATTCCTTTATCTCATTAGACGCCAGCTTGATCCTTGTGGTCATTATTGCAGTCAGGTTCTGCTCTTTGAATAATCCCAAAATATCCTGAAAAGCCTGGTCAGTTGTGCTGAAGGATTCCATGTCAATATCGAAACCGGCATCAAACTTCATGGCAGCAAGAACGGCAACAGACACGGCCATGGGTACCTGCAAAAGTTCAACAAACAAAACGACCAAGTGCAGAACTGTTTGGAGGGAAAGAAAATTCTTGCAGAGAAATCGAAAGCGCAAAGGAGAACGACAGCGAAAAAATGAGTTTTATATTAGGGTTCGACGAAGAATTGGAAAGATCGTTGAACTCAGTTCGACGATCGAGGCTTCTAAAGGAATCTGAAGAGTCTTCAACATCGTCGATCTCCGTTCGACGATATTGGAGAGCGTCGAGCTCCGTTCGACGATCGTTCAGAGAACAAAATCATCGAGCGTCGTTCGACGATCGTTGAACGGAAGAGATAGTTCATACTATCTGAGAGACGCTGAACTCAGTTCGACGATTTCGGAAATCGTCGAACTCCGTTCGATGATCTTGGGGCAAATCGTCGAGCGCAGTTCAGAGATCAGAAAAATTCTAGACACTAAGAAAAATCAGAATGTTTGCCTAGTCTTGGTCAATTTTTAAGCTTTCAAAATCTTGGATATTATTTAAGACTTCCTCCATCTAATATTCCTAACTGATTTAGGAAGAAAGTGTGTTTCTTTTCATCCAATGGCTTGGTGAAAATATCTCCCCTTTGTAAATCAGTTGTGATATATTGTAGTTCAATTTTATTGTTTTCAACATTATCCCTTAAGAAATGATGCCTAATCTCTATGTGTTTTGTCCTACTATGGAGGACTGGATTTTGAGCTATAGAGATAGCACTAGTATTGTCACAAAAGATTTTAGACTTCTCTAAGTTGTAGCCATAGTCTAGGAGTTGGTTTTGAATCCACAAAATTTGTGAACAACAACTGCCTGCAGCCATATATTCAGCTTCAGCAGTTGAAGTTGACACAGATGTTTGTTTCTTACAAAACCAAGAGACAAGTCTGTCACCAAGGAACTGACAAGTTCCACTGGCGCTTTTCCTGTCAATTCTGCATCCAGCATAATCAGCATCAGAGAATCCAGTTAAATCAAATGCTGAATCTTTTGGATACCAGAGACCTAGATTTGGACAACTTTTAACATACCTGAGAATCCTCTTTACTAGTGATATGTGTGACTCTCTAGGGCTTACTTGGAACATAACACATATACATGTAGCAAACATTATATCTGGTCTACTAGCTGTAAGATACAGTAAAGAGTCAATCATTGCTCTATATGTTGTCTGATCAATAGGTTTCTCATGTTCATCAGCATCCAATACATCATTAGTAGGCAGGGGTGTTTTCATACAAGATGCTTCAGACATACCAAATTTCTTAACCAATTCATGTGCATACTTGGTTTGAGAAATGAAGATGCCTTCAGCATGTTGCTTGACTTGCAATCTTAGGAAAAAGGATAGCTCACCCATGCTACTCATCTCAAATTTAGAATGCATTAGGTTGGAAAACCTTCTGCACAATTTGGAGTCAGTAGAACCAAAAATAATATCGTCTACATAAATTTGTACTAGTAGGGTATGGGACTTATGGGTTCTAATGAAAAGAGTTTGGTCTACTCTACCTCTTATAAAACCATTTTCCAAAAGAAAGCATGCTGGGGTCTCATACCATGCTCTAGGAGCTTGCTTGAGACCATATAATGCTTTGTTCAGTCTAAAAACATAATCAGGATAAGTTGGAGAGATAAAACCTGGAGGTTGTCTGACATAAACTTCCTCTTTGATGTCTTCATTCAAGAATGCACTTTTGACATCCATCTGATATACTTTGAAGCCTTTATGTGCTGCATAAGCTAAGAATATTCTGATGGCTTCCAATCTTGCAACAAGTGCAAAAGTCTGGTCGTAGTCTATCCCTTCTTCTTGAGAATATCCCTGAGCAACTAGACTTGCCTTGTTCCTTATAATTACTTCTTGATCATCCAACTTGTTTCTGAATACCCATTTTGTTCCAACAATGGAGTGATCCTTAGGCTTTGGCACTAGTTCCCATACTTTGTTTCTCTCAAATTGATGCAACTCCTCTTATATTGCAATGATCCAGTGTGGATCTTGCTCTGCATCTTGAATGGACTGAGGTTCAATTTGAGATAGGAAGCAGGTGTGTAACAGGTTTTGGTTGACCTGATTTCTGGTTTGCACACCAGCTGAGATTTCTCCAATTATTTGGGAAATTGGATGGTCTCTTGATGTTACTAAATCAACAGGGGGTGTTGATTGTTCACCAACCTGTGTTGTTGTTTCCTCTTGTGGTACAACAACTGGTTCTTCAAGTTGTTCTTCAATATGTTGAGCATTTTCTTCATCTTCACTGCTTTCATCCCTTTGAGTAACCTGTAGCTTGTTCAAGTCTTCAACTAGAGAGTGTTCCTGCAAGGGTTCTATGGTAGAAGAGATCTTCTCCTTGAAAGACATGTTAGATTCATCAAATGATATATGAACAGATTTCTCAATTTTTAAAGATGATTTATTATAGACCCTATAAGCCTTGCTGATCATGGAGTATCCCAGAAGCACTCCTTCATCAGCTTTAGCTTGAAATTTTGCTAAATATTTCTTGTCATTATTGTGAATGTAGCAAATACAACCAAAGATTCTAAAATAGTCAACTTTAGGTTTCTTCCCTTTGAGTAATTCATAGGGAGTCTTTCCCTTTAGTTTATGTATCAGACTTCTATTCAGCACATAGTTGGAGGTGTTCACTGCCTCTGCCCAAAAGGATAGAGGTAGATGAGCATCTGACAACAATGTAGTGGCAGATTCAACAAGGGTTCTATTTTTCCTTTCAGCTACCCCATTTTGTTGAGGAGTTCTAGGAGCTGAGAAAGTATGCCTGATCCCTTCACTCTGACAGAACTCTTGCATAAGAAGAGAATCAAACTCTGTCCCATGATCACTTCTGATCAGGGCAATGTGAGTATTGAACTTAATCTGTATACATTTGAGAGACTCTGTCAGACACTTAAAGTTATCAGACTTCTTCCTTAGAAAGAACACCCAAGTGAATCTAGAGAAGTCATCTACAACTACTAAAGTATAAGATTTCCCTCCTAGGCTTTGTACTGTGATGGGTCCAAACAGATTCATGTGTAACAGATGCAATATCCTAGGTGAATCACTCTTATTAAGTGACTTAAAGCTGTTTTTAGTTTGCTTGCCTAATTGACAAGCCCTGCAGAGTCCTTCCTTCTTGTAGGGGCCAGAAGGTAGTCCTCTAACAAGGTTGTCCTTGGATAGCCTAGCAATAGTTCTAAGGTTTAGGTGTCCTAGTCTCTTTTGCCATAAAATATTTGGTCTACAGACAGAATTGAACAAGAAGATATCTACATCAGTTGAAAGAAAATCTACTAGATAGATGTTACCTTTCCTTTTACCTGTCAACACAGTTGTGTTATCCTCTGACTTGATTTTGCATAAGGCTTTGCTGAAGGTCACCTGGTAGCCTTCATCACACAGCTGACTGATGCTAATTAGGTTGTGCTTCAGTCCTTCCACATAAGCTACCTTCTTGAAAGTTACTGATCCAATCTGGACTGCACCATATCCTTTAGTCTGTCCAAAGTTTGAATCACCAAAGATAACTTTGGGTCCAAGCTTGACTCTGAAGGATGTGAGGTTGTCCTTGTTCCCTGTCATGTGCTTAGAGCACCCACTATCCAAGTACCATTGATGGTTAGATGTTGGATAGGTATTCACCTGCACATAAGACAATTCATTTGTTTTTGACCCTGTTTACCTTGGGCCTAGGTTGATAGCCTTTAAATTCTGAAATGAAAGACATCCCAGGTTGACTCTTATATCCTTCAGGATGATATCTCCTTGGAGGTATAATCCATTCAGTATAAGGGTTAAAGATTTGGGATGAAGGACCCTTAGGATTCAATTTTGATTTGCCTTTGAAAAAATTTCCAGAGCTCTGACCTCTGTTCGATGATCTTGGAGCTGCGTTCGACGATCGACTATGGCTGAGGTCAGGTATTTGAGATCGTCGACCTACGTTCGACGACTTTGGCTGAGATCGTCGATCTGCGTTCGACGATTTTGCCTGAGATCGTCGATCTCCGTTCGGCGATCGTCGAGCTCCGTTCGACGATTTCTGCTGGGACTTAGTTTTCTGAGGCAGATCAGAATTTTTCCTAGCAACCTCTACAACTCCCTTTCCTTTGTCAGAAATGAATTTGATTGGAGTTATTAGAATTATGGGTTGGCTGGATGAAGCACCCAAGCCCAGTGTACTGTTAAATCTGGAGTTCACTGTGCTTGTGATGTCCATCAGCTTGATACTTCTCCCATTAAGGGATTCTTCAAGCTTCTTGGCCTCAGAGAGCTCACTTTTCAGTGAAGCTATCTGTTCCCTACAACACTCCAACTCCTGAGAGAGTTTGAGGTTTTCTGACTTTAAAGTATTGTGTTCAGATAATTGATTTCTGAGAGAGATAATTTCTTTCTCAGACTTTAGCAGGTCTAAACACAATGCTTTAAATTCAGATTTAAAATCCTCTGAACTAAAATCAAAAAACCAATTACCTGATCTTCTTCAAGTTGAGTCTCTGAGTCTGACTCTGACTCCTCTTCTTCTGAATTGTGTTGTGAGGTATTGATTGCCATCACGCAGAACGCTTTCTCTTATGCAGCATCTTCATCATCACTGGAACTGGATGATGCTTCTGACTCTTCTTCAGTCTCACTCCAGGATTCAGCAACAAACCCCTTTCTTGTATGTTTGTTTTTGCTTGATGAGGGTATGCCATTGCCATTCCTCTTGGAGTCTTTCTCCTTTCTTCTTTCTTTCCTGTCCCTTCTGTCCTTGTTCTCTGGATAGTCAGGAACTATGTGCCCTGGTTTCCTGCAACAAAAGCAAATAATGTCTTTATTATTGTTAATGGACTTGTCATACCTTGGCTTATCCTGCTCCTTGTATGATCTCCTTCTGAAGTACTTTCTGGCCATTTTGTAAAATCTTTTGGCCAGCAGACTGAGTAGTTCATCATTGCCTGTGGCTTTATCTTCAGGCAGATCTTCAGTTACCTTGAAGGCTATGGTCTTCTCTTTTCTTGTGGCTGGTGAGGCAGTCTTCTGTTCTTCCTCTTTATTTTTGATGAGTAGCTCATAAGATTTGAGCTTACCCAATAGAGCTTCAGTAGTGATCTCATTCAGACTTCTGGCATCCTTAATTGACCAGATTCTTGAATCTCAAGTGCTAGGGAAGCACATTAGGATCTTGTCATTGAGTTCAGTTAGAGAGATCTCTTTGTCCAATGTCCTGAGTTCACTGACAATTATACTTAGCCTGTTGTACATATCTCCCACTGACTCAGTTTCTCCCTTCTTTAAATTCTCATATTGAGAGATGAGGTGGGATCTCCTATCCTTTCTCTCATCAGCTGAGCCTGAGACTATTTCTGAGAGTTTGTCCCAAATTTCCTTTGCTGAATTGCATTCAGCCACCTTTTGAAATATGTCATCTGACATTGTCTGGGCCAAGATGTTCATAGCCTTGGCATCAGCTACCTTCCATCTCTTGATATCAGCATCTGTTCCTGATGGAGGTGGAACAGCATTTGTACTTGTGTTCTCTGGGGGTCTTGGACACACTGTCAGAACAGAGTTAAAAATATCTTCGTCAATAAAATTCATGTATAGTCTGATCCTTGATTTCCAGAGTGCAAACTTGGATAGATTGCACACTGGAGGTCTGGTGCTAGCATAATCTTTATTTTGGGCCATGATTTGTGAAAACCAAATCTAATAATAAAATACAAAAGAAAGCAGATCTAACTTGGGATCTTTGGGTTCAGGTGTTAGCCTGTACAACCAATCAGGTATGGTATGTTTAACCAACCTCGCTTTGATACCAATTGAAAGTGCAGCTAGATCTGGTATACTCTAGAGGGGGGTGAATAGAGTATATGGTGCTTTGAAACTTTTTACAACAATTATTGTAATAAGAGTGAGCAGGGAAGCAGTAACAAATCTAATCAAAGAACTAAGTTAATGAAAAGCTAATCACAGAAAAATCAAGGCCAGAAACAAAAATAAACACAAGAAAAACCAGAAGACACAAGAAAATATAGTGGTTCACCTAAACTTGGGTACATCCACTTTTCTACCAACCTAGGTAGGAATCCACTGCAGGATGAGTTGATCAGGTGTCCTGGGCACCAATGAGCTTTTGATAAGGTGCTCAAAAACCAAATCAGATTTTTTGATCAGGTGTCTTGCCACCAATGAGCTTTTGACAAGGTGCTCAAAAACCAAGCTCAAACTTTTGAAGGGAGTTTGAGAAACCCTTTATAGAGAGTGGGTGAGAGAGTGATGGAAGTCTTCTCTTTCTCAAACAACTGAGAAGACTATGTGGATTGTTGATGTCAAAGCTCCCCCTGAATCCTTGAGATCTTCAGGAAGAAAAGCTTTGCTGAGGGTGATAGGCCTTCAAAGATTGAACTCCAACAATAGATGATTTCAACAATAGCTGAAATGTTGAATGTCTGGAGTCTGGAAATATGTTGGCCGTGAACACTTTGAAAACTAGAGAGATCTGAAGATTTTAGAAAAGGTTGATCTCCTTGGATGTGTGTTCTTGAGAATTCTTTGAGACAGAATATTCTTGAATGTATCTCTGTAATCTGTGTGTCTCTCTCTGTATTTTATTAGAGACTAAAAAACAATTCTGTCTTTTATTCTCTGGTACTGAACAAAACATTCTCTAAGAAGAATAGCCGTTGGTCTACATTAATTGCATCCTTAATTGCAAAATCTCTTCTGGAGGAAAGTTCATAGAAATATTCCTTGAAACTTGGTCCAGAAATGAATGAAAACGGCTAGGAAATCTCTGAATTAATTGCAGAATAATTCCTTAACTGATTTGAATCTAGAAACATCCTTGAAGTTATTCGAAATCGTCGAACTGAGCTCTGCTATCGTCGAGCTGAGCTCAGCGATCTGGAAATATACAGCAGCAAAATATCGTCGATCTGAGCTCAAAGATCGTCGAACTGAGCTCAGAGATAGAAATCCAAAGCAGAGTCAAAATCTTCGACCTGAGCTCACCGATCGTCGAACTGAGTTCGACGATATAATGAAGTTGAGCTCAGCGATCGTCGAATGGAGTTTGACGATCTGTCGAGGTTGAGCTAGACGATCGTCGATCGGAGTTCGACGAATCGTCGTGCTGAGCTCGACGATATGACTTAGTCTCCAAACAGAAAATCTTGGTCTTCAGGGCAGCTTCCAAACCTAGACTTCTAACCCTTAGACTCAATTCTAATTGACCTATTGAGCTATACAGGAGGTCAAACAAAGGTTTCCTAGAGACATAGTGATCCTGACCCAAATTAGTAATAGGGTGTTCCAACACGTCCCTTCCCCAGGAAGATTTCTCACGAAATCCTCGTCGGATTCCGACGACCCTCTCCGGTCGATTTTTCTCACCACAATAACACAGAAAAAGAGAAAAGTACAAAAGTATAAAGAAGATTAAAGATTAAGTCTCTCTCAAGATGATTCCTCCGTTGAGCGATCTGTGACCAGTACTAGAGATCTTCATTTGGTTGCAACCAATCAACTCCATGTAGTCGTTGATGTCCTTGGCTCGCCGGAGATCTTTGTGCATGAACGGGATGAAGGTGGTTTTTCTCTTCCTTTGATGAAGACGGCAGAACGGTGCTCAGAGGCGGCTACCGAGACGCCTTTTATACATCTTTTAAAAATGGGCTACTGCTAACGGTATGAATAACGTCCGAAAGTAGGTCTTTATGCGTGGAGGCGACATCTATCACACATATTTGGAAGCTTTGTTGTGCTAGCTCAGCGCGGTAAGATGTTATCGCCCGGTGGTACTCTAGTCGTCTCAACGAACTCAATGATCATTGAGTGAGCTAGCGCGGAGCCGTAAGAAGCCAACGCTGAGCGGTAGGAAGCTGACGTTGAGCGATAAGAACCCGAGTGCCTGGCCAAAATAAATCCTTAGGCTAGCACTGGCTATAGTGCTAGCTCTCCGCGGTAGGATCCCAAGCGCCTTATCCATTTAATTCAGGCTATCGCCCGCCGATAGCGCTTAGCGCGCGTCAGTAGGTGTCAGAAAAGAGTTCCTTGCTTCGCTTGAATATGTAAACCTGCACACTATACCAAATACAAGATGTGATCAAATACTACATGAGAATTGATATTATAAAATTAAGGATTCGTGAACCGTTGACTCCAATAAATTCCCTCTTTTGATAATATCAAATCTTGTTCATGAGATAAAAAAACTAAGATGCATGATACAGTGCAAATACAAAAATAACTTTAACTAATTAGGTTTCTAAGATGCATGATATAGTGCAAATACAAAAAAAACTTTAACTAATCAGGTTTTAGGTCACTTGTAACTCCCCTTACACGCGCGCTCCCCTTATATATGTGCCCTACTTGCCCCCTACATGTGATCTCCCTAGCTCATGACTCATTCAACATGCTCCCCCTAAATGTGATCTCCCTAGCTTATGACTCATGAACATTCTATTCTCCCCCTTTTGATATTATCGAAAGGGTGGGCTGGGGAGAAAATCAATGATACACATGTACAAAAAGGAGTGCAGTCAAAATAAGTGTGAGAGAGATCAAACAATGCACGTGATAAAGGAAATCGAGAAGCAAACACAATAGGGGTGACCAAACATAAATCAGAGAATATAAAGTGTTTGGGTCACATAGACGAGCAAAGTACTCAGGAGAAAATCATATGAGTTTTCAGAGCAAAATAAATGGACAACACCGGTGAAGCTAAGAGCACAACGATTTAGAGTACAATGCTAAGAGATTTATAGAGTTAATACATTGTAACATTGTAAAGGTCAAAGATAAAAATCGTGTACTAGTACTTACGTGTTATAGACATACAATGAAATTTCAGTCCAATTCGTATGCATTGAAGCGTTATATAAAACAATGACTTGTGAACATGTAACATCAAAAGAAAAACATCAAGTAGAACTAACATTTAGTACATGTTTTATCTCAGTAATTCAATATGCTATCACGAGAGAAATAAAGTGTAGAAGAACGTCACATGTCTATCTACTTCATACAAGACTAGAACAATGAGCACTAAGCTTAATATTTAATCTTTGCACAAGATTGAAATAATTCTTTTAACCAAGATGCTCACCCTCACAATGCTCATAAAGACTTATCAGGAGGACTGAGTAGTGCTTCAGGGGTATTCTTGACCCATTATTTGATAACATGCTTTTTTTCATTTTTTGTACTATTATTATTATAGCATTCATTTCAAGGACCCTGAATCAATTGAAATCTACCCACATTAATAGATGCACTTTAACTTGTATACACATGACAGAGATTTAGCCCAAAGTTCCAACCCTTATATAGGAGCATGTGCATCGTGACATTGATTGTTCATGTCATTCCAATAGTGTTAGAAACAATATCACTAGTTATAACATGTAACCAGAGAATTTCTACATGAGTGCTTTGTCTAGTGATGTGTAACCAGTGTGAAGTCAATTACCTAAATCTTCACACATACCTAGAGACATATTCAACAAACACTACCATGTCTAGTCGCACTCAGTAGCTAAGCACCTATAGATTTGACACATCATGACAAGCGTAGACAATGTTCATAGAGATTAACGATCCTAAATCAAACATTGTACGTAATCATAGTACGTTAGGTTCTAGTCATGTGTGTTGTAAAAGTAAAGAATCCATAATTTTGTTTTTTTTATAATTGTTTTTTAATTTTCTAAAGAAAAATAATGAAAAAAACAAAAATAAAAAAAATATTTTTGGATTTTTGTGAGACTTTCAATTTTTTTTTGAATAAAAGTAAAAAATAGTAGCACACAAAATAAATCAAATCAAAAAAGTAGATGATTCAGCACGATCAAGTGGTGTGATCCAACACTCCCTATTCTAATCGGAGTAACGAAAAGCGTGAGTCGGGGAGGGGTTTTGTGAAGATGTCAGCTAATTGATCATCGGTTCCAATGAAGCTCACTCTCACGTTCTCTTTCTTAATATGGTCCCGTATGAAGTGATGATGAATGTCAATATGTTTGGAACGAGAGTGATGTACTGGCTTATTCGCCAAATCTATGTCACTCTTGTTGTCGCACCTAAGGTTAACGTTCTTAAATGTTATGCCAAAGTCCTCTAACGTTTGTGACATTCAAAGTGCTTGTGCGCAACAACTTCCTAAGGTAATATACTCAGCTTCGATAGTGGAGAGGGCAACTGAGTTTTGTTTTCTACTTTATCAGGAAATTAGTGACGGACCTAGGAAGTGACAGGTACCACTGGCGCTCTTGCGATCAAGTGAGCATCCAACATAATCAGAGTCAGAATACCCATGGATTATGAAGTTGGTGGTGTGGGGATACCAGAGACTGAGGTTTTGGGTGCCTATAAGATACCTAAAGATGTGTTTAACAACTTTGAAGTGAGATTCTTTAGGATTGACTTGATACCTAGCACAAAGACACACCGAGAATGTAATATTGAGCCTAGAAGCACTTAAGTAGAGTAGTGATCCGATCATTCCTCGAAATACAGTTTGGTCCACCAAGATGCCACTTTCATCCTTTCCTAATTTTAGATAAGCACTTATTGAAGTTTTGACTTGTTTCAGATTTCCAAAGCCGAATTGCACAATCATATCTTTTATGTATTTTGATTGATTAATAAAAATTCCATCATTATGTTGAGAAATCTGAAATCCTAAGAAATATGTTAACTCTCCAAGTAGGCTCATTTCAAATTAAGATTGCATTAAAGTGACAATTTCATTGCATAATATTTCATTTGTGACCCCAAATACGATATCATCAACATAAATTTATAATAGAGTTAGATCAAGATTCTCGTGCTTCACAAATAAAGTGGTGTCCGCACTACCCATCTTAAAGCCATAATCTAGGAGAAAAGTCGTGAGTCTATCATACCAAGCATGGGGTGCTTGTTTCAGTCCGTACAAGGCTTTCACTAACTTGTAAATGTGATTTGGGTAGTCAGCATTTTGAAACCGGGTGGTTGCTCGACATACCTCTCTTCCTTGATATATCCATTTAAGAAAACACTCTTAACATCCATTTGATATAACTTAATTTGTTTATAACTTGCAAACGCCAAAAACATGCGAATGGATTCAAGACGTGCAACCGACACAAATGATTCCTCAAAGTCCACACCCTCTACTTGTGAGTAACCTTGTGCCACCAACCGAGCCTTATTTATAGTTATACTAGATTCACCATCAAGTTTATTTTTGTATACCCATTTCAGACCAATGACTGGATGGCTATTAAGACGCTCCACTAATACCCAAACCTTACTTCTCTCAAACTGATTTAGTTCTTTATTCATAGCCAAGAACCATGATTCATCCATTAAAGCTTCTAAGATATTCTTGGGTTCAATTTCAGATATAAAGCATAGGTTCGAGAAGGATTCATGCAGGTCCGACTGAGTTAAAACTCCATGTGAGGGCTTTCCTATAACTAGTCCTCGTGGATGTTGCTTTGAAAAATTTAGAGTGCTTGGAGACCTATATCCTTCTACGCTAGTTGGAACATCAACCAACATTCTCTCTCCTCACCCTAATCTCCTAACTATACATCGTCATCAACTTCATCTTCATTCAGCTTAGATTCTTCAGTTGGTGTATTTTCGTTAAAGTGTACGTGAGCTGATTATTCAACTACTAAGGTTCTCTTATTATAAACCCTATAGACACGACTCGTACTAGAGTATCTTAAGAGGATGACATGGTCTGATTTTTCGTCAAATTTTCCAATGTGATACTTAGTGTTTAGAATGAAACACGGACAACCAAAGACTATAAAATACGATACAGAGGGATTCTTATCGAAATATAGCTCATACAGAGTTCACTTAAGAATGGAGTGAAGCATGACCAAGTTCATCACATAGCTTACTGTGTTAAGCACTTCAACCCAAAAATATCGAGGCAAGCCAATATCGACGAGTATTGTTCGTGCTAGTTCTTGAAGTGTACGGTTCTTTCTTTCTACTACCCCTTTCTGTTGTGGAGTGCGTGAGGCGGAGAATTCGTGCTTTTTCCTAGATTATTACAAAAGTTCGTGAAGTATTCATTCTCAAACTCTCTCCCATGATCTGACCTTATGCATTTTATTTTTAGTTCCTTCTATTTTTGAAGTCTAGTACATAGATTTGTGAATTCACTAAATGTGTCAGATTAATTTCTAAGAAAGATTGTCCCGCAGAAACGATCATTTTCCACCTAGACTACATGTATTAAGAGGTCCAAATAGATCCATGTGTATGAGTTCAAGTGGTCTAGACGTGGAAATATCATTTTTGCTTTTGAATGAGGTTTTGACAAATTTTCCCTATTGACACGGAGCGCATAAGGAGTTCAATTTATCGCTTAAATTTGGAAGCCCACGAACAAGTTTATGTTTTGATAGTTTAACGATTGATTTACTTCCTAAATATCCTAGTCTCTTATGTCAAAGATCTAATTTCTAATTCTTGGTAGCATTTCAAATCAGAAGTAGATATTTCTTCAAAAATAACAGTGTAAACATTATGAGTCCTATGAGCGGCAAGTAAAACATTATTAGTCTTAACATCTATAATCTTGCAGGTGTTTGTAGAAGTTTCAAATATAACATTCAGGTCTTTATCACAAAGTTGACTAATTGAAATTAAATTATGCTTAAGTCCTTCTACAAACAATCCATTTGAAATTGAAAATACTTTGTTACCTATAGTGTTGATTCCAAGAATACGTCCTTTGCTATTGTCCCTGAACGTCACCATGCCCCTTTCTTCTTCTCCAGGCTAAAGACTTGTATTTATCTCCTGTCATGTGCTTGGAACACCCAGAGTCCAAGTACCACACATTCTCCTTATCCTTAGTCTGTCAACACACCTAAAAGTAAGATGAGGGTAAAGATCTGGTTACCCAAGTTGTCCCACCAATGTGATAAGTAGAAGACTTTGGTGGCCAGACTTGCATAGTTTTCTTGGCGTCATTCCTAAGACACGAGCCGGATGTGTGACCAAACTTTTGGCAATTGAGACATAAGGTGTAAGCAGTAGAAGTTGTCTTTTTCGTGTTCCTAGAGCTCGTGTTTGAGAGTGAGGATAGCCATTCAGAATTATTGATTTTATTTTGTGATTTTTCATAACTGATTCTAGGCTTAGCTTGAAAGTGATTACAGCTCGGTGGTAGCGTTGGACTTACGTACCCTAGTCCAAACATCCAGATTCATGACACAATGAACCCAACAATATATTCGGAGATTTTTGTCCTATTCCAAATTTCTGGATAACATAGTTAAGATCATGGATCCTCGCTTTTAGGGCGGTATTTTCTGTGACTAGCATTACACAACGATTGGCAAATTATTATTTTTAATTTCTTATATTTTAGCAAGAGATATCTGAAGTCTTTTCTCCAAGACATTCCTTTCATTAATAAGATTGTTCGTTTTCAATGATGCCTCAGAGAGACTTACTTTTAGCTCTTCGATCGTTACCATTGAGTGAGGACACTCTAGACACCTGATATTTTCTTTACCACATTTTATTATTTCACTCTTTATATTTTCTAGGTCTTTTTAATTTTCTTGTTTTCATTTCTAATGGACTTTTTCTCAAGTGTAACACTATCTAGCTTATCACATATATGTTCATAAATTTCAAGAAGTTTATTATAAGAGGGTGGGTTTACCTCAGTGTCACTCTAGACACTGGACTCATCGTGTGACTCATCTTGATTCTTCCCCATGAGGCACAGATTCGCCTCATCTTCACTACCTGAGTCGGAGGTGCTTGACTCGTCAGATCCATCCATATCCCACTTTAGGGCCTTCTGTACTTTCTTCTTTCCCTTGCGCTGACTTTATTTCTCATTTTCCCCCTTCTGAAGTCTTGGACACTCCCTCTTGATATGCTCAAGCTTGTGGCAGTGGTAGCACCTTGGTGGAGACTTTTCATCATCACTCTCCGTCTCCTTTGACGACTTGTTCCACCTCTTTGTTTCTTCAGCACCTCTCTTCAGGAACTTCTTAAACTACCCTTGCCTCCTGGGATTTTTCATGAACCTTTTGAATTCCTGAACATAGAGTCTTTCTTACTCGTCGTCCTCAAACTCTTCAACAAACTTCCTCTCTCTCGCAGCCTTCGGAGCCAGCCCCTTCTTCTTTATCTCCCTATGATATTCCTCAGGTTGTTTCATCAATTCAAGCTCAGGTGTCTTCAGGTTTCCAATGAGGCTCTATATCTACAAGGTACTGATATCATGTGATTCAGCAATAGTCATCACCTTCATGTTGAAACATGGAGTCAAAGAGCGCATGATCTTCCTCACCAGATCTCCATTTTAGTAGCTCTTCCCTAGAGATCTTGAGGCGTTGATAATCTTGGTGAATCGAGTATACATGCTGTCCACCTCCTCGTCGATCTCCATCTGTAATTGTTAGTATTCAGATTCAAGTCGGAATAATTTCAACTCCTTCACTTGTGAGGTACCTTCGTGAGTAAGCTCAAGTAAACACCATATATCATACGTAGTTTCGCAATTGCAAATTCTATTAAATTCAGTTCTGTTCAATGCACAGAATAAAGAATTCATGGCTTTTGCATTATTCGTACATCTCAGCCTATCAGCATCATCTCATTTATCCTACGATTTGATTACTACGGTGTCACCTACAGTGATAGTGAGTGCAGTGTATTTCATTTCGATCATGGATCACATGTCCATGTTTTACGTCATCAAAAACATTTTTCATTCGCATTCTCCAATGACTGTAGTCACTCCCCATGAAAAGTGGAGGTCCACTCACACCTTGTCCCTCAGGGAAAGCATGAACTGCGTTGGCCATCTTACTTCAAGACTCTAAGCATTTTTGAAGTAACCTACCTCTGATACCACTTGTTGAATTGTGTGTCCAACCTTAGAGGGGGGGGGGGTGAATAAGGTTTTATGCGTTAACTTAAAATTCGAAATATTTTGGTCGAGGAAGACCAGTTTTGGAAGCTACCACGGGGCGCTAGCTTGCTAGCGTGCAGAGGAAGGTCGCAGACCTCGTTTTCCTGGGCAAATTTCTCTTCGGAGAAATACACCCCTTCTAGAGATCCACCGGAGAACAACATGGATGTTATGCACAGAAAATAAGAACACAAAAAATTCTATTCAATTAAAATCAAAAAGTGTTTTTACAATTACAAAATTTTGATCTCGTGATGCCAGAGATCGGAGGCGGTGAAACTCAAAAATCTTTTCATTTTCTATACCGACCCGCTACCCGGACTAGTTGGCTCTCTTCCTTTCGATCCAAGAAAGGTCTTCGAGCCAACTCTTCACCTTCACGCAAGAAAGTGTCTTAGCGCCCTAACTAGATCGCTCGATTTATACGTCCCTTTCCCGGGACGATTTCTCACGGAATCCTCGTCGGATTCCAACGACCCTCACCGGTCGATTTTCCTCGCCATAAGAACACAAAAAGGAGAAAAGTACAAAAGTATAAAGAAGATTAAAAATTAAATCTCCCTCAAGAAGATTTCTCTGTTGAGCGATCCATGACTAGCACTAGCGATCTTCGTTTGGTTGCAACCGATCAACTCCATGTAGTCGTTGAAGTCCTTGGCACGCCGGATATCTTCGTGCGCAAACGAGAGGGAGGCGATTTTTCTCCTCCTTCGATGAAGATGGCGGAACGGTGCTTAGAGACAGCTACCAAACCATATGAATGAATTCTCTGAGTCTCAATTCATCTCTCTTAGGAAATCAGAAAATGAGACGCCTTTTATACGTATTTTAAAAATGGGCTACCACCGACAGTAAGACTAGCACCCGAAGGTAGGTATTTACGTGTTGAGGCGACAACTATCATGCATATTTGGAAAGATATTTAAAAATAATATTTTTTGCTATTTCATGCTAGTGTGGCGCAGTAGTAAGTTATCGCCTGGTGTGACTCCAGTCGTCTCATCAATCTCGACGATCGTTGAGTGAGCTAGCGCAGAGCAGTAGGAAGATAACACCGAGCGGTAGGAACCCGAGCGCCTGGCCAAAATAAATCCTCAGGCTAGCGCTAGCGGTAGTGCTAGTGCTCCGCGGTAAGATCCTGTGCGCCCTATCCATTTAATTCAGGCTACTGCACGGCGATAACGCTTAGTGCGCGGCGGTAGGTGTCAGAAAAGAGTTCCTTGCTTCACTTGAACCTGTAAACCTGCACACTATACCAAACACAAGATGCGATCAAATACAACATGAGAATTGATATTATCAAACTAAGGATTCATGAACCGTCGGCTCCAACAGTCTTATGATGGGGAATTCTCGTGTTTTTTCTCGACTAGACAAACATAATAGGTTCCCTCTAGTTCTTATAGCGGATGGTTCCACGTCTCCTATTTGTGGGTCTGACACCGTGCATGACACTGCTTCTCTTCAGCTTGAGGACATTCTTTATGTCCAGAATTTTCCTTGCAACCTTCTTTCTATTACTTCTCTTTACAAAAAAGTTGAATTGTGTGGCTATTTTTACTGCATCTACTTGTTCTTTTCGGAATCCTCACTCCAAGGAGACGGTTGCTACTAGGACTAAAAGCGGCGGCTTGTTCTACCTTGATAACGTTTCGGCCTTTTTTGTTTCTTGTTCTCTTCTTCAGTGACATCTTCGTCTTGGACATCCTCCTCCTCAGATTGTTTATCAACTTCTACCTGATCAACCTTATGGGGAATCTTCTCTTAAATGTGAGGCATGTCAATTTGGTAAACACCACTGTTCTATTTTTCTAGCAAAGAATGGACGTAGTTCTTCTCGTTCTTTTGAACTTGTTCATTCAGATGTTTGGGGTCTTGCTCCTATTCGGACTATTGGTAGGGGTACTTTCTATTTTATTACTTTTATTAATGATTTTTCTAGATGTACATGGCTGTATTTGTTACAAGAATGTTCTGAACATTTTTCTATTTTTACTGCATTCTATATTGAGATTCGTACACAGTTCAATGTCTTTATTAAGATAATTCACACTGATACTGCTAAGAAGTATCTAAGTCATCAGTTTATATTATTTTGCATGCATCATGACATTGTACAACAAACTAGTTGTCCTTACACCTCTCAACAGAATGACATTGCTAAACGCAAGAAGCAACATCTCCTGGATGTGGCTCGTAGACTTCTCACTCGTATGCATGTTCCTTGGTCCTATTGGGGTCATGCGATTCTTCTTTCTTGTTTCCTCATCAACCGAGTTCTGTCTTAGGTTCTCAACGGTAAAACCCCATTCTATGTTATGTATCCTGATGCGAATCTGTTTCATTTACCTCCCCGTGTCTTTGGATGCACCGCATTTGCCCACTCTCCTTTTCCTGGTCGTGACAAACTCTTTCCTCGTTCTATAAAATCCATCTTTTTAGGCTATTGTCAGACACAGAAAGGCTATATGTGTTACGATCCTGTTCTCTGAAAACAATATGTTTCTGCAGACGTCACTTTCTTTGAGGGTGCTCTATTCTTTTCTCCGACTTTTGTTCTTTCACCATATTATGATTCTTCTTCTTTTTTATTGTTGCGGCATCTCTTCCCGAGCCTGCCCTTCCTTCTTCTCCACCTGCCTTTGATTCTTCGGATGAGCCGCTGCCGCCAGCTCCTGGGCCATCAATCTTTCCTTTGGATGAGTCTGATACAGTAGACAGGTCCGATCTTGATATTCCCATTGACCTTCGGTGTTTGAACTTGCACTAAACATCCTATTCGGGATGTGGACTCTTATGCACGGCTGTCTCCTTCTTGCAAAAGTTTTGCTCTCGCTCTATCGGTCAATGTCATTCCGACCACCGATCAAGAAGCTCTCATTATTCCTCATTAGAAAACCGCTATGGATGAGTAGTTGAAAACTCTCACATAACGGAGCACTTGGACTTTTGTTCCTACCCCTCTAGAAACTAATGTGATTAGCTGTCGTTGAGTCTTTGTGATCAAGTTTTTTCCTTATGGTACAATTGACCGTTACAAGGTTCGGCTTATTGCTAAAGGTTTTACAAAGACATATGGTGTGGATTTCTTTGATACGTTCTCTCCTGTTGCTCGGATTAATACAATTCATATTCTATTTTTTTATGGCCGTCAATAGGGACTGAGAGATGTCTCAGTTGGATATGAAGAATGTGTTTCTTTATGGTGATTTGCAAGAAACAGTCTATATGGAGCAACCTCTTGGGTATGTTGCTCTGGGGGGGGGTCTCAGGTATGTAAACTGCGGAAGGCTATTTATGGTTTTAAGCAAAGTCCGAGGGCCTGGTTTGAAAAGTTCTACAAAGTTATTTCTGTTATTGAATTTGCTCAGAGTGTTGCCGATCACTTTTTGTTCATTAGCAAAACCTCGGCTAATCTTGTTGTTCTTGCAGTTTATGTGGATGATACTAGTCATACATGAGATGATAGAAAGGGCATTGACGTGACAAAGAAGCATCTTCTTCAGTATTTTGTTACCAAAGATATGAGCTCTCCCAAATACTTTTTGGGGATTGAGATATCATAAAAGCCCGGTTCCATAGTTCTTTCACAGCGGAAGTATACCCGTTGTTGTGGGCTTCGGTGGTGGCCTTCGCCTGCCTTTCCAATTGCTGCTAAAGTTTTTCTTGGTGGTGCAATGCAATTGTTGTTCCTGTAGCCGAGCTAGTGAAAAGACGTCTTGAAGTGACTTGGGATGAAACATGCGCACCACATACTCAATTTCACCTTTCAGTCCCACGAGGTAGAAGCTGACGGCGTGCCCCTCGGGAATGGCCACCCGATGTAGGAGAACGTCGAATTCATCCAGATATTGTTGTACCGACCCTTTTTGTTGAACATTTATCATGTCACTAAGTGGATCATCAAAGAGCAATGAGCCGAAACGACCCTGAAGAGCTTTGTAGTACTCCTCCCAAGAAGACCATTGCCGCGTGAGGCGATTCTTCATGAAACCATGGTGCCAATATAATGCCTTGTCTTTCATGTGGACCGAAGCGATGCGAACCTTCATGTCATCGAGGGTGCCGTCCACCTAAAAAAATTGGTCACTTTTATAAATCCACTCCAACACACCTCCAAAAAAAACACAAAAACTTGAGGCGAGAGAAAGGAGTGGCCACGTGGTGGGGGCTGGAAGATTGCGGCTGATGATCATGGGAGGAGAAGGAGCTTCCTTCGTCGCTGGTTTTGTCCGCCTTCAGCACAAACATAATCTCGCGAACTCCTTCTGATGTGCGGCTTTGTTGTTCGGATAGTGTTTTTAATGAACGAGCTAGGTCCTCCTTTTGTTGCTTGAGGGCGTCCATGTCGTTCGGTGCGTATCTGGACCTGGTACCTTCCAAGACCAGCATCAACACTGGTCGGGAGGAGCAACCTCCCTCTGATACCTTGATACAACTAACCTCAGAGTCTTACAACAATCAGGAAAAGAGAAAACATAGTTCACCCAACAACAAAATACTTTCACAATTCAGATGATAAAATTCGGTTAGAAAACAGAGTAAATGATCACCACACAAACACTCACAAGCAAGAAGAAGGAAAACGAAAATATAAGTTTCTATCAACATACCCAAAAACCCTATTGCAACATAAATATTTATACATGACCATCTCCCAGTACGAATTACAAAATTGCCCCCCCCCCCCCCCCCCCCCCCCTCCCAACCTGGGTGCGACAAAACTGTCCGATAGACGTGATCATATCACGACAGCAGGAGGACTGACGATGAGTTCTGCAGGGACCCACTCCATGATTTCGGCGAACAGAAGAAACGTGCGATTAAGGGCTGGGAAGAGCTGAGTGCGACTAGAATTTTTAGATCCCTAATTTTAGGTACCAAATACACCTAAATGTGGTGCGATTAACCAATTTAGTGGTGATCTTAACAATTCTCTATTATTATTATTATTTTGAATTTTATTTCATGTATTATTGGATGTTGAAGTTTCAGGTCATCTAGACAGTTCATAGTGACCTATTTATATATAAATAGAATTTAGAGAAAATTTAGAATTTAGAGAAAATTTTCAAATGAGAGATATGGTATAGAAGGCTATTGCAGTCTTCCCACAATGTCAATTCTGTGGACCCTTGACGTCGAAACCTAAGTAACTATCTTTTCAACCACCTGACGCCACCACTTAATAACCACCTCTCAATCTCCCCCAAAACATAACTTAACCACTGATTTTCCATGTTTCCTGATGTAGCTACCTTTGCCCCCTATCTCAAACTCACATAACTACCTATAACTTCCAATAAACGCCAGATTCCCCGAGCAACCGCCAATCCATGGAAGCCCCCGGCCACCGACCGCTAGTTTTCAGTCTCATCCAACACCATCACCGGCCATCACCGGCCACTAGAATCACATTCCCCGGGCGTTACTCTTAACTCTCCCATAAATTGCTTGTTATGTAATTAAAGCACTCATAGTCTTAATTATACCTGAAATTGTTGGTTTCTCTGGCATTTTAATCTTGATTGTGAAAGATTGGATAAACATTCATAAACTCCAGAATTCATTGTAAACTATTCATGAGATATTTTCATGTGCCTCGCATAATTCTTGACCCCCACGACACTACATGAACATCTCATTAGAGTTCCTTAGAGCAAAATGACACTCACTAGACCCGTCTTCACAGACGGATCCAGAAATTTCAACAAAGCGGGGACAGATTGTCTTCCTCCCGTTAAAAAGAAATCTAAACGCCTCCGTCTTATCGCTGATGTTTCTCTCTCGTCCCGCTTCAATTTTTGACGTGCAAGTAGTCAAAATACATTGACTCGACTAGAGGAATTCAAATCCGACATCCATTATGAAAAATTCCTAGAGTTTAGATCCGCCCATATCCGTCTTGCTTCACACTCTCAAGGGATTCACCAAGAAATTCATAAAAGACTCTCCCACAGCTAAGAGAAGGCACAATTTGGTGGCAAAAAAAATATCTATCAGTATACCCATTAAATTTATCAAGAGCAATGCTAATAGCATCTTATGTTAGTCTAATAACACCCTCAAAAATAATCAAAATTTACAATTTTTTTACTCCATTCAAACCCCGCGCTTCTAATAAAACCCAAAAATAATTAAAACCCCTGAGCCCTAAATCATGAATCCCCCTCCCCCCTCTTCCTCGCTCCTGAAATCGCCGCTCGCGATTTCTAGTTCTCGTTGCCATAGTCGGCCAGGGGAGGAACTGTTCACGGGCACAACCGGGCACGCGCCCGGGTCCAAAATTTCGGGAAAAAATTTGAGGTATTGATTTGAGTCCAACCAAATACAATTTAGGTTCGATTTAGACACGCCCAGATACTATTCTGGTTTGACGAACGTCGAAATTTCTCGAGTTCGTCGAGTTCGACGAACGTCGAATGCATTTCTCACGTTCGACGAACGTCGAACGCTTTTCTCGCATTCGACAAACGTCGAACGCATTTCTCGTGTTCGACGAACGTCGAACACTCAAACGGATTCTTTTAGGGCTTGGGCTTTCAGGTATCGATATTATTGTTCTTTCTCGCACAGACGCACAGTAGCACCCCTCGTCCCCGTCAGTTATCCTCGTCCAGCCATCCTCAAATCTCAATCATTCTCGGCGGCCCACGCCAGGACATTCTCGCCGCTCGACGCCGCAACCTCAGACAAAAAAGAAAGAAGTTTACTTCTTCTCCACTTCACTATGAGCATCTTCTTCTCCTCCATCATTCCCGACGGCCAGCAAGGTTTTCACTGTGAGCATCTTCTCCCCATCCTTTCTTCATTTCTTCTTATGACAGAGTAGCTTGATGGTTGATTCATTTCACTGTGAGCACATTTTTCTTAAAAGTTTGAATTAAAAAAATTTATATAATTAGTTGCTTTTTGAATGGTGCCCGGATCCAATTAAAATCCTAGTTCCGTCACTGTCGTCGGCGGATCATATCGGTGTGGTTTGGCACGATGCTTAACGTTGTGATCTCGAGCTCGAAGTTGGCGAGGGAGGCGCTGAAGGATAAGGATCAGTTGCTTGCCGATCGTCCTTGGAGCCGATTAGCCGCCCAATTCAGCCGTGATGGGACGGATCTGATATGGGTGGATTATGGCGTTGTGCCAGATTAGGGAGGATGAGATTACAACTACGATCGATTTGGATTTTCCTCCAAGTGACACGAAGTGGTATTGATCTCGTAGTTACTTGTTTTCTTTGACTTTTGCTGATTTTTCTAAAATATTACAGATCCGAGTTAATGATTCATGCACATTAACTTTGTAAAATACTGTAGGATCGTAAGTGAAAATTATAGTAATTTAGTTGTTGATGTTGAATCGATCATTTCATTTTCCCAATCTGAAATCGAGTCCAGTTATTAGTTAAACTTGCTAAAATCTTTGAAACATTATTTTTTTTATTTTTTTTATGATCTGCTAATAACCGCATGATGTGACAATATAATTTTATGAGATGCTATTATAACATGGCGGCTATTAGCTATTTTAAAGGTACAGTTAATATTTCTCTTTATCAAAAACCCAGATCATGTTGAACTTTGGGCATTCTGGTGTTAGTTTCTAACAGAATCCTTTTAAGCTAATAGCACCTCCAAAAGTAATTAAAAATTTCATTTTTTATACTCCCTTCAAAAATCATGCTGCTAATAGCACCTCAAAAATTTTGAAAACCCCTCAGCCCTAAATCATGAATCCACCTCCCCCCTCTTCCTACTCCTGAAATCGTCGCTTGCGATTCGTGCTTCTCGTCGCTATCATCGGCGGATCATGTCGGTGTGGTTTGGCACGTTGCTTAACGTCATGATCTCGAGCTCGTAGCTGGCGAGGGAGGTGCTGACGGATATGGATCAGCTGCTCGCCGATCGTCCTCGGAGCCGACCAGCCACCCGATTAAGCGGTGATGGGACGGATTGATATGGGCGGATTTTGGTGTTGTGCCCAATTAGGGAGGATGAGGTTACAGCTATGGTCGATTTGATTTTCCGCCAAGTGACACGAAGTGGTATTTTTCTGAAGTATTAACTTCAAAAAAATACTGCAGGATTGTAAACCAACATTATAGTAGTATTAGTTGTTGATGTTGAATCGATCAATTCATTTTCCCAACCTAAAATCGAGTCCAGTTATTAGTTAAACTCGCTAAAATCTTTGAAAAAATTTATTTATTTCTTATTTTTTTATGATGTGATAATAGCTGTATGGTATGACAATATAATTTTATGTGATGCTATTATAACATGAAGGCTATTAGCAATTTTAAGGATACTATTAACATTGCACTTTATCAAAATCCCAGTTCATGTAGAACTTTGGGCATTCTTGAGTTGGTTAATATCAGACTCTAAAGGGTTGGGCTGCCGAAATTAACTAATATCCTATGTTTTTATTATGCAGTAAGGGTTTTATTATATGTTTGAGTTTTTGCAATTAGCCCCTCTGAATTGGCTTGATTGAACCGAGAATCTCTTGAGCAAAGTCTTAGCTGTCGGTCGCACCCGCGTAAATCTTTGTGCACGGAGCCATCTCCCGGAAGCCTGTCCGTGCGACCACGGAACTTTGTGAGTGCACCCCCGCTTAACTGCGCACAGTAAGATCTGACACTAGAGCATCCTCGAGCCCCGCACGCGGTCAAGGTGTGCACCTGGGCGCAGTTCCCTCCCGCACGCGCGCCTGGGTGCGCGCCTGGGCGCAGTTCCCTCCCACACGCGCACCTGAGTGCCTGCCTGCGCGTGGGCTTGTGCGAGTGCCTGTGTGCGCACATCCCTAGCAGAATGCAGGGCCGTCAACGTGCTTTTTCACATTGTTGTGTTGTTCCAGCCTCCCCGGCCGCCGGGATAGGGCAACCGGTTCTTCTTCCGGGGGGCAGCCCTTCTGTCCACCCTCCCCCCCCCACTTTATCCGGTGCCCAGGAAGGGTGGCCGATTCGGCCTCCCATCCTCAGTCGCCGCCCCTAATAGGGGCTGTCCTTCTTTTGCCTAGGATGAGCAGCCATTTGGCTACCCGTCCTCTGCCAGTCGCTGCTCCTATCAAGGGCGGCATTTCCCTTGCCCAAGACGGGCGACCATTTGGCCGCCCGTCCTCTGCCAACAACCGCCGCTATCAGGGGCGGCATTTCTTTCGCCCAAGACGTGCAGCCACTTGGTAGTCCGTCCTCATGGGCGGCAACTTGGCCGCCCGTCCTATGCCGGCCGGCCCCCATTTGGGGCGGCCTCCCTTTCCCCTCGACCGACCGACCTTTTACCAGCTACCGACCGAGTTCCTCCGGTCAGGCATGGCCCTCGCCGGCCGGGAGGTCCCCCCTCCGTCAGCCGCCGTCCGTCGTAAATTCCCCGCCGCCGGATGCGTGGGTAACCGACCACGTAACCTCCCGTAGCGGGGGAAGTGCGTAGCTAAAAATAGAATAGGGCAGCGTCTAGTAAAATTATAAAATAAGATGCGCATAATGCGTCATGAAATCGACTTATAAATATATATCATGGTGGTTATGGACTGCGGATAACCACATAACTGTCATAACCACCCATGAAGCCTATAAATGGGGCATCAGATCCTCCTTTATTCTCATTCTCTCCTTAACCGGAAAATCATCCTATGAATTTTCTCTTTCCTTCCTCCTTCATAATTTTCATTTCCTTCTCCCCCTTCAAAAATCTCCAAATAACCCGTGAAAATCTTCTTCGTCTTTGAAACCTCATTAGAAGATCTTCATCCCCTTATTGAAATTTGTGAAGTGGAAGTGGTTGACGGGACAGGCTGGGCGGCCTGGGCGGACAGCTTTGGCGGACTAGGCGGACTGGGCGAACTATGATGTGCGGCCTGGTGGAAGGTCTAGTGGAAAGCCAGCTGTCTTCTGAGCGGGTTGTTGCATGAGTCCGCGGACTATGCGACCTGTTATCTGCGGTTAGGGTGTTTGCTGATTGGCTTTGGCTAGGAGCGGCCTGAACGGATGGAGGCTTGCGGAGTGGTGCATTGCTCAGTGGCCGTAGTGCAAGCTTGTGCTGACAGGCGGTTCGGCTCGTGTCCGCGGGAAGCTTGCGGACTGGTGTGTCCGCGGTGTGGGCTGTTGCGGACTGGGCTTAGAGCTTGGCTGAGGCCTTGTCGAGCTCTGGTGGCACAACAGGTGCTTTGCTGTGGAGGTCGTTGGCGGACTGGCTTATGTTGTCCGGGAGATGGCTGCTGCGTTGGGCAGGAGTGCGAGGTGCTTGCGGACTGCTGGCGGTCTGTGCTTTGGTGTTTGGCGGACAGGTGTTTGCGTCCGCCATGCTCGCATTGGCCTTTGATGGTTTTGGACTTGGTCACACTTTGTGCCAAGACCATGGTGTCCGCGGTATCCGCCAAGTCCGCTGTGACCGGGCGGACTGTTGCTATCTGCCTTTGGTCGTGGACTTGTGGCGGATTGAGGTGTGAGTCTTGCGGACTGCCTCGGGTTGGTGCGGACAACCATTGAAGGGGGTTGCTGTCCAGCAGTGGTTGGAAGCTTTGTGGGCTGATGCCTTGTCCGCATAGCTTGGGCGGACTGGAGAGGGTTCGCCAATGTTGTCTTGCTCCTGGCAGTTTTCCTTGGTATCCGGCTAAGTTCTTGCGGACTCGGAGGACGGTGTTTTTGCTATCGCGCGGACTGAGGCGGTGTCGCTATCTCTTGGGCGGTGACCACACTCCTCACCTTGCCTATAAATAGGACCCCCCTGGCAGGTCTACAGTAACCCTGAAAAACTTGAGTGAACAGTAAGTTGGGTTGGGCAAGGTGCTGCGGTCTGAGTTTGTCTGTCCGCGCGGATTGATTCAGTGCTGACGTTTGCTGTGTGCAGGTCGCGCGGGTAGCTTCAAGGAGCCAGGAGTTTGGCTGTGACTTCGGTCAAGTCTTGGAAGTGTGCGGTCTCTGCGGACTCAGCAGGAGGTTGCTCTGCGGCTTGTCAGTTCTGTTTCATCTTTGCCAGCTTCAATAACCTGTCCGCCGGCTTCAGGCGGGTAGGGGGTGTTCCTCAGTTCAGCTTCAGTAGGAGACGAGTAACGTTGTGTCCGCGTGGCCACGCAGCTTCGGCGGACTCCATGGCTATTCGGCGGATTGCAGTTTAAGTTCGGGCGATCTCAGCGGACTCGGCGACCTCGGCGACCTCGGCAGTCTCGGCGGACTCCGGTGCTGTCCGCCCGGCTTGTGTTTTGGTGCTTTCTGTTTACAGCTGTTATACTAGCGAAATCATGTCTCGCTATGTATGCCTCGCGTTGTAAAGAAGTGAATGATAAAAGACCTGCTTGTGCTTCCATTGTTTGTTGGGATTAACCTTTGTTCCTTGGTTTTCCGCTGGTTCAACGTGAGAACTGGGTAGTTCCGAAGATATTAATTTGGCATTTGGGCTATCTTGCTGACCACGTGAGAAAATCTAACATGGTATCAGAGGGAGGTTCAGTTGCGTGAGCGGAAGTCAGCCAGTGTTGTTACTCAGTGATTGAGTGGTGATCAACCTGTGTTGTTGCTCGGAGCTTCTGAAAGGTTGCCAACATGTGTTGCAATGGAAGGGAGCTTTGCAAGAGGTCTGGGCATTGAACTCTTAACGCCGACTAACTTTAAGAAGTGGAAGTCGTGCATGAAGAGTTATCTTCTTGGCGAGGAGCTGTGGGAAGTCATCGGTGGTGACGACAGGCAGGAAGTCACTGCTTCTTTCGGTACTGCTGAGCAGGTTAGGCTCTGGAGAAGAACAAATGCTAAGGCGGAGTTCATTCTGAAGAGAGCCGTGTCTCCGAAACTGTTTGATCACATCGTTGGGTGTGAGTCGGCTGCTGATATTTGGAAAACCATTGATGAGTTGTTCAATAGGAAGAATGTGGCGTGGCTTCAGTTCCTGGAGAATGAGTTGGCCAGGGCAACTCAGGGAGACCTTTCCATCTCCAAGTACTTCTTAAAGATGAAGAGCTTGTGTGCTGAGCTGTCGGCACTGGATCCTGATGAGCCTATCTCTGAGGCAAAGATGAAAAGGCACATTATCCGCGCTTGCGGAAGGAGTATGTGGTCTTTGTAACATCTGTTCAAGGGTGGGCTACTCAGCCGTCTTTGCTGGAGCTGGAGAATCTGCTTGACTCGCAGGAGAGCATAGCAAGGCAAATGGCTGGAGTGAACCTGAATCAGGAAGGAAGCGAAGCTCTCTTCTCAGGCAAGAAGAAAGGATGGGAAGGGAAGAAGAAGAAGAAGATGCAGGCCGCTGGTGAGAAGGAGACTTCAACTTCATATCCGCTGGAGAGGAGCAATGCTCCTAAGGACTGGAAGAAGAACTTGAAGTGCTACCGGTGTCATCAACGAGGGCACTTCAAGTGGGACTGCAAGGTCAAACTACAGCCTGGGCATGCTGCGGGAAAGGAGGAAACTTGCTCGAGAAGTGAAGAAGCAGAATGGGGCGGAGCTTTCATGACGGGCACTTGTGTCCAGGCCTTGTCTGCTGAGGACTTCAACGGCGAGTGGATCGTGGACTCCGGGTGTGGTCATCACCTCACCGGAGACAAATCGAAGTTCACCTCCATGCAGGCTTACTCAGGTAATGAAGCTATTATCACTGCTGATAATACTGTTTATGCAGTAGAGAAAGAGGGGGTCGTGTCTTTGGGTAGTGATCAGTGGCCACTCACATTAAGGAGTGTGTATCACATGTCGGGCATGAAGAACCTCTTCTCGATGACCAATGCGGTGGACGCTGGTTATCACGTTCTGTTTGGTCCAACAGACGTGCGGTTCCTTCGCAACATATCAGCAGTGAAGGCTGATGTTGCTCATGTAGGGAGGAGGGTGAAGAACTTGTTTGTTCTTCCCACCAATTCTTATGTTGATAGGATGAGGGCCAATGATAGCGCTGCTATCTGGCATGAGAGGCTGAGGCATGTTGGCATGGACAAGCTGAAGGCGATGGCTAGTAGAAGTTTGGTGAGGGGGTTGCCGAAGTTGTCCTCCTTTGGTGACAGGCATGTTTGCGCGGGCTGTCAATACGGTAAGGCATATCACCTTCCATTTGATAAATCACAAACAAGGAGCAAGAAACCATTGGAGTGTATTCATGGCGACCTGATGGGACCGACGGTTACTGCCAGCCTTGGTGGAAGCAGATACATGCTTGTCTTGGTTGATGACTACTCAAGGTATACTTGGGCGTACTTCTTAAAGGACAAGTCGGAAGCCTTCCGTTTGTTTGTGGAGTTTAAGGAGTTGGTAGAAGGCCGGCTTGGCTTGCGGATTAAGAAGCTTAGAACTAATAACGGGGGTGAATTTGTTTCCTCCGAGTTTTCTAACTTCTGCAGGAAGAACGGGATCCAACAGGAGCTTACTTGTGCTCACACTCCACAACAAAATGGGGTAGCGGAGCGGAAAATCCGTCATCTGACGGAGACCTGCAAATGCTGGCTTCATGTGAAAGATATCCCAAGGTCCTTTTGGGCGGAGGGGATGTCTTGTGCTGCTTATGTTATCAACCGGATGCCACTCAGCCCTATCAACATGAAGACTCCTATTGAGCTGTTGCTGAAGGAGAAGCCGAGTGTGGGACACCTTAGGGTGTTCGGTTCAACTTGCTACGTGCATGTCCCGGATGCTTCACGGACAAAGCTGGATGCGAAGGCAAGGAAACTTGTCTTTGTTGGCTACGATGAGCGGAAGAAGGGATGGAAATGCATGGACCCTGTGACGAAGAAGTTCATCGTGTCAAGAGACATTGTCTTTGAAGAGCTGACGTCATATGGAGGTGGCTCAGTGGAGCTAACCGGAAGTAGCAAGGTTGATGTAGCACCGGTGGCGGATGCTGAAGGCTTGGAAGAGGAGCTTGCTGTTTCACCAGCAGCTCCTGTTGCTTCTAACTCCGAGGCTGAGCCTTCTGGCTCAGGAAGCAGGGGGAACACTGCTCAATGCTTGCCCCAGGTAGGAGTGGAGCCCAAAGAAGCAACGGAAGCAGTGAGCAAGGAGCCGTTTCTTCGGAGATCGAAGAGGGTGGTTAAGCCACCGGCTCGGTACTGTGATGGGAATGCAGTGAGCTTTGTCTCCTGCTTGTTTGCAGGTCCTCTGGATGAGCGAGAGTCTGCAAACTTCAATGAGGCCACTGGAGTGAAGGAGTGGGAAGATGCCATGAAGGAAGAGATTGATGCTCTAAAGAAGAATGAAACCTGGGACCTTGTGCCCAAGGTTGATGGCATTACTCCGATTACTTGCAAGTGGGTGTATAAGTTGAAGAAGAAGGCTGATGGGAGCATTGATCTGTTCAAGGCTCGCCTGGTCGCTAGAGGATTCTCACAGCAGTATGGAGAAGACTATGAGGAGACATTCAGTCCAGTTGCGAAGATGACTTCAGTAAGAGTGGTGATCGCCTTGGCTGCTAGCAAGGGATGGAGGTTGTGGCAACTCGATGTGAAGAATGCCTTTCTTTACGGAGAGATTGACAAGGATATCTTCATGGATCAACGGCTTGGTTTTGTCTCTGAAAAGCATCCGGACTATGTATGTAAACTCAGGAAGGCTCTCTATGGGTTGAAGCAAGCTCTTAGAGCGTGGTATAGGAAGATTGCAGAGTACTTGCAATTCTGTGGATACCTTGCTTCCAACTCGGATTCAAGCTTGTTCGTCAAGAAGAATGGAGAGCTACAAGTCTTGGTCCTGCTGTATATGGATGACATGATCATCACAGGGAATTCAGAGGGGGAAGTAGCAAGGCTCAAGGCAGAGCTTGCTATACGCTTCGAGATAAAAGACTTGAGAGAGTTGCATCACTTTCTCGGTCTTGAAGTTGAGAGGAAGGAGTGCGGGGTTCTCATTTGCCAGAAAGGGTATGCTGATCGCATTGTGAAGCAGTTCGGCATGGGCGAAGGGAAGAAGTGCTCTACTCCACTGGAACCTGGGCTGAAGCTTCGACGAGATGAGGGAAGGGTTCTTCTTGATCCCTTGGTGTTCAGGGCTCTTGTTGGGAGCTTGATTTACCTGACGATTACAAGGCCAGACATTGCTTATGCTGTTGGCCGAGTAAGTCGGTATATGGCTGAAACAAGGCAATCTCATCTAGTGGCGGCGAAGGGTATTCTGAAGTATGTCAAGGCTTCTTCTGACATGGGACTCCTCTACAGAAGGGACGCGGAGTTTGCGTTGCTCGGGTACACGGATGCTGACTATGGCGGTGATTCGGATGATCGAAGGTCTACTTCAGGTTATGTGTTCACTTGCGGTTCAGCTAGCATCTCGTGGTGTAGCAAGAAGCAGGACTCGGTGTCGGTTTCAACCACGGAGGCGGAGTATAACGCTTCGGCCTTGGCTGCTCGGGAAGCTGTTTGGTTGAGGAGGCTTATAGAGGATGTTCATGAAGAAGTGCAAGGGCCTACTTTACTTCGGGGTGATAATGAGAGTGCTCTCAAACTGTTTAACAATCCAGTGTGTCACGCCAGGACCAAGTATATAGAGATTGATCACCACTTCATCAGGGAGAAGGTGTTGGAGGGGTCTCTACTGGTCGGGCATGTTCGGAGTGAAGATAATCTTACTAACATCTTCACGAATCCACTGTCGAAGGGGCCCTTTGAACGCTTGCGCAGCTTGCTGGGCTTGGTCACCACTTCCCACTTCAAGGGGGAGTGTTGAAATTTGTGAAGTGGAAGTGGTTGACGGGACAGGCCGGGCGGCCTGGGCGGACAACTTTGGCGGACTAGGCGGACTGGGCGAACTATGATGTGCGGCCTGGTGGAAGGTCTAGTGGAAAGCCAGCTGTCTTCTGAGCGGGTTATTGCATGAGTCCGCAAACTATGCGGCCTGTTATCTGCGGTTAGGGTGTTTGCTGATTGGCTTTGCCAAGGAGCGGTCTGAGCGGATGGAGGCTTGCGGACTGGTGCATTGCTCAGTGGCCGTGGTGCAGGCTTGTGCTGACAGACGGTTTGGCTCGTGTCCACGGGAAGCTTGTGGACTGGTGTGTCCGCGGTGTGGGCTATTACAGACTGGGCTTAGAGCTTGGCTGAGGCCTTGTCGAGCTCTGGTGGCACAGCAGGTGCTTTGCTGTGGAGGTCGTTGGCGGACTGGCTTATGGTGTCCGAGAGATGGCTGCTGCGTTGGGCAGGAGTGCGAGGTGCTTGCGGACTACTGGTGGTCTGTGCTTTGGTGTTTGGCGGACGGGTGTTTGCGTCCGCCATGCTCGCATTGGCCTTTGATGGTTTTGGACTTGGTCACACTTTGTGCCAAGACCATGGTGTCCGCGGTATCCGCCAAGTCTGCTGTGACCGGGAGGACTGTTGCTATCTGCCTTTGGTCGTGGACTTGTGGCGAATTGAGGTGTGAGTCTTGCGGACTGCCTCGGGTTGGTGCGGACAGCCATTGAAGGGGGTGGCTGTCCTGCAGTGGTTGGAAGCTTTGCGGGCTAATGCCTTGTCCGCATAGCTTGGGCGGACTGGAGAGGGTTCGCCAATGTTGTCTTGCTCCTGGCGGTTTTCCTTGGTATCCGGCTAAGTTCTTGCGGACTCGGTGGACGGTGTTTTTGCTATCGCGCGGGCTAGGGCGGTGTCGCTATCTCTTGGGCGGTGACCACACTCATCACCTTGCCTATAAATAGGACCCCCCTGGCAGGTCTACAGTAACCCTGAAAAACTTGATTGAACAGTAAGTTAGGTTGGGCAAGGTGCTGCGGTCTGAGTTTTTCTGTCCGCGCGGATTGATTCAGTGCTGACGTTTACTGTGTGCAGGTCGCGCGGGTAGCTTCAAGGAGCCAGGAGTTTGGCTGTGACTTCGGTCAAGTCTTGGAAGTGTGCGGTCTCTACGGACTCAGCAGGAGGTCGCTCTGCGGCTTGTCAGTTCTGTTTCATCTTTGCCAGCTTCAATAACCTATCCGCCGACTTCAGGCGGGTAGGGGGTGTTCCTCAGTTCAGCTTCAGCAGGAGACAAGAAGCACCCAGTGATCCGCGCACTCTCCTCCTACAAGCGCTCTGTATGCACTTCTCCGGCAAGCACCCAGTGTGCTCTCTACCGGCAAGCGCTCTGCGTGCTCTCCTGCAACAAGCGTCATACGTAGTCTCTACCAGCAAGCGCTCTGCGCGCTTTCTACCATCTAGCGCTTCACGCGCTCTGCTCCAGCAAACTCCCTGCGCACTCTCTGCCAACAAGCACCCCACACGCTCATGAGCAAGCACTCCAAAAAAACATATAAGACAACTACACCATGCTTCTCCAAAAGACAATCAAAGACAAGAAGCAGAGGATAAGACGCACTGAGCACACCCACAAGCTTCAAGCTCCAGACATTAGAACGAGTGCAACAAGCTTCTCCCGCCTCCAAGAATTATCAGGGGACTCCAGAATAAAACGAATGCATCACTTCCCGCAGCACATGAAGCAATAATTAGCTCTATGAACGGTGTCCTGTCACCCTACGAAATCTCACTCTCTCTCCTAAATAATTGTAACGAGATGCGATATGTCGCCCTCGAGTTCTTGAAAAAGCCCCGTAACAACGCTCAGTTCTAGTGGAGGTTTGGTCGGCATAGATCCGACCACGTGATTTTTCACCCAGTTGACGGATTTTTCACGTTAAAAACATTGTCTTGCCAGCTTTCAATTTTTGTGACTGTTTGCGCTCTACCGCTCCATAGGCTAATATAGTATAAGTTAATCAGGTTCGATCGGGGTGTCGAGTTGGCCGCAACAGTTTTGTTGTCTCATATTTGTGAATTTCTAACTTATGTAGGGGTCAAAATTGTTGTGCTCGCTAATCTAGGATAAATTGTAATGCCCTCATAGAAAATGGAATGGATTCAATGTCTTTATCACAATTGGAACACATCGATCTAGAATGTTCTTTTTCTGCTAAATTCCGGACGGACCAAAACTCGCTCAAGATCCTGCCACATGAAAGTGTATTGCGCAAGGGCATCGTCTCTTGAATTAAACTGTAGGCAAAATTTGATCATATATATAAATATAATAAGAATGGTGGCAGGAGCAGTGTGAGAGATGGTTATATTATGAGCATTGACTGAGTCAAAGAATCAATAAATATATATATTAATAATGTTGTATGTGTTAAAATTCAACAACCTGGCATTGATACCATGTTGAATATTCTCCAGGTGGTCAACAAGATAACCTGATGCCAAATTAATATTCTCAGCACTATCAAGAACACACCTTGATCACATGGAAATTTTCCTAGAACTTGGAGTGAGCAGGAGTTATCTCAACTAAAGCCAGTCAACCAAAAAACACATGCAGCATAATAATCTTTATTAATTCACAGCAATCTTCTTTACACAGCGAGACATACATGTCGAGACATGCTTCATCAAACAACCACCTAAGGGCAATCAGAGACTACAAATACAAGACAAGTTAACACAAGCCACACAGACTCAAACATCAAGCCGTCGGTCTACTGCTTTGGAGTCCGCTCAGTCCGCCAGGTCGCCAGACCGCAACCCAAGTCGCGCGGACTACCCCTTATTCTAATGCTAGCTCTAACCGCCATTCTGTAAGACGCCTAACCGCGAGGTCGCCTAGCCGCCACACCGCAAAAGCTTCGATGCCGAATAGAATAGTCCGCTTGAAGAAGTCGACTTATCGAACCACGAACCAAGTTGCCAAAGAGAAGACCGTCTGGTCGCTATCCGCAACCTGCAGTTTTCCGCTTGTTGCTTAACCGTAGAGTCCGCACTGTCCCTGACCGCAATCAGAGCCAAGTCCTGGATTTCCAGTGCTATCCGCACAACCTGCACAGCACAACCCGGTCAACTCAATCAAACCGTGTGGACACAAAAGTCTAGTCCTCAGCAACTGTTGCGGGCTCACTTACTGTTCCTGAGGTTTCTTGAGGTTACTATTCCTGATGTGACATGGGTCCTATTTATAGGCACGATGATGAGTGTGGTCACCGCCCTATCCGATAGGATTACTTCCACATCCTGCAGCAAGACATCTCCATAGTTTGCGGATACATTCCAGTCTGCCGCCACTATGCAGGATAGAGTCCACCATAGCTTCTTCAAGGCCGGACACAATCAACAGTCTGCCTTGTCGCCAAAGGCCAAGCCGCCAAGACATCACCAAGGCCGGACAGCAACACCAGTCCGCCTTGTCGCCGAAGGCCAAGCCAGGACCGCAACAGCCGGACTCCACTGCAACATTGTCCGCCAATCCACGGACACAGCTCCAGCCCGTTTATCCTGATCCAGCAGCCTCGCCATCAAGGCACCTGCCGGACTCAGCAGACACCAAGCTTCAGTCCGCACATCCCGAGCCCATGGCCTCGCCACCAAGGCAACTGCTGGACTCAGCAGACACACCGCTTCAATCCGCTCATCCCGAGCCACCGGTTTTGCCACCAAGGCAACAGCCGGACTCAGCGGACACGCCGATCCAGTCCGCACATAATGTGGACAGCTCTAGTCTGCATATCCCTGCAGACAACTCCAGTATGCATACCCTGAGTCCATTGCCTTCACTAAGATACCTACTGGACTCAGCGGACACAGCTCTAGTCTGCTTACACAGCAGAATTCTCCAGTCCGCATATCCCGCAGACTACTCCAGTCAGCATATCCCAAGTCACAGCCACGCCAGCAAGGCAGCTGTCGGACTCAGCGGACTCTAACTCCAGTCCGCACACAGTTGCGGAAACAAGCTCCAGTCTGCTTCTCCCAAACTCACAACCAAGGCACACATCACTTCTGCCGAGCTTGGTGGACTGAGAAGCATTCCGCGCTCCAGTAGGCGATCTCCCCGGACTGAGCCAAACATGGACCTGATTCCGAACTAAACAAGTCCACACTATTGGCCACAAGGGCCAGTTCGCACTTACTGGGGGACACTGGATTCAGTCCGCCTCTCTCGGCGAGCTCTAGTATCAGTCCGCACTGACGAGCGGTCTCCGTGGCTTCCACTTGCCGCTGCACCAGAGCAAGACCAAGGCTTCTGCCAAATTGGTCTGCCAAGCTCCAGTTCTTCAGTCCGCTCCTTGACGGACTCCGCGGATAGAGTTTCTATCCGCCCGGTTACTTCCTAGGATCCAACTGCCTGCTGAGCACATGCCGGCCTGGCTAACTGTTGCTGTTGTCCGCGTAGTCCACGCGAACAGACCGCCCAGGCCGCTACAGAGCCAACCGTCTGCAACATCCCTGCCAACCTAGCTGTCCGCCAACCCTGTCCGCGTAGTCCGCACGGATAGGTCCAAGTGCTCCATTCACCTACTTTCACTTCACAAATTTCAACAGTGTGTTTGAAAAAGAAACGGCGTGAATATTGAATGGCGTTAAATGAGTTCCTCTCTTAATGACACGTGACATTCTCCTATTAGATGGCAAATGTTATAAATAGGCATGTATAATGCTAGAAGCTTTGTAAAAAAAGGAGAGCGGAAGCCTTGCAAGAAATTGCACGTGAATAGGAGCATCTGCAGCGACTACAGGTTTAGGACAGAAAAATAGGACCTGCGAACAGGAATTTGCTATTGGCGAATAGAAACTTGCATGCAAAGTTGGCGGACTGCAATTTCAGTGTTGTGAACGACTGTAGGCGGACAACTTGTAAAAGAATAGCTTACAGACTGCCAGCTTCTCGAGTACTGTAGCTTGTGGACAGCCGTAAAAGTGGGTAGCCTTGTTGAAGTTGCATGTGGACAGATTTATGTCGGACTTGGCGATTACCTCTTGCAAGGGGGAGTGACCAGCTTGTGTATTTGTGTATACGAGCACTAGTAATGCAAGTCCTTGTGGTGATGTTGTAGTGTTGTGTTGTAATAGTGAAACACAATTTTTGTAACCTCTTACTGTTGAAATCGATAAGTTATTTGCTCCTTTATCTTGTGTTGTGCCCGCTGTAAATTCTTCCAACACTGGTATCAGAGCTAGGTTGCGAACCTTGGTTGTAACTCAGAAGAGTTGAAGAGATCGCAGCAATGGAGATGATTAATGCTATGCCGGGTCAAGTTCCCAAGTTGACGAAGACGAACTATGGGAACTGGAGCATCCAGATGAGAGTGCTCCTAGCATCAAAGGAACTATGGGACATAGTGGAAGATGGTTATGAAGAGATAACTGTTGAAGCAGAGGCGGCGTTGACTAACACCCAGAGGACAATGCTACGAGAAGCAAGAAAGAGAGATAAGAAAGCTTTGTTCTTGTTATATCAAGGGGTTGATGAAGCAACCTTTGAGAAGATCTCAGATGCTAGAACTTCTAAAGAAGCATGAGAAACTTTGCAACGCTCCCTGCAAGGAGTTGATAAGGCAAAGAAGGTGAAGCTACAATCTCTCCGAGCAGAGTATGAAGTTATCAAGATGTAGAACTCTGAGAAAGTTAGTGACTATGTGACTCGTCTGCAGACGCTTGCCAATTAAATGAAGCGCAACGGAGAGACGATTGATGATGTCAGTTTCATGGAGAAACTTCTGCGGTCTATGTCAAAGAAGTTTAACTACGTTGTGGAAGCGATATAAGAGTCGAAGGATCTAACTCAGATATCTATCGATGAACTCATAGGATCTTTGCAATCTCATGTATATCGCATGCTACAAGATGAAGAGTCAAGTGGCTTAGAGAAAGCACTTCAGACTCAGTTCAACTTGGAGAGAGTTCAGGAAAAGGAGCTGGCCAGCGAGGTCGAGGCTACCAAGGCAGAGGTAGAGGAAGAAGAGCAGGAAGACATCAGAACTTCCAGAGAGAGGAGGAGCAACCTCAAGGTAGAGATCAAAAAGGAAGAGGAAGAAGCCGTACAAGAGGCCGAGGCAGAGGCCGTGGTGGAATTGCATAAGTCTAATGTTACAACTGTAACAGGTTTGGGCACATGAGTTATGAATGCTGACTTCCGAGGAGGAATGAGGAGACCAACCACTATGCTAAAGAAAGAAACACTGGAGGCGATCCAATGATGTTCTTGACTTACAGAGGAGCTGAAGGAGGTAGAAATGAAGTTTGGTACTTGGAAACAGGAGAGAGCAACCATATGTGTGGTGAGAAGGAGTTGTTCGCTAATCTTGAACCAAGTGCTGGTGAGGTTAGCTTTGGTGATGCTTCAAAGATCTCAGTAGAAGGTAAAGGGTTGATAGTGGTCACCCTCAATGGCGAGAAGGTGCATCTCAACGATGTGTTCTACGTTCTTGGCTTGAAGATTAACATCTTAAGCCTTGGACAATTGGTGGAGAAAGGTTATTGCATTCAGTTGAAGGATGGTTCTTTGGCTATGAAGAACCATCGAGGAAAAGAGGTGGTGAAGGTAAAGTTGACGACGAATCGTCTCTTTACGTTGAGGATGGATGTCGAGGAGACGACATGCTTAGCAAGAACTGAAGAAGAAGAGGCTTGGTTGTTGCACCATAGAATGGGTCACTTAGGCTTTAGTGGTCTGAACCTTCTATCGCATGCAAAGATGGTGAAAGGTTTACCAAAGATCTTACCACTACAGAAGATTTGTGAAGCTTGTACGAAGGGTAAGCAGAAGAGACATACGTTTGAAGGTGGAAAGTCTCGAAGAGCAAGGAGACAACTAGAACTAGTTCACTCGGACATTGCTGGTCCGTTTGATATTGCCTAAATTGGCGGAAGCAAATACTACATCACCTTCACTGATGATTTTAGTCAGAAGTGTTGGTTTTATTTCTTGAAGGAGAAGTTTGAGGCCCTTGACAAGTTCAAGGAGTTCAAGGCAATGGCTGAAAAGGAGAGTGGACAGTACTTGAAGGTACTTAGAACTGATAGAGGTGGGGAGTACACCTTAAAGTTGTTTGATTCTTTCTACAAGGAGCATTGGATTGCTCATCAGTTGACTGCAGCTTACTCACCTCAGCAGAATGGAGTTGCTGAGAGAAAGAACTTGATGATTCAGAACATGGCAAGGAGTTTGATAAAAGGCAAGAAGTTCCCGAAGATGTTCTAGGCTGAAGCAGTACAATGTGTTGTGTACTTGCTAAACAGATGGCTGACAAAGAGTGTGAAGTTCAAGACTCCATATGAAGCATGGAGTGGATGGAAGCCAAGTGTGCAACACTTGAGAGTGTTTGAGTGTGTAGCTTATGCTCACATCCTTGATCAGAAGAGGAAGAAGCTTGATGATAAAAGCGAGAAGTGTATATTTGTAGGCTACGCTCCGATGAGTAAAGCTTACAAGTTATACAATACTATGACAAAGAAGGCGATCATCTCAAGAGATTTATTATTTGAGGAAGACAATTGTTGGAGTTGGGATGAGAAAGAGAGAAGAATCAAGGGGATGTTTTATGATGATGATGAAGAAGAAGGTGGTCATGAAGCTGAAGCAGAGGATGGTGGAGCTGAACCACCATCACCACCGAGCAGAGATTCAGGGGGAGCTTCAACTCCCTACTCTAGTGAAGCAAGCACCAGCAGGAGCATCTCTGAAGGTTCTCAACCTAGGATGAGAAGGTTAGATGAAATCTACGAGGAGACGAAGCCAATTCATGCTAACTTTTCTTTATATTGACTTTTACCAGATTGTGAGCCGTACTCATATGATGAAGCTGATCAAGAGAAGAATTGGAGGAAAGCAATGGATGAAGAGATGACATCCATCAAAAGGAATGATACTTGGGAGTTGGTCACTCTACCGGCAGGTCATAAGCCCATTGGTGTGAAATGGGTGTATAGAGTGAAGAATAACAAGGATGGAGAAGTGGAGAAGCACAAGGCAAGACTCGTCGCTAAAGGCTACCGACAAGTCCAAGGTGTGGACTATGACGAGGTCTTTGCTCCAGTGGTGCGAATAGACACTATCACATTAATCATTGCACTAGCTGCTCAATATAAGTGGAAGATCTGTCAGATGGAAGTCAAGTCTGCATTTCTCAATGGTTATCTGGAAGAAGATGTGTACATCCAGCAGCCTCCATGATATGAAGTGAAAGGCCAAGAGAGGAAGGTCTACAAATTGAAGAAGGCGTTGTACAAGTTGAAGCAAGCGCCTCGTGTGTGGAATGAAAGAATTGATGGATACTTCCAGAAGAACGGGTACATGAAGAGCCCGTATGAGTATGCACTCTACACGAAGGTGGAGAAGAACGGTGATTTCATGGTCGTGTGCTTGTATGTTGACGACATGATATTCACCGGTAACAACCTTCTTATGTTTGAAGAGTTTAAGAAGACAATGAAGAAGGAGTTGCAGCATCCTGTACGTGTCAGGCATTTTGGCTGAGAAATCTCTTGCAGGAGTTGCACCATGCACAAGATGGTCCTGTGACTGTGAATGTTGACAATATGTCTGCAATTCAGCTAGCGAAGAACACAGTGCTGCATGGACGCAGCAAACATATAGAGACGAAGTATCACTTTCTTCGTGAGCAGGTGCAACTGAAGGTGGTGGAGTTGGTTTACTGCCCCACAGGTGAGCAGCTAGCGGATATCTTCACAAAGGCATTGAAAACTGAGACGTTTCATAAGTGCAAGAGCAAACTCGGCATATGTTGCCGTGTTTGAGGGGAAGATTGTTGGCAAAATTTGATCATATATATAAATATAATAAGAATGGTGGCAGGAGCAGTGTGAGAGATGGTTGTATTATGAGCATTGACCGAGTCAAAGAATTAATAAATATATATATTAATAATGTTGTATGTTTGAAAAAGAAACGGTGTGAATATTGAATGGCGTTAAATGAGTTCCTCTCTTGATGACACGTGGCATTCTCCTATTACATGCAGTGGCGAAGCCATGATTAAAGTACAAGGTGGGCAAATTTTGTATTATGAAATATAAAAAAATTAATCAAAGTATCAAAACCTAAAAAAATTTAAAAAGTTGCAAAACACAATGTAAAATTTTAGTGCTAAAAATCTAATTGCATAGACAATAACCTTTAAAGTTAAAATTTTACCCAAAATACCTCAATATTTGATGAAACATTTATAGTATTTCTGGTCGAGACTTCATATTCTGAAAACAAAGCATGATCTTCTCATCATCGATAGAATTAAATGCTTCTTTTTCTATATTTGTGATCAAACAATCCACCATAAACTGATCTGATATTCTGTTACGGAGTCGATTTTTCATAATCTTCATTGCAGAAAATACTCTTTCAACTGTCGCCGTTGCAACTGATAATATGAGTGTAAGAGTTATAAGAATATAGACATGAGAATATAATATATTTTTTTTCTTCTCAACTAACTTCTCTGCAAGTTTTTCAGTACTTCTCAAATTTATAAAACCATCATTTGATCTCATATCTAGCATGTAAGTTTTTAGTTGGTTATCAAGCTGAATGGTAAAAAGTTGAACTGTAGGAAATTCCTTTGGAAGAAAATGCACATAACCTGGGGTTAGACGGCTAGATAGAAGAGCAGAAATTCTGGAAGAAAATTCCCTCTCTCCATGTGAAGGAATTCATACAAGATTAAATGAATGTGAGATATCCAATAAGAGAAGAATGTGTGCAAAGTGGCTGACTGGAAGAAGAAGAAAAAGAGGAAGAGGAGGAGGAGAAAATTGAGAAGTTGCAGCACTGTGTGAGTGTAAGTTTCGATGAAACCCGACGACGGCCCGACGATGACGAGAAGACGACGTCGAGGCTTTCCCTCCTTTTCGGCTTTACGCATTTGCACCATCTAGAAAGCATGAACGACGAACAGCTGGGACCAGGGACAGGCGGAGCCGCGGAAAGGGGACGACAACGATGCTTTGCCGCTTTGCTCCAATGCTCCTCACATGATTTTTTCTTTAAGCTAGCTACAACAGCGGGATATGTTGATTTGCTCACTTTATAATTAATATAAACCAAATATTTTATAACCGGATTTTTTTTTTGCAAAATGATAAGGTGGGTGTTGAAGCCAAAATCTGACTTCGACAAGAGTTCAAAATTCAGGGGTGTAGCCAACACCTACTCGTCCCAAGCTCTGACCTCCGACTGGTCGTGAAGGACTAGAAACTGACCCAAGGCCTCAGCAGGGTGGTCCCACCGCTTACCCAGAAGATCTCTGAGAGCTTCCCCTCCAAAACCAAAAGGTGGGGTCGGATCTCCTCAGAAAGCACAGAAAAATCATTTTAAGTCCAGGGCCAAAAATCTGTGTCTGAAGAACCCCTCTGGGTCTATTTATAGTTTTCTGAATTGGATTTGCAAATAACCATACTGGGTTGACTTGAAATTACCAGAGTACCCTTGATTGGGTCTGCCAACAGCCAAACTCCGCTATTTTGAGGAGTTATACGCAGACCACCAAGGGCAAAAGAGTAAAAATACTAGGGGTAGAAGAGTAAAATCCCCCTGGGGCCTAGATTTGTTCTAAATGGCGAGTAGGGGAGTATCTATCGGCGCGACGAATCTTCCTCCCGTCTCGCCAACCTTATTTGTCGTGGGGCCTTCTCGCTGTCATAGGCCTTCTCGCGCCCTCAGGACTCGCAACCACCTTCCACTCCTCCAACTACTCCTAGCGAGAGGAGGAACGAACATTCCCAGGCTGTCGGGACCTCTCGTCCCCCTGGTAAGGAATCTTCCCTCTCGCATTGCTGTCCCACTCGCTACTCCCACACCCTCTTGCGGGAGCCACTCTCACCGTGCTCCTTTACTTCTTCCACAGGCGCCCAGACCGACTCGCCTATTGAGGAGCACCCTGGGCAACCAGTCGTCCCGCCTCTTCCTCCTCTTGACGGGATTGAAGATTTTCTTGGCGACCCTGCGAACCCGGTGGAAATGAGGCGCAAGAATGCCGAGTTGTTCCAAAAACACGCACGCATCATCCACTCGCTGGCGCTGGATAAATAGGCGGCGGATCGACACATTGAATGGCTGGAGAACGACTGCGCTCGCCTATCTTCTGAGACTAATACAGAGTTAGATGTTGATGGAACCGACCCTGACGCCATCATCAATGAGACCGACATGCAGCTCTGTCTCGCGCACCATGGGCTTGAGTCCGTTCGCGCTTTCCACTCGCGCAGTATACCTCCCTGCGCGGGAGCTCGCGGTGGTCGCTGGCAATGACACCCGTACTGAAGGCCGTCCGTCTTGCCCCTTCTTCTTTATTCTGTATTTAAGTGCAGTAATAATAAATAATGATGTGTTTCCATCTCGTCGGCTTTGTCAGAACTTGGTGTCCGCCATATGTGGGGCGGTGTTTCTGAATCATTTCTTATTGATGTGTTAGTTTTATTTTACTTTTAATTTCTTTAATTAATCACCTTGTGATTGTGACGGGTCGCGCCGATCGAGCTTTAGGAGAGAGAGAGAGGGAGCCTACCGCCGACTCTTCCCCTTCCCCCGTACTTTTCCTGCCTACCAATCATTTCACCATATTTGCTATAAATACACCCGGCCCTGGATCAAAAGGATACCCACATTCTTCACTCCTGCTGCACCCAAACTCGTGTCCCTTTGTTTCTTTCGTCTCGCCGATTCTTCTCGCGCTTCTCTCCCGAACTTCTCGCCAGTGTTCTTTCTTATTACTCCATTCTCTCCCCTTCTCGCCTAAAGCCGTCTCGCCAACACTGTCTCGCCAAGGATGGGAAAGAAGAGAGTTGAGGAAGGCGAGGGGCGCAGCCGCTGCGGGAAGCGGTTCACTGACCACGACTTCCCGCTCGGCAGGCTTCCTGAAGAAGACTACCGTGGATTCGTCCGCGAGTACCTGGTGGAGGGGATCGACTCACAACCTCCCAAAGTTGGCGAGTCCATCAACACTTACTACCCGGGAGAGCTCGCTTTCCCCGTCTCACACTTTGAGGCGGGGTTGAGGCTGCCTCTATGGCCTGAGGTAAAACAAGTTTTCAAATACTTTGGCGTCGTCCCGGAGCAGTTCAACCCGAATGCTATTTCGGTGTTGATTGCCTTTGCCTGCTTTATGCGCCGGGAGTGCATTGAATTCAGCTTGACGGTCTTCGGCAAGCTCTTTATCTACCACGCCAACGCTGATGGCGTCTCGTACTTCACCGGCCAAGGGCTCAAGGTGCGTGAGACGCCCAACAAAAATCACCACTGGCTTACGCGGTTCGTCTTCATCCGCGGCGACCGTGGCTACTTCAGGGGCATCCCGCTTGCGCCGGTGTCTCCCCCAGAAAGCTTCTATGACACCCCGCAGGTCAGCGACCCAGAGAAGCTACTGTATGAATATTTTGTCGGCAAGAACTTCGAGGTCAACTACCTGCGGAGAGGCCTCGACTCACTGCCTCCGGTGCTCCCTGGTGAAGGTACTCTCTGTTTTCTGTCTCACTGTGTCTGATTGCTTCTCCGTCTCGCCTTCTCATCGCCTTTGTTTGTCTTTCAGGGGAGCGAGTAGTGACAACCCATCCTCCATACAAAAGCAACATCCACCCTTCCAAGGGCCTTGATCTCGCCAACGTGGCAGCTGAGGCGACGAGAGAGTCCCTGACTCCTGCCCCTCTCAAGAGGCCTCCAGGCGATACGGTGCACTCTCGCTCCAGCCCTCCAAAGAGAATGAAGAAGGCTGCGGTGGTGTCTAAGGGGAAGAAGAAGATGACCCCAAAGGAAAAGGAGATATCGGGGTCCTTGAGCCCTATCTCTTTGGGGTCTCAATCGCCCCGCTCGCCTCCTCAATAGGCCGTCTCGCAAATTGTAACGGTCCAAAATAAAAATGTACGAACATAGAAAGAAATTCCCGATGATGAAAAGATTTGAAAATCAGTGTCGATTCAACGTCGCAAAATGAATTTTTAGTTCGATATTGTATATATTTTGCGACGTTCGTCTCGTATTGTGGCAAACCTTTTCAGCGTCGATTTGACGTCGCACATTTAATTTTGATGTTCGAGCTTTTCGATGAATTTTTCGACGATTGTTTCGATTCCATTTTTTGTCATTTCAAGAAATTTATGTCGGAAATTTGTGTAGTGATTGATTCCCGATATGTAATGGATTTAAATTACTTAGAGATATTTTGGACCCTTGGTGGGCCGGCTAGTTTTTGTTCTTGTGGTTGGAATGGCTAGTTCAGGTGGCTGGTTGGACCCTTGGTGTTTGATTCGTGATATACTTGGTGGGTTGGATTATTTGGTTCCTAGCCTTTTTCTAGGCTGGCCAGTTTATTGCTTGTGGGCTTTGTGCAGCTGCTGGCTGAATAGAATATGAATATTATTTATGTTTTAGGCGATGGATACTCCTTTAACTTCATCTCTATCCCTCACAATCCTTTCATTTTCACTTATCTTCCACCGTCTGGAACGTGCTTTGGGTTGTCGCTTCTCAATTTTCTTGTTGCTGTCGCTGCCTTCATCTTGCTTATCCTTGCTGTTAGGTGCTGTTGCGATCTATCTGCTGCTGCCACTGACTTCCTGGACAGTCGCTGTTGTGGCTTTGGTTGGCCGGCAACCCTTGGACTACACCTTCAGAGTGATCTTTCTTTTCTCTTCCCTGTTTTCGATGATTGTGAACTTATGCATATATAAGTTGAAAGTGAAGAGGCTGGGCTTAGGGCTTTCCGATTTGGGTTGGTTCTGGATAATTCTTGAAGGAGAAACAAACCCTTCTGCTTTATAGATGCTTCTCTACTGATTTCTCATTGATTACCTGCTGTCTTCTCCCTGCTGCCCTGCTTTAAATTGTTGATTTTCTTGATGTTTACTGCTGATGTTAGTGCTGGTTTCAGCAGTTTTCCTGCTGTCCTCCTACTTCTTATCTCAGATTTGTATAATTATGGAAGGGGTGAATGACCGGTTTGTGTGGTCTTTCCCTAGGCAACTCCTTAGAGTCGTAGTTGTGACCGTCTTAGGAGTCCGTTCATGTGTATTTTCGGCGCAACCCTACAGTAAATGATTTCTTGATACTGCAGAGGATGGCGCCCGACGATAGACGCAACGAGAATCCGACGAGAGACAATGGCAAAAGCAAACTTGGGGTGAGTTTTTACCGCTTTAATTATGTTTAATCATAAATTTATTTCAGAATATTCTTGTTTAGCTTTCGTATAGAAAATATTTACTGCTTTATATCGTTCGCATTTTGAATCACTGAAAGAAAGAGGAAAATCGCTTAACAAATGGTGACGGCTCAATAGCAAGAACAAAGCGAAAGATTCCGAGGGATATTACAAATAAAATACACCTATGTACAATTCGCTATTATTAAGAATCGAAAAAGATAAAAAAGTAAAAGATAACAAGATAAATAAAAAAAAGATTTTATAGAGATATTATAAGGGTTAACAAAGTAGCTGTAGGGGGGTATGAATATCCTACAGCACAATACTTATAAATTTCATGCGGCCGTTGAAGGCCAGAAGCCGTTGAAGGCCCAGGGGTCGTTGAAGACCCAGATGCATACATAACTTACTCTTATGGTTTCCCAAATAAAAAAATAAAAAAAATAAAAATGAGTTGATTGAATTATGAAATAAAAGACAAGAAGAAAAAGAATGAGAAGAGCAAGAATTAGAGAATGTGACTTTCTTAGTGATTATAGTGCACTTTTCTACTGATTAGTATGGCATTTTACTAGCTTACAATTGAAAGATATCTGCTTAATGATACTAATGTTTATTGTTTACCTGTAGCACAGTTAAAGAGGTATGTTTTTCACTTAGTCATATTTTTATGACTAAGTCTGTCTTCTTCTTTTGTTTAGCTTGCTGAGGTGGAGTTGAATGCGCAACGAGAAGCTAGAATCATCGAGGAAGAACGAAAAAGATTAGCTGTGGAACGAGCCAAGGTATGAGTGTTGTTTTGTGAGTTGTGTTTATTTTGTACTCATAATAGCTATAGTTCTAGATTTGTTACATCGAATACTTGGCAAACGAGTTTAGAAAAAGGAATTTCTGTGGGGTTAGAATTGGGACCAAGTTGTGAAGTCCCAATTCTAACCCTGCAGAAATTCCTTTTTCTAAACTCGTTTGCCAAGTATTCGATGTAACAAATGTAGAACTATAGCTATTATGAGTACAAAATAAACACAACTCACGAAACAACACTCATACCTTGGCTCGTTCCACAACAAATCTTTTTCGTTCTTCCTCGATGATTCTAGCTTCTCGTTGCGCATTCAACTCCACCTCAGCAAGCTAAACAAAAGAAGACGACATGCTTAGTCATAAAAATATGACTAAGTGAAAAACATACCTCTTTAACTGTGCTACAGGTAAACAATAAACATTAGTATCATTAAGCAGATATCTTTCAATTGTAAGCTAGTAAAATATCATACTAATCAGTAGAAAAGTGCACTATAATCACTAAGAAAGTCACATTTTCTAATTTTTGCTCTTCTCATTCTTTTTCTTCTTGTCTTTTATTTCATAATTCAATCAACTCATTTTTATTTTTTTATTTGGGAAACCATAAGAGTAAGTTATGTATGCATCTGGGTCTTCAACGACCCCTGGGCCTTCAACGGCTTCTGGACTTCAACGGCCGCATGAAATTTATAAGTATTCTGCTGTAGGGTATTCATACCCCCCTACAGCTACTGGGTTAACCATTATAATTTCCCTATGAAATCTTTTTTTTATTTATCTTGTTATCTTTTACTTATTTATCTTTTTCGATTCTCAATAATAGTGAATTGTACATAGGTGTAATTTATTTGTAATATCCTTCAGAATCTTTCGCTTTGTTCTTGCTATTGAGCCGTCACCATTTCTTAAGCGATTTTCCTCTTTCTTTCAGTGATTCAAAATGCGAACGATATAAAGCAGTAAATATTTTCCATACGAAAGCTAAACAAGAATATTCTGAAATAAATTTATGATTAAACATAATTAAAGCAGTAAGAACTCATCCCAAGTTTGCTTTTGCCCTTGTCCCTCGTCGGATTCTCGTTGCATCTATCGTCGGACGCCATCCTCTGCAGTATCAAGAAATCATTTACTGTAGGGTTTCGCCGAAAATACACATGAACGGACTCCTAAGACGGTCACAACTACGACTCTAAGGAGTTGCCTAGGGAAAGACCACACAAACCGGTCATTCACCCCTTCCATAATTATACAAATCTGAGATAAAAAGTAGGAGGACAGCAGGAAAACTGCTGAAACCAGCACTAACATCAGCAGTAAACAGCAAGAAAATCAACAATTTAAAGCAGGGCAGCAGGGAGAAGACAGCAGGTAATTAATGAGAAATCAGCAGAGAAGCATCTAGAACGCAGAAGGGTTTGTTTCTCCTTCAAGAATTATCCAGAACCAACCCAAATCAGAAAGCCCTAAGCCCAGCCTCTTCACTTTCAACTTATATATGCATAAGTTCACAATCATCGAAAATAGGGAAGAGAAAAGAAAGCTCACTCTGAAGGTGTAGTCCAAGGGTTGCCGGCCAACCAAAGCCACAGCAGCGACTGTCCAGGAAGTCAGTGGTAGCAGCAGATAGATCGCAACAGCACCTAACAACAAGGATAAGCAAGATGAAGGCAGCGGCAGCACCAAGAAAATGGAGAAGCGGCAACCCAAATCACGTTCCATATGGTCGAAGATAAGTGAAAATGAAAGTATTGTGAGGGATAGAGATGAAGTTAAAGGAGTATCCACCGCCTAAAACATATATTATATTCATATTCTATTCAGCCAGCAACAGCACAAAGCCCAAAAGCAATAAACTGGCCAGCCTAGAACAAGGCTAAGAACCAAATAATCCAACCCACCAAGTATATCACAAATCCAACACCAAGGGTCCAACTAGCCACCTGAACCAGCCATTCCAACCACAAGAACAAAAACTAGCCGGCCCACCAAGGGTCCAAAATATCTCCAAGTAATTTAAATCCATTACATAACAGGAATCAATCACCACACAAATTTCCGACATAAATTTCTTGAAATGACAAAAAAATGGAATCGAAACAATCGTCGAAAAATTCATCGAAAAGCTTGAACATCGAAATTAAATTTGCGACGTTAAATCGACGCTGAAAAGGTTTGCCACAAAACGAGACGAACGTCGCAAAATATATACAATATCGAACTAAAAATCCATTTTGCGACATTGAATCGACACTGATTTTCAAACCTTTTCATCATCGGGAATTTCTTTCTATGTTCGTACATTTTTATTTTGGACCGTTACAAACTCACCCCCCCTTCAAAGAATTTTCGCCGACGAAAATCATGTAAAGACCTTACATTACGTCAACAAGATATCAGGGAGTAGGCATCACAAAGTTACTATTTACATTATTCAAACATTGTTCATAAGCAAAACATAAGAGATACTTCTTTATTCTTACACCGACTATGATAAAACTTAACATCAACACCGACTTTTATTATAACATCCCGGCTAGTATGAGAATTCACCCAGTGTTTAATGTTGAGGATCTGACTTCATACTACGAACCTCATGAGTATGTGGACCCGAGCAGTGAAGACGCCCAACCACCCCCACCCTCACTATTGTTACCGTACCACCCTCATACGTCCTCACCGTCTGATGGCCACCCCAGTCCACCAGATTAGGGTTTAGGGTTTAGGGTTAGGGTTTAGGGTTTAGGGTTTAGGGTTTAGGGTTTAGGGTTTAGGGTTTAGGGTTTAGGGTTTATTGTTTAGGGTTTTAGGGTTTTAGGGTTTAGGGTTTAGGGTTTAGGGTTTAGGGTTTAGGGTTTAGGGTTTAGGGTTTAGGGTTTAGGATGTAGGGTTTAGGGTTTAGGGTTTAGGGTTAAGGGTTTGTATAATTAGTGACGCAAGCAAATGATGTAAGATTGGCTCGTTCCACAACTAATCTTTTTCGTTCTTCCTCGATGATTCTAGCTTCTCGTTGCGCATTCAACTCCATCTCAGCAAGCTAAACAAAAGAAGAAGTCATAAAAATACGACTAAGTGAAAAACATACCTCTTTAACTGTGCTACAGGTAAACAATAAACATTAGTATCATTAAGCAGATATCTTTCAATTGTAAGCTAGTAAAATGACATACTAATCAGTAGAAAAGTGCACTATAATCACTAAGAAAGTCACATTCTCTAATTCTTGCTCTTCTCATTCTTTTTCTTCTTGTCTTTTATTTCATAATTCAATCAACTCATTTTTATTTTTTTATTTTTTTATTTGGGAAACCATAAGATTAAGTTATATATGCATTTGGGTCTTCAACGACGCTACTCAGCAGGAAAACTACTGAAACTAGAACTAACATCAGCAGTAAACCCTAAACCCTAAACCCTAAACCCTAAACCCTAAATCCTGAACCCTAAACCCTAAACCCTAAACCCTAAACCCTAAACCCTAAAACCCTAAACCCTAAACCCTAAACCCTAAACCCTAAACCCTAATCCCTAAACCCTAAAACACTAAACCCTAAACCCGAAACCCTAAACCCTAAACCCTAAACCCTAAACCCTAAACCCCAAAGAACGAAAAAGACCCTAAACCCTAAACCTTAAACCCTAAACCCTAAACCCTAAACTCTAAACCCTCACTTTTATTGTAACGTCCCTAGCCGATACAACGTGACAGAGTCGCGACTCCGCTGTAGGCGACGCTATCGGGCTGTAGCCCAATCACCCCAACCCCTCTCCCTCCACAGGCAGGTTGTTGGTGGTCACAGCCTCCCTTTGATGAGCAAACTCGAGAGTTAAGTTGGGTCATACGAGGACTTCCCAGGAGGTCACCCATCCCAGTACTACTCTCGCCCAAGCAGGCTTAACTATGGAGTTCATTCAACTCTCATCACCATTTGAGCTAGCAAGTTGTGAAGTCCCAATTCTAACCCCACAGAAATTCCTTTTTCTAAACTCGTTTGCCAAGTATTCGATGTAACAAATCTAGAACTATAGCTATTATGAGTACAAAATAAACACAACTCACAAAATAACACTCATACCTTGGCTCGTTCCACAGCTAATCTTTTTCGTTCTTCCTCGATGATTCTAGATTCTCGTTGCGCATTCAACTCCACCTCAGTAAGCTAAACAAAAGAAGAAGACATGCTTAGTCATAAAAATATGACTAAGTGAAAAACATACCTCTTTAACTGTGCTACAGGTAAACAATAAACATTAGTATCATTAAGCAGATATCTTTCAATTGTAAGCTAGTAAAATGTCATACTAATCAGTAGAAAAGTGCACTATAATCACTAAGAAAGTCACATTCTCTAATTCTTGCTCTTCTCATTCTTTTTCTTCTTGTCTTTTATTTCATAATTCAATCAACTCATTTTTATTTTTTTATTTGGGAAACCATAAGAGTAAGTTATGTATGCATCTGGGTCTTCAACGACCCCTCGGCCTTCAACGGCCGTATGAAATTTATAATTATTCTGTTGTAGGGTATTCATACCCCCCTACAGCTACTGGGTTAACCCTTATAATTTCCCTATGAAATCTTTTTTTATTTATCTTGTTATCTTTTACTTATTCATCTTTTTCGATTCTTAATAATAACAAATTGTACATAGGTGTATTTTATTTGTAATATCCCTCAGAATCTTTCGCTTTGTTCTTGTTATTGAGCCGTCACCATTTCTTAAGCGATTTTCCTCTTTCTTTCTGTGATTCAAAATGTGAACGATATAAAGCAGTAAATATTTTCCATACGAAAGCTAAACAAGAATATTCTGAAATAAATTTATGATTAAACATAATTAAAGCGGTAAGAACTCACCCCAAGTTTTCTTTTGCCTTTGTCCCTCGTCGGATTCTCGTTGCGTCTATCGTCGGACGCCATCCTCTGCAGTATCAAGAAATCATTTACTGTAGGGTTGCGCCGAAAATACACATGAACGGACTCCTAAGACGGTCACAACTACGACTCTAAGGAGTTTCCTAGGGAAAGACCACACAAACCGGTCATTCACCCCTTTTATAATTATACAAATCTGAGATAAAAAGTAGGAGGATAGCAGGAAAGCTGCTGAAACCAGCACTAACATCAGCAGTAAACAGCAAGAAAATCAACAATTTAAAGAAGGGCAGCAGGGATAAGACAGCAGGTAATCAATGAGAAATCAGTAGAGAAGCATCTAGAAAGCAGAAGGGTTTGTTTCTCCTTCAAGAATTATCCAGAACCAACCCATATCGGAAAGCCCTAAGCCCAGCCTCTTCACTTTCAACTTATATATGCATAAGTTCACAATCATCAAAAACAGGGAAGAGAAAAGAAAGCTCACTATGAAGGTGTAGTCCAAGGGTTGCCGGCCAACCAAAGCCACAACAGCGACTGTCCAGGAAGTCAGTGGCAGCAACAGATAGATCACAACAACACCTAACAATAAGGATAAGCAAGATGAAGGCGGCAGCAGTAACAAGAAAATGGAGAAGCGGCAACCCAAAGCAAGTTCCAAACGGTGGAAGATAAGTGAAAATGAAAGTATCGTGAGTGATAGAGATGAAGTTAAAGGAGTATCCACCGCCTAAAACATAAATTATATTCATATTCTATTCAGCCAGCAACAGCACAAAGCCCATAAGCAATAAACTGGCCTTCCTAGAACAAGGTTAGGAACCAAATAATCCAACCGACCAAGTCTATCACAAATCCAACACCAAGGGTCCAACCAGCCACCAGAACCAGCCATTCCAACCATAAGAACAAAAACTAGCCGGCCCACCAAGGGTCCAAAATATCTCGAAGTACTTTAAATCCATTACATACCAGGAAACAATCACCACACAAATTTCCGACATAAATTTCTTGAAATGACAAAAAATGGAATCGAAACAATCGTCGAAAAATTCATCAAAAAGCTCGAACATCGAAATTAAATGTGCGACGTCAAATCGACGCTGAAAACGTTTTGTTGGGTACATTGGAAAATGTGTACCAGATTTGAAGAAGACTCACCCTGCTCAATGATATGCATCAAGGTGTATTTGATGTGTTTTGAGCTTATATGTGCAGGTTAAGTAAATGCAGGAATGCAGAAAAATTTCTAAGTTCATGTGTCGACACCTGGAGAAGCTGTGTCGACACTTATGAAGGCTTATGTCGACACTGGAGAAAAGCTGTGTCGACACTTGGAGTAGATTGTGTCGACACTTGGAAAGGCTGTGTCGACACCAGAAGAAATTGTGTCGACACCAGGAGGTTGTGTCGACACATAGAGAAGCAAAGTCGACATCAACTGTGTCGACACTACAAAGCAGTGTCGACACACAGGAATACTTAGTCGACATCAAATGTGTCGACACATAGAGGCAGTGTCGACACACAGACGTATTTGTCAACATCAACTGTGTCGACACATAGGACTTGTGTCGACACACAGCAAAGCTTCAACAAGGTTAAAGTAAAGAAGTACTTGTGTCAACACAAAGGAGATTTGTCGACACACAGCAAGTTTCAACAAAGTTAAAGAAAAGAAGGCTTGTGTCGACACATAGAATCAGTGTCGACATATTCTAAAGAAGCAATGTCGAGAAGCTGTTACAACAACAAAAGGAGTTGTGTCGGCACCACCAATTCATGTGTCGACACTTAGTCCACTTGTGTCGACACTTAGTATACTTGTGTCGACACATGATGAAGATCAGTCTCGACACTTTCAGACAGAGAGAGTATTTCAAGAAGTGAGTGGATGATTTGACAGCTGTCATTTCCAACCGGTCTTCTGCTACTGTCAGAGCTGTCAGAAGTTTGTTAGAAATCAGATCAGTCGGTTACCTTAGAGAATGTCTATAAAAAGGCATACTCGTTCAATAGAAGATATGACTGACAAAAGTGGATTTTGAGAAGAATCACAGATTAGAGAAACAAATACAGAATTCTAAAAAAAGAGAAAAAGAAGAAGTTGGAGAGAGAGAGCTTCATCTACTGAAGTGCAGTTGCTGAACCAGGCTGCAAAGAAAGATTCAGATTGAGATCTGAATCTCAAGTCAGAAGCTACAGCTACTGGGTTAACCCTTATAATTTCCCTATGAAATCTTTTTTTTATTTATCTTGTTATCTTTTACTTATTTATCTTTTTCGATTCTTAATAATAGGGAATTGTACATAGGTGTATTTTATTTGTAATATCCCTCAGAATCTTTCTCTTTGTTCTTGTTATTGAGCCGTCACCGTTTCTTAAGCGATTTTTCTCTTTCTTTCAGTGATTCAAAATGCGAATGATATAAAGCAGTAAATATTTTCCATACGGAAGCTAAACAAGAATATTCTGAAATAAATTTATGATTAAACATAATTAAAGCGGTAAGAACTCATCCCAAGTTTGGTTTTGCCCTTGTCCCTCGTCGGACTCTCGTTGCATCTATCGTCGGACGCCATCCTCTGCAGTATCAAGAAATCAATTACTGTAGGGTTGGGCCGAAAATACACATGAACGGACTCCTAAGACGGTCACAACTACAACTCTAAGGAGTTGCCCAGGGAAAGACCACACAAACCGGTCATTCACACCTTCCATAATTATACAAATCTGAGATAAAAAGTAGGAGGACAGTAGGAAAACTGCTGAAACCAGCACTAACATCAGCAGGAAACAGCAAGAAAATCGACAATTTAAAGCAGGGCAGCAGGGAGAAGACAACAGGTAATTAATGAGAAATCAGCAGAGAAGCATCTAGAAAGCAGAAGGGTTTGTTTCTCCTTCAAGAATTATCCAGAACAAACACAAATCAGAAAGCCCTAAGCCCAGCCTCTTCACTTTCAACTTATATATGCATAAGTTCACAATCATCGAAAACAGGGAAGAGAAAAGAAAGCTCACTCTGAAGTTGTAGTCCAAGGGTTGCCGGCCAACCAAAGCCACAGCAGCGGCTGTCCAGGAAGTCAGTGGCAGTAGAAGATAGATCGCAACAGCACCTAACAACAAGGATAAGCATAAAATGGAGAAGCGGCAACCCAAATCACGTTCCAGACGGTGGAAGATAAGTGAAAATGAAAGTATTGTGAGGGATAGAGATGAAGTTAAAGGAGTATCCACCGCCTAAAACATAAATTATATTCATATTCTATTCAGCCAGCAGCAGCACAAATCCCACAAGCAATAAACTGGCCAGCCTAGAACAAGGCTAGGAACCAAATAATCCAACCCACCAAGTATATCACAAATCCAACACCAAGGGTCCAACCGGCCACCTGAACCAGCCATTCCAACCACAAGAACAAAAACTAGCTGGCACACCAAGGGTCCAAAATATCTCCAAGTAATTTAAATCCATTACATACCGGGAATCAATCACCACTCAAATTTCCGACATAAATTTCTTGAAATGACAAAAAAATGGAATCGAAACAATCGTCGAAAAATTCATCGAAAAGCTCAAACATCGAAATTAAATGTGCGACGTCAAATCGACGCTGAAAAAGTTTGCCACAATATGAGATGAATGTCGCAAAATATATACAATATCGAACTAAAAATCCATTTTGCAACATTGAATCGACACTGATTTTCAAATCTTTTCATCATCGGGAATTTCTTTCTATGTTCGTACATTTTTATTTTGGACCGTTACAAACTCACCCCACCTTCAAAGAATTTTCTCCCACGAAAATCATGTAAAGACCTTACATTACGTCAACAAGATATCAGGGAGTAGGCATCACAAAGTTACTATTTACAATATTCAAACATTGTTCTTAAGCAAAACATAAGAGATACTTCTTTATTCTTACACCGACTATGATAAAACTTAACATCAATAGACAATTTCATTTCTTTTCCTTTTCCTTCCCACGGTTTACCCAAGTTAAAAGCTCGTGGCTCGATATGACGTTCTTCTGGAGCTGCTTCTTCTGGTTCTGACGCAGAGGCTAATGATTCGGTGTCGATTGTTTCAACACCGACTTTTATTGTAACGTCCCGGCTAGTATGAGAATTCACCCAGTGTTTAATGTTGAGGATCTGACTTCATACTACGAACCTCATGAGTATGTGAACCCGAGAAGTGAAGACGCCCAACCACCCCCACCCTCACTATTGTTACCGTACCACCCTCATACGTCCTCACCGTCTGATGGCCACCCCAGTCCACCAGATTAGGGTTTAGGGTTTAGGGTTAGGGTTTAGGGTTTAGGGTTTAGGGTTTAGGGTTTAGGGTTTAGGGTTTAGGGTTTTAGGGTTTAGGGTTTAGGGTTTAGGGTTTAGGGTTTAGGGTTTAGGGTTTAGGGTTTAGGGTTTAGGGTTTAGGGTTTAGGGTTTGTATAATTAGTGACGCAAGCAAATGATGTAAGATTGGCTCATTCCATAACTAATCTTTTTCGTTCTTCCTCGATGATTCTAGCTTCTCGTTGCGCATTCAACTCCACCTCAGCAAGCTAAACAAAAGAAGAAGACAGGCTTAGTCATAAAAATATGACTAAGTGAAAAACATACCTTTTTAACTGTGCTACAGGTAAACAATAAACATTAGTATCATTAAGCAGATATCTTTCAATTATAAGCTAGTAAAATGTCATACTAATTAGTAGAAAAGTGCACTATAATCACTAAGAAAGTCACATTCTCTAATTCTTGCTCTTCTCATTCTTTTTCTTCTTGTCTTTTATTTCATAATTCAATCAACTCATTTTTATTTTTTTATTTTGTTATTTGGGAAACCATAAGAGTAAGTTATGTATGCATCTGGGTCTTCAATGACCCCTGGGCCTTCAACGGCTTTTGGCCTTCAATGGCCGCATGAAATTTATAAGTATTCTGATGTAGGGTATTCATACCCCCCCTATAGCTACTAGGTTAACCCTTATAATTTCCCTATGAAATCTTTTTTTTATTTATCTTGTTACCTTTTACTTATTTATCTTTTTCGATTCTTAATAATAGTGAATTGTACATAGGTGTATTTTATTTGTAATATCCCTCAGAATCTTTCGCTTTGTTCTTGCTATTGAGCCATCACCATTTCTTAAGCGATTTTCCTCTTTCTTTTAGTGATTCAAAATGCGAACGATATAAAGCAGAAAATATTTTCCATACGAAAGCTAAACAAGAATATTCTGAAATAAATTTATGATTAAACATAATTAAAGCGGTAAGAACTCATCCCAAGTTTGCTTTTGGATTTAGGGTTTAGGGTTTAGGGTTTAGGGGTTAGGGTTTGTATAATTAGTGACGCAAGCAAATGATGTAAGATTGGCTCGTTCCACAACTAATCTTTTTCGTTCTTCCTCGATGATTCTAGCTTCTCGTTGCGCATTCAACTCCACCTCAGCAAGCTAAACAAAAGAAGAAGATAGGCTTAGTCATAAAATATGACTAAGTGAAAAACATACCACTTTAACTGTGCTACAGGTAAACAATAAACATTAGTATCATTAAGCAGATATCTTTCAATTGTAAGCTAGTAAAATGTCATACTAATCAGTAGAAAAGTGCACTATAATCACTAAGAAAGTAACATTCTCTAATTCTTGCTCTTCTCATTCTTTTTCTTCTTGTCTTTTATTTCATAATTCAATCAACTCATTTTTTTTTATTTGGGAAACCATAAGAGTAAGTTATGTATGCATCTGGGTCTTCAACGACGCTACTCAGCAGGAAAACTGCTGAAACCAGCACTAACATCAGCAGTAAACCCTAAACCCCAAACCCTAAACCCTAAACCCTAAACCCTAAACCCTAAACCCTAAACCCTAAACCCTAAACCCTAAACCCTAAACCCTAAACTCTAAACCCTAAACCCTAAACCCTAAACCCTAAAACCCTAAACCCTAAACCCTAAACCCTAAACCCTAAACCCTAAACCCTAAACCCTAAACCTTAAACCCTAAACCCTAAACCCTAAACCCTAAAACCTAAACCCTAAACCCTAAACCCTAAACCCTAAACCCTAAACCCTAAACCCCAAAGAACGAAAAAGACTCTAAACCCTAAACCTTAAACCCTAAACCCTAAACCCTAAACCCTCACTTTTATTGTAACGTCCCTAGCCGATACAACGTGACAACGTCACGGCTCCGCTGTAGGCGACGCTATCGGGTTGCAGCACAAGCACCCCAAGCCCTCTCCCTCCACATGCAGGTTGTTGGTGGCCACAGCCTCCCTTTGATGTACGAACTCGAGAGTTAAGTTGGGTCATACGGGGACTTCCCAGGAGGTCACCCATCCCAGTACTACTCTCGCCCAAGCAGGCTTAACTATGGAGTTGCTTCAACTCTCATCACCATTTGAGCTAGCAAGTTGTGAAGTCCCAATTCTAACCCCACAGAAATTCCTTTTTCTAAACTCGTTGGCCAAGTATTCGATGTAACAAATCTAGAACTATAGCTATTATGAGTACAAAATTAACACAACTCACAAAACAACACTCATACCTTGGCTCGTTCCACAGCTAATCTTTTTCATTCTTCCTCGATGATTCTAGATTCTCGTTGCGCATTCAACTCCACCTCAACAAGCTAAACAAAAGAAGAAGACAGGCTTTGTCATAAAAATATGACTAAGTGAAAAACATACCTCTTTAACTGTGCTACAGGTAAACAATAAACATTAGTATCATTAAGCAGATATCTTTCAATTGTAAGCTAGTAAAATGTCATACTAATCAGTAGAAAAGTGCACTATAATCACTAGGAAAGTCACATTCTCTAATTCTTGCTCTTCTCATTCTTTTTCTTCTTGTCTTTTATTTCATAATTCAATCAACTCATTTTTATTTTTTTATTTGGGAAACCATAAGAGTAAGTTATGTATGCATCTGGGTCTTCAACGACCCGTGGGCCTTCAACGGCTTCTGGCCTTCAACGGTCGTATGAAATTTATAAGTATTCTACTGTAGGGTATTCATACCCCCCCCTACAGCTACTGGGTTAACCCTTATAATTTCCCTATGAAATCTTTTTTTTATTTATCTTGTTATCTTTTACTTATTTATCTTTTTCGATTCTTAATAAAAGCGAATTGTACATAGGTGTATTTTTTTTGTAATATCCCTCAGAATCTTTCGCTTTGTTCTTGCTATTGAGCCGTCACCATTTGTTAAGCGATTTTACTCTTTCTTTCTGTGATTCAAAATGCGAACGATATAAAGCAGTAAATATTTTCCATATGAAAGCTAAACAAGAATATTCTGAAATAAATTTATGATTAAACATAATTAAAGCGACAAGAACTCACCACAAGTTTGCTTTTGCCCTTGTCCCTCGTCGGATTCTCGTTGCGTCTATCGTCGGACGCCATCCTCTGCAGTATCAAGAAATCATTTACTGTAGGGTTGCGCCGAAAATACACATGAACGGACTCCTAAGACGGTCACAGCTACGACTCTAAGGAGTTTCCTAGGGAAAGACCACACAAACCGATCATTCACCCCTTCTATAATTATACAAATCTGAGATAAAAAGTAGGAGTATAGTAGGAAAACTGCTGAAACCAGCACTAACATCAGCAGTTAACAGCAAGAAAATCAACAATTTAAAGAAGGGCAGCAGGGAGAAGACAACATGTAATCAATGAGAAATCAGCAGAGAAGCATCTAGAAAGCAGAAGGGTTTGTTTCTCCTTCAAGAATTATCCAGAACCAACCCAAATCGGAAAGCCCTAATCCCAGCCTCTTCACTTTCAACTTATATATGCATAAGTTCACAATCATCGAAAACAGGGAAGAGAAAAGAAAGCTCACTCTGAAGGTGTAGTCCAAGGGTTGCCGGCCAACCAAAGCCACAACAGCGACTGTCCAGGAAGTCAGTGGCAGCAGCAGATAGATCACAACAACACCTAACAACAAGGATAAGCAAGATGAAGGCAGCGGCAGTAACAAGAAAATGGAGAAGCGGCAACCCAAAGCACGTTCCAGACGGTGGAAGATAAGTGAAATGAAAGTATTGTGAGGGATAGAGATGAAGTTAAAGGAGTATCCACCGCCTAAAACATAAATTATATTCATATTCTATTCAGCCAGCAGCAGCACAAAGCCCACAAGCAATAAACTGGCCTGCCTAGAACAAGGCTAGGAACCAAATAATCAAACCCACCAAGTATATCACAAATCCAACACCAAGGGTCCAACCAGCCACCTGAACCAGCCATTCCAACCACAAGAACAAAAACTAGCCGACCCACCAAGGGTCTAAAATATCTCCAAGTAATTTAAATCCATTAAATACCGGGAATCAATCACCACACAAATTTCCGACATAAATTTCTTGAAATGACAAAAAAATGGAATCGAAACAATCGTCGAAAAATTCATCGAAAAGCTCGAACATCGAAATTAAATGTGCGATGTCAAATCGACGCTGAAAACGTTTTGTTGGGTACATTGGAAAATGTGTAACAGATTTGAAGAAGACTCACCCTGCTCAATGATATGCATCAAGGTGTATTTGATGTGTTTTGAGCTTATATGTGCAGGTTAAGTAAATGCAGGAATGCAGAAAAATTTCTAAGTCCATATGTCGACACCTGGAGAAGCTGTGTCAACACTTATGAAGGCTTATGTCGACACTGGAGAAATGTTGTGTCAACACTTGGAGTAGATTGTGTCGACACTTGGAAAGGCTGTGTCGACACCAGAAGAAATTGTGTCGACACCAGGAGGCTGTGTCGACACACAGAGAAGCAAAGTCGACATCAACTGTGTCGACACCAAAAAGCAGTGTCGACACACAGGAATACTTAGTCGACATCAAATGTGTCGACACATAGAGGCAGTGTCGAGACACAAAAGTATTTGTCAACATCAACTGTGTCGACACATAGGACTTGTGTCGACACACAGCAAAGATTCAACAAGGTTAAAGTAAAGAAGTACTTGTGTCAACACAAAGGAGATGTGTCGACACACAGCAAGTTTCAACAAAATTAAAGAAAAGAAGGCTTGTATCGACACACAGAATCAGTGTCAACATATTCTAAAGAAGCAGTGTCGAGAAGCTGTTACAAAAACAAAAGGAGTTATGTCGACACCACCAAGGCATGTGTCAACACTTAGTCCACTTGTGTCGACACTTAGTCTACTTGTGTCGACACATGATGAAGATCAGTCTCGACACTTTCAGACAGAGACAGTATTTCAAGAAGTGACTGGATGATTTGACAGCTGTCATTTCCAACCGGTCTTCTACTACTGTCAGAGCTGTCAGAAGTTTGTTAGAAACCGGATCAGCCATTTACCTTGGAGAATGTCTATAAAAAGGCATACTCCTTCAATAGAAGATATGACTAACAGAAGTGGATTTTGAGAAGAATCACAGATTAGAGAAACAAATACAGAATTCTAAAGAAAGAGAAAAAGAAGAAGTTGGAGAGAGAGAGCTTCATCTACTGAAGTGCAGTTGCTGAACCAGGCTGCAAAGAAAGATTCAGATTGAGATCTGAATCTCAAGTCAGAAGCTGGTTGAAGATCAACTTCAAAGGAGATTCAACCCTACTGAGTTCAGATTCAAGAAGTTTTGAAGAAAGCTAAGAGAGGTTGATCTCTGCCATCAAGTTCTTCCAAGAACTGATCAAGAAGCCATCCATCCATTCTCTCTCTTTCAGGGTGGTGGCAATATATTTTGTTTAATCAATTTTCTGTAGAATCTATTCTAGATCTGAGTTGTAAGCCTATTATATAAAGGCTGAGTGTAGGAGAATATTTTCTCTAAGTGGTAGGCTTTGTGTAGGCTGAGGTAGGGCTATGAGCCTGAGTTGTAGGATATTGTGATCTCTGAGTGTAGCCCTTGTTGAAGGCTGAGGTAGGGCAGTTTGCCTGAGTTGTAAGAGTGTAAACTCACTCTAAGTGTAGGAGCCCTTCTGGGGTTCTGAGCTGCTGTAAGATCTGCGGATCTGAGGTGAAGTGCAGAAGTTAGACCGAATCTAGTACACTGCTAGATAGGAGAAGGGGGAAAGTGGATGTACCCAGACCTTGGGGAACCACTATAAAATCTGTGTGCACTCTATGATTGAATGTTTCTGTGATTGCTGTGCTGTGTAGTTGTATAATTTGCAATTTCTGGTTAAATAACAGAACAGATTTTCTGCCTTAAAAACAAAAGAAAAAGTACACATATTCACCCCCCTCTAGGTGGTTAGGCACTAATTCTTTCAAGTGGTATCAGAGTCAGGTTCCTCAAAGAAGGACTTAACAGTCTGAGTTAGATCCATAAGGCAGATTCAAGATCAAGATAATGGGTTCAGGTGAAAATCATAAGGAACTAGGTTCTATGAAACTACCCATATGCAGAAATGAGATATTTGGCATCTGGAAAGAAAGGGTCAGGCTGTTTATGAAGGCTTTTGATCCAAGGATCTACATCACAGTAAATGAAGGTCCTTATATTCCAATGAAGGTGTCAATTCTGGATGCAAACCAAAGAATTCTCAAGGATTATTCAGAGATGACCAAGGATGAGATCATCTTGGCAACTATGGATAAAAGAGCCCAGAACATCATAGTAAGTGTCATTCATGATGCAACCTTTCAGAATTTGATTCACTGCAAGACCTCCAAGGAAATGTGGAATACTTTGATAGTCTACATGAGGGTTCTGAAGAAGTTAGACAAGATAGAAAATTTATGCTAAATCAAGAATATGAGAGTTTCAGACAAGAAAAGTCTGACAGTATAACTGAATGTTATAAAAAGTTCTATAGAATAGTTAATGAGCTGATGTCCTATGGAAGAATCTTCAGTACATATGAACTGAATGATAAATTCCTAAGATCTTTGACAAAGGATTGGGGTACTAAGATTTGTGCCATTAGGGAAGTGGCCAAACTTGCAGATATCTCTCCTCCAACCTTGTTTGGAAAGTTGTTGTCATATGAGATACAGTTGATGGCTAGGAAAGAGGAAGATAAAAGTGCAAAAGGTGAGCATAGAGAAAAGTCTGTGGCCTTCAGGGTTGAAGCCACTAAGAAGAATAGGAGGATGTCTCCATCACCTCCTTGTATAGTTGCTGAAATTACTTCAGATAATTCAGATAACCAGAATTCAGACAGCAGTGACTCAGATGAAGATTTTGCTGTATTTACAAGACAGTTTCAGAGATTCCTGAAGAAGAAACAGTGGAAGTCTAAGCCTTCCACATCTCAGCCTAAGGATGATTATTATCAAAAGAGGAAGTCATCCAGGAAGGACAGGAGCAGGTCTAAGCCAAGCAAATCTACAACATCAAAGATAGTTTGCTATTACTGTAATAGGCATGGACATGTTGTGGCTGAGTGTCCAGATAAAAGAAAAGAGACTGCTGATAAAAAGAAGAGTCAACACCAGAGCAAGAAGGAGAAATTCTTTGTTGCTAAGAAGGAGAAGACCTTGACAGACCAATCATCCTCAGAGTCAAAATCTGAAGTTGAGGCCTACATTGGTCTATATGCAGCAGATGAAGAAGAATAGTTTCTCCAGGTGCTGAACTCTATATATGAACAAGAAGACCATCAGTGCAAGGGACTGATGGCTATGTCAGAAGAAGACAAGTGTCAGGATCAGCCTGGTCCTAGTAAGGTACAATGTCTTTCTAGAAATTCAGATTGCAGTACTGAGTCAGAGTCAGTAACATCTGCATCAAGTGATGTGGATGGGTCTGAGTCTGAAGGTGATATTCATCAGCTGATAGATGAATATGGAGACTTTCTGCAGGCACTAAAGAAAAGCAAAAACCTAGCCAAAACTCTGGCTAAGGAAATTGCAGATCTTAAGATGGCTGCATCTGATTCAGAGAAGTTGCTGGATCAGAAGTTGAATGAGATATCCAGACTGAAAAACATTATTGTTATTCAGATGGGTACAATCACATTTAAGCATGATCAGATTAAAAATCTGGAGAATAGACTTCAGAAAGAAAAGGAGATAGTAGCTAGTTTTTCTAAACCAAAATCTGTATTACCCTTGATTGATGAGTTTGTGGCTCAAAAGGGTAAGGCTGGGTTAGGGTTTAAGAAAACTGCATGGGCTGCTAAGTCCAATAAAAAGGGCAAAGCCCCAGCATAAAACAAGAGACCCGCTGTAAACAATTCAGCTAGGGTTGTACCTAAACAAAGGTACAACAGGTTTGAGTGCTGGTGTTGTGGCAAGGTAGACCACTTTGACTTAGATTGTTGGCACAATTCTAGTGTCAAGGAGAGTAGCAGTCTGCCTGCAAGAAGAGCAACAGACAGATTTGTTAAATTTCAGGCTAACATGAACCAAGGACGCAAAACTCATTTGGGTTCTAAGGTTAAGTAGTCTTCATTGCAGGTGAGTCCAAGAGGCCATGCCCCTATATGGTACTTGGACAATGGATGTTCCAGGCACATGACGGGAACTAGGGGGTTGCTGAAGGACTACACACCTATCATGGATGGCCCTAAAGTAACCTTTGGTGGTTCTGAAAAAGGAATCATTAAAATATTTGGTAACATTTCTAGTAACCAGATTACTATCACTCAAGTGGCCTATGTGAAAGGTTTGAAACACAACCTTATAAGCATAAGTCAGCTGAGTGATTTAGGATATGACATCTCATTTGTCAAGAATGGTTGTCATATCAAAAGGTTAAGTGATCAAAAGATCATTTTGACAGGATATAGAAAAAGGAATTTGTATTGTCTTGACTTTGTGTGTGAGAACAATGTTTCTCCTATTTGTCTTGTAGCTGATGAGAGAGTCTCTCATTGTGTTAAATGGCACAAGAGGCTGGCCCATCTTAACTACAAGACTATTGGCCAACTCTTTAGCAAAGAGTTAGTGAGGAATAGTCCTCAAGTTAAGTGTATAAAGGATGGGATATGCTCAGCTTGTCAAAAAGGCAAGCAGACCAAATCCTCCTTTCATAGCCTTGAAAACAAGGATTCAGTGAGGTGTCTATACCTCTTGCATATGGATCTTTTTGGTCATATGCATGTTCATAGTCTAGGTAGGAAGGTCTACACATTTGTGGTGGTAGATGACTATTCTAGATATTCATGGGTGTTCTTTCTGAGACAAAAATCTGAAACCCCAAGTGTTTTATATAGTTTTGTCAAATAAATTCAGAATGAGCTGGACAGTACTGTGGTCAAAATCAGAAGTGACCATGTCACTGAATTTCAATCTGAGAGTATGACAAGACTGTGTGAAGAATTTGGGATTTTTCAAGAATTTTCCTCACTTAGAACACCACAGCAAAATGGTATTGCTGAAAGGAAGAATAGAACACTGATTGAGGCTGATAGAACTTTATTGAGTGACACTTCTCTCCCAGAATATTTCTGGGCTGACGCAGTAAACACTGCATGTCATGTGATCAATAGGGCTACTATCACCAAAAGCCACAAAAAGACTCCCTATGAGATTATGAAGGGCAGAAAACCAAACTTATCCTATTTTAGGATCTTTGGTTGCAAGTGTTATATACTTAATAATGACAAGTCTTATCTAACTAAGTTTGCTGTCAAATCCCAAGATGGGATATTTGTTAGGTACAGTAACAATAGTAAGACTTATAGAGTCTACAACTTGATTACTCAAGTTGTAGAAGAGTCTGTACATGTAGTATTTGATGAAACAAGACTAATTAACTGTGAGTTGCCAAGTAGTGCTTGCAGTTCTACAAGTATAAATGAGAGAATGGACAAGCTTACCGTTATAGAAGATTCTACTGCAAATCAGGAAGTGGAAAATGGTGGCTGCTGTCCAGGGAGAGTACAATACTCTCCAGATGCTGATGAAAACCAAGAGGTGCAACATAATAAAGAGGCTGGAGGTGTTCAACCTGAAGATAGACTACTTCCAGCTAATAGACACTTAAAGGATCATCCAGCAAATTAGATAATTGGTGATCCAAGATAAGGAGTACAAACAAGGAGCAGGAATCTGAACACAGTTCTATGCTCTAGTTTCTTATCACAAGTAGAACCCAAGAAATTTGAAGAAGCTGTTCTAGACCCACATTGAATTGATGTCATGCAAGAGGAGCTGAATCAGTTCAGAAGGTGCAAGGTCTGGACATTAGTTCCTAAACCAAAAGACCACAACATCATTGGAACAAAGTAGATCTTTAGGAACAAACTAGATAAGAATGGGATCATTGTGAAGAACAAAGCAAGACTTGTTGCAAAAGGATACATGCAGGAAGAGAGTATTGATTTTGATCAAACCTTTGCCCTAGTAGCAATACTGGAAGCAATTATGATGTTTCTTGCTTACGCAACATATCAAGGCTTTAAGGTATTTCAAATGGATGTAAAGTCAGCATTCTTAAATGGAAATCTAAAGAAAGAAGTCTATGTAGAGCAGCCCTCAGGTTTTGTTGATCCTCTCAAACCTGATTATATTTATAGACTTAGGAAAGCATTATATGGGTTAAAGCAAGCCCCAAGGGCTTGGTATGAAACCCTGTCTAATTTCCTCATTGAGAACAAATTCTCAAGGGGGAAATAGACAAGACTCTATTCCTTAGGGAATCCAAAGGAAAGATAATCCTAATCCAAATATATGTTGATGATATAATATTTGGGTCTACTGAAAGTAATCTTTGCAGAAAGTTTGAAAAACTTATGCAAGGAAAATTTGAAATGAGCAGTATGGGAGAACTTAAGTTCTTCTTGGGTCTCCAAGTAAGACAGACTGATGATGGATTGTCTATATACCAGTCTAAGTTCACCCTGGAGTTAATTAAGAAGTATGGTATGGAATCATCCACTACCATGAGAACTCCTATGGGGACAAGTATATCTCTTAGGAAAGATGATGCAGGGAAACCTATAGATGAAACTTTATATAGAGGAATAGTTGGCTCCCTCCTATATCTGACTGCTAGTAGACCAGATATCATGTATGCTACATGTGTCTGTGCTAAGTACCAATCCTGCCTTAAAGAATCTCATCTTACTGCAGTAAAAAGGATTTTTAGATATCTTAAGGGCACCCCTAATCTAGGCCTTCGGTACCCTAGGACTGGATATTTTCTACTGACAGGCTATTCAGATGCAGACTTTGCAGGTTGCAAATAAGATAGAAAAAGTACTACATGCACCTGTCAATTTCTAGGAGGAACATTGATGTCTTGGAGTAGTAAGAAGCAGACTAGTGTGGCAATATCCACAGCTGAGTCAGAATATGTTGCTGCAGGAAGCTGTTGTGCACAACTTTTGTGGATTCAGCATCAGCTAGTAGACTATGGTATTCAAGTAAGTAGAACACCTTACTTTGTGATTCTACAAGTGCAATTTCTATTGCTAATAATCATGTTTCACAAAGTAGGACTAAGCATACAGAAATTAGATACCATTTTCTTAGAGAATGTTTAGAGAAAGAGGACATTTCACTAGAATATGTCAAAACAGATTATCAAATTGCAGATATGTTTACTAAGCCTCTGGATGAAACAAAATTCAATAAGTTTAAAATTGAATTAGTAATGTTAAACATAGGTTAGTTTAACAAAAAATGGCTAAGTAAAATTGTGTCGACACAAGGCGTTGTTAGTGTCGACACATAGAAGTGGTGTCGACATTCTAGGGAAATGTTGTCGACACATCTAGAAAATTGGTGTCGACACTTCAGAGAAGTAGAGTCGACACATCGAGAAGTGGTGTCGACACATCCAAAGGTGGTGTCAACACTTAGAATCAACACAGATTTCGTCGAGTAAAGTATCGACTAATCATCGAGCGCAGATGTATAAGTGTCGACACATAAGTTCTGTCGACTATATTGGTGTCGACACATGCAGATGTCTATGTCGGCACACAAACACTGAGTCATCTGTTAAGGATATTTGTGTCGACACATAGTAGTCAACACCGTTGTCGAGACTTAAGTAGTCAGTGTCGACACTTTTCAATAGTGTCGACTCATTCAGTGATTGTTGACGTGCTTTTCACCTTCATTTTTAGCAAGGTATAAATAGGTCATCAACATTGTCTGTCGACACGATTTCCATAGTTTCGAGACCAAAACTTTGTGTCAACAAATTCTCTCTTCTAAATTCAAGATTTCTCTAAACCATAATGGCGCCCAAGCTTGAAGAGAATGTCAATGAAGGCTATGAGCTGGTACGCAACGCCTTTGACCATGCATATTCTGAAATTCAAGTTGTAGTAACCCTAGTTGCTGAGAATGGGTTAGAGTTTCTAGTTTCTGAAACAACAAAGATTTGGAAGAAGGAAATCCTAGAATTCTATGGCGCTGCAACTTTAGATTCGACTGGATTAAAGATCAAATCAATAGTTCAGGGAGCTAAAGTCAAACTTACTTTGAAGAGCTTGAGAAAAACTCTTCAATTACCAAGAACTCAAGAAGAGGAATATATACCTGCATCTAAGACAAGAGAAGCACTTCAATGATGTAGATTGAATCCCACCTTAAAGATTGGAGCTGCCATGAACAGAAAAGGAATGAATCAGCAAGGCAAATTTCTTTCAAAAATAGTTGACAAAGTCATCCTCTACAAGCTAGCGGGACATGATAGGATTTCTGCCTACATGTTCAGCCTGATGACAAGGATCATCTACAGACTCAACACTGATTGGTTAGCAGTGATTTTTGAAAAGGTTAAGGAAAGTATTAAGAAGCTCAATCTAGGAAGGATAATGAGTCTGTACTTAGCTGGAACTATTCCAGAAGTCATGGAACAAGCTGCTGGTTCTAAAATTAACCACATGAGAAGAATGGACATAAGAATTATCTCCAGATGGGAGAGGGTATTAACTAAGGACATGCCTACTCCAGAGAAGTAAACCCCATCACAGAAGAAGCAGAAGAAAAACAAAATGGCTCCTGAACCTTCCAGTAGTTCAGAGGAGCAAGCAGCTTCCAGTTCTAATGAGGAAGAGGCTGGAAATGCTGGATAGTCACCAGTTAGAAATGAAGATGCACAGAGCCAGGGGGAGCAACCATTTGCTAGCCCCATCCACCTGGATCCACTCTAGGGGGAGCCTCACCATGAGGAAGTGCCAACTCACTTGGACAGTGAAATGACTACTCAAACAATTCTTGAGGTAATACAAGAGGTTAATCAATCCATTCTTAATGATAAGGATGTGACACTAACTGAATTTTTGAATGATGTTGACCAGCCAACACAACTACACAGTCAAGCTCAATATGTAATCATGGAGGATACATCAGCAGTTGCTGATGCTCCAGAGATTAGAGAATCTCTAGTCCCTTCCCAATAAGATTTTACCCTAGATGAGTTGTTCACTGCTATGGAGCAAGAGACTCAGGGGGAGACAGCAAGATTTGAGGGGGAGCAAGCCAATCTTGAGTAGGAGCAAGTAGGCACTCAAGGGGAGAAACAAAGAGTTGAGGAGCAAGACACTTAGGGGGAGCAACCTAGAACAGAAAGGGAGTTGCCTCCTAGTCCAAGGGATAGAGTTGATATTGCTAGTACCTCAGCATCTGAGGATGAAGAAGCTTCAAGAGCTAAGAAGAGAAAGCTAATGGTTTTCAAAAGGAGAAACCATAGCTACAAGAAGGCATTACAAACTGTTGCTCCACTACCTGCCCCAACAGCTGATTACAGCTCATTGTTGGTGGTCTTGCAAGTCAAGTTAGATGAGCAAAGGATTGATATGGAGAAATATATGGATGAGACACATAAAGATCTACAACTCTCCTTGGCAACAAATATAAAATCAATAATATTTGAAGTGAATCAAAATAAGAAGGAAATGACTAATTGTTTCCACAAAGGAGGTAATGCAGTGGTTTTCCTAGCTACCCATCAAGAAAAGATAAAGACACAAGTTGATGATATAGCTCTTAAGCAAGGCTATGTCCTAGAGAATCAACTGAGAATGAATGATAATCTAACAGAATCACATAATGTGATTGTCACAGATGTTGAAACCGGAATCCGGCCTCCTGTGGAGTTCGACCCTTGGAGAAGGGGTGGTCTCGCGCCTACTTTGCTCCTGCAAGAAAAATAACAAGGGGGACAAGGAGAAACAGACCCAAGGGCTCGGCAGGGAGGTCCCACCATAAACCCGGAAGATCTCAGAGCGCTTCCCCTCCTTAGCCAGAAGCCGAGCTAAGGTACCCTCAGAAAGCACTCGAAAATTGGGGCCGGAGAGCACAGGAAAGAACCTGCTTTCTGGGGTACCCCTTGGGTCCTATTTATAGCTTTTGAAATCCGGACTGCCAATAACCAAAAGAACTGACCTGAAAATACCAGAAAACCCTTGGTTGGGTCTGCCAACAGCCAAACTCCGCTGTTTTGAAGGGCTATGGGCAGACCAGCAGGGGTAAAACAGTAAAAAGTACCTCACACATCTGGGCGAGCTGGGGAGTTCTGGCCACCTCGTCATGTACTGCTCGCCTACCGTTGCCGAGCTCCACTGCGGCGGTGTCGCTCGGCGAATGCCGAGCTCGGGGTCGCCGATCGTTGATCTCTGGTCAACGGATGCCGAGCTCGGGCTCGCCCCCTTTACTGCCGAGCTCGCCTATTGTCCTCAGCCCGATTTGCCTGGCCCCTGGTGACCTTGCTCGCCGAGCACGGGGTTGTACACAATCCCCGCTCTTTTCGAGCTTGTGAAAGCTCGGAAAGAAACATCCAACCCCAAGTGTGCGGAGAGCACTGGTTGGCGAGTTGGAGGGAATCTTCTGGTGGGGGCCACCTGCGGCTATATATATGTGCACCTGCCCAGCTGCCTGGCTCTTGCCATTCTTCCTGCTGCTTTGCCAAGATGCCTCTTCCTAAGGAGATCCAAGAGCGCATAAACCGAGCTCGCCAGGCCTCTGCGGCTCGCGTTGCCGCTCTGACAGCGGTCCCTGCGAAAGCTCCCCAAACCGATCCTGCTGAGCCCAATTCCAAGAAGTCAAAGCCGTTCCCTGAAGCGGCCGATCCCATTTTCCACGACCTGAGGACCACCCTTGCTTACGAGACCGGCTCTTCAACCCGAACCATTCTGGAGAAGGATAGGGAGATCGTCGTGGTCGGCGACGACCTGGACGGCCAACCAGATGGCGAGGGCGACGTGCCACGGGGCCCCACGCCGTGAGGCGAGGTTACGCTCGCCACCTCGCGATTATCGGCACCGGACAGCCATCCCCTGGATCCGTCGCTTCTCTTCGGGATCCTGCCTGTGAGCTCGCAGAGGCCGAATTCGCCTGCGGGTTCCACCCTCCTCGCCAAATTGACGCGGCCGCGGGGGAGGGTCTGGGGAACATTCCCACCCCGGGGTTCGAGCTCATCTCGCCGGGGGCTCGCGGCCTAGGTCGCGGGAAGGATCTGAGGTTCATTCCTCCTCGCATCTCCTTTGAACCGCCGAGCTCCTCAGGTCAGCCTTGCTTGACCCTGTGCTTCATAAGTCTTCGCTCTCTTCGCTGATACCTGCCTTTACAGCTCTTCCCAGTCAATCGGCTGCCGAGGAATCCTCACGGGCAGCCCACTACTCTCCCCTCCCCTCCCCGAGCTCGCTAGACTCTTACCTGGGTCCTGATGTGGATCAAGGAGAGCTGACGAGGAGAGAGGTCAAGCTCCTCAAAAAGCTGGTGTGTGGACTGCGCGAGGTGCAGGGGGTCAACGAGACGCTGCAGCGCGACTATGCATGTCTTGCTGACGAGGTCCGCCGCGGCCAAGCTGGTGAGCTGATGTCCCCTTCCCGGCTCCTGGACGAGATAGACGACGGCCTCTCGGTTGCGCAGAGGAATTCCGGAAGGATCCGCGAGCTGCTCTACGCGCGTCAGCCTGGGGGGGCGGGGGTCGCGAGGCCGGGGTAGGTAAGTCAGCGGGCTCCTTTTCCGAGCCGACCAGCACTCGCATCCCGATCCCCCCTGCTCGCGCGCCCTGCTCCTTTAAACCCCGAACTTCTATTTCTGTAATAAAAATTAATCTTGGAATATTCTTGATCATGCTAAATAAAATGCTGCAATGTGTTACTTAGCCTTAGATGGTATGCGCTGGAAGTCGGCGAGCTGGGGTGGCGAGCTGGGGCGGCGAGCTGCGCTGATTGGACAGCCTGCTTCAGATTTTATTTCCTATAAATAGCCCCCCCCCCCCCCCCCCCCCCGCCCCCCGGCTCTCACCTACCCCCCGTACTGTGCCTTTACTGCTTTGCTTCCCTTTCTCTGTGTTCTCCTTTTCTCTGCTCGCGTAGTGCTTTTTTCTCGCGAATATGGGCAAGACCAACCCAGATGCCGATGGCCACTCCAAGTGCGCACAGCACTTCACGGACTACTGCTTCTTCGAGGGGCACACCAGCGAGGAGGAGCTCGCTGAATTCGTGGAGGAGCGCGTGCCGCCGGGTTTCGAGGCGCGCAGGCCGAGGACGGGCGAGGCCATCAACACCTTTTATGAAGATGAGCTCGCCTTCCCCATCTCGCACTTCGAGGTGGGGTTGCACCTTCCCTTGTGGCCGGAGATCCGGCAGATCTTGAAGTACTACGGGGCCGTCCCCGCGCAGCTGAACTCCAATGCCATCGCGATGATGGTGGCATTCGCGAGCTACCTCCGGCGGGAGAAGATCGAGTTCAACCTGACGGTGTTCAGGAAGCTCTTCTCCTACAAGGCGACGCCGGACGGGGTCGCCTACTTTGGCGGCTCCTTGATCAAAGTTCGCGAGATCGCGAACAAGCACCATACCTGGATGACCAAGATCGCCTTTATCAAGGGCGATCTCGGCAACATCCCCTACTCGCCGCAACAAAAAGGCGAGGAGGTGTACCGCCCGCCGGCCGTGTCCGGCAACGACGCCGAGCTTCACAAATTCTTCCTCCACAAAGATTTCGAGGTCGCCTTCCTGCGGAGGGGCCTCGACGCGCTCCCCCCCCCCCGTTCTACCCGGCGAAGGTATGCTTCCCTCCTCATCTTGCCGAGCTCGCCTGCCCGCCGAACTCGGCACATCACCTCTGAATTCCTAACTCTTTTAAGTGTTTTCCTGCAGGGGAGCGAATAATCCCCATGAACCTGCCGTTCGCGGATCCGGGGCTCCACACTGACCCTCTTGCTCGCGAGAGAGCGGCGGCGCTGGCCTGCCGAGATGAGGCGGCCCTCTCACAGCCCTCTTCCAGCAAGAGGCATCCTGAGGGCGCGGGGTCGAACCCGCCATCCGACCACCGTCAGATAAAGAAGATGCGGAGGGCCCTACTAGCTCCGCGGGGGCAACAACAATAGCCCAGCCCCAAGTACATCAGTTCGTCGGCGACCCCTCCCGACGCGTCGCCGGAGAGCCCGCTGAAGGAGATAACCAGCAAGGGGCAAAAAAGTGGCGAGGGCCCCGCTTCCACGGCGGCGATCTCTCCTCCTCCAGCGGCGAAGAGGACTACCCGGGAGCGCGCGCTGCCGAAGCAACATCCCCTCTTCAACTTCGGCGCGCGCTGGAAGGATTCGGCGGGCGAGCCCATGCTGCAGTGGGACGAGCTCGCTCATCGAGTCTCCGTCTCCACTCTTCATCCCTCATGGAACGACCGCGAGCCTGCCACTGGCCACGTCTACGCCCTCGGCTTCGGCCTATATGGCCGGGAGGATGCCGAGGCCTACAAGAAGACGACCCTCCGGCAGCTCAGCCATGAGGGTCTACAGTCCCACCTGTGGACCCTGGAGCTGCACCACATGCTGGCGCACCGCAGCTTCGCCCTCAGCCACCAACCCGAAAGGGCTGAGCAGGCTCGCAACCTCGCCAAGGACAAGGTCACCGACCAGGCGAGGCGGCTCGGCATAGCGGAGGGTCTACTCGCCCAAGCCGCCGGCGGGTTGGTAAGTGCCAAGCGCTGCTCCTCTCTTTTACTTAGAAAATTTTTGTGCTGCTGCTAAATGGACTCTTTTCCAGGATGCCAAGGCGGCGGGCGAGCTTCATGCTCGCAACACTGAGCTGGGGGAGGAGGTCAGTCAGCTGCGCGCACTACTGGCCGCGGATGCCGACGCTGCAGGGGAGCTCCAGGCTCGCAACGCTGAGCAGGGGGAGGAGATTGGCCAGCTGCGTGCACGCCTTGCCGAGCTGGAGGGCGCGAACACAAAGCTGAAGGGGGAGAACCAGCACCTCCTTGGCGAGGTGCGCCGCCAGGCCGAGATCTTCTTCCCGCCTCACGACATCGATCCTACCCTCCCCTACAAAAGCCCGCGGATCTTCGGCAAGGCCGACCTCGCCGAGAGACTGCGGATCAACTCCATCCAAGCCGCCGAGTGCACCCTCCAGATGATGAAAGATTCTGCGGTGCTGGTGTAGGGGTGCGAGGGGATCTCGGCTCGGGACCTGATGCCGAGCTTGTTTCCGGTGACGCCGCCCAGCGAGAAGGAAGACAGCCTGGACGCTATGTTCGGGAAGAGCTTCCAGGATCCTTCGGGTGACGACGGGGATCAGTCCGGCGGAGGGGGCGAGGCCAGAGGGTAGCTGGTACTTTTGTTTTCTTTTTTCCTTTTTCTTTGTTCACTCGCCGAGGCGAGCCCCCCATGTTACTACTTTTTGCATATAATGAAAGTTTTTTGATCATACCGGTTTCACTTCCTTTCCTTTCTTTACTATGCTTGTTGTGCTCTGAATTTATGCGAGTGCTTCTCCCCGCGACTTCGCCGAGAAAGGTTCCGCGAGTAGAGCGGTTATGAGAGCGCGCCTGCGAGTGGATGCGTTTTGAGTGTTCGCCGACCCCCCAACGATTCGGGGGCGAGTTGCTCTCCGCCCTTGTCACGCTACCCTAACTCGCACGCGAGCCATCCAGGTTGAGACCGAAAACGGGAGAAAATTTCTCCAAGTCCAATGGCCAAAGGGGGCGAGGTGCCCCGGTTCTGTTTGGCTCCTTAGCTCCTTTGGCGAGCCCCAGGCTCGCATCCCACTCGCTGATGCCGAGTCCCCCAGCCTGGCTTGCCTGCTAGATCCCGTCGAGCTGGGCTTGCCGAGCCCGAGCTCGCCCTGACAGGACCTTTTTTTTCCTTTGCTCCCTGGCACTGAGACCTTGACCCATACCTGACGACTTCGAGGCCGACACCATCGAGTGACCTCTGGCCCTGTCAGCTAGGTGATAGCCTGACAACGGGATCTGCTCGAGGCTAAGGATGACACCGAGTGACTTCCAGCCCTGCCAGCTAAGTGAGAGCTTGGAAGTGGGATCTGCTCGGGGTCCACTACTAACACCATCGAGTGACTTCCAGCCCTGCCAGCTAGGTGAGAGCCTGACAGCGGGATCTGCTCGAGGCTAAGGATGACACCGAGTGACTTCCAGCCCTGCCAGCTAGGTGAGAGCCTGGCAGCGGAATCTGCTCGGGGTCCACTATTAACACCATCGAGTGACTTCCAGCCCTGTCAGCTAGGTGAGAGCCTGACAGCGGGATCTGCTCGAGGCTAAGGATGACACCGAGTGACTTCCAGCCCTATCAGCTAGGTGAGAGCCTGGCAGCGGGATCTGCTCGGGGTCCACTACTACTACCATCGAGTGACTTCCAGCCCTGTCAGCTAGGTGAGAGCCTGACAGCGGGATCTGCTCGAGGCTAAGGATGACACCGAGTGACTTCCAGCCCTGTCAGCTAGGTGAGAGCCTGGCAGCGGGAACTGCTCGGGGTCCACTATAAACACCATCGAGTGACTTCCAGCCCTGTCAGCTAGGTGAGAGCCTGACATCGGGATCTGCTCGAGGCTAAGGATGACACCGAGTGACTTCCAGCCCTACCAGCTAGGTGAGAGCCTGACAGCGGGATCTTCTCGGGGTCCACTATAAACACCATCGAGTGACTTCCAGCCCTGTCAGCTAGGTGAGAGCCTGACAGCGGGATCTACTCGAGGCTAAGGATGACCCCGAGTGACTTCCAGCCCTACCAGCTAGGTGAGAGCCTGGCAGCGGGATCTGCTCGGGGTCCACTATTAACACCATCGAGTGACTTCCAGCCCTGTCAGCTAGGTGAGAGCCTGACAGCGGGATCTGCTCGAGGCTAAGGATGACACTGAGTGACTTCCAGCCCTGCCAGCTAGGTGAGAGCCTGGCAGCGGGATCTGCTCGGGGTCCACTATTAACACCATCGAGTGACTTCCAGCCCTGTCAGCTAGTTGAGAGCCTGACAGCGGGATCTGCTCGAGGCTAAGGATGACACCGAGTGACTTCCAGCCCTGCCAGCTAGGTGAGAGCCTGGCAGCGGGATCTGCTCGGGGTCCACTATTAACACCATCGAGTGACTTCCAGCCCTGTCAGCTAGGTGAGAGCCTGACAGCGGGATCTGCTCGAGGCTAAGGATGACACCGAGTGACTTCCAGCCCTGCCAGCTAGGTGAGAGCCTGGAAGCGGGATCTACTCGGGGTCCAAAATACGTCACATTCCACCATGCAGGCTAGTTACGATAATATCAGAGAGTTCGAAGAAATTTATTATAATCAAAGTGCTGCTTACATGTTTCAGGGGAAAAATCGTTTGAGGTCGTCACCACTCCAGTTGAGACTCAGGGTCTCGCCCTCTACATTTTGGAGTCGATAGCCCCCTGACCCCAAGGCTACCTTTACAATGAATGGTCCCTCCCAGCTTGGATTGAGCTTCCCTACGGATGCTGACCTCCCTGCCGCATCTACTTTCTTCAGCACCAAGTCCCCCTCCACGAACTGCTTGACCCTGACATGCTTGTCAAAGTACTTGGCCATTCTTCTTTTCACCTCCTCCTGCCGGATAGCGGAAAGGTCTCTTACCTCTTCCACCATGTCAAGGGAAAGCCTCAGTTCCTCCTCATTCTCTGCTTGCCATTCCTTACGGCCTTCTTTTGCTGCCACGACTCGCGGTGTTTGGACTTCGAATTCTATGAGGAGCACTGCCTCGCACCCGTAGGAGAGTTTGAAGGGGGTCTCTCCCAGAGCTGTGTTGGGGGTGGTCCTTAGGGCCCAAAGAACCGCAGGAAGCTGCTCCACCCAGTTCCCTTTCAAGTTCTCCACCTTCGTTTTGAGGAGGTTGACGATGATCTTGTTTGCGGCCTCCACCTGCCCGTTACTCCTAGGGTGATGGACCAAGGCGAACCTGAGATCGATTCCAAGCTGTTCGCAGAAGCTGGTGAATTCGGCACTGGCGAACTGGGGCCCGTTGTCCGTGACGATGGCCTGGGGCAGCCCATGGCGACAGATGATCTCCCCCCAAACAAAATTCCTGATCACCTGGGAGGTCACCTTGGCCAATGCCTTCACCTCCATCCAATTTGAGAAGTAGTCAATCATCACTAAGAGGAACCTTCTCTGGCCGCTGGCCTGGGGGAACGCCCAACCAAATCCATTCCCCAAATTGCGAAAGGCCATGGGGCCGTGATACTTCTGAGTCGCTGGGCTGGTTGCAGCTGGAGAGGGGCAAATAGCTGGCACTTATGACATCTTCTTGCGAACGCAGCGGCGTCTCGGCCCAGGGTAGGCCAGAAATACCCTTGCCTGACTATCCTCCCCTCCAGGGTCCGACTCCCGGAGTGACTCCCACATTCCCCGGAGTGGACTTCCTCCAAGATCATTCACGCTTCTCCCTCGGTCATGCAGCGGGCTAGCATCCCTGAGAGGGTCTTCCGGTATAGCTGCCCATCCTAGAGGAGGTAATAGGCTGACTTGTGCCTCAGTTTCTTCTTATCTACCCCCTTCGGATACTCTCCTATGGAGAGGAAGACCACGACTGGATCCATCCATGAAGCTTGCTGATCGATTTCCATGAGCTCCCCTTCTTCGATGGAGGGGCGGAACAGGTCGGTGATGGTGCCCCCCACCTGGGGACCATGCTTTGCTAGCTAATCGGCTTGTTCATTCTCTTCCCTGGGCACGTGTCGGATGGTGAAAGTTTGAAAACTGCCAATGACCCCCTTTACCTTGGCCAAGTATGATCGCAGGGCGGGCTCCCTTGCCTCGAACTCCCCGTTGATTTGGGAAGCTACTACCATGGAGTCAGTGAGGACCTCCACGTCCGACACCCCAAGCTCCCTGGCCAGGCGAAGCCCTGCTATCACGGCCTCGTACTCGGCCTGGTTGTTGGTAATGGGAAAGTGTACCACCACATTCTGCTCGATTCGGGTTCCTTGAGGTCTTTCTAGGATCACCCCCACTCCAAGGGAATGCCTCCCTGAGGCTCCGTCCACCCTCACTCTCCAAGGAGTTGGGCGGGTGAGCACTTCCTCCGCTACTTCAACCACGTAGTCGGCCAAGAAGTAGGCCATAGCTTGAGCCTTGATCGAGAGCCGCGGAACGAAGGAGACATCGAACTCGCTTAGTTCTACCGACGACTTAGCCAGCCTACCTGAATGCTCCACCCCTTCAAAGATGTTGCGGAAGGGATGGTCGGTCACTACCCATATTAAGTGCGCCTGGAAGTAAGGTCGCAGCCTCCTGGCCGAGATGATTAGGGCAAAAGCTAGCTTCTCCAAAATCGGATACCTGAGCTCGGCCTTCCTCAGGACCCGACTCACATAATAAATATGGAGCTGCCTCTTCCCTTCTTCGCGAACCAAGACGGAGCTCAAGGCCTCCGCCCCGACCCCGAGGTATAAGAATAGAACCTCCCCCTCCTTCGGCCCTTGGAGCAGCGGGGCCTGTGTCAATTGCACTTTGAGGGCCTGGAACGCCTCCTCGCACTCCTTGGTCCATTCAAATCTCTGACCACCCCTCAGCGTCTTGAAGAAGGGGGAGCACTTCTCCCCTGCCCATGAAAGGAAATGACTCAGCCCTGCTAGCTTTCCCGTCAGCCATTGGACCTCCTTTGCATTCCGCGGGGACCCCAGCTCCAAGATAGCCTTGACCTTATCTGGATTTGGCTCGACCCCTGCGGGGGTGAGGAGGTGCCCCAAAAACTTTCCCCTGCTGGCCCCAAAGACACATTTTAGGGGATTCAATCGCATCTTGAATTTGCGCAGGGTGGCGAAGGTCTCCTCCAGGTCCTGGAGGTGGGAGTCCACGTCCCGGCTTTTGATCATGAGGTCATCTACATACACCTCCAAATTCCTTCCCCTTTGCTCCTTAAAGACCCTATCCATCATCTTTTGGTATGTTGCCCCGGAATTCTTCAGCCCGAATGGCATCATCCTGTAGTAGTAGCATTCATCCCCTGTGATGAACTAGACATCCTTGATGTCTGGGGGGTGCATCCTGATCTGATGGTAACCTGAAAAAGCATCTAAAAAACTCATTACAGAAAAACCGACGGCTGATTCAACCAGCGCGTTGATCCGAGGCAAAGGATAACAGTCCTTAGGACAAGCTTTATTAAGTAAGGAAAAGTCGATACACATCCTCCATCGGCCATCCCCTTTTTTAACCATAACCACGTTGGAGACCCAGCCGGGGTACTGAATCTCAGACACGAAGCCGGCCTTGAGGAGTTTCGCCACCTCCACCCTGATGGGCTCCGCCAGCTTGTCCGCAGTGGACCTCCTCTTCTGCTGAACGAGGCGTGTTCCCGGGTCCAGGTTGAGGCGGTGGCAAGCCACATCCGCGTCAACCCCCGACATCTCCGCGACGTTCCATGCGAAGATGTCCACGTTCTTCTAGATGCACTCCAGCATCCTGCCTTGGTCCTCCGGGGTCAGCCCCCCGCTGACGCGGATCTTCTCTATCCTTCCTCCTCGGGTGAGTACCTCCAGCTCCACCACTTCCTCTACTGCCTCCAGCCTAGATTGCTCCCCCCATCCCTCGGCATCCCCTTCCTCCGGAACGGGGACCTCTACCTCCATCTCTCCTCCCACTGTCCTTACTTCGGCCACCTCCACTAGATCTCCTCCTGTCGCCCCCTCTGTGCAGTCCTTCACTCCCAGCTCCTCCCCTCCTGCTCCCTGCTCGACCTCCTCCATCATTCGCCCCATCTCCTCGGCTCCTTCTTGCCAGGAGATGGTGTTCACCGCGGTGACATAACATTCCCGCGCCACATTTGGGTCCCCCCTAACCCTGACCTAGACCCCCTCAGCGTTGAACTTCAAGCACTGATGGAAAGATGAAGGGACGCAGCGGAAGGCACTGATCAAGGGCCTCCCGAAGATGGCGTTGTAGCTGCTGGGGGCGTCCACAATGACGAACTTGCAGTTTCGGGACTGCCCCCCCAAGGTGACATGGAGGCCAACTCCTCCCTCTACTTCCTTCATTTCTCCTGAAAACCCGAACAAGGGGCCATCTAAGGCCAGCACCCTCTTTGCCTCCACCCTCATCGCGTCGAACGCCTTTTTGAAGACGACGTTGACGGAACTCCCGTTGTCCACGAGGATCCGAGAGACAGTGAAGTTCTCAATGGCCACCTTGATGACTAGCGCATCACAGAATGGATCCTCGTGGTCTGGCATATCGCTCCTGGAGAAAGTGATCCTTTCCTCCAGGGTGGGGTTTGGGACGTGGAGGCGACGCTCCGCCGGTACATGGTGTGGAGACTTGCCTTGTGGAAAGCCTCGATCCCCACTCCCCCGTGGATCACTCTGATCCCTCCTCGGGTCCCCACATCCACCCGGTCTTCGCACCGATCCTCCTTCGCTCGAGGCAGGACCTCCTCAATCCTCACTTCCTGCCGCCCCTGCTGATGCTGCTGCTCCCTATTCCCTCTCATCTCGAGGAACTCCGGACAGGTGGCCGTGGCATGCCCCTCTTCCTGGTGGAAGTCGCAATAGGGCAGCTCCACCCTGACCTCTCTTCTTCTCCTCCTCCACGCTCCCCTCCTTGCTCCCAGGGCTATGACCATGGCCTCTTCTTGATCGGGGAGTCGGGGCCTCTGGCCCTGCCTCCAGCCCGGGGGGTGGAACTGGTCTTGCCTCCCCTGGTAGTGGTCCCTTTCGTAGTACCCTCTCTGTGGCCCCTGCCCTTGCCACTCAGGCCTCCATCCCAGCCACCGGTCGGGCTACTGATGCCCCAACCTCGGCTGCTGCTGCCCTTGGAGCTGCCTTTGCTCCCTCTGCCTGGGCTCCCCTCTTCTCTCCTCCTGTGTCTTTCCTCCTCTCGGCTCTTTCTCTTTCTCTGTGGCCCACCTCGCCAACTTCCTTGCAAATTCCGGGTTCGACGCCTCTCCGTCGACCTCTCTCGCCACCCTCTCCATCAACTCTTTGTAGGAGAGGGGGGAACTCTATTCAGCTCCATCCATAAGAAACCCTGTTGCAGGCCCAGGGTAAAAGTCATCATCAGACTATGGCCCGGCATCTCCTGGACTTGAGTAACTTCCTCCTGGAATCGATCCACATAGCTCCCCAACATCTCGTTCACCCCCTGCTTTATGTGGAACAAAGACTCGAACTCCTTCTTCCTCTTCTTGGAGGTAGTGAACCTCAGCATGAACCCTCGGCGCAGGTCCTCGAAGCAGTAGATGGAGCTGGCCTGTAGCTGGTGGAACCACTCCCTTGCCTTCTCCCGGAGGGTGATGGCGAAGAGTCGGCACTTGAATCCGTCCGACATCTGACGGATGGAGACCACGTCCTCAAACCATTGGACATGCTGGACCGGATCCCCCTTTCCGGTGTAATAGGACATCTTGGGTTCCCTAAACCCATCTGGAACTGGAGCTGAAGAGACCAGCTCGCTGAAAGGACTTCCTCCCCCCATTGGGTGAGCTGGCGAGTCTCGCGAGCCCAGCTCGCCAAACCGACCTCGGCCAGCCGAGCCAGGGAAAAGCTCGCGCCCGGGGAGCTCGCACCCTCGACCCTCCTCGGCCACTTCCTTCCCAGCTCGCCTGCCGGGAGCGTCCTCGCCCAAGGATGAGGCAGCCGTGATCTGAACTGCCGGAGTCGAGCACTCGGCCCGCGTGCCGAGTACGAACTTGATAAGAGTCAGCACCTCGCTTCTGAAATCTTCAAACATCCCCACCATTACGAGTGGCGGGGGGGGGGGGGGGGGGGGGGGCGAGTCCGGCCTGTCGGATCCTTGTCCTCCCATCATTGAGCTCGCCAAAGCCTTTCTGCGCTGACCACTTTCCACGCTCACCGCACCAAAATGTTGAAACCGGAATCCGGCCTCCTGTGGAGTTCGACCCTTGGGGAAGGGGTGGTCTCGCGCCTACTTTGCTCCTGCAATAAAAACAAAAAGGGGGACAAGGAGAAATAGACCCAAGGGCTCGGCAGGGAGGTCCCACCACAAACCCAGAAGATCTCAGAGCGCTTCCCCTCCTTAGCCAGAAGCCGAGCTAAGGTACCCTCAGAAAGCACTCGAAAATTGGGGCCGGAGAGCACAGGGAAGAACCTGCTTTCTGGGGTACCCTTAGGTCCTATTTATAGCTTTTGAAATCCAGACTGCCAATAACCAAAAGAACTCACCTGAAAATACCAGAAAACCCTTGGTTGGGTCTGCCAACAGCCAAACTCCGCTGTTTTGAAGGGCTATGGGCAGACCAGTAGGGGCAAAACAGTAAAAAGTATCTCACACATCCGGGCGAGCTGGGGAGTTCTGGCCACCTCGGCATGTACTGCTTGCCTACCGTTGTCGAGCTCCACTGCGAGGACGCGAGTTGTGTGTCGCTCGGCGAATGCCGAGCTCGGGGTCGCCGATCGTCGATCTCTGGTCGACGGATGGCGAGCTCGGGCTCGCCCACTTTACTGCCGAGCTCGCCTATTGTCCTCAACCCGATTTGCCTGGCCCCCGGTGACCTTGCTCGCTTGGCACGGGGTTGTACAACAGAGATGAAGAATATTGCTACTGCACAGACTGCAGCAAGGGCTACGGCCAAGGCATAATTTGATAAGCAATTATAAGAAGGAATAGCTGCTGTAAAAACTGCTATTGAGGATTCTCCAAAGACTATTACTGCACAGCTACAGAAATTAAAGCCTTTCTATAAAGATGGTATTAATTATCTTAATGCACAAATCAGATTTCAAAAAGATGATCTCGGGGATCATATTGAAAGAGATGTCATAAAGGGGGAGAGAGTATTAGTCAAAGCTGGATCTGATCATGCTAAATGGATTTCTAATAGCATTAGAGCCACACTTGGATATCCACCCCTTTGTGATGATGACAATGTGGCTGAATCTGGTATCAATCCTACTTATTTTGGAGGTGAGCAAGCTGAAGTTGCTCAAGTAATCTATCCTCCAGCAGATTTTGAGATGATTCATCAAGAGATACAGTCCATGTACTGTTGAAACTTGTGAAGTGAAAGTGGGTGAATGGAAGGCTTGGGCAACCTATCCGCGCGGACTACGCGGACAAGGTTTGCGGACTGCTAAGTCGGCAGGGATGTTGAAGGCGGTTTGCTCTGTGGCGGCCTGGGCGGTCTGTTCGCGCGGACTACGCGGACAGCAGCGGAGGTCTGTCAGGCCGGGGATTACTCAGCATACAGTTGGTTCCCAGGAAGTAACCGGGCGGATAGCAATCCTATCCGCGGAGTCCGGCATGAAGCGGACTGATGAACTGGAGCTCGGCAGACCGGTTTGGCAGTTGCCTTGGTCTTGCTCTAGTGAAGCGGCAAGTGGAAGCCGCGGAGATCGCCGGTCAGCGCGGACAGAAACTGGAGGTCGCCCGGTATGGCGGGCTAGATCCAGTGTCCGCCAGTAAGTGCGGACTGGCCCATGTGGCCAGTGGACTGGACTTGGTGTGATCTGAACCAAGTCCAGGATGGCTCAGTCCGGGGAGATCGCGCAGTGGAGCGCGGGCTGCTTTCTCAGTCCGCCAAGCCTAGTAGAAGTGTTGTTGCCTTGTTTGCTAGCTTGGGGGTATGCGGACTAGAGGATTGCCTGGGCAAGAGCGTGCGGACTGGAGCTGGAGTCCGCTGAGTTCGGTTTAGCCTTGTGATGAGGTTATGAACTCAGGAATGCAGACTGGAGTTTGCTGCGAAAGCAGACTGAATCGGCGTGTCCGCTGAGTCCGGCGATGCCTTGGAGATTGAGGCAATGGACTCGGGAAGTGCGGACGGAAGCCGAGTGTCCGCTGAGTCCGGCAGGTGCCTTGATGGCAAGGCTGCGGGCTCGGGTTATGCGGACTGGTGCTGTGTTCGCGGATTGGCAGACATAGCTGTTGTGGAGTCCGGCTGTGGTGATCCTGGCTTGGCCTCTGGCGGCAAGGCGGTCTGGATATTGGAATCCGACCTTGGAGAAGCTGTGGCGGACTGGCTATCTGCACATGGGCGGCGAACTGGAATGTGTGTCCGCGGGCTGGCGGACACACTTGTTCTTGCTGCGGGATGTGGCGGTGTTCCTATCGGCTAGGGCGGTGACCATACTCATCATCGTGCCTATAAATAGGACCCATGTCACATCAGGAGAAGGCGTTAAACAGGAACCTGAACCGAAGAAAGTGAACAGTAATTGAGCTCGCGTACGTTGCTGCGGTCTGGACTTGGGTGTCCGCGCGGTTTGAGTTGACCCAGTTGTGCTGTGCAGGTTGTGCGGATAGCGCTGGAAAGCCAGTACTTGGCTCTGATTGCGGTCAGGGACAGTGCGGACTCTGCGGTTAAGCAACAGGAGGTAAACAGCAGGTCGCGGATAGCGACCAGACGGTCTTCTCTTTGGCAACTTGGTTCGAGGCTCAGGAAGTCGCCTGCTTCAGGCGGACTGTTCCATTTGGTGACGCAGCTTGTGCGGTCTGGCGGCTAGGCGAACTCGCGGTCAGGCGGCCTGCAGATCGGCGGTGAAGAGCTAAGCATTGGAATAAGGGGTAGTCCGCGCGGCTTGGGTTGCGGTCTGGCGACCTGGCGGACTGAGCGTACTCCACAGCAGTAGACCGGCGGCTTGGTGGTTGAGTCCGCGTGGCTTGTTTTTCTTTCTTGTCTTTGTAACTGTCTCTGCTCTCCTGGTTTGGGTTTTGGTGAAGCATGTCTCGCCATGTATGTCTCGCCTTGTAAAGAAGTTTGCTCTTGATCAATAAAGAAGCTTGTGTTGCATGCGTTGCTGGTTGTTACTGCTTTGTTGAGATAACCCCTGCTAACTCCACGATCCGGGAAAACTTTCAACAATATAAGTGGGGTGTTCTCCGCCAGTTTGTTGAGTGTCAACAGGGTATCCAAGGAGGCCTCTATGGTTTTGTTGAATTTTAACATGGTATCAGAGCGAGGTTGTTGGAGTGGTCAAGCAGTGCTCAACGGAAGTAGTTGCTCTTCTGTAGAGGAAACCAGTGATAGAACCATGATAGTGGAGGATGAAAGTTGTCTTGGCATTGATCTAATTACAGCGACGAACTTTGAAAGGTGGAAATCCTGTATGAAGAGCTTTCTTCTTGGCGAGGACCTTTGGGTGGTTGTATGCGGAGCAGGAAGACAAGAGGATACTGCTGGCAATGCTGAGGCGATGAGAGCTTGGAAGGAGACAAATGCGAAAGCGGAGTCTATTCTCAAGCAGGTGATCTCATCGGAGCTCTGGACCACATCAGTGGATGTCAGTCAGCTGCGGAGGTTTGGACTTCCCTTGATGGGTTGTTCAGGAAGAAGGTGAAGGTTGCTGCTGACGATGGTCCCTCTACTTCATATCAGGAAGAAAGGAGTGGTTCTCCTAGGCATGATAGGAAGAGGAAGGAAGGACCGCGGTGCTATAAATTCAAGCAGCAAAGTCATCTTCGGAAGGAGTGCAAGGTTGTCTTGCTCTCGGCGAATGTTGCTCAGGTAGGGAGGAAGGAGAAGAACCTTGTTGGTTTATCAACAAGTTCTGGATCTGATCGGAGGAATGCCAGTGATAGTGCTGCTATCTGGCATGAAAGACTGGGGCATGTAGGGATGGACAAGCTGAAAGCAATGACGGAAAGAAGACTCGTAAGAGGCTTGCCTAGATTGTCATCCTATATCGATGGTCGGGGGTGTGCGGGATGTCAGGAAAGTGGAGCCTATCGCTTCATGGTTGATAAAGCACAATCCAGATGTAAAGCACCATTGGCGGTTGTCCATTGTGCTCTGATGGGACCGACCATCACGGCCAGTCTTGGAGGCAGTAGGTTCATGATGATATTGGTTGATGACTATTCTAGGTATACATGGGTATATTTCATGAAGAAGAAGTCCAACATGGTATGCTTGTTTGTGGAGTTCAAGAAGCTTGTGGAAGGCCAGCTTGGTCGGAGGATCAAGGTGTTGAGGACAAGTATCGGTGCTGAGTTTGGCTCAACCGAGTTTTCACACTTTTGCAGGAAGCAAGGGATCCGGAAGGAGCTTTCTTGTGGACATACTTCACAACAAGGTAGTATTGCAGCTCGGATGATCCGTTGGTTAACGGAGACCTGCAAGTGTTGGCTTCAAAGTAAAGGCGCTCCAAAGGCCCTTTGGGCGGAAGGGATGGCCTGTGCTGCTCATGTCATCAACCGGATGCCTCTTAGTCCGATCATAGTGAAGAATCCTTATGAGCTGATGTTCGCAGTGAAGCCCTCAGTAAAGCACCTTCGAGTGTTTGGATCTACCTGCTATTTACACTCTTCGGGTGCTCTCAAGACAAAGCTAGTCTTTGTTGGGTATGATGAGCAGAGAAGAAGATGGAGGTGTATGGATCCTGCGACGAAGAAACTCATAGTGTCGAGAGACATTGTCTTCGATGAGTTGACGCCGTTTTGGGGTAGCTCTCATGTGGAGCTAGAGATAAGCAGGTCAGATGGTAGGCTGAAGGAGGCTGCTGCTAAGGAAGTGGAGTTACCTGAGTCACCAGGTGCTCCAGGTTGTTCTAGCTCCGGGGCAAAGGCGTCAGAGTCGAGAAGAAGGGGGAGCGATGCTCCAGGATCTTCTGGCTCGAAGGCGGAGGTTTCCGGTTCAGGAATCAAGGGGAGCGATGTTCCAGGTTGTTCTTGTTCAAGAGGGGAGTCTTCTGGTTCAGGTAGCAGGGGGAGCGTTGCTCCAGGTGCTCTTGGTTCCAGTGAGGAGGTGTCTTGTTCAGGAAGCAAGGGAAGCATTGTTCCGGGTTTGCCCGGGAATGGAGCTGGTTCAGAAGCAGCGGAGGTGGTTAGCCATGATCAGGTTCTTCGGAGATCGAAGAGGATCAGTAAGCCACCAGCTCGATATAGCGAAGGGAACACGACGGACTTGGTCCCGTGTTTCCTTGTTATCCCTCAAGTCGAGCAAGGTACTTCTGGCTGTGATGACCCCACTAGAATCAAGGAGATGGTTGACACCAAGGCTGAAGAGGTGACTTCTCTCAGAGGTAATAAGGCTTGGGCATTTGTGCCCAAGGAAGTTGGTGATACTCCTATGATGCATGAGTGGAGGTTGAAGCTGAAGAAGGCATGGGGAAGCATGGCTCCTTTTGGGAGATGCTGGAGGGCTCCCTCATGGTCCATGATATGCGGGGCGAGGACTATGTCTTGGACATCTCTTCGTAGATGCTATCGGAGGGACCAGGTGCAAGGTTACGGGAGCTGCTGGAGTTATTCACCACTTCTCACTTCAAGGGCGAGTGTTGAAACTTGTGAAGTGAAAGTGGGTGAATGGAAGGCTTGGGAAACCTATCCGCGCGGACTACGCAGACAGGGTTTGCGGACTGCTAAGTCTGCAGGAATGTTGCAGGCGGTTTGCTCTGTGGCGGCCTGGGCGGTCTGTTCGCGCAGACTACGCGGACAGCAGCGGCGGTCTGTCAGGCCGGGGATTACTCAGCATACAGTTGGTTCCCAGGAAGTAACCGGGCGGATAACAATCCTATCTGCGGAGTCCGGCATGAAGCGGACTGATGAACTGGAGCTCGGCAGACCGGTTTGGCAGTTGCCTTGGTCTTGCTCTAGTGAAGCGGCAAGTGGAATCCGCGGAGATCGCCGGTCAGCGCGGACAGAAACTGGAGGTCGCCCGGTATGGCGGGCTAGATCTAGTGTCCGCCAGTAAGTGCGGACTGGACCATGTGGCCAGTGGACTGGACTTGGTGTGATCTGAACCAAGTCCAGGATGGCTCAGTCCGGGGAGATCGCGCAGTGGAGCGCGGGCTGCTTTCTCAGTCCGCCAAGCCTAGTAGAAGTGTTGTTGCCTTGTTTGCTAGCTTGGGGGTATGCGGACTAGAGGATTGCCTGGGCAAGAGCATGCGGACTGGAGCTGGAGTCCGCTGAGTTCGGTTTAGCCTTGTGATGAGGTTATGAACTCAGGAATGCGGACTGGAGTTTGCTGCGAAAGCAGACTGAATCGGCGTGTCCGCTGAGTCCGGCGGTGCCTTGGAGATTGAGGCAATGGACTCGGGAAGTGCGGACGGAAGCCGAGTGTCCGCTGAGTCCGGCAGGTGCCTTGATGGAAAGGATGCGGGGGTTATGCGGACTGGTGCTGTGTCCGCGGATTGACAGACATAGCTGTTGTGGAGTCCGGCTGTGGTGATCCTGGCTTGGCCTCTGGCGGCAAGGCGGGCTGGATATTGGAGTCCGGCCTTGGAGAAGCTGGGGCGGACTGGCTATCTGCACATGGGCGGCGAACTGGAATGTGTGTCCGCGGGCTGGCGGACACACTTGTTCTTGCTGCGGGATGTGGCGGTGTTCCTATCGGCTAGGACGGTGACCATACTCATCATCGTGCCTATAAATAGGACCCATGTCACATCAGGAGAAGGCGGTAAACAGGAACCTGAACCGAAGTAAGTGAACAGTAATTGAGCTCGCGTACGTTGCTGCGGTCTGGACTTGGGTGTCCGCGCGGTTTGAGTTGACCCGGTTGTGCTGTGCAGGTTGTGCGGATAGCGCTGGAAAGCCAGGACTTGGCTCTTATTGCGGTCAGGGACAGTTCGGACTCTGCGATTAAGCAACAGGCGGTAAACAGCAGGTCGCGGATAGCGACCAGGCGGTCTTCTCTTTGGCAACTTGGTTCGAGGCTCAGGAAGTCGCCTGCTTTAGGCGGACTGTTCCATTCGGTGACGCAGCTTATGCGGTCTGGCGGCTAGGCGACCTCGCGGTCAGGCGGGCTGCAGATCGGCAGTGAAGAACTAAGCATTGGAATAAGGGGTAGTCCGCGCGGCTTGGGTTGCGGTCTGGCGACCTGGCGGACTGAGCGTACTCCACAGCAGTAGACCGGCGGCTTGGTGGTTGAGTCCGCGCGGCTTGTTTTTCTTTCTTGTCTTTGTAACTGTCTCTGCTCTCCTGATTTGGGTTTTGGTGAAGCATGTCTCGCCATGTATGTCTCGCATTGTAAAGAAGTTTGCTCTTGATCAATAAAGAAGCTTGTGTTGCATGCGTTGCTGGTTGTTACTGCTTTGTTGAGATAACCCCTGCTAACTCCACGATCCGGGAAAACTTTCAACAATATAAGTGGGGTGTTCTCCGCCGGTTTGTTGAGTGTCAACAGGGTATCCGAGGAGGCCTCTACGGTTTTGTTGAATTTTAACATGTACAGCCCTACAGAAGGTGCTCAAAATATTATCTTTGAGAAAGTAGACAAGCCAGTGCCTGAGGAAGTTTTGACCAAAGAGCAAGAAACTCTTTTGTCCAAGAAGAGATTCAGAGAACAGGCAGAGTTAAAGCCAGATTTTGAGCAGTGGAGCCCAACATCTAGGAATATCATCCTGACTGCTTGGAAAGCTGTGAAGGACAATACCCTAGAGAGGGGCAAATGGTAATCTGAGCAAGAGTGGAGCAAGCATGAAGCCAGGAAAGAAGCCATAGTTCAGTATAGAAGGAAGGCAAAACTTGGGAAGCTACCTCCTAATGCTCAGGAGCATAGCAAATATTTCCCTAAGCCCTTTCATTATTTTGAAAGACAAAGAATAAGGGTTGAAGAGCTAAAGAAGAAAGATCAAAAGGGCAAGAAGCCAGTTGATGACACTGATGTTCCAGTTCAAGCCAAGATTCAATCAGGCAAGGGCATTGTCATCAAGGAGCCAGAGCAGCCTTAGATTAGTTTTACTAGATTTTATAACATTGTAATCTTTTGTGTTAAAATCTATGTAAACTTTTGTTAAAGAAATTATTGGAAGTTGGAACAAAATAATGTTTAATGCTTAGTCTGTTAGCATTATTATTCTGTGATGATATCTTATATATGTTTTGTTTAGTAGTTACCCTGTCATATAATATTTGTTATACATGAAAATGTGTATTTGTTATGAATGGTGTATATCATTGACTAAGGGTTATGACTTCTCCAAATAGGGGGAGATTGTTGGGTACATTGGAAAATGTGTACCAGATTTGAAGAAGCCTCACCCTGCTCAATGATATGCATTAAGGTGTATTTGATGTGTTTTGAGTTTATACGTGGAGGTTAAGTAAATGCAGGAATGCTGAAAAATTTCTAAGTCCATGTGTCGACACCTGGAGAGGCTGTGTCGACACTTATGAAGGCTTATGTTGACACTGGAGAAAAGCTGTGTCGATACTTGGAGTAGATTGTGTCGACACTTGGAAAGGCTGTGTCGACACCAGAAGAAATTGTGTCGACACCAGGAGGCTGTGTCGACACACAGAGAAGCAAAGTCGACATCAAATGTGTCGACACCAAAAAATAGTGTCGGCACACAGGAATACTTAGTCGACATCAAATGTGTCGACACATAGAGGCAGTGTTGACATACAGAAGTATTTGTCAACATCAACTGTATCGACACATAGGACTTATGTCGACACACAACAAAGCTTCAACAAGGTTAAAGTAAAGAAGTACTTGTGTCGACATAAAGGAGATGTGTCGACACACAGTAAGTTTCAACAAAGTTAAAGAAAAGAAGGCTTGTGTCGACACACAGAATCAGTGTTGACACATTTTAAAGAAGCAGTGTCGAGAAGCTGTTACAACAACAAAAGGAGTTGTGTCGACACCACCAAGGCATGTGTCGATACTTAGTCCACTTGTGTCGACACTTAGTCTACTTGTGTCGACACATGATGAAGATCGGTCTCGACACTTTCAGATAGAGATAGTATTTCAAGAAGTGACTGGATGATTTGACAGCTGCCATTTCCAACCGGTCTTCTGTTACTGTTAGAGCTGTCAAAAGTTTGTTAGAAACCGGATCAACCGGTTACCTTGGAGAATGTCTATAAAAAAGCATACTCCTTCAACAGAAGATATGACTGACAGAAGTGGATTTTGAGAAGAATCACAGATTAGAGAAACAAATACAGAATTCTAAAGAAAGAGAAGAAGAAGAAGTTGGAGAGAGAGAGCTCCATCTACCGAAGTGCAGTTGCTGAACCAGGCTACAAAGAAAGATTCAGATTGAGATCTCAATCTTAAGTCAGAAGCTGATTGAAGATCAACTTCACAGGAGATTCAACCCTACTGAGTTCAGATTCAAGAAGCTTTGAAGAAGGCTAAGAGAGGTTGATCTCTGCCATCAAGTTCTTCCAAGAACTGATCAAGAAGCCATCCATCCATTCTCTCTCTTTCAGGGTGGTGGCAATATATTTTGTTTAATCAATTTTTTGTAGAATCTATTCTAGATCTGAGTTGTAAGCCTATTATATAAAGGCTGAGTGTAGGAGAATATTTTTTCTGAGTGGTAGGACTTGTGTAGGCTGAGGTAGGGCTGTAAGCCTGAGTTGTAGGAGATTATGATCTCTGAGTGTAGGCCTTGTTGAAGGCTGAGGTAGGGAAGTTTGCCTAAGTTGTAGGAGTGTGAACTCACTCTGAGTGTAGGAGCCCTGCTGGGGTTCTGAGCTGCTGTAAGATCTGCGGATCTGAGGTGAAGTGCAGAAGTTAGGCCGAATCTAGTACACTGCTAGATAGGCGAAGGGGGAAAGTGGATGTACCCAGACCTTGGGGAACCACTATAAAATCTGTGTGCACTCTGTGATTTAATGTTTCTGTGATTGCTGTGCTGTGTAGTTGTATAATTTGCAATTTCTGGTTAAATAACAAAATAGATTTTCTGCCTTAAAAACAAAAGACAAAGTACACCTATTCACGCCCCTCTAGGTGGTTAGGCACTAATTCTGTCAAGTTTGCCACAATACGAGACGAACGTCGCAAAATATATACAATATCGAACTAAAAATCCATTTTGCGACGTTGAATCGACACTGATTTTCAAATCTTTTCATCATCGGGAATTTCTTTCTATGTTCGTACATTTTTATTTTGGACCGTTACAAACTCACCCCACCTTCAAAGAATTTTCGCCCACGAAAATCATGTAAAGACCTTACATTACGTCAACAAGATATCAGGGAGTAGGCATCACAGAGTTACTATTTACATTATTCAAACATTGTTCATAAGCAAAACATAAGAGATACTTCTTTATTCTTACACCGACTATGATAAAACTTAACATCAACAGACGATTTCATTTCTTTCCTTTTCCTTCCCACGGTTTACCCAAGTTAAAAGCTCGTGGCTCGATATGACGTTCTTCTAGAGCTGCTTCTTCTGGTGTTGGCGCAGAGGCTAATGATTCTGCACCGATTTGGTACAGCTTCTGCTGCGGGATTGCTGGGATTCCTCAGGAACTTCCTTCTTTCATTTGAAGAAATATTGGGCACTCACTTCGCCTATGACCCGGTTGATGGCAATGGAAGCAAACGCCAGCAAGACATTATCCCCTATGATTTTTCCCACATTTCACACATTTTGTTATCGTCTGGAACACACTACTACTTACGACGGGAGCTGTTTGAGATAATGTCTTCTCTTTCCACGGCAGTTCATTCACCACTTCCGTTGTTTCTTTACTTGATCCTTCTCCTATCTTTCTTTTAAACATTTCACGCCTCCTTTGAGACTTCTCGAAATCGATTTCAACCATTCGGGCTCGTTCCACTAATTTACCATAATTTTTAATGTCATGGGACACCACGAATGTGTGAATTTCATCACGAAGACCGTGTTGAAACAATCGACACCGATCTTCTTCCAAATCAACCATGACATTGTCTGCTGTGGCTTTGGTTGGTCGGCAACCCTTGGACTACACCTTCAGAGTGAGCTTTCTTTTCTCTTCCCTGTTTTCGATGATTGTGAACTTATGCATATATAAGTTGAAAGTGAAGAGGCTGGGCTTAGGGCTTTCCGATTTGGGTTGGTTCTGGATAATTCTTGAAGGATAAATAAACCCTTCTGCTTTCTAGATGCTTCTTTGCTGATTTCTCATTGATTACCTGCTGTCTTCTCCCTGCTGCCCTGCTTTAAATTGTTGATTTTCTTGCTGTTTACTGCTGATGTTAGTGCTGGTTTCAGCAGTTTTCCTGCTGTCCTCCTACTTTTAATCTCAGATTTGTATACTTATGGAAGGGGTGAATGATGTAAGAAAATGAATGTGAGGCCCTAAACCCTAAACCCTAAACCTTAAACCCATATCTTGTTATCTTTTACTTACTTATCTTTTTCGATTCTTAATAATAGCGAATTGTACATAGGTGTATTTTATTTGTAATATCCCTCAGAATCTTTCACTTTGTTCTTGTTATTGAGTCGTCACCATTTCATAAGCGATTTTCCTCTTTCTTTCAGTGATTCAAAATGTGAATGATATAAAGCAGCTCCTTCAACCGTCCCGCCCCCTCTTCCCACATGAATTATAACTTGGGTCCCATGGTTTTCGATGCAGCTGGGGACCCTGTTCTGCTGTGGGGCAGGGATGCCAACTGCGTCGCCATCTCCACCCTCCTTCCCCCTTGGAAGGAGCAGGAGGAGCCCAACAGTCATGCCTTCGCCGTGGGATATGGCCTCTACGGTGGTCTCGAAGCAGTCTCCCCTGAGAGCGAGTCTACGTGAGACCTCGTTATGAAGTCCTCCCATGTACAGATGCGGGCTTTGGAGTTCTCGCACCGTGCCACGGGTCGTCTGATATATATCAACAAACAATGGTCAGAGAGCGAGACGCGCCTGGCAGCGGAGCGGGAGCGGTCAGAAGATCTTGCCAAGAGGTTGTTTGATGCCGAGAGCCTCCTCGCCAAAGCCCAAGGCGGAGTAGTAAAGCGTGAAAGTGGGGATAAGAACTACCTTAACTCTAGGGGGGTGAATAAAGTATATTAAAATAATTTTCAAGTTAAAAATTATTTTGTAGTGTAAGACTTAATTTAAATATATGTGTAAGGTGCTTGTAGTAAATAAAAATTATGAAAGCAAGAAATAAAAACACAGCACACATCAAACAAAATATAGCAACCAGAAGACACAAGGAGCTATAGTGGTTCCCCAATCAATCTGGGTGCATCCACTCTTCTACCACCCTAGGTAGGAATCCACTGCAGGATGAGTTGAACAGGTGTCCTGGGCACCAATGAGCTTTTGATAAGGTGCTCGAAAACCAAACAGATTTTTTGATCAGGTGTCTTGCCACCACTGAGTTTTGACAAGGTCTCAGAAACCAGCACAAAACGTTTGAAGGGAGTTTTGAGAAACCCTTTTACAACAGAAAAAGAAAGAGGTGAGATGTTTTTCTCTGTCAACAATCAGAGAGAAGACTAGTGGATGATGTTGTCAAAGCTCCCCCTAAGATCTGGAAGTTGTTCAGGAAAAGAAGCTTTGCACTAGGGTGATAGGCCTTCAGTAGATGAGATCTCCAGCAAAGGATGATTCCAGCAGTTGCTGAAATGTGTAGTGTCTGGAGTCTTGATGGATGAAGCCTCTGAACACTTGAGTCAAAAGAGATCTAGAAAATCTTCTTTTCTGTATGTTGATCTCCTTTAGTGGTGTGTGTTCTGAATGAATTCTGTCTGTGTGTCAGTCTTTGATTGTTCTCTTTCTCTGTGTATAACTGTTAGGAGTAGCAGAATAAAAATCCTCTTTTATTCCTTAGATCTGAAAAGAATGAATTGATTCTCTGTCTCCAAGATAGCCGTTAGCCACTCATTAATGACTTCCTTAAATGAATTTTGTCTCTGGAGGAAAGTCCTAGAAAACATTCCTTTAAATCTCTCTTGAAACTTGCTCCAGATTAATTGAAATGGCTACAAGATCCTTGAAATAAATGCTGCGAATAAATAAGATAGAATTCCATAACTGTCTGAATTTGAATCTTGAGAATCGTCGATCTCTCCAGAAAATCGTCGACCTGAGCTCAACTACCGTCGACCTGAGCTCAGAGACTGGAACTAGACTAGAAATAGAAATCGTCGATCTGAGCTCAACTATCGTCGACCTGAGCTCAGAGACTAGGAAAACAGCTAGAGACAGAAATGTCGATCTGAGCTCAACTATCGTCGACCTGAGCTCGACGAAAATGACTTAGTCTCCTGAATTTGAATATCTGATCTGAGGGTCTTGGGGGCAGCTTTCAAGCCTAAATTCTAACCCTTAGGCTCAATCTAATTGACCTTAAAAACTATACAAGGAGGTCAAAACAATTTTCCTAAGGACATAGTGATCCTTTCCCAAATCAGTAATATGGTGTTCCAACAATCTCCCCCTATTTGGGTTAGGATTACTATTTACATGACATAGGAAATAAAAGCATACAATGCGGATATAAAATCAAAAACAGCATTGCAGAAACACAAATAAAATCACAGCAGAAAGTCAGAATAGATAACACTGTCAGCTTACATGATCATTCCTTTTCCTTGCTCTTTTTGAGAACTATTTTTCTGTTAGGGTTAAGAGCTTCTTTCTTGGATCTTCTGTCATCATCTGCACCAACAGAAGTTTGATGTTTTGTCCAGTGGACTACAGCTTCTGGGTGCAGCTTCATATAGCTTTCTGAGTCAAAGAATTTGTTGGAAGAATATCTTTCAAGTTCTTTCTTTCTCTGTTCTGATAGAGTGGTGTAATTTGATGTATCTCTTCCTTATTCTCTTGCCTTTTAAGTTGATCTAGTGCAGCCAAATCTTTCATTCTTGATGTCCAAGAAGTAGGATTATTCTCTGGGTCTTCAAATGGAACAAGAGGTTCATATCTGTTTGATGAATCATCAGGAGTAGCTCTGGAAGAAACTAGATCTTTTAACTTATAAGGGAAAGGACCAGATGTAGAGTCAGTGGGACCTTGTCCTTCCCAATGATAAGGATGCTGGCTAGAATAACCTTTGGAATAAACTCTGAATTCTCTTTGATTTCCCCTATACTGTCCTCTTCTGGACTGGTAGCCTCTTGATTGACATCCTCTTGATTGAGATCTTACTTGAAACTAAGAGGTGCTTTGACTTTTAGCAACAGATGACTGATAAGCAAAACTTCCACTAGTACCTGCATCTGGTGAAGGAGGAAGAGGAGGATTGAAGTGAGATGATCCTTTATCATATTTCCTCTTTTTCTTCATTGCCTTTAGTTGATTCCTGGAAAACTGCATCCATGGTTCTGAAATTGGACAATCATGCAAAATATAGTATGGAATATCATTTACATCTTTAATTTTCTCATGGGGAACTTTCTTTAGGGCCTTGCTTCTAGCTTTCCTCTTCCTTGCAATGGTTGCAGAGGAATCATCAGAATCAGTTCTAAATTGATCACTATCTGAGCTCTGAGGATTGTCATATAGTTCATCAATCCTTTTGATGTAATCTCTTTGTTGTTGGGATTGAACAGAAGAAACAACAGCAGCAGCAGCAGCAGCAGCAGTAACAAAAATAGCCCTAACAGATGTAACTAGAACAATAGATTCAGAAATAATAACAACAGAAACAGCAGGCTCAGAGTCATTAGCCTCTGTCATAAGCACATCATCAGAAACTAAAATAACATCAGCAGTAGCAGCAGGAACAACAGAAACTGAAGGAGCATTGTCCACAGCCTTGAAAGAATTTATATAAGAAGATATTATGTTGGGCTCACAACTAGAAAGAGGCACAATGGCCTTAGTAAGATCTTCACTTTTCTAATCTGGAAGACAACTGAGGTAAACAGTATCAAACTCTGACAGCAGTGACCTGAGGTCAACTGTTATAACTGGAACTGGAGCTGGAACTGGAATCTCTGAAGCAGGCAATCTCTCTACTTCATATGGCATCTCCCCGTGCCTAGATTCAGTAGTTACTGGATCAAGGCACCCAACAGAAGGGATTGTCTGATGAGGATATAGGGAAGAAAGCCTGTCAGATAACTCATAAACTGATTTCAGAAGTGGAGCCAGGGAGGTCTCCAGCAGGAGTGATAGCCTTGTAGCTAATATCTCATAGAGCTTATCTGCTATGGCTGAGAGATCTACTTGCTCAAGTGGTGCTTGAGTAGAGGTAGAGATGAGTGTGGCAGAGATGGATGTAGGAGGAGTTATAGATGTGGTTGGAGAAAGTGTTAATGTAGATGGTAGAATTGATGGTTGAGATATAGGAATGGTGGAGATGGAAGTTAATGTAATGGAGATAGAAGGAGTGAAGGATGGTTGAGCAATGATTTCTTGTAGTAGTTGTTGATATGATGTAGAAGAAGATGGTGGCTCAAGGGGTGAGAAGTGAGAATCATCCATATATGAATCATCTAAGAGAGTGAAGGATGGAAGGTGAGATGATGAGTCAATGGTTATGTGTGGATAATGATGTAATGGATGGAAAAGATCTTCAGTGGATATTGGTGTTGGTGAAGGAATTGAGTTTGGAGATGGAATGGATATGGGGGATGAAATTGAGATGGTTATGGTGGATGTGGTATTAGTTGAGGGAATAGTAGGTGGAGAAGGTGGAGATGAGGAGGCAGGCAGTTCTTCTGATGGGGCAGTTGCCTGAGGGGAAGTGACTGGATCAGTCCTGGTGCCTGAAGATGAGATGACTGCAGAGGCTCTACTTAGCTTTGCAATTTGCCTGTCCCATTTGCCAAAAAGGGCACAGGTTAACCTCTTAGAGGCATTGATATGCATCCCACTTGAAACAAGCAGCTCAGGGCATCTGCTATGAAGAAATAGCCCTAGAATCCTTCCAAAATTGACAAAGTTCTTATTCACTTTCTTCTTAATTAGGTCAAAGAAAACTTCTCCCCAATTCAACTGTTTCTTATCCACTAAATCACCCATTAAACAGAATTGATACCTGGATATGGTATCATGGGCAGAATGTTTTGCTAACAGGACCTTTCCAACAACAACTGCTAGAAACCTGTATTCCACTAACAGATTTTTCTTAAGTAGCTTGTTAGGGTTTGCTGCTGAATGACCCATTCTATCAAGCATACTTGCAAACTCTTCTCCAGACAACTCAAGAGAATCTTGACCAGTACTTAATTGAAAAACTTCTGTTAATATAGCAGGAGTAAGAGATACCTGAATTCCTGATATAGTTCCAATCACTGTATTTTGATCTTGATTGTGAGCAGTATACACTCATTCTTTGATTTCATCTGCAGCCAATTTTATCCTTGTGGTCATGATGTGTACTAGCTGTTGATCTTTGAATAAATCCAGAATATCCTTGAAAATCTGATCACTGTTCTCAAACGAGTCCATATCGATATCGAATCCAGTGTCAAATTTCATTGCTGTCAAAACTGCAATAGAAATGGCCATTTTTACCTGCAAAAATGAACAAACAAAAGACCAAGTGTAGAAAAGTTTGGAGGGAAAGGAAAATTCTGCAGAGAGTATGAAAGCGCAAAGGGAGAACGACGGCCGAGAAATGAATTTTATATTAGGGTTCGACGCAGAAAAGGAAAGATCGTTGAACTCCGTTCGACGATCTGGGCTCCTAAAGGAATCTGAAAGGTCTTCAACATCGTCGATCTCCGTTCGACGATATTGGAGAGCGTCGAGCTCCGTTCGACGATCGCTAACCGAAAGAAGATAGCTTAGCACTATCTGGAAAGCGCTGAACTCCGGTCGACGATTTCTAAGAACGTCGATCTTCGTTCGACGATCTTTGGGAAAAATGTCGAGCGCAGTTCAGAGACCAGAAACAACCTATAGACACTAGAAAAATCAAATTGTTTGCCTAGTCTTGGTCAATTTTAGAGTTTTAAAATCTTGGATCTTATTTTAAACTTCCTCCATCTAACATTCCTAACTGATTCAGGAAGAATGTATGTTTCTTTTCATTCAATGGTTTGGTGAAAATATCTCCCCTTTGCAAGTCAGTTGGGATATATTGAAGTTCAATTTTATTTTTCTCAACATTGTCCCTTAAAAAGTGATGCCTAATTTCTATATGTTTTGTCCTACTATGTGAAAGTGCAAGTTAGATCTGATATACTCTAGAGGGGGGTGAATAGAGTATGGTGCTTACTAAAAACGTTTACAACAGTTATTGTATTCTTATGTGAACAGGGAAGCAAATAATAAAAAGTAAATCTAAACACAGAATAATCACAATCTACAAAGGAATCTAATCACAAGCCACAGCCAGAAACAAAAATAAAGTAAGCAACCAGATGACATAAGGAGCTATAGTGGTTCCCCAATCAACCTGGGTACATCCACTCTTCTACCATCCTAGGTGGGAATCCACTGCAGGATGAGTTGATCAGGTGTCCTGGGCACCAATGAGCTTTTGATAAGGTGCTCAAAAACCAAACCAGATTTTTTGATCAGGTGTCTTGCCACCAATGAGCTTTTGATAAGGTGCTCAGAAACCAAACACAAACTTTTGAAGGGAGTTTGAAAAACCTTTTACAGCAGAGAGTGAGAGAGGGAGAGGGAAAAAGATGATCTTCTCTGTCAACAGTCAGAGAGAAGATAGTGGATGTTGTCAAAGCTCCCCCTGAGATCTGTAGTTGTTCAGGAAGTGAAGCTTTGCAGTAGGGTGATAGGCCTTCAGAAAATTGATCTCCAGCAAATGATGATTTCAGCAGTAACTGAAATGTGAGGTGTCTGGAGTCTTCAATGATGATGGCCTTTGAACACTTGAATCAAAAGAGATCTGAAGATTTCAGTTTGTTGATCTCCTTTGGTGATGGTGTTCTTGTATGAATTTTTGAGACTGAGAATGTCTGCAACTCTTTCTCTTTCTCTTGTGTAACTGTGTTGTAAGAGTTGTTGTTGCAGAGAATATGTTTCTAACTTCTTGTTCTTCTTTTTTTTTTCTTCTATATCTTTGTTGTAGAGAATAATTCTGTCTTTTATTCCATCTATCTGAATAGAAATGATCCATTATCCAAGATAGTCGTTGGCCTATCATAAATGACTTCCTTAATTGCTTTTGTCTTCTGGAGGAAAGTCCAATAAAATATTCCTTGATAATTCCTTGAAACTTGCTCCAGATTAATTAAAACGGCTACAAGATCTCTGAATTAAATGCTAACAATAATTCCTTAACTATCTGAATTTGAATCTTGAAAATCGTTGAACTCTTCAGAAAAACGTCGAACTAAGCTCCACTATCGTTGAACTGAGCTCAGAGATTTGGACGTAGACAGAAACAGAGATCGTCGATCTGAGCTCAACTATCGTCGAACTGAGCTCAGAGATTGAGAACCAAACTGAAGTCAAGATCGTCGATCTGAGCTTGAAGATCGTCGAATGGAGTTCGACGACTTGTTGAAGTTGAGCTCAGATATCGTCGAATGGAGTTCGACGATTTGTCGAAATGAGCTCACCGATCGTCGAATGGAGTTCGACGATTCGTCGTACTGAGCTCGACGAAATGACTTGGTCTCTAGAAACTGAAAAACCTGGTCTTGAGGGCAGCTTCCAAACCTAACTACTAACCCTTAGACTCAATTCTAATTGACCTTTAGATCTATACAATGAGGTCAAAACAGGTTTCCTAAGAGACATAGTGATCCTGACCCAAATCAGTAATAGGGTGTTCCAACAATCTCCCCCCTATTTGGGTTAGGATTACTATTTACAGATATTGAAATAAAAACAACAATATACAAAGCAAAAATGCAATAAACAAGACATTATAGAATCACAGACATTGCAATAAACAAGATATTATCATAAAACAGCATATATTGTCACCTTACAGAATTACTCTTTTTCCTTGCTCTTTATAAGTACTATTTCCCTATTTGGATTAAGAGCTTCCTTTTTAGATCTCCTGTCATCAGCTGCACCTAAAGAGGTTTGTTGCTTAGGCCTGGGCACTACAGCTTCAGGATGCAGCTTCATGTAGCTTTCAGAATCAAAAAAACTTGCTGGAATCATATCTTTCAAGTTCCTTGTTCCTTTGTTCTGATAAAGTAGTAATACTGGAAGTGTCTTTGCCTTGTTCTCTGGTTTTCTTAATTTGATCCAAAGCAGCTAATTCCTTCATCATGGCTGTCCATGAAGTTGTATTGATCTCTGGATCCTCAAAAGGAACTGGAGGCTCATATCTGTTTGATGGATTGTTTGGAGGAGCTCTGGATGAGACTAACTCTTTAAGCTTGTAGGGAAAGGGAGCTGAAGTAGTATCAGAGGAAGCTTGTCCTTCCCTTGAATAAGGGTGTTGCCTGGAATAGCCTTTGGAGTATACTTGAAATTCTCTTTGGTTTCCTCTATCGTTTCCTCTCCTTGATTGGTAGCCTCTGGATTGACTTCCCCTGTACTGGGATCTACCTTGAGGTTGATAGGGGGTTTGGCTTCTGGCAGAGGGTTGAACAGCAGAGCTACCACCTGCACCTGCATCAGGAGGAGGAGGAGGAGGATGGAACTGAGAGGAACCTTTCTCATACTTTCTCTTTTTCTTCATGGCCTTCAATTGATTCTTGGAGTATTGCATCCAGTATTCTGTGATAGGACAGTTATGCAGTATGTAAATTGGTATCTTTGACTTTTGCTGGAGGAACCCTTTTCATAGCCTTGCTTCTGGCCTTTCTTTTCCTTGTAATAGTTGAGAGGAGTCATCTGAATCAGTCCTATATTGATCACTTTCTGAGCTTTGTTCATCATACAGTGCATCAATCCTTTTTAGATAGTCTATCTGTTGTTGGGATTGAGCAGAGGTAACAGTAGTGACAGCAGTTGTGGAAGCAACAGTAGAAGGAGGAATAGAAGCAACACTAGCAGAGGAGATTACATCAGCAGATACAAAACTTTCAGAAGTAACACTCTCAGAAATGGAAGGTACAACAGCAGTAGATACAGCAGTAACTAGGGCAGCAGCAGATACAGATAAAATACTTTCAGATACAACAGGTTCAGTAACAGAAATAACATCAGTAGTACAGCAGGCTCAAATTCAAATGCCTCTGTCATATATATGTCCTCAGATACTGAAACAACAGAGTTAACAGCAATATCAACAATATCAGTAGAAGCAGCAGCAACAGAAACAACAGGGCCAGCAGTAGAAAGGGACTTTACAAAAGAATAAATTAAGCTGGTGTCACAGCTTGAAATGGGCACAATGGCCTTAGATAGATCTTCAGATGGCTGGATTGCAGTGCTCTCTGGAAGACAGGTGAAATAAACTGAATCAAAATCTGATAATAATGACTTGAGGTCCATTGAGAAAACTGCAACTTGTGGTGTTAGCTTGAGCTTGAACTGAGGTAACAGCAGCAGCAGGCAATCTAACCACTTCATGAGGCATCTACCCCTGCCTAGATTCAGTCAAGACTGGATCAAGGCACCCAGATGAAGGGATTGCCTGAGGAGGAATGAGGGAGGAGAGCCTGGCAGACAGGTCTGCAACTGACTTTAAAAGTGGAGCCAAGGAGGTCTCCAACAAGAGGGATAGCCTGGGAGCTATCAGCTCATAAAGTCTGTCTGCTAAGGCTGGAAGATCTACATGCTCAATAGGGACTTGAGCAGAGGTAGAGAATGAAGGTGGAACAGCTGGAGATGTTGGTGGATGAAAGTGCAGCAAGATCTGATATACTCTAGAGGGGGGGGGGGTGAATAGAGTATATGATGCTTAAAAACTTTTTGCAACAATTGTTGTAATATGAGTGAGCAGGGAAGCAGTAATAAATCTAATCACAGAACTAAACTAATCAAAAGCTAATCATAGAATAATCAAGGCCAGAAACAAAAATAAAGACAAGCAAAACCAGAAGACACAAGGAAATATAGTGGTTCCCCTAAACTTGGGTACATCCACTCTTCTACCACCCTAGGTAGAAATCCACTGCAGGATGAGTTGATCAGGTGTCCTGGGCACCAATGAGCTTTTTATAAGGTGCTCAAAAACCAAATCAGATTTTTTGATCAGGTGTCTTGCCACCAATGAGCTTTTGACAAGGTGCTCAAAAACCAAGCTCAAACTTTTGAAGGGAGTTTGAGAAACCCTTTACAGAGATGGGGGTGAGAGAGTGATGGAAGTCTTCTCTTTCTCAGATCAGCTGAGAAGACTATGTGGATTGATGGTGTCAAAGCTCCCCCTGAGTCCTTGAGATCTTCAGGAAGAGAAGCTTTGCTGTAGGGTGATAAGCCTTCACAAGTTGATCTCCAGCAAAAGATGATTTCAGCAGCAACTGAAATGTTAGGTTTCTGGAGTCTTGAAATATATTGGCCTTGAACACTTGAGAGAGATCTGAGGATTTGAGAAAGTTTGATCTCCCTGGATGTGTGTTCTTCAGAATTCTTTGAGACAGAATATTTTTTGTTCTTGTTCTGAAGATTACTGATGTCTCACTCTGTCTGTCTGTGTGTGTCTGTGTGTATCTGTATTCTGTGTGAGATTCAAAAATTCTTCTCTTTTATTCTCTGATACTGAATGGAAAAACATCCTCTATCAAGAATAGCCGTTGGCCTGCATTAGTTGCATTCTTAATTGCAAAATCTCTTCTGGAGGAAAGTCCACAGAAATATTCCTTGAAAAATCCCTTGAAATTTGGTCCAGAAATGAATGAAAACGGCTAGGAAATCTCTGAATTAATTGCAGAATAACTCCTTAACTGATTTGAATTTGAATCTTGAAACATCCTTGAAGTTATCTGAAAACGTCGAACTGAGCTCTACTATCGCTGAACTGAGCTCAGCATTATGAACTTATACAGCAACAGAACATCGTCGATCTGAGCTCAAAGATCGTCGAACTGAGCTCAGAGATAGAGATTCAAAGCTGAGTCAAGATCGTCGAACTGAGCTCACCGATCGTCGAATGAAGTTCGACGATATGATGAAGTTGAGCTCAGCGATCGTCGAATGGAGTTCGACGATCTGTCGAAGTTGAGCTAGACGATCGTCGATCGGAGTTCGATGAATCGTCGTGCTGAGCTCGACGATATGACTTAGTCTCAAACTGAAAAAGTCTTGGTCTTGAGGGCAGCTTCCAAACTAGACTTCTAACCCTTAGACTCAATTCTAATTGACCTTTTGAGCTATACAGGAGGTCAAAAATTGGTTCCCTAGAGACATAGTGATCCTGACCCAAATTAGTAATAGGGTGTTCCAACAATCTCCCCCTATTTGGGTTAGGATTACTATTTACAGAGTTTGGAAAATTAAATAACATACAAACAGCAATACAGAAAAACAAAAAGAAAAGCTGGACAGCAGAACCACAGATATATATATCATCCCAGATAATAATTAGAGAGATTGTCACCTTACATTGTCATTTCCTTTCCTTGCCCTTAACAAGTTTGATTTCTCTGTTGGGATTGAGGGCTTCCTTCTTTGATCTAGTATCATCTGCTGCACCTAACGTGGTTTGCTGTTTAGGCCTGGGAACTACAGCTTCAGGATGCAGTTCTATATACCTGTCAGAATCAAAAAATTTGCTTGATGCATATCTTTCTAGCTCTTTCTTTCTCTGTTCAGACATTGTAGAGATGTTAGAGGAATCTCTTCCTTGCTCTTTAGCCTTTTTGATCTGATCCAGTGCAGCAAGTTCTTTCATCCTTGCAGTCCAAGCAGCTGGATTGTTCTTAGGGTCTTCAAAAGGTACTGGTGGCTCATATCTATTAGAAGGATTGTCCTGAGGAGGCCTGGATGACACAGGTTCCTTCAACTTATAGGGAAAAGGACCAGAGGTGGTATCAGATGAAATTTGTCCTTCCCTGGAGTATGGATGTTGCCTTGAGTATCCTTTGGAGTAGACCTGGAGATCTCTTTGATTTTCTCTGTATCCTCCTCTCCTGGATTGAGAACCCCTGGATTGGCTTCCCCTATTATAGGATCTAGCATGTGGTTGATAGGGAGCTTGACTTCTAGCAGGGGGTTGAGCAGCTGAACTTCCACCTGCACCTGCATCAGGAGGAGGTGGTGGAGGAGGATGAAAGTGTTGGAATTGTGAAGAACCCTTTTCATATTTCCTTTTCTTTTTCATTGCTTTTAGTTGATTCTTAGAGTACTGCATCCAGTGCTCAGTGATAGGGCAATCATGAAGAATATAGTATGTTATATCATTATTATCTTTGACCTTGGCAGGAGGTACTCTCTTCATGGCTTTGCTCCTTGCCTTTCTTTTCCTGGCAATGGTAGCAGAAGAATCATCAGAGTCTCTTCTGAACTCATCACTTTCAGAACTCTGATCATCATAAAGGGCATCAATTTTCTTCATCAAATCTTTCTTGAGCTGTATGGAAGCAGATGAGGCAGCAGAGGGTGTAGCAGTAGAGGTTGAAGCAGTAATAGTAGTGACAACAGCAGATACAGAAGTTGTTGCAGTTGAAGTAGAAACAGTAACAACAGCAGCAGCAACAGGTTCTAGAGAAGTGACAACAGCAGCAGCAACAGTTTCTAGAGAAGTGACAACAGCAGCAGCAACAGTTTCTGGAGAAGTAACAGCAGCAGCAACAGTTGAAATATCATCAAAAAATGTAGAAGGCTCAAACTCATGTGCCTCTGTCATAAGGATCTCCTTAGAAGTTGGTTCATCAGCAGCAGTATCAAAAATTTCAGCAGCAGGAGGGGCAGCAACATCAGAAACAACAGCAATGCTTTCAGCAGAAGAAGCAGCAGCATATACTGAGTGGACAAAAGAGGTGATGATGTTGGGATCACAGTAAGATAATGGCACAAGGGCCTTGGACAGATCCTCTGGGGGTTGGAAAGCAATTGTCTCTGGAAGACATCTGAAATATAACTGATCAAATGCTGAGAGCAAAGACCTGAGGTCTAGTGCAAAAACTGCAGCAGGAGGAATTTGATCTTGAGACACAGCAGTAGGAGCAGCAGTAACAGGAACTGAAGAAACAGCAATAGCAGCAGCAGCAGACAGGCTCACTGAAACAGCAGGAGCAGCAGCAGACAAGCTCACTTCATAGGGCATCTCCCCCTGCCTAGATTCAGACATGGCTGGATCAAGGCACACAGCTGAAGGGGATGCCTGAGGGAAGAGAGAGGAGAGCCTGGCAGAAAGGGCTGCCACTGACAGGAGTAAGGGAGCCAAGGAGGTCTCCTAAAGAAGAGATAGCCTGGGGGCTAGCAATTCATACAGCCTGTCAGCAAGGGCTGGAATGTCTACTTGCTCAGTGGTGACTGGAGCAGAGGTAGAGGATGGAGGAGTAGCTGTGGGTGAGGGTAGTGGAGAGCTGGAGTAGTGGGGCAGGGATGGTTGAGGTGTGGGTAAAGTGGATATGGAGGACAGTGGGATGGAGAAAGATGGGGTGAAGGTGGGTTGGTCAATGATATCTTGTAGAAGCTCTTGATAGGATGTTGAGGATGAGGGTAGCTCAGGAGGAGAGGATGGTGAATCATCCATAAAGGAATCATCAATGAGGGTGAAGGAAGGAATGGAGGGTGATGAAGTGGCATCTGGTTGAGGGTAGGAGAATAATGGATGGAATTGGTCCTCTGTGGTTGGAGGAGTGGGGATTGGAGATGGTGTGGATGTTGGAGAGGGGCTGGAGATGATGATGGTGGATGGAGTTGGAATGTAGATGGAATGGGAAGAGATGGATTTGGAGGAGGAGGAGAAACATAAGCAGGCAGGTCATCTGCAGGGGCAGAGACCTGTGGGGAAGTGACTCTGAGAGTCCTGGTGCCTGAAGGAGTGCTGGAGGAGGGCCTGCTGGGCTTGATGATTTGTCTGTCCCATTTACCAAACAGGGCACAAGACAGTCTCTTGGATGCATTAATGTGGATTCCAGAAGAGACCAGCAGTGCAGGGCACCTATGCTGCAGAAACACCCCTATGATTCTTCCAAAGTTTACAAAACTTTTGTTTATCTTCTTCTTAATGAGGTCAAAGAATACCTCTCCGTAATTCAAATTCTTCATGTCTACTAGGGCTCCCATTAGGCAGAGATGATACCTTGAGATTGTATCATGAGCAGAGTGCTTAGCCAGTAGCACTTTCCCAACTACATCAGCCAGGAATCTGTATTCCACAGAAAGGTTCTTTTTCAATAGCTTGCTAGGGTTAGCCTCTGAATGACCCATTCTGGCAAGCAAGTAAGTATACTCTTCTCCAGACAAGTCAGCAGTATCTCCACCAGTTCTTAACTCAAAAACCTCTGTTAAAATTGCTGGGGTTAAGGGTACCTGAGTGCCATATATTGATCCAACAATGGTGTTGTTGTCTTGATTGTGGGCAGTGTAGACCCATTCCTTAATCTCATCAGATACAAGCTTAATCCTTGTGGTCATGATTGCTGCCAGATTCTGCTCTTTGAATAACCCCAAGATATCCTGAAAAACCTGGTCGGTTGTGCTGAAGGATTCCATGTCGATGTCGAAGCCAGCATCAAACTTCATGGTGGCGAGAACAGCAACAGACACAGCCATAGTTATCTACAAAGATTCAACAAACAAAACGACCAAGTGCAGAAGTGTTTGGAGGGAAAGAAAGTTCTTGCAGAGAAATCGAAAGCGCAAAGGAGAACGATGGCGAAAAATGAATTTTATATTAGGGTTCGACGCAGAAAAGGAAAGATCGTTGAACTCAGTTCGACGATCGAGGCTTCTAAAGGAATCTGAAGAGTCTTCAACATCGTCGATCTCCGTTCGACGATATTGGAGAGCATCGAGCTCTGTTCGACGATCGTACAGAGAACAAAATCGTCGAGCGCCGTTCGACGATCGTTGACCGGAAGAGATAGTTCATACTATCTGAGAAACGCTGAACTCAGGCCGACGATTTCAGAAATCGTCGATCTCTGTCCGACGATCTGGAGGAAAATCGTCGAGCGCAGTTCAGAGATCAGAAAAACTCTAGACACTAAGAAAAATCAAGATGTTTGCCTAGTCTTGGTCAATTTTTAAGCTTTCAAAATCTTGGAAATTATTTAAGACTTCCTCCATCTAACATTGCTAACTGATTTAGGAAGAAGGTGTGTTTCTTTTCATCTAAAGGCTTGGTGAAAATATCTCCCCTTTGTAAATCAGTTGGGATATACTGTAGTTCAATTTTATTCTTTTCAACATTATTCCTTAAGAAATGATGCCTAATCTCTATGTGTTTTGTCCTACTATGGAGGACTAGATTTTGAGCTATAGAAATAGCACTGGTGTTATCACAAAAGATTTTAGACTTCTCTAAGTTGTAGCTATAGTCTAGGAGTTGGTTTTGAATTCACAAGATTTGTGAACAACAACTGCCTGCAGCCATATATTCAGCTTCAGCAGTTGAAGTTGACACAGAAGTTTGTTTCTTACAAAACCAGGAGACAAGTCTGTCACTAAGGAACTGACAAGTTCCACTGGTGATTTTCCTGTCAATTCTGCATCCAGCATAATCAGCATCAGAAAATCCAGTTAAATCAAATGCTGAATCTTTTGGATACCAGAGACCTAGATTTGGACAACTTTTAACATACCTGAGAATCCTCTTTACTAATGTTAGGTGTGACTCTCTAGGGCTTACTTGGAACCTAGCACATATACATGTAGCAAACATTATATCTGGTCTACTAGCTGTAAGGTACAGTAAAGAGCCAATCATTGCTCTATATGTTGTCTGATCAATAGGTTTCCCATGTTCATCAGCATCCAATACAGCATTAGTAGGCATGGGTGTTTTCATACAAGATGCTTCAGACATGCCAAATTTCTTAACCAATTCTTTTGCATACTTGGTTTGAGAAATGAAGATGCCTTCAGCATGTTGCTTGACTTGCAATCCTAGGAAGAAGGATAGCTCACCCATGTCACTCATCTCAAATTTAGAATGCATTAGGTTGGAAAACCTTCTGCACAATTTGGAGTCAGTAGAACCAAAAATAATATCGTCTACATAAATCTGTACTAGTAGGGTATGGGACTTATGGGTTCTAATGAAAAGAGTTTGGTCTACTCTACCCCTTATAAATCCATTTTCCAAGAGAAAGCATGCTATGGTCTCATACCATGCTCTAGGAGCTTGCTTGAGACCATATAATGCTTTGTTCAATCTAAAAACATAATCAGGATAAGTTGGAGAGATAAAACCTGGAGGTTGTCTGACATATACTTCCTCTTTGATGTCTCCATTTAGAAATGCACTTTTGACATCCATCTGATATACCTTGTAGCCTTTATGTGCTGCATAAGCTAAAAATATTCTGATGGCTTCCAATCTTGCAACTGGTGCAAAGGTCTGGTCGTAGTCTATCCCTTCTTCTTGAGAATATCCCTGAGCAACTAGCCTTGCCTTGTTTCTTACAATTACTCATTGATCATCCAGTTTGTTTCTGAACACCCACTTTGTTCCAACAATGGAGTGATCCTTAGGCTTTGGCACTAGTTCCCACACTTTGTTCCTTTCAAATTGATGCAACTCCTCTTGCATTGCAATGATCTAGTGTGGATCTTGCTCTGCATCTTGAATGGACTGAGGTTCAATTTGAGATAGGAAGCAGGTGTGCAACAGGTTTTGGTTGACCTGATTTCTGGTTTGCACACCAGCTGAGATGTCTCCAATTATTTGGGAAATTGGATGGTCTCTTGATGTTAATAAATCAACAGGGGGTGTTGATTGTTCACCAACCTGTGTTGTTGTTTCCTCTTGTGGTACAACAACTGGCTCTTCAAGTTGTTCTTCAATATGTTGAGCACTTTCTTCATCTTCACTGCTTTCATCCCCTTGAGTAACCTGTAACTTGTTCAAGTCTTCAACAAGAGAATGTTCCTGCAAAGGGTCTATGGTAGAAGAGATCTTCTCCTTGAAAGACATGTTAGATTCATCAAATGATATATGAACAGATTCCTCAATTTTTAAAGATGATTTATTATAGACCTTATAAGACTTGCTGATCATGGAGTATCCCAGAAACACTCCTTCATCATCTTTAGCTTGAAATTTTGCTAAGTACTTCTTGTCATTGTTATGTATGTAGCAAATACAACCAAAGACTCTAAAATAATCAACTTTAGGTTTCTTCCCTTTGAGTAATTCATAGGGAGTCTTTCCCTTTAGTTTGTGTATCAAACTTCTATTCAGCACATAGTTGGAGGTGTTCACTGCCTCTGCCCAAAAGGATAGAGGAAGGTGAGCATCTGACAACAATGTAGTGGCAGATTCAATAAGGGTTCTATTTTTCCTTTCAGCTACCCCATTTTGTTGAGGAGTTCTAGGAGCTGAGAAAGTATGCCTGATCCCTTCACTCTGACAGAACTCTTGCATAAGAAGAGAATCAAACTCTGTCCCATGATCACTTCTGATCAGGGCAATGTGAGTATTGAACTCAATCTGTATACATTTGAGAGACTCTGTCAGACACTTAAAGTTATCAGACTTCTTCCTTAGAAAGAACACCCAAGTGAATCTAGAGAAGTCATCTACAACTACTAAAGTGTAAGATTTCCCTCCTAGGCTTTGTACTGTGATGGGTCCAAAAAGATCCATGTGTAATAGATACAATATCCTAGGTGAATCATTCTTATTAAGTGACTTAAAGCTGTTTTTAGTTTGCTTGCCTAATTGACAAGCCCTGCAGAGTCCTTCCTTCTTGTAGGAGCCAGAAGGTAGTCCTCTAACAAGGTTGTCCTTGGATAGCCTAGCAATAGTTCTAAGGTTTAGGTGTCCTAGTCTCTTATGCCATAAAATATTTGGTCTACAGACAGAATTAAACTGGCAAATATCTACATCAGTTGAAAGAAAATCTACTAGATAGATGTTACCTTTCCTTTTACCTGTCAACACAGTTGTGTTGTCCTCTGACTTGATTTTGCATAATGTTTTGCTGAAGGTCACCTGGTAGCCTTCATCACACAGCTGACTGATGCTTATTAATTTGTGCTTCAGTTCTTCCACATAAGCTACCTTCTTGAAAGTTACTGATCCAATCTGGACTGCACCATATCCTTTAGTCTATCCAAATTTGAATCACCAAAGATAACTTTGGGTCCAAGCTTGGCTCTAAAGGATGTGAGGTTGTCCTTGTTCCCTGTCATGTGCTTAGAGTACCCACTATCCAAGTACCATTGCTGGTTAGATGTTGGATAGGTCTTCACCTGCACATAAGATAATTCATTTGTTTTTGACCCAGTTTACCTTGGGCCTAGGTTGATAACCCTTAAATTCTGAAATAAAAGACATCCCAGGTTGACTCTTATATCCTTCAGGATGATATCTCCTTAGAGGTATAATCCATTCAGTATAAGGGTTAAAAATTTGGGATGAGGGACCCTTAGGATTGAATTTTGATTTGCCCTTGAAAATATTTCCAGAGCTCTGACCTCTGTTCAACGATCTTGGAGCTGCGTTCGACGATCTTGGGTCAGATCGTCGAGCTCCATTCAACGGTCGACTATAACAGAGTTCAGGGACTTGAGATCATCGACCTGAGTTCGATGATTTTGCCTGAGATCGTCGATCTGCGTTCGGCGGTCGTCGATCTGCATTCGGCGATCGTCGATCTCCGTTCGACGATTTCTACTAGGACTTAGTTTTCTGGGGCAAATCAGAATTTTTCCTAGCTACCTCTACAACTCCCTTTCCTTTATCAGAAATGAATTTGATTGGAGTTGTTAGAACTATGGGTTGGCTGGATGAAGCACCCAAGCCCAGTGTACTATTGAATCTGGAGTTCACTGTGCTTGTGATGTCCATCAGCTTGATGCTTCTCCCATTAAGGGATTCTTCAAGCTTCTTGGCCTCAGTCAGCTCACTTTTCAGTGAAGCTATCTGCTCCCTACAACACTCCAACTCCTAAGAGAGTTTGAGGTTTTCTGACTTTAAAGTATTATGTTCAGATAGATGATTTCTAAGAGAGATAATTTCTTTCTCAGATTTTAGCAGGTCTAAACACAATACTTTAAATTCAGATTTAAAGTCCTCTGAGTTAAAATCAAAAGAACTGATTACCTGATCTTCTTCAGGTTGAGTCTCTGAGTCTGACTCTGACTCCTCTTCTTCTGAATTATGTTGTGAGGCATTGATTGTCATCATGCAAAACTCTTTTTCTTCTGCATCATCTTCATCATCACTGGAGCTAGATGAGGCTTCTGACTCCTCTTCAGTCTCACTCCAGGATTCAGCAACAAACCCCTTTCTTGTATGTTTGTTTTTGCTTGATGAGGGTTTGCCATTGCCATTCCTCTTGGATTCTTTCTCCTTTCCTCTTTCTTTCTTGTCCCTTCTGTCCTTGTTTTGGTTTTCTGGACAGTCAGAAACTATGTGCCCTGATTTCCTGCAACCAAAGCAAATAATGTCTTTATTATTATTAATGGACTTGTCATACCTTGGCTTATCATGCTCCTTGTATGATCTCCTTCTGAAGTCCTTTCTGGCCATCTTGTAAAATCTTTTGGCCAACAGACTGAGCAGTTCATCATTGTCTGTGACTTTGTCTTCAGGCAGATCTTCAGTTGCCTTGAAGGCTATGGTTTTCTCTTTTCTTGTGGCTGGTGAGGCAGCCTTCTGTTCTTCTTCTCTATTTTTGATGAGTAGTTCATAAGATTTGAGCTTACCCAATAGAGCTTCAGTGGTGATCTCATTCAAACTTCTGGCATCCTTGATTGGCCCGATTCTTGAATCCCAAGTGCTAGGGAAGCACATTAGAATTTTGTCATTGAGTTCAGTTAGTGAGATCTCTTTATCCAATGTCCTGAGTTCACTGACAATTAGACTGAGCTTGTTGTACATATCTCCCACTGACTCTGTTTCTCCCTTCTTGAAATTCTCATATTGAGATATGAGGTGGGATCTCCTATCCTTTCTCTCATCAGCTGAGCCTGAGACTATTTCAGAGAGTTTGTCCCAAATTTCCTTTGCTGAATTGCATTCAGCCACCTTTTGAAATATGTCATCAGACATTGTCTGGGCTAAGATGTTCATAGCCTTGGCATCAGCTACCTTCCATCTCTTGATGTCAGCATCTGTTCCTGATGGAGGTGGAACAGCATTTGTACTTGAGTTCTCTGGAGGTCTTGGACATACTGTCAAAACAGAGTTAAAAATATCTTCGTCAATAGAATTCATGTACAATCTGATCCTTGCTTTCCAAAGTGCAAACTTTGATAGATTGCATACTGGAGGTCTGGTGCTAGCATAATCTTTGTTTTGGGCCATGATTTGTGAAAACAAAATCTAATAATAAACTACAAAAGAAAGCAGATCTAACTAGGGATCTTTTGGGTTCAGGTGTTAGCCTGTGCAACCACCAAGGTGTGGTATGTTTAACCAACCTGCCTCTGATACCAATTGAAAGTGCAGCTAGATCTGATATACTCTAGAGGGGGGTGAATAGAGTATATGGTGCTTAAAAACTTTTTACAACAATTGTTGTAATATGAGTGAGCAGGGAAGCAGTAATAAATCTAATCACAGAACTAAACTAATCAAAAGCTGATCACAGAATAATCAAGGCCAGAAATAAAAATAAAGACAAGCAAAACCAGAAGACACAAGGAAATATAGTGGTTCCCCTAAACTTGGGTACATCCACTCTTCTACCACCCTAGGTAGGAATCCACTGCAGGATGAGTTGATCAGGTGTCCTGGGCACTAATGAGCTTTTGATAAGGTGCTCAAAAACCAAATCAGATTTTTTGATCAGGTGTCTTGCCACCAATGAGCTTTTGACAAGGTGCTCAAAAACCAAGCTCAAACTTTTGAAGGGAGTTTGAGAAACCCTTTACAGAGATGGGGGTGAGAGAGTGATGGAAGTCTTCTCTTTCTCAGATCAGCTGAGAAGACTATGTGGATTGATGGTGTCAAAGCTCCCCCGGAGTCCTTGAGATCTTCAGAAAGAGAAGCTTTGCTGTAGGGTGATATGCCTTCACAAGTTGATCTCCAGCAAAAGTTGATTTCAGCAGCAACTGAAATGTTATGTGTCTGGAGTCTTGAAATATGTTGGCCTAGAACACTTGAGAGAGATCTGAGGATTTGAGAAAGTTTGATCTCCCTGGATGTGTGTTCTTCAGAATTCTTTGAGACAGAATATTTTTTGTTCTTGTTCTAAAGATTACTGATGTCTCTCTCTGTCTGTCTGTGTGTGTATGTGTGTATCTGTATTCTGTGTGAGATTCAAAAATTCTTCTCTTTTATTCTCTGATACTGAATGGAAAAACATCCTCTGTCAAGAATAGTCGTTGGCCTGCATTAGTTGCATCCTTAATTGCAAAATCTCTTCTAGAGGAAAGTCCACAGAAATATTCCTTGAAAAATCCCTTGAAACTTGGTCCAGAAATGAATGAAAATGGCTAGGAAATCTCTGAATTAATTGCAGAATAACTCCTTAACTAATTTGAATTTGAATCTTGAAACATCCTTGAAGTTATCTGAAAACGTCGAACTGAGCTCTGCTATCGTTGAACTGAGCTCAGCGATATGGACTTATACAGCAGCAGAACATCATCGATCTAAGCTCAAAGATCGTCGAACTGAGTTCAGAGATAGAGATCCAAAGCTGAGTCAAGATCGTCGAACTGAGCTCACCGATCGTCGAATGGAGTTCGACGATATGATGAAGTTGAGCTCAGCGATCGTCGAATGGAGTTCGACGATCTGTCGAAGTTGAGCTAGACGATCGTCGATCGGAGTTCGACGAATCGTCGTGCTGAGCTCGACGATATGACTTAGTCTCAAACTGAAAAAGTCTTGGTCTTGAGGGCAGCTTCTAAACTAGACTTCTAACCCTTAGACTCAATTCTAATTGACCTTTTGAGCTATACAGGAGGTCAAACATTGGTTCCCTAGAGACATAGTGATCCTGACCCAAATTAGTAATAGGGTGTTCCAACAGTGGAGAGCTGATGTATGGGGGAAAGGAGGGTTGAGATATGGGGATTGTGGAAATTGAAGATAATGGAATGGAAACAGAGGGTGTGAAGGAGGGTTGTGCAATGATATCTTGAAGTAACTGTTGGTAAGATGTGGATGAAGAGGGTAGATCAGGAGGGGATGAAGGAGAATCATCCATAAAGGAATCATCTATCAGATTGAAAGATGGAAGATGAGATGATGATTCAATTTCGAGGTGAGGTTATTGATGTAGAGGATGGAAAAGTTCTTCAATTAGAGGTGAAGGTGGAGAAATTGAAGTTGGAGATGGGGTTGAAATAATGATTGTGGAGTAAATTTGAATGGTGAAGGTGACTGGTGGAGATGAAATAAGAGGTGGAGGAGGAGGAGAAGCAGCAGGCAAGTCTTCTACAGGGGCAGAGACTTGAGGGGAAGAGACTACAACAGTCCTTGTGCCTGAAGTTGTAGATGCAGAGGGCCTGCTGGGCTTCACTATCTGCCTGTCCCACTTTCCAAATAGGGCATAGGAGAGCCTCTTAGAGGCATTGATGTGCATCCCATTTGAGACTAGCAGTGCAGGGCATCTGTTCTGAAGGAATAGCCCTAGTATCCTTCCAAAGTTGACAAAATTCTTGTCGATCTTTTTCTTGATTAAGTCAAAGAAAACATCTCCCCAGTTTAACTGTTTCTTATCTACAATAGCACCCATCAAACATAGTTGATACCTGGAGATGGTATCATGGGCTGAGTGTTTGGCCAATAATACTTTCCCAACAACATCATCCAAAAACCTGTACTCCACCGATAAATTCTTCTTCAGCAGTTCGTTAGGGTTTACATTTCAATGTCCCATTCTCTCAAGCATAGTAGAAAATTCTTCTCCAGACATCTCAGCAGAATCCTCTCCAGAATGTAATTTAAAAACATCTATCAAGATAGTAGGTGTCAGAGGTACCTGGGTTCCAGATATTGTTCCAATCACTGTATTCTGATCTTGGTTGTGTGCAGTATACACCCACTCCTTGATTTCATCAGCAGCCAATTTGATTCTGGTGGATATTATAGTGACGAGCTGTTGTTCCTTGAAAAGTTCTAGAATGTCTCTGAAAATCTGATCACTGTTGGTAAACGAATCCATATCAATATCAAATCCTGCATCAAATTTCATTGCGTCCAGGACTGCAACTAAGACGGCCATTGATGCCTGCAAAATAATAAACAACCAAACGACCAAGTGTAGAGAAGTTTGGAGGGAAAGAGAAAATTTACAGAGAGAATGAAAGCGCAAAGGGAGAACGACGGCCGAAAAAAGAGAGTTTTATATTAGGGTTCGACGCAGAAAAGGAAAGATCGTTGAACTCAGTTCGACGATCGGGGATTCTAAAGGAAACTGAAAGGTCATCAACATCGTCGATCTCCGTTCGACAATATTGGAGAGCGTCGAGCTCCGTTCGACGATAGTTTCAGAAAACAAATTCGTCGAGCGTCGTTCGACGATCGCTGACCTGGAGAGATAGTTGAGCACTATCTGAGAAGCGCTGAACTCTGGTCGACGATTTCGGAAAGCGTCGATCTCCGTTCGACGATCTGGGGGAAAATCGTCGAGCGCAGTTCAGAGACCAGAAACACTCTATACACTTAGAAAAATTAAGATGTTTGCCTAGTCTTGGTCAATTTTTAGAGTTTAAAATCTTGGATATTATTTTAGACTTCCTCCATCTAACATTCCTAACTGATTTAGGAAGAAGGTATGTTTCTTTTCATCCAAGGGTTTGGTGAAAATATCTCCCCTTTGCAAATCAGTTGGGATTTATTGAAGTTCAATTTTATTTTTCTCAACATTATCCCTTAAGAAGTGATGCCTAATTTCTATATGTTTTGTCCTACTATGGAGGACTGGATTTTGAGCTATAAAAATAGCACTGGTATTATCACAAAAGATTTTAGATTTCTCTAAGTTGTAGCCATAGTCTAGGAGTTGGTTTTGAATCCACAAGATTTGTGAACAACAACTACCTGCAGCCATATATTCAGCTTCAGCAGTTGAAGTTGACACAGATGTTTGTTTCTTGCAAAACCAAGAGACAAGTCTGTCACCAAGAAACTGACAAGTTCCATTGGTGCTTTTCCTGTCAATTCTGCATCCAGCATAATCCGCATCAGAAAATCCAGTTAAGTCAAATGCTGAATCTTTTGGATACCAGAGACCTAGATTTGGACAACTTTTTACATACCCGAGAATCCTTTTTGCTAATGTTAGGTGTGACTCTCTAGGGCTCACTTAGAATCTAGCACAGATGCATGTAGCAAACATTATGTCAGGTCTACTAGCTATAAGGTACAATAAAGAGCCAATCATTGCTCTATATGTTGTCTGATCAACAGGTTTCTCATGTTCATCAGCATCTAATACAACATTAGTAGGCATAGGTGTTTTCATACAAGATGCTTCAGACATACCAAATTTCTTGACCAATTCCTTTGCATACTTGGTTTGAGAAATAAATATGCCTTCAGCATGTTGTTTGATTTGTAATCCTAGAAAGAAGGATAGCTCACCCATGCTACTCATCTCAAATTTGGAATGCATTAGATTGGAGAATCTTCTGAACAAATTTGAATCAGTAGAACCAAAAATAATATCATCTACATAGATTTGTACTAGTAGAGTATGGGACTTATGGGTTCTAATAAAAAGAGTTTGGTCTACTCTACCACTTATAAACTCATTTTTCAGAAGGAAGCATGCTAGGGTCTCATACCATGCTCTAGGAGCTTGCTTGAGACCATATAATGCTTTATGCAATTTGAAAACATAATCAGGATGAGATGAAGAGATAAAACCTGGAGGTTGTCTGACATAGACTTCTTCTTTGATATCTCCATTGAGAAAAGCACTCTTTACATCCATCTGGTATACTTTGAAACCCTTGTATGCTGCATATGCTAAGAAGATCCTTATGGCCTCCAACCTTGCAACTGGTGCAAAAGTCTGGTGATAATCTATTCCTTCTTCTTGAGAGTACCCATGAGCAACTAGCCTTGCCTTGTTCCTTACAATTACTCCTTGATCATCCAATTTGTTTCTGAACACCCACTTTGTTCCAACAATGGAGTGATCCTTAGGCCTTGGTACTAGTTCCCAAACTTTGTTCCTTTCAAATTGATGCAACTCTTCTTGCATTGCAATGATCCAGTGTGGATCTTGCTCTGCATCTTGAATGAATTGAGGTTCAATTTGAGATAGGAAGCAAGTGTGCAACAGGTTTTGGTTGACCTGATTTCTGGTTTGCACACCAGCTGAGATGTCTCCAATTACTTGGGAAATTGGATGGTCTCTTGATGTTACTAAATCAACATGAGGTGTTGATTGTTCACCAACCTATGTTGTTGTTTCCTCTTGTGGTACAACAACTGGCTTTTCAAGAGGTTTCTCGTCAGGATGTCGAATGTCTTCTTCATCTTCACTGCTTTCCTCTTTTTGAATGATTTGTAATCTGTCCAAGTCTTCAGCAAGAGAATGTACCTGCAAAGGTTCTATGGTAGAAGTGTTCTTCTCCTTGAAAGACATGTTAGATTCATCAAAAGATATATGCACAGATTCTTCAATTTAAAGAGTTGATTTATTATATACCCTATAAGCCTTACTGATCATGGAGTATCCCAAAAACACTCCTTCATCAACTTTAGCTTGAAATTTTGCTAAGTATTTCTTGTCATTATTATGAATAAAACAAATACAACCAAAAATTCTAAAATAATCTACTTTAGGTTTCTTCTCTTTGAGTAATTCATAGGGAGTCTTGTGCTTCAGTTTATGTATTAAACTTCTATTCAACACATAGTTGGAGGTGTTCACTGCCTCTGCCCAAAAAGATAGAGGAAGGTGAGCATCTGACAACAATGTAGTGACAGATTCAATAAGGATTCTATTTTTCCTTTCAGCAACCCCATTCTGTTGAGGAGTTCTAGGAGCTGAGAAAGTGTGTCTGATCCCTTCACTCTGACAGAACTCTTGCATAAGAAGAGAATCAAACTCTGTCCCATGATCACTTCTGATCAGGACAATGTGAGTATTGAACTCATTCTGTATGCATTTGAGAAACTCTGTCAAACACTTAAAGTTATCAGACTTCTTCCTCAGAAAGAACACCCATGTGAATCTAGAGAAGTCATCTACAACCACTAAAGTGTAAGATTTCCCTCCTAAGCTTTGTACTGTAATGGGTCCAAAAAGATCCATGTGTAACAGATACAAAATCCTAGGTGAATCACTCTTATTAAGTGACTTGAAACTATTTTTGGTTTGCTTGCCTAATTGACAAGCCCTGCAGAGTCCTTCCTTCTTGTAGGGGCCAGAAGGTAGTCCTCTAACAAGGTTGTCCTTGGATAGCCTAGCAATGGTTCTAAGGTTTATATGCCCTAGTCTCTTATGTCATAATACATTAGGTCTACTAACAGATTTAAACAGGCAAATATCTACTTCAGTTGAAAGAAAGTCTACTAAATAGATGTTACCTTTCCTTTTACCTGTCAACACAGTTGTGTTGTCCTCTGATTTAATCCTGCATGAGGATTTGCTGAAAGTCACCTGGTAGCCTTCATCACATAGCTGACTGATACTGATCAAGTTGTGCTTCAGTCCTTTCACATAGGCTACTTTCTTGAATGTGACTGTGCCAATCTGAACTGCACCATATCCTTTTGTCAGTCCAAAGTTTGAATCATCAAATATGACTTTGGGTTCAAGCTTGGCTTTGAAGGATGTGAGGTTGTCCTTGTTTCCTGTCATGTGCTTTGAGCACCCACTATCCAAATACCATTGTTGGTTTGATGTTGGATAGGTCTTCACCTGCACATAAAATAATTTACTTATTTTTGACTCAGTTTACCTTGGGCCTAGGTTGATAACCTTTAAATTCAGAAATAAATGACATCCCTGGTTGACTCTTATAACCTTCAGGATGATATCTCCTTGGAGGTATTATCCATTCAGTATAAGGGTTAAGTCTGGATGAAGGACCCCTAGAATTGGAATCTGATTTACCCTTGAAGAAGCTTTCAAATCTCTGATCTCTGCTCGATGATCGTTGAGCTGCGCTCGACGATCTTGGGTCAGATCGTCGAGCTTCGTTCGACGATCGACTGTGGCAGAGTTCAGGGTTTAGAGATCGTCGACCTGCGTTCGACGATTTTGCCTGAGATCGTTGATCTCCATTCGGCGATCGTCTAGCTCCGTTCGACGATTTCTGTTGAATTCTTGGTTTCTTAGGTAAGTCAGAATTTTTCCTAGCTACCTCTACAACTCCCTTCCCTTTATCAGAAATAAACTTAATTGGGGTTGTTAGTACTATAGGTTGGCTGGATGAAGCACCAAAGCCCTGTGTACTGTTGAATCTAGAGTTCACCGTGCTTGTGATGTCCATTAGCTTGATGCTTCTCCCATTAAGGGATTCTTCAAGCTTTTTGGCCTCTGGTAGCTCACTTTTCAGTGAAGCTATCTGCTCCCTACAGCACTCCAACTCCTCAGAGAGTTTGAGGTTTTCTGATTTTAAGGTACTGCGTTCATACAATTGATTTCTGAGAGAAATGATTTCCTTCTCAGATTTTAATAGGTCTAAACATAGTGCTTTAAATTCATACTTAAAGTCCTCAGAATTAAAATCAAAAGAACTTATCACCTGGTCCTCTTCAAGTTGAGTCTCTGATTCAGATTCAGACTCTTCTGCATCAGAATTGTGTTGTGAGGCATTGATAGCCATCATGCAGAATTCCTTCTCTTCAGCATCATCCTCATCATCACTTGAGCTGGAAGAGGTTTCTGATTCTTCTTCTGTCTCACTCCAAGATTCAGCAACAAATCCCTTCCTTGTGTGTTTGTTCCTGCTTGAGGAGGGTTTGCCATTGCTGTTCTTCTTGAAGTCCTTGTCTTTTCTTCTTTCTCTCTTGTCCTTTCTATCCTTGTTTTTGTTCTCTGCACAATCAGGCACAATGTGGCCTGGTTTCCTGCAACCAAAGAAAACAATTTCTTTATTGTTTGATTTATCATACCTTGGCATGTCATGCTCTTTGTATGATCTCTTCCTGAAGTCCTTTCTGGCCATCTTGTAAAATCTTTTGTCCAGTAGACTAAGCAGCTCATCATTTCTTGTGACCTTGTCTTCAGGCTGATCTTCAGTGGCTTTGAAAGCTATTGACTTTTCCTTTCTTATGGCTGGTGAGGCAGCCTTCTGCTCTTCTTCTCTATTTTTGATGAGCAGCTCATAAGACTTGAGCTTGCCCAAGAGAGCTTCTGTTGTGTCCCAAGTGCTTGGGAAGCACATTAGTATTTTGTCATTTAGCTCAGTCAATGAGATCTCTTTATCTAAAGTTTTTAGTTCATTGACTATCAGGATGAGTCTATTGTACATGTCTGATACTGACTCAGCTTCTCCTTTCTTGAAGTTCTCATATTGGGTTATGAGGTGAGATCTTCTGTCTTTTCTTTCATCAGCAGATCCTGAGACTATTTCAGATAGCTTATCCCAGATTTCCTTTGCTGAGTTGCATTCAGCTACCTTTTGGAAAATTTCATCAGACATAGTCTGAGCGAGAATGTTCATAGCTTTTGCATCTGCAACTTTCCATTTCTTGATGTCAGCATCTGTTCCTGATGGAGATGGAACATCACTTGTGCTTATATTCTCTGAAGGTCTTGGACACAATATCAAAACAGAATTGAAGATGTCATCATCAATAGAATTCATGTAGAGTCTAATCCTTGCCTTCCAAAGTGCAAACTTGGATAGATTGCACACTGGAGGTCTGGTGCTAGCATAATCTTTGTTTTGGGTCATGTTTTGTGAAGAAATAATTCTAATAACAAAATCTACAACAAGCAGATCTAACTATAGGAATCTTTGGATTCAGGTGTTAGCATGTGCAACCACCAAGGTGTGGTATGTTTAACCAACCTGGAATATGTGGTATTTTTAACCACCTGGCTTTGATACCAATTGAAAGTGCAAGTTAGATCTGATATACTCTAGGGGGGGTGATTTGAGTATGGTGCTTGCTAAAAATTTTTACAACAGTTGTTGTATTCTTATGTGAACAGGGAAGCAAATAATAAAAAGTAAATCTAAACACAGAATAATCATAATCTACAAAGGAATCTAATCACAAGCCACAGCCAGAAACAAAAATAAAGTAAGCAACCAGATGACACAAGGAGCTATAGTGGTTCTCCAATCAACCTGGGTACATCCGCTCTTCTACCACCCTAGGTAGGAATCCACTGCAGGATGAGTTGATCAGGTGTCCTGGGCACCAATGAGCTTTTTATAAGGTGCTCAAAAACCAAACCAGATTTTTTGATCAGGTGTCTTGCCACCAATGTGCTTTTGATAAGGTGCTCAGAATCCAAACACAAACTTTTGAAGGGAGTTTGAAAAACCCTTTACAGCAGAGAGTGAGAGAGGGAGAGGGAAAGAGATGATCTTCCCTGTCAACAGTCAGAGAGAAGATAGTGGATGTTGTCAAAGCTCCCCCTGAGATCTGTAGTTGTTCAGGAAGTGAAGCTTTGCAGTAGGGTGATAGGCCTTCAGAAAATTGATCTCCAGCAAATGATGATTTCAGCAGTAACTGAAATGTGAGGTGTCTGGAGTCTTGAATGATGATGGCCTTTGAACACTTGAATCAAAAGAGATCTGAAGATTTCAGTTTGTTGATCTCCTTTGGTGATGGTGTTATTGTATGAATCTTTGAGACTGATAATATCTGCAACTCTTTCTCTTTCTCTTGTGTAACTGTGTTGTAAGAGTTGTTGTTGCAGAGAATATGTTTCTAACTTCTTGTTCTTCTTTTTCTTTTTTCTTCTTCTATATCTTTGTTATAGAGAATAATTCTGTCTTTTATTCCATCTGTCTGAATAGAAATGATCCATTGTCCAAGATAGCCGTTGGCCTGTCATAAATGACTTCCTTAATTGCTTTTGTCTTCTGGAGGAAAGTCAAATAAAACATTCCTTGATAATTCCTTGAAACTTTCTCCAGATTAATTAAAACGGCTACAAGATCTCTGGATTAAATGCTGACAATAATTCCTTAACTGTCTGAATTTGAATCTCCAAAATCGTTGAACTCTTCAAATAAACGTCGAACTGAGCTCCACTATCGTTGAACTGAGCTCAGAGATTTGGACTTAGACAGAAACAGAGATCGTCGATCTGAGCTCAACTATCGTCGAACTGAGCTCAGAGATTGAGAACCAAACTGAAGTCAAGATCGTCGATCTGAGCTCGAAGATCGTCGAATGGAGTTCGACGACTTGTTGAAGTTGAGCTCAGATATCGTCGAATGGAGTTCGACGATTCGTCGAAATGAGCTCACCTATCGTCGAATGGAGTTCGAAAATTCGTCGTACTGAGCTCGACGAAATGACTTGGTCTCCAGAAACTGAAAAACCTGGTCTTGAGGGCAGCTTCCAAACCTAACTACTAACCCTTAGACTCAATTCTAATTGACCTTTAGATCTATACAATGAGGTCAAAACAGGTTTCCTAAGAGATATAGTGATCCTGACCCAAATCAGTAATAGGGTGTTCCAACACTATGGAGGACTGAATTTTGTGGTATAGAAATAGCACTAGTGTTATCACAGAATATTTTTGACTTTTCTAAGTTGTAGCCATAGTCTAGGAGCTGATTTTGAATCCACAAGATCTGTGAGCAACAACTACCTGCTACCATATATTCAGCTTCAGCAGTTGATGTGAACACAGATGTTTGTTTCTTGCAAAACCAGGAGACAAGTCTGTCACCAAGAAACTGGCAAGTTCCACTGGTGCTTTTCCTGTCTATTCTGCATCCAGCATAATCAACATCTGAAAATCCAGTTAAGTCAAATGCTGAGTCTTTTGGATATCAGAGTCCTAGATTTGGACAACTTTTCACATACCTAAGAATCCTTTTTACTAAGGTTAAGTGTGACTCTCTAGGGCTCACTTGGAATCTAGCACATATGCATGTAACAAACATTATGTCAGGTCTACTAGCTGTAAGGTACAATAAAGAGCCAATCATTGCTCTATATGTTGTCTAATCAACAGGTTTTCCATGTTCATCAACATCTAATACAACATTAGTAGGCATAGGTGTTTTCATACATAATGCTTCAGACATACCAAATTTCTTAACCAGTTCTTTTGCATACTTGGTTTGAGAGATGAATATGCCTTCAGCATGTTGTTTGACTTGCAATCCTAGAAAGAAGGAAAGCTCACCCATGCTACTCATTTCAAATTTAGAATGCATTAGGTCGGAAAACCTTTTGCACAGATTTGAATCAGTAGAGCCAAAAATAATGTCATCTACATAGATTTGTACTAGTAAGGTATTGGACTTATGAGTTCTAATAAAAAGAGTTTGGTCTACTCTACCCCTTATAAAATCATTTTTTAGAAAAAAGAATGCTAGGGTCTCATACCATGCTCTAGGAGCTTGCTTTAGACCATATAATGCTTTATGAAATTTGAAAACATGATCAGGATGAGTTGGAGAAATAAAACCTAGGGGTTATCTAACATAGACTTCTTCCTTGTTGTCTCCATTAAGAAAAGCACTCTTTACATCCATTTGATATACTTTGAATATTTTGTGTGCTGCATAAGCTAAGAAGATCCTTATGGCCTCTAACCTTGTAACTAGTGCAAAGGTCTAGTCATAGTCTATCCCTTCTTCTTGAGAGTATCCTTGAGCAACTAGCCTTGCCTTGTTCCTTACAATGACTCCTTGATCATCAAATTTATTTCTGAACACCCATTTTGTTCCAACAATGGAGTGATCATTTGGCCTTGACACTAGTTCCCAAACTTTGTTCCTTTCAAATTGATGCAATTCCTCTTACATTGCAATGATCCAGTGTGGATCTTGTTCTGCATCTTGAATGGATTGAGGCTCAATTTGAGAAAGAAAGCAGGTGTGCATTAGGTTTTGGTTGACCTGATTTCTAGTTTGCACACCAGCTGAGATGTCTCCAATCACTTGGGAGATTGGATGGTCTCTTGATGTTACTAAATCAACAGGGGGTGTTGATTGTTCACCAACCTGTGTTGTTGTTTCCTCTTGTGGAACAACAACTGGCTCTTCAAGAAGATTCTCTCCAAGATGTTGAATATCTTCTTCATCTTCACTGCTTTCATCCTTTTGTATAATATGTAACATGTCCAAATTTTTAACAAGAGAGTGTAACTGCAAAGATTCTATGGTAGAAACATTCTACTCCTTTAAAGACATGTTAGATTCATCAAAGGATACATGAACAGATTCTTCAATTTTAAAAGTAGATTTGTTATACACCCTATAAGCTTTACTGATCATGGAGTATCCCAGAAACACTCCTTCAACAGCTTTAGCTTGAAATTTTGCTATGTATTTCTTGTCATTATTGTGAATGTAACAAGTGCAACCAAAAATTTTAAAATAATCTACTTTAGGTTTCTTCCCTTTGAGTAATTCATAGGGAGGCTTAACCTTCAGCTTATGTATCAAACTTCTATTCAACACATAGTTGGAGGTGTTCACTGCCTTTGCCCAAAAGAATAGAGGAAGGTGAGCATCTGACAACAATGTAGTAGCAGATTCAATAAGGGTTCTATTGTTCCTTTCAGCTACCCCATTTTGTTGAGGAGTTCTAGGAGCTGAGAAAGTGTGTCTGATCCCTTCACTCTGACAGAACTCTTGCATAAGAAGAGAATCAAACTCTGTCTCATGATCACTTCTGATCAGGGCAATGTGAGTATTGAACTCACTCTGTATGCATTTGAAAAACTCTATCAAACACTTTAAGTTATCAGACTTCTTCCTCAGAAAGAACACTCATGTGAATCTAGAGAAGTCATCTACAACTACTAAAGTATAAGATTTCCCTCCTATGTTTTGTACTGTAATGGGTTCAAAGAGATTCACGTGTAACAGATACAAAATCCTAGGTGAATCACTCTTATTAAGTGACTTGAAGCTATTTTTGGTTTGCTTGCCTAATTGACAAGCCCTGCAAAGTCCTTCCTTCTTGTAGGGGCAAGAAGGTAGTCCTCTAATAAGGTTGTCCTTGGATAGCCTAGCAATGGTTCTAATGTTTATATATCCTAATCTTTTATTCCATAGTTCATTAGGTCTACAAATGGAATTGAACAAGCATATATCTACCTTAGTTGAAAGAAAATCTACAAGATAAATGTTACATTTTCTTTTACCTGTCAACACAGTTGTGTTGTCCTCTGATTTGATTTTGCATGAGGATTTGTTGAAAGTCACTTGGTAGCCTTCATCACACAGTTGACTGATGCTGATTAAGTTGTGCTTCAGTCCTTCCACATAAGCTACTTTCTTGAATGTGACTGAGCTAATCTGGACTGCACGATATCCTTTTGTTAGTCCAAAGTTTGAATCACCAAATATTACTTTGGGTCCAAGTTTGTCTTTGAAGGATGTGAAATTCTCCTTGTTTCCTGTCATGTGCTTTGAGCACCCACTATCCAGATACCATTGCTGGTTTGATGTTGAATAGGTCTTCACCAGCACATAAAATAATTTATTTGTTTTTGACCCAGTTTACCTTGGGCCTAGGTTGATAACCTTTAAATTCTGAAATAAAAGACATCCATGGTTGACTCTTATAGCCTTCAGGATGATATCTCCTAGGAGGTATTATCCATTCAGTATAAGGGTTAAACCTCTGAGATGTAGGACCTCTAGGATTGAAGTTTGATTTACCATTGAAAGATTTTTCAAAACTCTGAGCTCTGTTCGACGATCTCTGAGCTGAGTTCGATGATCTTGGATCAGATCGTCGATCTCCGTTTGAAGATCGAATATGCCAGAGTTCAGGGTTCAGAGATCGTCGACCTGAGTTCGACGATTCAGCCTGAGATCGTTGAGCTCCATTCGGCGATCGTCGAGCTCCGTTCGACGTTTTCTGTTGAACTTTTGTTTTCTTAGGTAAATCAGAATTCTTCCTAGCCACCTCTACAACTCCCTTACCTTTATCTGAGATAAACTTCATTGGGGTTGTTAATACTATAGGTTGGCTGGATGAAACACCCAAGCTCAGTGTACTATTGAATCTTGAGTTCACTGTGTGTGTGATGTCCATTAGTTTGATACTTCTCCCATTGAGGGATTCTTCAAACTTCTTGGCCTCTGATAGTTCACTTTTCAGTGAGGCTATCTGCTCCCTACAACATTCTAACTTCTTAGAGAGTTTGAGGTTATCTGATTTTAAGGTGCTTTGTTCAGACAGTTGATTTCTGAGAGAAATAATTTCTTTCTCAGATTTTAATAGATCTAAACAAAGTGCCTTAAATTCACATTTGAAGTCCTCTGAATTAAAATCAAATGAGTCTATTACCTGATCCTCTTCAGATTGAGTTTCTGATTCAGACTCTGACTCTTGTTCTGCATCAGTATTATGTTGAGAGGCATTGATAGCCATCATGCAGAACTCCTTTTCTTCAGCATCATCTTCATCATCACTTGAGCTGGATGAAGTTTCTGATTCTTCTTCTGTTTCACTCCAGGTTTCAGCTACAAACCCCTTCCTAGTATGTTTGTTCTTGTCGGAGGAGGGTTTGTCATTGCTGTTTTTCCTGAAGTATTTGTCTCTTCTCCTTTCTTTCCTGTCCTTCTTGTCCTTATTCTGATTTTCTGGACAGTCAGACACAATGTGGCCTGGTTTCCTGCATCCAAAACAAATAATTTCTTTGTTATTGGACTTATCATACCTTGGCTTTTCATGCCTTCTGAATGACTTTTTCCTGAAGTCCTTCCTGGCCATTTTATAAAACCTTTTGGCCAGTAAGCTTAGCAGCACTTCATTGCCTGTGACCTTGTCTTCAGGCTGATCTTCAATAGCTTTGAATTCTAGTGATTTCTCTTTTCTGATTGCTAGTGAAGCAGCCTTCTGCTCTTCTTCTCTATTCTTGATGAGCAGCTCATAAGACTTGAGCTTGCCCAAAAGAGCCTCAGTGGTGATCTCATTTAGGCTTCTGGCATCCTTGATTGGCCAAATCCTTGAGTCTCAAGTGCTGGGGAAGCACATTAGGATTTTGTCATTGAGTTCAGTCAATGAGATCTCCTTGTCCAATGTTTTCAGTTCATTGACTATAAGACTGAGTCTGTTATACATATCAGCAACTGACTCAGTTTCTCCTTTCTTGAAGTTCTCATATTGAGTTATGAGATGAGATCTTTTACCTTTCCTTTCATCTGCAGATCCTGACAATATTTCAGATAGTTTGTCCCATATCTCTTTTACTGAGTTGCATTCAGCCACTTTTTGAAATATTTCATCAGACATGGTTTGTGCCAAAATGTTCATTGCTTTGGCATCTGCAACTTTTCATTTTTTGATTTCTGCATCAGTTCCTGAAGGAGGTGGAACAACACTTGTACTTGTATTTGCTGGGGGTCTTGGACACACTGTCAAAACAGAATTAAAGATATCTTCATCAATAGAATTCATATACAATCTTATCCTTGCCTTCCAAATTGCAAACTTAGATAGATTGCACACTGGAGGTCTGGTGCTAGCATAATCTTTGTTCTGTGCCATGGTTTTATATAAAGATAAATACGATACAAATAATAAAAATAAAAACCCTTTATAAAAGATTGATCTTATCAGAGATCTTTTGGTTCAGGTGTTAGCCTGTAGGAACAACTAATCTGATGAAGATTTAGTTGAATAACAACCAACCTCTGATACCAATTAAAAGTGGGGATAAGATCTACCTTAACTCTAGAGGGGGGGGGTGAATAGAGTATATTAAAATAATTTTCAAGTTAAAAATTATTTTGGAGTGGAAGACTTAATTTAAATATATGTGTAAGGTGCTTGTAGTAAATAAAAATTATGAAAGTAAGAAATAAAAACACAGCACACAACAAACAAAATATAGCAACCAGAAGACACAAGGAGCTATAGTGGTTCCCCAATCAATCTGGGTACATCCACTCTTCTACCACCCTAGGTAGGAATCCACTGTAGGATGAGTTGATCAGGTGTCCTGGGCACCAATGAGCTTTTGATAAGGTGCTCAAAAACCAAACAGATTTTTTGATCAGGTGTCTTGCCACCACTGAGTTTTGACAAGGTCTTAGAAACCAGCACAAAACTTTTGAAGGGAGTTTTGAGAAACCCTTTTACAGCAGAAAAAGAAAGAGATGAGATGTTCTTCTCTATCAACAATCAGAGAGAAGACTAGTGGATGATGTTGTCAAAGCTCCCCCTGAGATCTAGAAGTTGTTCAGGAAAAGAAGCTTTGCACTAGGGTGATAGGCCTTCAGTAGATGAGATCTCCAGCAAAGGATGATTCCAGCAGTTGCTGAAATATGTAGTTTCTGGAGTCTTGATGGATGAAGCCTCTGAACACTTGAGTCAAAAGAGATCTAGAAAATCTTCTTTTTTGTATGTTGATCTCCTTCAGTGGTGTGTGTTCTGAATGAATTCTGTCTGTGTGTCTGTTTGTGACTGTTCTCTTTCTCTGTGTGTAACTGTTAGGAGTAGCAGAATAAAAATCCTCTTTTATTTCTTAGATCTGAAAAGAATGAATTGATTCTCTGTCTCCAAGATAGTCGTTAGCCACTCATTAATGACTTCCTTAAATGAATTTTGTCTTTTGAGGAAAGTCCTAGAAAATATTTTTTTTAAATCTCCCTTGAAACTTGCTCCAGATTAATTGAAACGGCTACAAGATCCTTGAAATAAATGTTGGGAATAAATAAGATAGAATTCCATAACTGTCTGAATTTGAATCTTGAGAATCGTTGATCTCTCCAGAAAATCGTCGACCTGAGCTCAACTACCGTCGACCTGAGCTCAGAGACTAGAACTAGACTGGAAACAGAAATCGTCGATCTGAGCTCAACTATCGTCGACCTGAGCTCAGAGACTGGGAAAATAACTAGAGACAGAAACGTCGATCTGAGCTCAACTATCGTCGACCTGAGCTCGACGAAAATGACTTAGTCTCCTGAATTTGAATATCTGATCTGAGGGTCTTGGGGTCAGCTTTCAAGCCTAAATTCTAACTCTTAGACTCAATCTAATTGACCTTAAAAACAATACAAGGAGGTCAAAACAATTTTCCTAAGGACATAGTGATCCTTGCCCAAATCAGTAATAGGGTGTTCCAACAAAGCGCTATCCTTACCCTTATTCTTTTTCATTAGGAGCTGTCAACTAAAAACCTGACGTTTCGTAGGATGCCGAGATGGCAGAGCGGATGCGCTCGCGAGCAGCGGCCCTGGAGGAGGAGGTCAAGGACTTAAAAGACCAGAATACTCGCCTCCAGGCCGACGTTGCGTCATCGTCTCGCCACGAGCCCTTTCGGACACCTCCGCCGCACTATTCTTTTGATGAGGTCGAGGAGCAGTGCCGAGATGTTGGCATCAGGACAGCGGAGCTAATCCTGAAGATGATGAAGGACCTAGGGGTTGTGAAGTATGATTCAGAAGCGGTGACCGTTCGTGACCTGGTCCCCCAACTCTTTGGCGAGGAGAGCGAGGATTCTTCATCCTGCGAGGAGGAATGACGCGCCACCTCCACGATCCAGAATCTCTCTCTCCTCTTCCTTCTGCTGCTGCTTGTAAAACTAAGACAATCTTTTTTTGATCCTTTTTGTGTTACATAAAGATGACCAAATGTATATGTTGTGTTGTTGTTCTTTATTATGCGAAATGAATTTCTTGTTTGCTTTGGCCTGCGAGACGGTGTTATCCACCCATCTCGTCGTCTCGCCTTTATTCTTTACATGTTGCCTTATTTTGCTTACTGCGAGACGATACTTTGACGCGCTCACGCAAGCGAGAAGATGCTACCCCTTGTCTCGCGGCCTTGCCGGAGAGTTGGCCCTGGTTGCGGGTCGTCACTTCCTTTACCTTTGCGTGTGAGATTCAAACGGCGCAACCTTATCGACTCGCCTCAGGGAACTCCTGGCACGAGTGGACTTTAGCTGTGTAACTTGCTCACCGAACATTAGAGTGAACCTTCCGTCTCGCGCGAGTGCCCACTCGCCTAAACGAGACCATCCTTGTAACTGCCAGCTGCGAGTGCCTCCACTCGCACTGTTTCAAGTTTTGCCTTAGTTTATTTCTTTTATTTATTTTCTTCTAAGTTTAAACTGGGATGCACTGGGATGTTGTTTCAAGGATCTTTTCCCAACCGTCGTGCCATCAAGTGAGTTTACTACCTTGCCAGATGGATGAGAGCCTTGGCAACGAGTCCACCGGGGACCGGGCCGAGCTCGAAGTGGTGTAGAATTCCCCAGAACCTAGAACCATACCCAAGAACCAAGAATTAAAACTTCAAGAACCGGACCTTTCCCCCACAGGTGAGCCTTCGGACCTGCCAGCTAATGAGAGCCTACGCAGCGGGTCTACCTGGGGCCAAGCCGCGCTCGGGGTAGTGCAGAACCAAGGACCAAGAACCAGACCTCTCCCCCACAGGAGATCCTTCAGACCTGCCAACTAATGAGAGCCTGCGCAGCGGATCTACCTGGGGCCGAGCAGCGCTCGGGGTAGTACAGAAACATGACCTCTCCCCCACAGGCGAGCCTCCGGACCTACCAGCTAATGGGAGCCTGTGCAGCGGTTCTACCTGGGGCCGAGCCGCGCTCGGGGAAGTGTAGAACCAAGGACCAAGACCTCTCCCCCACAGGCGAGCCTTCGGACCTGCCAGCTAATGGGAGCCAGCGCAGTGGGTCTACCTGGGGCCGAGCCGCGCTCGAGGTAGTGCAGAACCAAGGACTAAGAACCAGACCTCTCCCCCACAGGCGAGCCTTCGGACCTGCCAGCTAATGGGAGCCTGCGCAGCGGGTCTACCTAGGGCCGAGCTGCGCTCGGGGTAGTGCAGAACCAAGGACCAAGAACCAGACCTCTCCCCCACAGGCAAGCCTTCGGACCTGCCAGCTAATGGGAACCTGCGCAGCGGGTCTACCTGGGGCTGAGCCGCGCTCGGGATAGTGCAGAACCAAGGAACAAGACCTCTCCCCAACAGGCGAGCCTCCGGACATTCCAGCTAATGAGAGCCTACACAACGGGTCTACCTGTAGCCGAGCCGTGCTCGCGGTAGTGCAGAACCAAGGACCAAGACCTCTCCCCCACAGGCAAGCCTTCGTACCTGCCAGCTAATGGGAGCCTGCGTAGTCGATCTACCTGGGTCTGAGCCGCGCTCGGGGTAGTGCAGAACTAAGGACCAAGAACCAGACCTCTCCTCCACAGGCGATCCTTCGGACCTGCCAGCTAATGGGAGCCTGCGTAGTGGGTCTACCTGGGGCCGAGCCGCGCTCGGGGTAGTGCGGAACCAAGGACCAAGACCTCTCCCCCACAGGCGAGCCTTCGGACCTGCCAACTAATGAGAGCCTGCGCAGCGGGTATACCTGGGGTCGAGTCGTGCTCGGGGTTTTGCAGAAGCGATCATCTTCCTGTCGTTAGAATTTCATGGTAGATAAATACAAGAAGTAACTTGAAATTTATTATAATGAACTTGATTTGAATATACAACTTTTGTCTTCCCCTCTCATGGGTAGAATCGCTTCAAGTCATCGCCACTCCAGGCGTGGCTCATGGTCCTACACTCCACATCCTGGAGGTGATAACCTCCTGTTCTCATGACCTTCTTAATGATATAAGGCCCTTCCCAATTTGGGTTGAGCTTGCCCACGGGGGCGGACCTCCCTGCAGCATCAACCTTCTTTAGCACCAGATCTCCTTCTACAAATTGTTTGACCCTGATATGTTTGTCGAAGTATCTTGTCATCCATCGCTTGACCTCTTCCTGTCTGATAGCTACCATGTCCCGCAGCTCCTCCACCATGTCCAGTGAGAGGCGTAGGCCTCCTTCATTTTCTAGCCGCCAAGCCTCGTCTCCATCACCTGCAGCCACAACTCGTGGGGATCGGACCTCAAATTCCACAGGCAGGACCGCCTCGCACCCATGGGAAAGTTTGAAGGGGGTCTCGCCTGTGGCCGTGTTCGGGTTTATCCGCAAGGCCCACAAAACTGAGGGGAGCTACTCCACCCAGCTCCCCCTCAGGTTCTCCACCTTCTTCTTGAGCAGGTTCACGATAATTTTGTTAGCCGCCTCCACCTAGTCGTTGCTCCTGGGGTGGTGGACGGAGGCAAACCTGAGGTCGATGCCCAGCTGGGTGCATAAAATTATAAACTCCTCGCTTGCAAATTGAGGACCATTATCCGTAACAATGGCCTGAGGCAGCCCGTGCTTGCAGATGATCTCTCCCCAAACGAAGTTCCTGATTACTTGGGAGGTGACTTTGGCCAGCGCCTTAACCTCCAGCCACTTTGAGAAGTAATCGATCATAACCAGGAGGAACCTACTTTGCCCACTGGCTGGAGGGAAAGGCCCAACCAAATCCATCCCCCAGATAGCAAACAGCCACGGTGCTATGATGCTTCGGAGCCTCTGAGCTGCCTGGAGCTGGAGGGGGGCGTAGAGCTGGCATTTTTGGCACCTCCTCGCAAACTCCGCAGCATCCTTCCTTTGGGTGGGCCAGAAGTACCCCTGCCTGACCACCCTTGCTTCCAACATCCTACCTCTGGAATCACTTCCACATTCCCTGGAGTGCACCTCCTCCAAAACCTGTCGGATCTCTCCTTCCATTACGCATCGCGCCAGAAGACCCAAAAGTATTTTCCGATGTAGACTCCCTTCTTGTATGAGATAATGGGTCGCCTTATGCCGAACGTTCTTTGCCTCCTTGATCCCCTCAGGGAGGTTGCCTGTGACGAAGAAGGTTACAAAGGGATCCACCCATGAGGATCACCGATCTACTTCCATGAGCTCCCCTTCCTCGATTGCTGGACGGAACAGCTCCGTCAAGGTTCCTCCTCCCCAAGGTCCAAATTTGGCCAGCCGATCGGCTGCTACACTCTCTTCTCTTGGAATGTGTTGGATGGAGAAAGTTCGGAACCTCCAATGATTGCCCTCACCTTGGACAAGTACCTCACAAGGGTGGGTTTCCGAGATTCGAACTCTCCTCGAATTTGTGATGCCACTACCAGCGAGTCCATGAAAGCCTCCACATCCTGGATCTCAAGTTCCCTTGACAAATGAAGACCGGCTATCACGGCCTCGTATTCTGCTTGTTTGTTAGTTACAGGAAAGTGCAAGACCATTGCCTGTTCTATGGTGACCCCTTGAGTACTTGACAACACCACCCCTGCTCCAATGGAGTGCTTTCCCGAGGCCCCATCCACCATCATCTTCCAAGCCTCCTGCGACCGCGACTCCTCTGCCTCGACCTCCACAATGTAGTAGCCAAAAGAAGTCGGCCACTACATGCGCCTTTATGGAGAGCCTTGGTACGAATGAGATATCGAACTCACTCAACTCGATAGACCACTTGTCCAGTCTACCTGAGTGCTCCACTTCTTCAAAAATTTTACGGAGGGGATGGTCTGTCACCACCCTGATTGAGTGTGCTTGGAAATATGGTCGGAGCTTCCTGGCCAAAATGATCAAGGCGTATGCAAGTTTTTATAAGAAAGGGTAGCAAAGCTCCGCCTTCTTTAGGATCCTGCTGACATAGTAGATTGGCAGCTGCTTCCTCCCCTCCTCCGTAACTAGGACAGAGCTCACTGCCTCTACTACCACTCCGAGATACAAGGTCAGATCCTCCCCCTCCTTCGGGCTTTGAAGTAGAGGAGCCAGGGATAGCTGCCTCTTAATCTCTTGGAAGGCTTCTTCACATTCGGCGGTCCACTCGAACCATTGGTTACCCCGCAGCACCTTGAAAAATGATGAGCATTTATTTCCTGACCTAGAGAGGAATCTACTTACGCCGGCCAGCTTGCATGTCAAGCGCTAGACCTCCTTAGCATTGCGTGGAGACTCTAGCTCTAGGATGGCTTTCACCTTATCAGGGTTGGGTTCTACCCCCTCCGGGGTCAAAAGATGCCCCAAGAACTTCCCACGGCTTGCCCCAAAAACATACTTTAAGGGGTTCAGCCTCATTTTGAACTTTTTCAAGGTAGTGAACGTCTCCTCCAGGTCTCGGAGATGCGAGTCCACACATTTACTCTTGACCATCAAGTCATCAACATAGACCTCCAGGTTCCTCCCCCTCTGGTCCTGGAAGACTCGATCCATCATGCATTGGTATATAGCCCCTGCGTTTTTCAACCCAAAGGGTATCATTTTATAACTGAAACATCCCTCCCTTGTAATGAAGGAGACGTCCTTGATGCCAGGAGGGTGCATTCAGATCTGATGGTAACCTAAAAAAGCATCCAAAAAACTTATAATTGAAAAACCAATGGCTGAATCAACCAACGCGTCGATTCGAGGCAAGGGATAGCAATCTTTGGGGCACGATTAATTTAATAATGAAAAGTCGATACACATGCGTCATCCCCCCACCCCTTACACCATTACCACGTTGGAGATCCAGCCTAGATACTGGATTTCCTAGATGAAGCCGTCCTCCAGAAGCTTCTTGACCTCCTCGCGGATGGGCTCTTCCAGCTTAGTTGTGATGGTCCTCATCTTCTAGCGTATGGGGTGCGTCTTGGGATCCAAGTTTAGGTGGTGGCAGGCCACATCCACATTGATGCCCGGCATGTCAGCCGCGCTCCAAGTGAAGATGTCGACGTTGCTTTGGATGCAAGCCTGCACTTTCTCCTGGTCCTCGGGGCTCAGCCCCTCGCTGATCCGCACCTTTTGCACCTGTACGACACTGGTAAAGACTTCCATCTCCACCACCTCCTCCACCGGCTCCAGCCGTGACTGCTCCCAGCCTGCCCTTGCCTCCTCTTCCTGCCACAACTCCTCTTCTCCTCCTGCTCCCTCAACTTCCATCGACTCCACAAGGCTCTCACGCTGCTGCTGCTCAATCTCTACGCCTCTTTGGGCCTCCCTCTCAGCTCCTTCTTCCACCTCCACCTGCCGACCCTCCTGCGGCTCCAACTCTTCATCCATCTGGACCTCCTGCACATCTACTCCCTGTTGCTCCTCAATCTCCTCCTCTCCGACTTCTTCTTCAGCCTCCTCTCTCGCCTCCTCTAGGCTCATCTCCTCTCCGACAACCTCTTCATGTGTCGTCATCTCCTTCTCCAACTGCTCTGCCTCTGTCATCCATGATATGGTGTTTACTGCCGTAACGTAGCACTATCTTTCCACCTTCGGGTCCCCTCTGACCCTGACCTGCACCCCTCCATTGTTGAACTTGAGGCATTGATGAAACGAGGAGGGGACGCAGTGAAAGGCGCTGATGAGGGGGCGCCCAAAGATGGCGCTATAGCTGCTCGGGGCGTCCACGATCACGAACCTGCAGTTCCGTGACACGCCCCCCAACTTCACGTGCAGCCCTACTCCCCCTTCCACTTCCTTCCTTTCTCCTGAGAAACCGAACAATGGTTCGTCTGTAGCTAGCACTCTCTTTCCCTCAACCTGCATCTCGTCGAAGGCCTTTTTGAAGATCACATTTACTGAGCTCCCGTGGTCCTCTAGGATCTTGGAGACCATGAAGTTTTCTACCGTCGTCTGGATCACCAAGGCGTCGTAGAACGGGTCTTCATAATCCGACATATCCTCTAAAGAAAAGGTAATTTTTTCTTTCGGGGTGGAGCCTGGGAGGTTGAGGCTAACCCCCTTTGGTACATGGTCTGGAGGATACCCTTACGAGTAGCCTCGATCCCAACTGCTCCGTGGATCACCCCGACCCCTACTCGGGTTCCTACATCCACCCGGTCCTCGCATCTATCCTCTGTCTCCCCCTGCTGCACTTCCACGATCCTCACTGGCTGCTCTGGCCTCCTCACCCCATGACTTCTCTCACGTCTAAGAACTCTGGGCAGTTGGCCGTTGCGTGACCCTCCTCCTGATGGAAGTCACATAAAGGAAACTCCACCTTACCCCTTCTTCTGTCTCCACCATCTGTCTTTCCAGCTCCTCCCCGAGCTCCTCTCCTTCCTCCTCCACCTCGACCAATCTCCATTGCCTCCTGCTGATGCTGGAAGCAATCCCTCGGCCCCTGCCTCCATGCCGGTTGATCGAACCTCCTTGGCTCACGGAAGTTGTCTCTTCCCTGAAAACCTCTTCCTTGCTCCTAGGGGCGACCCTCCTGAGGCCTCCAACATATCCGGTTGTTCGGCTCCTAGGCCCCCCGTCCTTGATGCTGTCCCTGCTGCCCCTGACCTCGGGGTTCCTCTCTCCTTCACTCTTCTCTATGCTCCCTCCGCCTTCCTGCTTCTGGCTCCTTCACATCATCCTCTACCAACCTGGACAGCTTCCTCGCAAATGCCAGATTGGCCCTCTCGAAGTCTGTCTCCTTTGCCGCCCTCTCCATGAGCTCCTCAAAAGAGAGGGGGGCACTCTCTTCAACTCCATACTGAAGAAACCCGGTCTCAGTCCCAGAGTAAACGCGAGCATCAACGTATACCCTGGAACTTCCTGGACTAGGAGGACCACTTCCTAAAACCGGTCCACGTAATGTTCCAACGTCTCGTCCTACTTTTGCCTCGCCACAAATAGGCACTCCGCCTCCTTCTTACGCTTCTTCGATGTTGAGAACCTCAAGAGGATACTTCTTCGCAGATCTTTGAAACAGTAAATCGAACTTGCTGGCAACTAGTGGAACCAGTCCCGAGCCTTCTCCTTCAATGTGATGGCGAATAGCCGACACTTGAAGGCATCCATCATCTGCATTATCGAAACAACATCTTCAAACCACTGCACGTGCTGTACAGGGTCATCCTTCCCCGAGTAGTAGGACATGTCGGGCTCCTGGAACCCCTCCGGCACCGGAGCCGAGATGATGAGCTCACTAAATGGGCTCTCGCCACTTGCCTGCCGAGAGGGCACGTCTTGCGGCCTCGGCTGGCTGGCCCGATCTGCGAGACCATGCCCAGGGAAGAGCTCTCGCACAGCAGCCTCCTTCTTGCCACCTTCTACCGGAATCTCCTTCCCAAGACGCTGGCCTGGGAAGAGATCTCTCGCCACCACGTCCCTCTCGCCAGCCTCCGTCGGGACCTCCTTCCCCGGGCGCTGCCTAGGGGCGTTCTCTCCCAAGAGCGGGACCTCCTCTATTGGGACCTGAGGTGTGGCCCACTCGCTTCTAGCCGAGAAGGCCAAGCTGATGGTCTGCAGGACCTCTCACCTGAAGTCATCCAGCATCTTCCTTGTCGCCTCTTCTCCCCGGGAGTGGGAACCTCCTGAACCAGATCCTTCACCTCCTGCCATCGTACTAGACTCAAGCTTTTCTTGTATCAGCTACTTCCACGCTCACCGCACCAGAACTGTTGAAGCCAAAATCTGACTTCAACAAGAGTTCAAAATTCAGGGGTGTAGCCAACACCTACTCGTCCCAAGCTCTGACCTCCAACTGGTCGTGAAGGACTAGAAATTGACCCAAGGACTCACTAGGGAGGTCCCACCGCTTACCAGGAAGATCTCTGAGAGCTTCCCCTCCAAAACCAAAAGCTGGGCTCGGAGCTGCTCAGAAAGCACAGAAAAATCCTTTTAAGTCCCCAGCCAAAAATCTGTGTTTGAAGAACCCCTCTGAGTCTATTTATAGTTTTCTGAATTGGATCTGCAAATAACCATACTGGGTTGACCTGAAATTACCAGAGTACCCTTGATTGGGTCTGCCAACAGCCAAACTCCGCTATTCTGAGGAGTTATACGCAGACCACCAAAGGCAAAAGAGTAAAAATACTAGCGGTAGAAGAGTAAAATCCTCATGGGGCCTAGATTTGTCAAAATGGCCTTTCTTCTAAATGGCGAGTGGGAGAGTATCTATCGGCGAGACGAATCTTCCTCCCGTCTCGCCAACCTTATATGTCGTGAGGCCTTCTCGTGGTCATAGGCCTTCTCGCGCCCTCAGGAGGGGCATCTCGCCTACTACATAGGCCACTTATCTCGCCACCTGCGAGTGGACCACATGGTCCCACTCGCCCATCAATTCCACTCGCCTACCTCGACTATACGCGCTTTGAGGACCTATCGCGAGCCCGAGGTTGTACACCTCCCGTCTCGCCAACCTTATATGATGTGAGGCCTTCTCGCAGTCATAGGCCTTCTCACGCCCTCAGGAGGGGCGTCTTGCCTACTGCAGAGGCCACTTATCTCGCCACCTGTGAGTGGACCGCATGGTCCCACTCACCTATCAATTCCACTCTCCTGGCTCGTGTAACACACCCATCCGTCGCATGGCATATAACAAAAGGTTCAGCTGGAACCCGACGCCATATACCACAGACAGTCGGAAGGGTTACATAAGAATATCCAAACATTCCAATTAAGACTACTCGTCCTACACAGAGCATTCTAGCGGAAGCTTTTAAAAGTAGAAAGAACCCAAACTTGTATCCAAATAACATGAATGTCCACAATCACTACCACTGGAATGAAATAATAATACACTAAAAGAAACTTGGCCTTATGGCCTTACAGAGGTTCACTTATTTAAATAATGTTTTCCATACATTGGCTCACAGACCGGCCACACATGACAAAAAGTAAAGTACAACTATTCGCTTTGGCCTTCTAGGGCCAGCATAGTAATATGGGCTACAGCCCGCTATTTGTTACTCGGCTCCGCAACACCTACAAGCACATTCCACCGCACGGTGGCAAACAAAGCAACGGTCAGCCAAAAGACGACCAAATTATAACGACCCCGCCCCTTACTCGGGACGACGGTGCTCTTTCCCTACATATCATTAGTCTAGTAAAATAATAAAGCGCAATTATACTACGCCACAGGTGTAGGCTCGCACGGCCAAACACCTCGTGCACTCAGGGCACATTAACGGTGAATCCTGACACTTCAGCGTGTTCACCACCATCCCAAAGATGGCAACCACGTGAGCATTTAGCCTTTCTGACCATCGTCTAAGGCTCCCAACTATGCCAACGGCCAATCCCCTTTTTGGGTCTCTCGCACCGAACCACATAGCCTAGGTCCGATTCCACTTGCCCGTTGCTCACGCCGCCTAGTCAATTTAAGTCCTACGCGCGGGCCAAGCTTCTCTCATATCCCAAAATTTTCCAAACAATCACATAACTCAGTTATGTTCAAGGCTGGTTCCCTGACCGCCAAGTTAGCTGAACAACGATTCCGCTCAGTTTTCCGGGTGCGTCTTGGAGCTAACCTCCAAGGATCCCTGCTGCAATCTACCGCGTAGAAACCCGAAAAACCCAAAGCACAGAGTCTTCTCCGGCAAATCATAACAAATGCAACATCACCAATCCAGACCAACATGTCCGGGTAGGCTTCACACACAATGCCTATGCCCGTACTTCGATTCCGGACTCTATATGCAACATAAGGGGGACTATTCATGTCAACCCCAAGAAACACCACGCACTCACCGCACACTCGCGGGAGCGGGATTCCCTCTGCAGAAAGGAAGAGCTTCACATGCTCAAGTAGAGAATCGTTACCCTTGTAGTCCGCTTTTGTGCCATGTAAAAACTACACGGATAGAAGTCTTCGCAACGACCTTTCCTCCACGGATCCGCTCTCAGATCTCAAAACGGTGCTCCGATGCTCCGCCGGCGGCCCGAATCCTCCTCCTTCTTCATCCTCTTTCTAACTCCTTGAAAAGAGAATGGCTTGGAGAAAATGAAGAGTTAGCTCCCCCATTCTCGGCCTTAACAGAGCAGGAAACCACCTGGGCCATTGGATCTCAATTAAAGAAAATGAACGGCTCAGATCTGCACAAAATTCCCCAGACCTGGGCCGAACACGGCCCCGCACACGGTCGTGTCCCAGGCTGTGTGCCTTGATCAAGGCACGATCGTCGAACGAAGAAAAGACACACGAGCAAAGACACGCCCGTGTCTCACCTGATACGCCCGTGTCGGGTACTCGACACGCCCGTGACCAGGGGCATGTCACATATAACCGCCACGGCAACGGACACGACCCAACTGAACACATGTACGGACACGGGTATGCACACGCCTGTGTCACCCGAAAATCGCCGAACCACTATCGTCGATCGTTGAACGCAGAGGGTCACTCGACCATCGTCGAGCGCCGTTCGACGATCATCGAATGCAGGGGGACACGCCCTCCCGACACGCCCGTGTCACCTGGCATGTTCCTCCCGAACACTATTCGTCGAACTCAATCGGCTTGCACGATCGCCGAACCAGAACACGGGCACAGACACGGTTAGGCACACGCCCGTGTCAAATGACACGCCCGTGTCTTCCAGCCGTGTTTCTAGCCGTGTCATTCTCGGGATGAAAACTTCCAAAACACCAGCCAGACACGGCCTTGGACACGCCAGTTTCCTTGGTCGTGTACCCCTATACCGGCACCAAAAATCCCTTTTTACGCGACCAACTCAAATACAATTTTCGGGGCGTTACAAATCTCCTCCACTTAAGGAATTTCGTCACGAAATTAAGTAAAGGTACATGAATCTAAATAATACCTGAGTGCAATAACTCGGGGTACTCCTCCAACATAGCTTGCTCTCGCTCCCAAGAAAGCTCCTCATGTTGCGGAGTCGTTTGACTGCAACGTCTTCAATATGTATTGGCTTCACCCTTGTTGTCAACTCATAATCAACCGGTACTTGATTGTCTGCAATGATCTGCGAAGGATCTTACACCGCCTTACGCAACACCGACACGTGGAACACGTCATGTAGCTCACTAAATTCCGCCGACAGATTCAATCTATAAGCCGCCTCGCCAACACGCTCCAGGATTTCAAATGGTCCAAGGTATCTCGGACTCAAATTTTTCAAGCGTCGAATCCGCGAGACACCCTTGAACGGCTTAATTTTTAAGTACACCCAGTCGCCAGCATTGAACTCCACATTCCTATGTTTGGCATTATAGTACTTTAACTGTCTGTCCTGAGCGATCTTCAACCATTCTTGAATTGTCCGTATCACTGAAGTGGCATCTTCCACTGCTTGATATTTTCAAAGCTTCGACTCGACCGTCTCCAACCAAGACAACGACGTGCGACACTTTCTCTCGTACAAGGCCTCGAAAGGTGTCATTCCAATGCACGCCTGAAAGCTGTTGTTATACGCAAACTCCACCATGTACAGGTGGTATTCCCACCGCTTTCCAAAATCTAGGACGCACATGCGAAGCATGTCCTCCATCGTCCGGTTGACCCTCTCAGTTTGGCCATCCGTCTGCGGATGAAAGGCTGTGCTGAACTTTAGCTTAGTACCCAACATACTATGCACCAACCTCCAGTCATTCGACGTGAAGCGTCCATCTCGATCACTAACAATACTGCGGGGCACACCATGCAATCGTACAATATTCTCCACATAGAATTTGGCTAACGTTTCCACCAGATATTCCTTCCTGACCGGAATAAAGTGCGACACCTTTGTCAACCTATCTACGACCACCCAAATGGCGTCGTTTCCCTTCTACGACTTCGTCAAACCATGCACAAAATCCATAGATATGTCGTCGAATTTCCATTCTGGGATAGGTAGGGACTTTAAGAAACCTCCGGGCTTCTGGCATTCCGCCTTCACCAATGCACAAGTTCTGCACTTGGCCACATAAAGTGATACATCCTTCTTCAATCCTGGCCATCAGAATAATTTCTTCATGTCTCTATACATTTTCGTGCTTCCCGGGTGGATTGAGTACTTGGTATGATGAGCCTCATACATCAACTCCTCCCGAAGATCATCCGCACTAGGAATGCAAAGACGACCGTCCTTCCTTAGCAACCCATCCTCAACAGGAAACTGGGAATTTGACCCATCCAACGACTCATCCAAGATCTGCTTCATGCTGTTGTCCTGAACAAAATCCCGCCGAACTCTATCTGCTAGGTCACACTACACCTCTGTCCAAAATAGTTTCGCCTCAGCACTAGACTGCTTGTCGATGTAAGATATCTCCAAAGCCTCCAACTCACAGACCATTCTCTCATAATGTACCGATAACCAGTTGGCCTGCGCAGGAGTCCTGCGACTCAACGCATCCGCCACTGCATTTCCTTTCCCAGGCACATAATGAATCTTGAAGGTGTAGTCCCCTAAGAACTCCATCCACCTTTATTGCCTCATGTTCAGATCCTTTTGGTTCAACAGGTACTTCAAGCTCTTATGATCGGTGTAAATATCGACCTTCACACAGTACAGGTAGTGCCTCCATAGCTTTAAAGCAAATATCACGGCCGCTAACTCCAAGTCATGGTCCAGATAATTTCTCTCGTGAGCCTTCAATTGTCGTGAACCATAGGCTATCACTCTCCCATGCTATAGCAGAACATAGCCCAAACCACTACCCGAAGCATCACTATAGATCTCGAACCCTTCGGTTCCACTTGGCGAACATAAAATAGGCGTCATGGTCAACCGCATCTTCAACTCCTCAAAAGCATGCTCGCACTCCGAAGACCACACAAACTTCTGATCCTTCCTTGTCAACGTCGTGAGTGGTAGCGCTATCCACGAGAAGTTCTCTACGAAGCACCTATAGTAGCCAGCAAGCCCTAGAAAACTCCGGACCTCTGCCACTGTAGTCAAAGCAGGCCACTCCCGTATCGCCACTATCTTCGCCGGATCCACAACTATCCCTTCTCCACTAACAACATGACCAAGGAACGCTATCGAGGATAACCAGAATTCACACTTGGAGAACTTAGCATACAACTGATTCCTCCTCAACGTCTCCAACACCATGTGTAGATGATTGTAGTGATCCTCCTCGCACTGCGAGTACACCAGGATATCATCGATAAATACTATCACGAAACGAACCAGGTACTCTCTGAACGTCCTATACATCAGATCCATAAACACGGATGGCGCATTAGTCAAACCAAACGACATGACCGTGAACTCATAATGCCCAAACCGCGTACTGAATGATGTCTTTGGGATGTCGCTTTCCCTTATCCTCAACTGGTAGTAACCGGAATTCAAATCTAACTTCGAATATACCGTTGACCCAACCAACTGATCAAATAGATCGTCAATACTGGGGATCGGATATTTGTTCTTCTCCGTAAGCTTGTTCAATTTCCGATAGTCAATGCAGAGTCTCAATCTCCCATCCTTCTTCTTAACGAAAAGAACTGGTGCGCTCCAAGGCGACGAACTTGGACGTACATACCCTTGCTCCAACAACACTTGTAGTTGCACCTTCAACTCTACCATCTCTCTTGGCGCTATCTAATATAGATAGCGTGACAACGGCTTGGCACCCGGTACCAGCTCAATGGTAAAATCAATCTCCCGCTGAGGAAGGGCTCCTGGGAGATCATCTGGGAGCACATCAGGATACTCGGACACAATTGGGATATTGTCAAGACTTGGCTTAGGCATCGAAGTCTGCACTAGAGTGACAAACAGCTCTGCCCCAGACCGAACCGCCTTAATCACCTGAAGGGCTGACATCAAAATCTTACCCGACCCCTTCATGCCCGCAAAAGTAGTCTCCCGATCAGTGCTCAGACCCAATTTAACTTCCTTACTGTTGCAATCAATGCATGCACCCTGCTCCGAGAGCCAATCCATACTGAATATTACGTCGTACTCTGCCAACGACAAAAGCAATGCTCGCAAATCAAACTCCCGGTTTCCAATCCGAATCTTCACTACGCAGATCCTATCCGCGCGCATTGAGCACCCATTGGGCAACAACACATCCAATTTGTCTCTTGCCATCGAGTACGGAACCCCGATGCGCGATATAAATTTTTCGGACAAGAAGGAATGTGATGCTCCCGTATCAAACAGGGCTCTTGCCGGGAACTCAAAGATCGACACAAAGCCTAGCACCAACAAAAGTAAGCTAACAAATACGAAGGTAATAACTATAAAAGTTAAACCACTGTAATTTAACTCATACCTGTCACCACGTCTGCTTGCTTTATGGCCTCTTGCAAGCCAAGGTTGTAAACTCTAGGCTGGGCTGGAGCATGGTGGGACGCGGTTGACACCACCGCCTTCCCTTTCTCCTCATAAGTCGCTCCAGGCTTCCTCTCGGACTTTGAACGTTCGCTCCAACACTCACGAGCAAAATGCCCCGTCTTCCCACAATTGTAGCAAGCTCCTGGGACTCGACTTGTGGTTGCCCCCGACGCACCAGCCGAAGGGGCTGAGTTCGAAGTCCTCTGTTTCTTGTTGCACCTGCGGAAACTTGACTTGGTATTTCGCACCTTGAACTCAGACTTCTTTTCTCCTGGGTCCTTCTTCTCTTGAACTCTCTTCGCAACCTTTTCCAAAGACCGGGCCGAGTTGACCAAGGCTAGGAAGCCCTGCGCCTTAGGCCCAGCAAGGAGTAGTTGTAGATCGCCGCGTAGACCCTCATAAAACTGGTTGGTATTCCGTTCTTATTCCATAAATGTAGCACCAGCATAACGACCCAACCGTGTGAACTCATGGAAATACTTGTCCACGCTTCTGGCTCCCTGAGTCAACCCAAGATACTGATTCTCCATCTCCAACTTCAGAGCAGAGGGTAGGTATTTGGCCAAGAATAATCTAGAGAATTCTTCCATCGGCACATCCGCAAGCTGTCTTCCCACTAGAAGATGAAACTCCAACTCATCCCACCACAGCCTCGCTTCGCCAGTCAAAAGGAAGGTCACTATGGTGGTATTCTGCCACTCCTCAGTTAACGTGGCTGTCAAGACCCTCTTTATCGTAGAGAGCCAGTCCTCAGCTTGAGCTGGCGTTCCAACCCCATAAAACCTCGGAGGATTAAAACCCAATACATGCTTGAGCTGCTTCTCTGTAGCTCTCCTCGGCTCTACCAGACCAACTGCCGCCCGTTCTACCACTCTCGGCTCTGCCGCCCTAACCGGTTCTTGCTCATTCGTAGGAGGTGCTTGATGAATTTGCCCTGCATGTTGGGCATTAATCATCGCAAATACGACTTCAGCCACCATCCTGATGATTTCCGCTGAAGGAGGTGTAGTAGGCATGTCTCTCAGTGCACTACTTTCCACTGATTGCGGACGCTCTGATTGACAAGCACCGCTCCTAGCTGCCTATAGAAGCAAAGACACACGATTAGACGACAACCATATTGCTAAAAGCAATCATTGGAACACTCAGATTCCACAAAACAAGTGTGTTTTTCATTCCTAAGTGGACATTCATGGATTCTTTTTGATGTAATAATGATGACGCACACATGTGCTCACCACCCCTTAAAAGAATTGCCCACGAATTCATTTAAGCCTGACCGTAACCAGAAGTCTGATACCAAATTGTAACACCCCCATCCATCGCATGACATATAACAGAAGGTCCAGCTGGAACCCGACGCCATATACCACACACAGTCGGAAGGGTTACATAAGAATATCCAAACATTCCAATTAAGACTACTCGTGCTACACAGAGCATTCTAGCGGAAGCTTTTAAAAGTAGAAATAACCCAAACTTGTATCCAAATAACATGAATGTACACAATCACTATCACTGGAATGAAATAATAATACACTGAAAGAAACTTGGCCTTATGGCCTTACAGAGGTTCACTTATTTAAATAATACTTTCCATACATCGGCTCGCAGGCCGGCCACACATGATAAAAAGTAAAGAACAACTATTCGCTTTGGCCTTCTAGGGCCAGCACAGCAACATGGGCTCCAACCAGCTATTTGGTACTCGGCTCCGCAGCACCTGCAAGCACATTCCACTACACGGTGGAAAACAAAGCAACGGTCAGCCAAAAGCCGACCAAATTATAATGACCCCGCCCCTTAATCGGGATGGCGGTGCTCTTTCCCTGCATATCATTAGTCCAGTAAAACAATAAAGCGCAATTATACTACTCCACAGGTGTAGGCTCGCACGGCCAAACACCTCGTGCACTCAGGGCACATTAACAGTGAATCCTAACACTTCAGCGTCTTCACCACCATCCCAAAGATGGCAACCACGTGAGCATTTAGCCTTTCTGACCACCGTCTAAGGCTCCCAACTATGCCAACAGCCAGTCCCCTTTTCGGATCTCTCGTACCGAACTACATAGCCTAGGTCCGATTCCACTTGCCCGTTGCTCACGCCTCCTAGTCAATTTAAGTCCTACGCGCGGGCCAAGCTTCTCTCGTATCCCAAAATTTTCCAAACAATCACATAACCCAGTTATGTTCAAGGTCGGTTCCCTGACCGCCAAGTTAGCAGAACAACGATTCCGCTCAGTTTTCCGGGTGCGCCTTGGAGCTAAACTCCAAGGATCTCTGCTGCAATCTACCGCGTAGAAACCATAAAAACCCAAAGCACAGAGTCTTCTCTGGCAAATCATAACAAATGCAACATCACCGATCCAGACCAACATGTCCGGGTAGGCTTCACACACAATGCCTATGCTTGTACTTCGATTCCGGACTCTATATGCAACATAAGGGGGACTATTCACATCAACCCCAAGGAACACCACGCACTCACCGCACACTCGCGGGAGCGGGATTCCCTCTGCAGAAAGGAAGAGATTCACATGCTCAAGTAGAGAATCGTTACCCTTGTAGTATGCTTTGGCACCATGGAAAAACTACACGGATAGAAGTCTTCGCAACGACCTTTCCTCCACGGATCCACTCTCAGATCTCAAAATGATGCTCCGATGCTCTGCCGACGGACGAAATCCTCCCCCTTCTTCCTCCTCTTTCTAACTCCTTGGAAAGAGAATGGCTTGGAGAAAATGAAGAGTAAACTCCCCCATTCCCGGCCTTAACAGAGCAGGAAACCACTCGGGCCATTGGATCTCAATTATAGAAAATGAACGGCTCAGATCTGCACAAAATTCCACAGACCTGGGCCGAACACAGCCCCGCACATGGCCGTGTCCCAGGTCATGTGCCTTGATCGAGGCACGATCGTCGAGCGAAGAAAAGACACACAGGCAAAGACACGCCCGTGTCTCACCTGACACGCCCGTGTCGGGTACTCGACATGCCCGTGACCAGGGGGCGTGTCACATATAACCACCACGGCAATGGACACGACCCAACTGAACACGGGTACGGACACGGGTATGCACACGCCCGTGTCACCCGAAAATCGTCGAGCCACTATCGTCGATCGTCGAATGCAGAGGGTCACTCGACCAACGTCGAGCGCCGTTCGACGATCGTCGAACGCAGGGGGACATGCCCTCCCGACACGCCCGTATCACCTGGCGTGTTCCTCCCGAACACTATTAGTCGAACTCAATCGGCTTACACGATCGCCGAACCAGAACACGGGCACAGACACGGTTAGGCACACGCCCGTGTCAAATGACACGCCCGTGTCTTCCAGCCGTGTTTCTAGTCGTGTCCTTCTCGGGATGAAAACGGCCAAAATACCAGCCAGACACAGCCTTGGACACGTCAGTGTCCTATGTCGTGTACCCCTATACCGGCACCAAAAATCCTTTTTTACGCGACCAACTCAAATATAATTTTCGGGGTGTTACAAATCTCCCCCACTTAAGGAATTTCGTCCCGAAATTAAGTAAAGGTACATGAATTTAAATAATACCTGAGTGGAATAACTCGGGGTACTCCTCCAACATAGTTTGCTCTCACTCCCAAGAAAGCTCCTCACGTCCGCAATTATCCCAACTGACTTTAACCATTCAGACCTCCTTTTTTGCGGAGTCGTTTGACTACAACGTCTTCAATACTTACTGGCTTCACCCTTGTTGTCAACTCATAATCAACCGGTACTTGATTGTCCGCAATGATCTGCGAAGGCTCTTACACCGCCTTACGCAACACCGACATGTGGAACACATCATGTAGCCCACTAAATTCCGCCGACAACTTCAATCTATAAGCCGCCTCGCCAACACACTCCGGGATTTCAAATGGTCCAAGGTATCTCGGACTCAACTTCTTCAAGCGTCGAATCCGCGAGACACCCTTGAACGACTTAATTTTTAAGTACACCCAATCGTCGGCATTGAACTCCACATTCCTATGTTTGGCATTATAGTACTTTAACTGTCTGTCCTGAGCGATCTTCAACCATTCTTGAATTGTCCGTATCACTGAAGTGGCATCTTCCACTGCTTGACATTTGCAAATCTTCGACTCGCCCGTCTCCAACCAAGACAACGACGTGCGACACTTTCTCCCGTACAAGGCCTCGAAAGGTGTCATTCCAATACTCGCCTGAAAGCTGTTGTTATACGCAAACTCCACCATGTACAGGTGGTCTTCCCACTGCTTTCCAAAATCTAGGACGCACATGCAAAGCATGTCCTCCATTGTCTGGTTGACCCTCTCGGTTTGGCCATCTGTTTGCGGATGAAAGACTGTGCTGAACTTTAGCTTAGTACCCAACAGACTATGCACCAACCTTCAGTCATTCGACGTGAAGCGTCCATCTCGATCACTAACAATACTGCGGGGCACACCATGCAATCGTACAATATTCTCCACATAGAGTTTGGCTAAATTTTCCACCAGATCTTCCTCCCTGACCGGAATAAAGTGCGACACCTTTGTCAACCTATCTACGACCACCCAAATGGCGTCGTTTCCCTTCTACGACTTCGGCAAACCATGCACAAAATCCATAGATATGTCGTCGAATTTCCATTCTGGGATAGGTAGGGACTTCAAGAAACCTCCGGGCTTCTGGCATTCCGCCTTCACCAATGCACAAGTTCTGCACTTGGCCACATAAAGTGCTACATCCTTATTCAATCCTGGCCATCAGAATAATTTCTTCATGTCTTTATACATTTTTGTGCTTCCCGGGTGGATTGAGTACTTGGTATGATGAGCCTCATACATCAACTCCTCCCGAAGATCATCCGCACTAGGAATGCATAAGCGACCGTCCTTCCTTAGCAACCCATCCTCAACAGCAAACTGGGAATTTGACCCATCCAACGACTCATCCAAGATCTGCTTCATGCTGTTGTCCTGAACTAAAGCCCGCCGAACTCTATCTGCTAGGTCACACTGCACCTCTGTCCAAAATAGTTTCGCCTCAGCACTAGACTGCTTGTCGATGCAAGATATCTCCAAAGCCTCCAACTCATGGATCATTCTCTCATAATGTACCGATAACCAGTTGGTCTGCGCAGGAGTCCTGCGACTCAACGCATCCGCCACTGCATTTCCTTTCCCAGGCACATAATGAATCTTGAAGGTGTAGTCCCCTAAGAACTCCATCCACCTCTGCTGCCTCATGTTCATATCCTTTTGGTCCAATAGGTACTTCAAGCTCTTATGATCGGTGTAAATATCGACCTTCACGCCGTATAGGTAGTGGCTCCACAGCTTTAAAGCAAATATCACGGCCGCTAACTCCAAGTCATGGTCCGGATAATTTCTCTCGTGAGCCTTCAATTGTCGTGAACCATAGGCTATCACTCTCCCATGCTATAGCAGAACACAGCCCAAACCACTACCTGAAGCATCACTATAGATCTCGAACCCTTCGGTTCCACTTGGCGAACATAAAATAGGCGCCATGGTCAACCGCCTCTTCAACTCCTCAAAAGCATGCTCGCACTCCGGAGACCACACAAACTTCTGATCCTTCCTTGTCAACGTCGTGAGTGGTAGCGCTATCCACGAGAAGTTCTCTACGAAGCACCTATAGTAGCCAGCAAGCCCCAGAAAACTCCGGACCTCTGCCACTGTAGTCAAAGCAGGCCACTCCGGTATCGCCACTATCTTCGTCGGATCCAGAGCTATCCCTTCTCCACTGACAACATGACCAAGGAACGCTATCAAGGATAACCAGAATTCACACTTGGAGAACTTAGCATACAACTGATTCCTCCTCAACGTCTCCAACACCATGTGTAGATTATTGTAGTGATCCTCCTCGCACTACGAGTACACCAGGATATCATCGATAAATACTATCACGAAACGAACCAGGTACTCTCTGAACGTCCTATTCATCAGATCCATAAACACGGATGGCGCATTAGTCAAACCAAACGACATGACCGTGAACTCATAATGCCCAAACCGCGTACTGAATGCTATCTTTGGGATGTGGCTTTCCCTTATCCTCAACTGGTAGTAACCGGAATTCAGATCTAACTTCGAATATACCGTTGACCCAACCAACAGATCAAATAGATCGTCAATCCTGGGGATCGGATATTTGTTCTTCTCCGTTAGCTTGTTCAATTCCTGATAGTCAATGCAGATTCGCAAGCTCCCATCCTTCTTCTTAACGAAAAGACCTGGTGCGCTCCAAGGCGACGAACTTGGACACACATACCCTTTCTCCAACAACTCTTGTAGTTGCACCTTCAACTCTACCATCTCTCTTGGCGCTATCCAATATGGAGAGTGTGACACCGGCTTGGCACCCAGTACCAGCTCAATGGTAAAATCAATCTCCCGCTGAGGAGGGGCTCCTGGGAGATCATCTGGGAGCACATCAGGATACTCGGACACAATTGGGATATTGTCAAGACTTGGCTTAGGCGTCGAAGTCTGCACTAGAGTGACAAACAGCTCTGCCCTAGACCGAACCGCCTTAATCACATGAAGGGCTGACATCAAAATCTTACCCGAACCCTTCATGCGCGCAAAAGTAGTCTCCCGATCAGTGCTCAGACCCAACTTAACTTCCTTACGGTTGCAATCAATGCAAGCACCCTGCTCCGAGAGCCAATCCATACCGAATATTATGTCGTACTCTGCCAACGACAAAAGCAACGCTCGCAAATCAAACTCCTGGTCTACAATCCGAATCTTCACTACGCAGATCCTATCCGCGCGCATTGAGCACCCATTGGGCAACAACACATCCAATTTGTCTCTTGCCATCGAGGACGGAACACCGATGCGCGATATAAATTTTTCGGACAAGAAGAAATGCGATGCTCCCGTATCAAACAGGGCTCTTGCCGGGAACTCAAAGATCGACACAAAGCCTAGCACCAACAAAAGTAAGCTAATAAATACGAAGGTAACAACTATAAAAGTTAAACCACTGTAATTTAACTCATACCTGTCACCACGTCCGCTTGCTTTATGGCCTCTTGCAAGCCAAGGTTGTAAACTCTAGGCTGGGCTGGAGCATGGCGGGACGCGGTTGACTCCTGAAAGATATTGTACCTAATCACCTAGAGGGGGGGTGAATAGGTGACTTGAATCTTTTTAACTTTTATGGCAGCAATCAGATAATATCACAGAAATCTATCTACTATATCACAGCACATATGCAGCAAACACAGCAATTCACAATCACACAGTAGACACAAAGTTTTATAGTGGTTCCCCAAGCTTTGGGTACATCCACTTTCCACCTTCGCCTATCTAGCAGTGTACTAGATTCGACCAAACTCCTTCACTATCTCAGAACCCAAACTGATTCCTATACCTCAGGCCCAAGGCCCTACAACTCAGCTTTTCCACAAAGCCTACACTCAGTCACAAGGCCTACACTCAGCCAACAAGGCCTACACTCAGCCACCAAGGCCTACACTCAGAGATTTCAATCTCCTACACTCAGGCTCCCAAGCCCTACACTCAGCCTTTATAATTACAGGCTTACAAAAACTCAGATCCAAAGGATCCTACAAGATAAAAATGATTATACAAATGATAACTCAGCAACTCAGAAACAAGAGAGGGGAGTTGTGAGTTTCTTGATGAGTTCTTGGAAGAACTCAGCTGGATTCAATCTGACTTAGCTTTCTTCAAAGCTTCTTGAAAGTAGAACTCAATAAGATTGACTCCTTCTGCAGTTGATCCTTGACCTCTGCTTCTTAAGATCCAGAATATATCTGAACCCTTCTTCTCAGCCTAGTTCTAACGGCTGATTTCTTGGATGGATCCCTCTCTCTCCAACTTCTTAGATCTTCACTTGATAGCAAGATCTTCTTTAAATCTGAACTTGGACTTGTGTTCAATCTCTTCAACAACTTGTTGATCAATCTCTTCTGTAGACAGTATAGGCCTATTTATAGGCCTTCTTCATGGTAACCGGCTGGTCCGGTTCATAACTGTCTTCTGACAACTCTGACAAGTGCTGTAGACCGGCTGGAACGGCAGCTGTCAAGTCATCCAGTCAATTCTTGAAAGTTCTCTAACTGTCTGAAAGTGTCGAGACTTTCTGTCTTTAAGTGTCGACACTTATAGACCAAGTGTCGACACAAGTTGTGAAAGTGTCGACACTAGCCTACAAGGTGTCGACACAACTCCTTGTGTTGTAGATTCTATGTCTTGACACAGTTTCTTCTTCATGTGTCGACACTGAAATTGAGTGTCGACACAAGTACTTGATCTTCTGTATTTTGCTGAAATCTTCTAAGTGTCGACACATCTCCTTTGTGTCGACACATCTTCATGTGTTGAATCTGTTAAGTGTCGACACTGCTTCTTGGTGTCGACACGTAGTCTTTAGTGTTGATACTTGCTGAGTGTCGACACAGCTCCTTGTGTCGACACTTGATTCTTCTGTTGAGACTTCAGCTGAGTGTTGACACATTCCCTTAGTGTCGACACTTGTACTTAGAATATTTTGTTGATCTTGCTGTTCTTTGCTAAGTGTCGGCACAACTCCATGTGTCGACACTTTCTTCAGGTGTTGAGTCTTCAGCTGAGTGTCGACACATACTGTCTTGTGTCGACACATTCTTTAAGTGCTGACTCTTTTGTTGAGTGTCGACACATTGTTCTTGGTGTCGACACTTACTTCAAGTGCTGACTCTTCTGTTGAGTGTCGACACATTGTTCTGGGTGTCGACACTTATACTTAGTCTCTGCTGACTTTTGCTGAGTGTCGACACAGCTCCAAGTGTCAACACTTTCTGGTGTAGACACAGCTTCACTGGGTGTCGACACTGCTGTTAAGTGTCGACACTGCTTTACTGTACTTTCTTCATTGAGTGTCGACACAGCTCCTTGTGTCAACACTTTCTGTCTGGTGTCGACTCAGCATCCCTGGTGTCGACACAATGACTCCAAGTGTCGACACTGCTTGTCTGAGTGTCGACACAAGTCTTCTTAAGTGTCGACACTTTCCCTCTGGGTGTTGACACATGGACTTAGAAATTTTGCTCCAGTCCTGCAAATACTTAACCTGCACAAGTAACTCAACAACACATCAAATACATTTTGATGTATATCACTGAGTTGGGTGAGGCTTCTTCAAATCAGGTACATTTAAACCAATGTACCCAACAATCTCCCCCTATTTGGAGAAGTCATAACCCTTAGTCAATGATATACATCATTCATAACTAAATTACAAAATGATGTAAAGCAGGATTATATACAGCAGGGTAAACATAAACATGTATTAATTTCACATGTATACAAATACATCATCACAGAACAAAGATGAAATAGACATAGACATTATCACAGAACAATCATGAAATAGATTAATCATAATCATATTGTTCTAATATCTGTCTTATACATTTTCAGAAGTTCACAAAATATTTTACATCCAAAAGATTACAAAGTAAACTTCAAGATAATTCTAATTCTATTTCAGTTCTGGCTCCTTAATCACTATTCCTTTGCCAGCATGAACCTTAGCTTGGACAGGAGCATCAGCAACATCAGCATCAGCAGACTTCTTGCCTTTCAGATCTTTCTTCTTAAGCTCTTCTGCTTTAATTTTCTGTCTTTCAAAATAATGGTATGGCTTTGGAAAGTACTTGCTAGGCTCCTGAGCAGTAGGAGGTAGCTTTCCCATCTTGGCCTTCCTTCTGTATTGGACTATTGCCTCCTGTCTAGATTCATGTTTTCTCCATTCAGCTTCAGAGAACCACTTGTTCCTGTCTTGAATGTTATCCTTGGCAGCTTTCCAGGCAATTAATATAATGTTTTTAGAGGTAGGGCTCCACTGCTCAAAGTCTGGTCTCTGTTCAGCTTGTTCCCTAAACCTCTTCTTTGACAATCTAGTCTCTTCTTCTTTCTGCAGTGCCTCTTGCATGGCTTCAGAAATAGGCTGAACCACTTTCTCAATAATAACATTGTCTGAAAGGGGAAACTAGATCAGATATACTCTAGAGGGGGGTGAATAGAGTATATGGTGCTTTTTAAAACACAAAGAAAAACTTTTGCAAAGCTTTACAACAATTGTTGTAATGAGTGTAAGCAGGGAAGCAGAAATAAAACTAAGCTATGCAGAAATTAAGCACAAGAAAATCTAGGCCAGAAACAAAAAGAAAACATGCAGAACCAGATGACACAAGGAAATATAGTGGTTCCCCAACTTGGGTACATCCACTCTTCTACCACCCTAGGTAGGAATCCACTGCAGGATGAGTTGATCAGGTGTCCTGGGCACCAATGAGCTTTTGATAAGGTGCTCAAAAACCAAATCAGATTTTTTGATCAGGTGTATTGCCACCAATGAGCTTTTGACAAGGTGCTCAAAAACCAGATTCAAACTTTTGAAGGGAGTTTGAAAAACCCTTTACAGAGAGGGGGTTGAGAGAGTTATGGCAGTCTTCTCTTTCTCAATCAACTGAGAAGACTAAGTGGATTGATTTCAAAGCTCCCCCTGAGTCCTTGATCTTCAGGAAGATGAGCTTTGTTGAGGGTGATATGCCTTCAAAAATAGATCTCCAGCAGAAGATGATTTCAGCAAGCTGAAATGCTGATTGTCTGGAGTCTTGAAATGATGTTGGCCTTGAACACTTGAGAGCTGAAGAGATCTGAAGAATGTTTGAAAGCTTGATCTCTTGATGATGAGTGTTCTTCTGAATTCTTGTTGACAGAATATTTTTCAGAGTCTCTGTATATTGAGTTTTGTGTCCTCTCCTTGTCAATCTCTGTATATCTTCTTTTTTTCATACAAAAAAAACATTCTCTTTTATTCTCTGAGTCTGAATAGAATATTACTCTGTCAAAGATAGCCGTTGGTCTGCATTGATCACAGCCTTAATTGCATAATATGTTCTGAAGGAAAGTCCACTGAATTGTTCCTTGAAAAATCCCTTGAAACTTGCTCCAGAAGTAAATGAAAATGGCTGGCAGATCTTCTGAATTAAATGCAGAATAACTTCTATCTGATTTGAATTTGAATTCTGAAAGATAACTGAAATCGTCGAACTGAGCTCTGCTATCGTCGAGCTGAGCTCAGCGAATTGGAAAATGCAAGCAGCAAAGAAATCGTCGATCTGAGCTCAAAGATCGTCGAACTGAGCTCAGAGATAAGGATCCAGTGCAGAGTCAAAATCGTCGACCTGAGCTCAGCGATCGTCGACCAGATCTCGACGATATTATGAGGTTTGAGCTCAGCGATCGTCGAATGGAGCTCGACGATCTGTCAATAGTTGAGCTAGACGATCGTCGACCGGAGTTCGACGAAACGTCGTGCTGAGCTCGACGATTTGGACTTAGTCTCCAGAAAAACTTGGGTCTTCAGAACAGCTTCCAATCCTAGCCTTCTAACCCTTAGACTCAATTCTAATTGACCTATTAAGCTATACAGAAGGTCAAAACATAGATTCCTAGAGACATAGTGATCCTGACCCAAATTAGTAATAGGGTGTTCCAACAATCTCCCCCTATTTGGGTTAGGAAAACTATTTACAGACATAGGAAAAACAAACAACATCATGCAGTCACAAAAACATAAAGACAGCAGCAGCTAGACATCACAGAACCATCACAGAGATATATATAAACATGATATCCAGAAGGCAGTCAGAAGAACCAAGAGTTATCACCTTACAGAGTTATTCCTTTTCTTTGCCTTTTACCATTTTAATTTCTCTGTTAGGATTTAATGCTTCTTTGTTGGATCTTGTATCATCAACTGCTCCCAGATATGTTTGCTTAGAAGTCCTTGGAACCACTGCAGCAGGATGCAATTCCATGTACCTGTCTGCATCAAAAAATTTGCTGGAAGCATATCTTTCTAGTTCTTTCTGTCTTTGTTCTGACATTGTGGAGATGTTGGAAGTGTCTAGGCCTTTCACTTTGGCTTTCTTGATTTGATCTAAAGCAGCCAGCTCTTTCATTCTAGCAGTCCAAGCCACAGGATTCTTCTCAGGGTCCTCAAATGGAACAGGTGGCTCATACCTGTTGGAAGAAGTATCTTGAGGAGTCCTGGCAGTCACAGTATCTTTGAGCTTATAGGGGAAAGGACCAGAAGATGTGTCAGAAGGAACATGTCCTCCCCTGGAGTAAGGATGCTGCCTGGAATGCCCTTTGGAGTAAACCTGAGTCTCTCTTTGGTTTCCCCTATATCCTCCCCTTCTAGAGTAAGAGCCCCTAGACTGGCTTTCCCTTTGATATGTTCTAGCATGAGGTTGGTAGGGAGCCTGGCTTCTAGCAGGGCCTGAACTTGCAGAGCTGCCACCTGCACCTGCATCAGGTGGAGGTGGTGGAGGAGGATGAGGGTGCTTGAACTGAGTGGAATCTTTCTCATACTTCCTCTTCTTCTTCATAGCCTTTAGCTGGTTCTTAGAGAACTGCATCCAATGCTCAGTGATTGGGCAGTTGTGCAGAATATAGTAAGGAACATCATTATCATCTCTAACTTTGGCAGGAGGAACCCTCTTCAATGCCTTACTTCTTGCTTTCCTTTTCTTTGCAATGGTGGCAGATGAATCATCAGAAGCAGTGTTATAATCCTCAGATTCAGAACTCTGTGCATCATATAAAGCATCAATCTTCTTCATCAATGTTTCTTTCAGTTGAACAGCAGCTGATGGGGCAGAAGCAGAAGGGGCAGCAACAGGAACAGCAACAGATGGGGCAACAGATATAACAACAGGTGCAACAGCATATGGAGCAACAAAAACAACTTCAGAAACAGCACTAGTAACTTCAGGAGAGACAACAGCAGCAGCTTCAGTAACAACAACAACAACTTCAGCAGGCTCAAAAACAGCAGCCTCTGTCATCAGAGAATCCTGGGAAAAGGGCTCAACAGAAACAATTTCTTCAGCAGCAGGGATAATTTCAGAGGCAGATACAGCCTTTTCTTCATCAGCAGCAGCAGTAACATCATCAGAAGCAGCAGTCACTGAATGAATAAAAGCAGAAATTATACTGGGGTCACAGCATGAGAAGGGCACCAGAGCCTTGGACAGATCTTCAGAGGGCTGGACAGCATTGGGCTTTGGGAGGCAGCAGTAGTATGCAGTATCAAATGTAGATAGCAAAGACCTTAGGTCTATTGCTAGGACTGGAGTAGCAGAGGCAACAGATGCAGGAGCAATAGCAGTAGTAGAAGCAGACACAGAAACAGCATCAGTAGCAGCAGAAGCAGCAGCAACAGCAGCATGAAGGCTGGCTTCATAGGGCATCTCCCCCTGCCTGGATACAGATACAGCTGTATCAAGGCACACTGCTGGGGGTGCTGCTTGAGGAGTAAGGAAGGAGGAAAGCCTGGCAGAGAGAGCTGCCACTGACTGTTGTAGAGGAGCTAAAGAGGCCTCCATGAGAAGAGAGAGCCTGGGTGCAAGGAGCTCATACAACTGGTCAGCCAAGGCTGGGAGATCTACTTGCTCAAGAAGAGGAGCAGAGGTAGAGGGTACAGGGATGGCTGATGGAGCTGGAGGAGGAGGGCTGAAGGGTGGAATGAAGGGCTCAGGAGAGGGGATGGTGGAGATGGAGGATAATGGGATGGATATGGATTGAGTGAATGTGGGTTGGGCAATAATGTGGTGGAGAAGGTCTTGGAAAGAGGTGGAAGAGGATGGTAATTCTGGAGGAGAGGAGGGGGAATCATCCATGTAGGATTCATCCAGAAGTGTGAAGGATGGAAGGGATGGGGATGAGGTGACATCTGGTGGGGGATAAGAGAATAGGGGATGGAGGTGGTCTGCTGGTGGAGATGAGATGGTTGCTGGAGATGGAATAGAGGTTGGAGATGGGCTGGAAACTGTAATGGTGGAGGGAGCTGGAGTGGTGGATGGAATGGGTAGGGTTGGACTTGGAGGAGGAGAAGAAGCAGCACTAGCAGCAGGCAGGTCCTCTGCAGGGGCAGAGACCTGGGGGGGAGTGACTCTTAGAGTCCTGGTTCCTGAAGGGGCAGATGGAGAGGGCCTGCTGGGATTGATGATTTGCCTGTCCCATTTCCCAAATAGGGCACAGGTGAGTCTCTTGGAGGCATTGATGTGCACTCCAGAGGAGACTAGCAGGGTAGGGCACTTAGCCTGAAGGAAGACTCCCAGAATTCTTCCATAATTCACAAAGGTTTTGTTTATCTTTTTCTTCAACAGATCAAAAAAGACTTCTCCCCAGTTCAAGCTTTTCCTATCCACCAGAGCTCTCATGAGGCAGAGCTGATATCTGGAGATGGTGTCATGGGCAGAATGTTTGGCCAACAGAACCTTGCCTACAACATCTGCCAGAAACCTGTATTCCACTGACAGGTTCCTCTTAAACAACTTGCTAGGGTTCCCCTCAGGATGACCCATCCTGGCAAGTATATCAGAGAATTCTTCTCCAGAAAGTTCAGCAGAGTCTTCACCATTCCTTAAACCAAAAACCTCTGTGAGGACTGTTGGGGTCAGAGGTACCTGGGTGCCACCAATGGATCCAACAATGGTGTTGTTGTCAAGGTTGTGTGCAGTATATACCCATTCTTTGATTTCATCAGAGGCAAGTTTGATTCTTGTTGTCATAAGGGCAGATAGATGCTGATCTTTGAATAAACTGAGGATGTCCTGGAAGACTTGATCAGTTGTGTTGAAGGAGTCTAGATCAATGTCAAAACCCGCATCAAATTTCATTGCGGCGAGTACAGCAACTGAGACGGCCATGGTACCTGCAAAAACTTAACAAACAAAACGACCAAGGTAGAACTGTTTGGAGGGAAGAAAAGTTTGCAGAGAAATTGAAAGCACAAGAGAGAACGACGGCGAAAAATGAGTTTTATATTAGGGTTCGACGCAGAAAAGGAAAGATCGTTGAACTCAGTTCGACGATCGAGGCTTCTAAAGGAATCTGAAGAGACTCCAAAATCGTCGATCTCCGTTCGACGATCTGGAAAGGCGTCGAGCTCCGTTCGACGATCGTTCAGTGAACAAAATCGTCGAGCGCCGTTCGACGATCGTTGACCAGAAGAGATAGTCCTTACTATCAAAGGAACGCTGAACTCAGTTCGTCGATTCAGGAAATCGTCGAACTCCGTTCGACGATCTTTGTGAAAATCGTCGAGTGCAGTTCAGAGATCAGAGAAATTTTAGACACTAAGGAAAATCAGAAATTTTGCCTAGTCTTGGTCAATTTTTAGCTTTCAAAATCTTGGATATTATTTAAGACTTCTCCATCTAACATTCCTAACTGATTTAGGAAGAAAGTATGTTTCTTTTCATCCAAAGGCTTGGTGAAAATATCTCCCCTTTGTAAATCAGTTGGGATATATTGCAGTTCAATTTTATTCTTTTCAACATTGTCCCTTAAGAAGTGATGCCTAATCTCTATGTGTTTTGTCCTACTATGGAGGACTGGATTTTGAGCTATGGAGATAGCACTTGTATTGTCACAAAAGATTTTTGACTTCTCTAGGTTGTAACCATAGTCTAGGAGTTGATTTTGAATCCACAATATTTGTGAACAACAACTGCCTGCAGCCATATATTCAGCTTCAGCAGTTGAAGTTGACACAGATGTTTGTTTCTTGCAAAACCAAGAGACAAGTCTATCACCAAGGAACTGACAAGTTCCACTGGTGCTTTTCCTGTCAATTCTGCATCCAGCATAATCAGCATCAGAGAATCCAGTTAACTCAAATGCTGAATCTTTTGGATACCAGAGACCTAGATTTGGACAACTTTTAACATACCTAAGAATCCTCTTTACTAATGTGAGGATGTGACTCTCTAGGGCTAACTTGGAATCTAGCACATATACATGTAGCAAACATTATATCTGGTCTACTAGCTGTAAGATACAGTAAAGAGCCAATCATTGCCCTATATGTTGTCTGATCAACAGGTTTCCCATGTTCATCAGTATCCAGTACAGCATTGGTAGGCATGGGTGTTTTCATACAAGATGCCTCAGACATGCCAAATTTCTTAACCAGCTCATTAGCATATTTGGTTTGAGAAATAAAGATGCCTTCAGTATGTTGTTTGACTTGCAATCCTAGGAAGAAGGATAGCTCACCCATGCTACTCATCTCAAATTTAGAATGCATTAGGTTAGAAAACCTTCTACACAATTTTGAGTCAGTAGAACCAAAAATGATATCGTCTACATAGATTTGTACTAGTAGGGTATGGGACTTATGGGTTCTAATAAAAAGAGTTTGGTCTACTCTACCCCTTATAAAACTATTTTTCAAGAGAAAGCATGCTAGGGTCTCATACCATGCTCTAGGAGCTTGCTTGAGACCATATAATGCTTTATTTAATCTAAACACATAATCAGGGTGAGTTGGAGAGATAAAACCTGGAGGTTGTCTGACATAGACTTCCTCTTTGATGTCTCCATTTAAGAAGGCACTCTTGACATCCATCTGATAAACCTTGAAGCCTTTGTGAGCTGCATAAGCTAAAAATATCCTGATGGCTTCTAATCTTGCAACAGGTGCAAAGGTCTGGTCGTAGTCAATTCCTTCTTCTTGAGAATATCCTTGGGCAACTAGTCTTGCCTTGTTCCTTATTATTACTCCTTGGTCATCCAGTTTGTTTCTGAATACCCATTTTGTTCCAACAATGGAATGATCCTTAGGCTTGGGCACTAGTTCTCATACTTTGTTCCTCTCAAATTGATGCAACTCCTCTTGCATGGCAATGATCCAGTGTGGATCTTGCTCTGCATCTTGAATGGACTGAGGTTCAATTTGAGAAAGGAAGCAGGTGTGCAACAGGTTTTGGTTGACCTGATTTCTGGTTTGCACACCAGCTGAGATGTCTCCAATTATCTGAGAGATTGGATGGTCTCTTGATGTTACAAAATCAACCGGGGGTGTTGATTGTTCACCAACCTGTGTTGTTGTTTCCTCTTGTGGTACAACAACTGGCTCTTCAGGTTGTGCTTCAATATGTTGAGCATTGCTTTCATCTTCACTGCTTTCATCCTCTTGAGCAACCTGTAGCTTGTTCATATCTTCAACTAGAGAGTGTTCCTGCAAAGGTTCTATGGTAGAAGGGATCTTCTCCTTGAAAGACATGTTAGTTTCATCAAAAGAAACATGAACAGATTCCTCAATTTTCAATGATGATTTATTATAAACCCTATAGGCCTTGCTGATCATGGAGTATCCCAGAAACACTCCTTCATTAGCTTTGGCTTGAAATTTTGCTAGATGTTTCTTATCATTATTGTGAATATAGCAAATGCAACCAAAAATTTTGAAATAGTCAACTTTAGGTTTCTTCCCTTTGAGTAATTCATAGGGAGTCTTTCCCTTCAGTTTATGTATCAGACTTCTGTTCAGCACATAGTTGGAGGTGTTCACTGCCTCTGCCCAGAAGGATAGAGGTAGATGAGCATCTGACAACAATGTAGTGGCAGATTCAATAAGGGTTCTATTTTTCCTTTCAGCTACCCCATTTTGTTGAGGAGTTCTAGGAGCTGAGAAAGTATGCCTGATCCCTTCACTCTGACAGAACTCTTGCATAAGAAGAGAATCAAACTCTGTCCCATGACCACTTCTGATCAGGGCAATGTGAGTATTGAACTCAATCTTTATACATTTGAGAAACTCTGTCAGACACTTAAAGTTATCAGACTTCTTCCTTAGAAAGAACACCCAAGTGAATCTAGAGAAGTCATCTACAATCACTAAAGTGTAGGATTTCCCTCCTAGGCTTTGTACTGTGATGGGTCCAAATAGATCCATGTGTAACAGATACAATATCCTAGGTGAATCACTCTTATTAAGTGACTTAAAACTGTTCTTAGTTTGCTTGCCTAATTGACAAGCCTTGCAGAGTCCTTCCTTCTTGTAGGGGCCAGAAGGTAGTCCTCTAACAAGGTTGTCCTTGGAGAGCCTAGCAATAGTTCTAAGGTTTAGGTGTCCTAATCTCTTATGCCATAAAACATTTGGTCTACAAACTGAATTGAATAAACAGATATCTATAGAAGTTGAAAGAAAATCTACTAGGTAGATGTTACCTTTCCTTTTACCTGTCAACACAGTTGTGTTGTCCTCTGACTTGATTTTGCATAAGGTTTTGCTGAAGGTCACCTGGTAGCCTTCATAACATAGCTGACTGATGCTGATTAGGCTGTGCTTCAGTCCTTCCACATATATTACTTTCTTGAAGGTTACAGAACCAATCTGGACTGCTCCATAACCTTTAGTTTGTCCAAAGTTGGAGTCACCAAAGATAACCTTGGGTCCAAGCTTGGCTCTAAAGGAATTGAGGTTGTCCTTGTTCCCTGTCATGTGCTTTGAGCATCCACTATCCAAATACCATTGCTGGTTAGATGTTGGATAGGTCTTCACCTGCACATAAAACAATTTACTTGTTTTTGACCCAGTTTACCTTGGGCCTAGGTTGATAACCTTTAAATTCAGAAATGAAAGATATCCCTGGCTGACTCTTATATCCTTCAGGATGATATCTCCTTGGAGGTATAATCCATTCAGTATAAGGGTTAAAGGTTTGGGATGAAGAACCCTTAGGATTCAATTTTGACTTGCCTTTGAAAAAATTTCCAGAGTTCTGACCTCTGTTCGACGATCTTGGAGCTGCGTTCGACGATCGTGGGTCAGATCGTCGAGCTCCGTTCGACGGTCGACTATGGCTGAGGTCAGGTATATGGGATCGTCGACCAACGTTCGACGATCTTGGCTGAGATCGTCGATCAGCGTTCGACGATTTGTCCTGAGATCGTCGAGCTGCGTTCGGCGATCGTCGATCTTCATTCGGCGATCGTCGATCTCCGTTCGACGATTTGTACTGGACTTTAGTTTTCTGAGGCAGATCTGAATTTTTCCTGGAAACCTCTACAACTCCCTTTCCCTTGTCAGAAATGAACTTGATAGGGGTTGTTAGAACAATAGGTTGGCTGGATGAGGCACCCAAGCCCAGTGTACTGTTGAATCTTGAGTTCACTGTGCTTGTGATGTCCATCAGCTTGATGCTTCTCCCATTGAGAGATTCTTCAAGCTTCTTGGCCTCAGAGAGCTCACTCTTCAGTGAAGCTATCTGTTCCCTATAGTTCTCCAACTCCTGAGAGAGTTTGAGGTTTTCTGATTTTAAACCACTTTGTTCAGATAATTGATTTATGAGAGAGATGATCTCTTTCTCAGACTTTAGCAGGTCTAAACATAGTACTTTAAATTCAAATTTAAAATCTTCTGAAGTGAAATCAGAAGAACTGATTACCTGATCTTCTTCAGGTTGAGTCTCTGAGTCTGACTCTGACTCCTCTTCCTCTGAGTTGTGTTGTGAGGCATTGATTGCCATCATGCAGAACTCTTTTTCCTCTGCATCATCCTCATCATCACTTGAGCTGGAAGAGGCTTCTGACTCCTCTTCAGTCTCACTCCAGGATTCAGCAACAAATCCTTTCCTTGTGTGCTTATTTCTGCTGGAGGAAGGTTTGCTATTTCCATTCCTTTTGGAGTCCTTCTCCTTTCTTCTTTCTTTTCTGTCCCTTCTGTCCTTGTTCTTGTTTTCTGGACAGTCAGGAACCATATGCCCTGGTTTCCTGCAACCAAAGCAAATAATGTCTTTGCTATTGCCAATGGACTTGTCATACCTTGGCTTATCCTGCTTCTTGTATGATCTTCTTCTGAAGTCCTTTCTTGCCATCTTATAGAATCTTTTGGCCAACAAGCTGAGAAGTTCATCATTGGCTGTTCCTTTTTCTTCAGGCAGATCCTCAGTTGCCTTGAATGCTATAGTCTTCTCCTTTCTTGTGGCTGGTGAAGCAGCCTTCTGTTCTTCTTCTCTGTTCTTGATGAGTAGCTCATAAGATTTGAGCTTACCCAACAAGGCTTCAGTCGTGATCTCATTCAGGCTTCTGGCATCTTTAATTGGCCAGATTCTTGAATCCCAAGTGCTGGGGAAGCACATTAGGATCTTGTCATTAAGTTCTGTTAGTGAGATCTCTTTGTCTAATGTCCTCAGTTCACTGACAATTAGACTCAGTCTGTTGTACATGTCTCCCACTGTCTCAGTTTCTCCCTTCTTGAAGTTCTCATATTGGGAGATGAGATGGGATCTCCTGTCCTTTCTCTCATCAGCTGATCCTGAAACTATTTCTGAGAGCTTGTCCCAGATCTCCTTGGCTGAATTACATTCAGCTACCTTCTGAAAAATGTCATCTGACATTGTCTGAGCTAGAATGTTCATTGCCTTGGCATCAGCTACTTTCCACTTTTTGATGTCAGCATCTGTTCCTGATGGAGGTGGAACAGCATTTGTGCTTGTGCTCTCTGGAGGTCTTGGACACACTGTCAAAACAGAATTAAAAATATCTTTGTCAATAGAATTCATGTAGAGTCTAATCCTTGCTTTCCAAAGTGCAAACTTTGATAGATTGCACACTGGAGGTCTGGTACTAGCATAATCTTTGTTTTGGGCCATGATTTGTGCAAGCTAAATCTAATAAAAAAAATACAAAAGAAGGATCTAGTTTGGGATCTTGGGGTTCAGGTGTTAGCCTGTACAACCAAACAGATATGGTATGATTAACCAACCTGGCTCTGATACAAATTGAAAGGGGAAACTAGATCAGATATACTCTAGAGGGGGGTGAATAGAGTATATGGTGCTTTTTAAAACACAAAGAAAAACTTTTGCAAAGCTTTACAACAATTGTTGTAATGAGTGTAAGCAGGGAAGCAGAAATAAAACTAAGCTATGCAGAAATTAAGCACAAGAAAATCTAGGCCAGAAACAAAAAGAAAACATGCAGAACCAGATGACACAAGGAAATATAGTGGTTCCCCAACTTGGGTACATCCACTCTTCTACCACCCTAGGTAGGAATCCACTGCAGGATGAGTTGATCAGGTGTCCTGGGCACCAATGAGCTTTTGATAAGGTGCTCAAAAACCAAATCAGATTTTTTGATCAGGTGTCTTGCCACCAATGAGCTTTTGACAAGGTGCTCAAAAACCAGATTCAAACTTTTGAAGGGAGTTTGAAAAACCCTTTACAGAGAGGGGGTTGAGAGAGTTATGGCAGTCTTCTCTTTCTCAATCAACTGAGAAGACTAAGTGGATTAATTTCAAAGCTCCCCCTGAGTCCTTGATCTTCAGGAAGATGAGCTTTGCTGAGGGTGATAGGCCTTCAAAAATAGATCTCCAGCAGAAGATGATTTCAGCAAGCTGAAATGTTGATTGTCTGGAGTCTTGAAATGATGTTGGCCTTGAACACTTGAGAGCTGAAGAGATCTGAAGAATGTTTGAAAGCTTGATCTCTTGATGATGAGTGTTCTTCTGAATTCTTGTTGACAGAATATTTTTCAGAGTCTCTGTATATTGAGTTGTGTGTCCTCTCCTTGTCAATCTCTGTATATCTTCTTTTTTTCATACAAAAAAAAAACATTCTCTTTTATTCTCTGAGTCTGAATAGAATATTACTCTGTCAAAGATAGCCGTTGGTCTGCATTGATCACAGCCTTAATTGCATAATATGTTCTGAAGGAAAGTCCACTGAATTGTTCCTTGAAAAATCCCTTGAAACTTGCTCCAGAAGTAAATGAAAATGGCTGGCAGATCTTCTGAATTAAATGCAGAATAACTTCTATCTGATTTGAATTTGAATTCTGAAAGATAACTGAAATCGTCGAACTGAGCTCTGCTATCGTCGAGCTGAGCTCAGCGAATTGGAAAATGCAAGCAGCAAAGAAATCGTCGATCTGAGCTCAAAGATCGTCGAACTGAGCTCAGAGATAAGGATCTAGTGCAGAGTCAAAATCGTCGACCTGAGCTCAGCGATTGTCGACCAGAGCTCGACGATATTATGAGGTTTGAGCTCAGCGATCGTCGAATGGAGCTCGACGATCTGTCAATAGTTGAGCTAGACGATCGTCGACCGGAGTTCGACGAAACGTCGTGCTGAGCTCGACGATTTGGACTTAGTCTCCAGAAAAACTTGGGTCTTCAGAACAGCTTCCAATCCTAGCCTTCTAACCCTTAGACTCAATTCTAATTGACCTATTAAGCTATACAGAAGGTCAAAACATAGATTCCTAGAGACATAGTGATCCTGACCCAAATTAGTAATAGGGTGTTCCAACATTGTCCTTGCCCCCAGGTGGGCTATACATAGACTGTACATCAGCATGTATCATGTCAAAATCTGGAGGAGGATAAATGACTTGAGCCACTTCAGGTTGCTCTCCTCCTAGATATGCAGGTTGAATGCCAGATTCTGCCACATTATCATCATCACAAAGAGGAGGATAACCCAGGGTAGCTCTGATATAATTTGATATCCATTTAGCATGGTCAGAGCTGGCCTTGACTAACACTCTCTCCCCCTTTATGACTTCTCTTTCTATATGATCTCTCACATCATCTTTTTGAAATCTCACCTGATTATCCAAGTAATTAACTACATCTTTGAAGAAAGGTTTTAACCCTTGGAGTTTGTCAGTGATCAGCTTTTTGGAATCTTGGATGGCAGTCTTAAGAGCAGAGATTTCTTCTAGAAAAACTTTGTCAAAATCTGTCTTGGCTATAGCTGGAGTCTGCCCTGCAGCCAGATTCTTCAGTTCTGTGACAATGGCATTGTGAGATGCAGTAAGATTGTCATTCATTCTTATCTGATTTTCAAGAACATAACCTTGCTTCACAGCCACATCATCCACTTGTGCTTTTATCTTTTCCTGGTGTGTAGCCAAGTACACCACTGCATTTCCACCCTTGTGAAAACAGTCTGTCATCTCTTTCTTGTTAAGATTCATCTCAAATCTTATTGATTTTATGTCCTGGGCCAGATCAAATTGCAATGATTTCTGCCCTTCATCCAGATACTTCTCTATTGCCTGCCTGTGCTCATCCAGTTTAATTTGCATTGCCACCATTAAAGCACTATAATCAACTGATGGTGTTTGCTGAACTATAGGCTGTGGTGCAATAGATTGTAGAGCCTTCTTATAACTTTGACTCCTTCTCTTGAATACATAAAGTTTCTTTTTCTTTTCCCTGGCAGCCTCCTCATCTTCAGATGCTGAGGAGCTGGCTATATCTACCCTCTCCTTAGGGCTTGGAGGCTTCTCAGGTTGCACATCTGGAGCTTTCTCAGTTTCTTGCCTTATAAGCTCTTCCAGAATCTGCACTTGCTCCCCCTCAACAGCAGCATTCTCTCTTTCAGCAGCAGCCTTGTCCATGTCAAAGTCATGTTGATCCAGATTTAGAAATAAATCTTCCATAGTGTACTCTTGTGGTGAAGGAGCTAGAGTAATTCTAGGTTCTTCAACCACTGGATCAGGAACAACTTCTAGTACAACAGATGTGTCTTCTATGACAGCATCTGAGACTTGGTTATCCAGCTTAATTTGCTGATTAACATCAGACAAATCAGTATCTTCTTTAGAAAAATCCAAAGTGTTTCGTTCAGTGATTACCTCTAGTATGATGTTTGTTGCTTGTTCACTTTCCAGTGTAGTGGGTTCTTTGACAACTGGAAGCTCCCCCTGGCTTTGATCCTTGTGGATGGGGCTAGCTTGAGGTAGCTCCCCCTGGATCTCAGCATCATCTTGAGGAGCAGGAGACTTCACTGCAGGCTCTTCCTCATTCTCATATGGAGTGAAGACCACTTGTTCTTCACTGTCTGAGCTGCTAGTGGACTCTTGTGCCACTGGAGCAGTCTTCCTTTTCTTCTTTGGAGGAATTTCTTTCTCAGAAACTATCTTCTCAGGGGTTGGCATCTCTTTAGTCAACACCCTGTCTCATCTAGAAAACAACCTCATGTCCATTTTCCTCATGTGATTTATTTTGCTTCCAGCAGCTGTACTCATAACTTCAGGTATTACACCAGCAAGATAAAGACTTAAAATCCTGTCCAGGTTGGGCTTCTTCAGACTTTCCTTAACCTTCTCAAAAACTACCATAGACTAGTCAGTTTGCAGAGAGAAGATTATTCTTGTCATAATACTAAACATATAGGCAGACACTCTGTCATGCCCTCCTAGCTTGCTTAAAATGACATTTCCAACAATTTCAGAAAGGAATTTACCTTGACTGTTCATTCCTTTCCTGTTAAACACAGATCCTATCTTCATCTTAGAATCTAGTCCACACCAGGTTAGAGCTTCCCTGGTCTTTGAAGCAGGAACCTCATCTTCCTCTTTAGTTCTTGGAAGCTGTAGAATCTTCCTCAGACTTTTTGGTGATACCTTGACCTTCTCACCATGAACCCTGGATTTGATTTTGAATCCAGTTTCGTCCATCTTGGCTCCATTGAGGAATTCAAGTACCTCTTTCTTCCATATCTTAGTAGGTTCTGAAACAAGATATTCCAATCCAGAATCGGCAACTAGGGTTACGACAGACTGGATTTCTTGATCAGCATCCTCAAAAGCACCGCGCACAAGCTCATATCCTTCGTTGATGTTCTCCTCTAGCTTAGGCACCATTAGGGTTTGTAGAATTTGTCTTGAGAGAAGAGAGGTGTCGACATAGAAGTTTGGTCTCGAAACTTTTAAAGCGTGTCGACAAACAAAGACAAAACCCTATATATACCTTTCTAATTTTGAAGATGAACAGGCGGGACAGCTAACTTAAAATGTGTTGACACTGGCAATAAGTGTCGACACTGACTTATAATGTCTCGACACATATGTGTCGACACAAGTTTAGTCAACAGATTTTATGTATCGACACATGTTTATGTGTCGACACCACTCAACTCGACACATAGTCGAGACTTTACTTAGAAAATTCTGAGTAAAACTTAAGTGTCGACACCACTTTGGATGTGTCGACACCTACTTGACATGTGTCGACACTAATATCCTGAAGTGTCGACACCAACTTCCTAGATGTGTCGACACCTTTTTCCTGAAGTGTCGACACCTACATTCTGTGTCGACATAGAAATCTCTATGTGTCGACACCTTTTTACTTAGCCATTTTCAATTCTGTAAACTTACTCTAAGTTTATCATTCCTAGTTCAATCTTAAACCTATTGAACTTAGCTTCTTCTAGGGGCTTAGTATACATATCAGCTAATTGATTATCAGTTTTCACATATTCAAGTAAAATATCTTCTCTTTCTACATGCTCCCTAAGAAAATGATATTTAATTTCAATATGTTTTGTTCTACTATGAGATACAGGATTATTAGCTATTGAAATAGCACTAGTAGAATCACAAAAGAGTGGAGTTCTACTTACCTGAAATCCATAGTCCTCTAGCTGATGTTGTATCCACAGAAGTTGAGCACAGCAACTTCCAGCAGCCACATACTCTGACTCTGCAGTGGAGATAGCCACACTTGTTTGCTTTTTGCTACTCCATGAAATTAGTCTCCCTCCTAGGAATTGACAGGTTCCATTAGTGCTTTTTCTATCTTCTTTGCATCCTGCAAAGTCTGCATCTGAATAACCTGTTAGTTCAAAATCCCTATTCCTAGGGTACCAGAGGCCTAGATAGGGAGTGCCCTTTAGATATCTCAATATCCTTTTGACTGCAGTCAAATGAGACTCTTTAGGGCAGGCTTGATACCTTGCACAGACACATGTAGCATACATGATATCTGGTCTACTTGCAGTCAAGTATAATAGGGAGCCAACTATCCCTCTATACAAGGTTTCATCTACAGGTTTCCCTGCATCATCCTTGCTAAGAGACATACTTGACCCCATAGGAGTCTTCATGGTACTGGAGGAATCCATACCATACTTCCTTATGAGTTCTAGGGTGAACTTGGACTGACATATGGATAAACCACTCTCAGTCTGTTTAACTTGGAGACCCAAGAAAAACTTCAGCTCTCCCATACTACTCATCTCAAATTGACCTTGCATAAGTTTTGCAAACTTTTTGCAAAGGCTGCTTTCAGTAGACCCAAATATGATGGCATCTACATATATTTGGACTAGTATAACTTTGCCTCTAGATTCCCTAAGGAATAGAGTCTTATCTATTTTCCCCCTTGAGAACTTGTTCTCAATGAGGAAACTAGATAGGGTTTCATACCAAGCCCTAGGGGCTTGCTTTAACCCATATAAAGCTTTCCTAAGTCTATAGACATGATGAGGTAGAGTTGGATCAACAAAACCTGAAGGCTATTCCACATAGACTTGTTCCTTAAGATTACCATTCAGAAATGCTGACTTGACATCCATTTGGTAAACATTGAATCCTTGATAGGTTTCATAGGCCAAGAAAATCCTTATGGCTTCCAGTCTGGCTACTGGAGCAAAGGTTTGATCAAAGTCAATACCTTCTTCTTGTCTATATCCTTTAGCAACCAGTCTTGCTTTATTCTTAATGATGACCCCTTATTCATCCATATTATTCATGTAGATCCACTTGGTTCCTATTATATTGTGGTCTTTAGGTTTAGAAACTAGTTCCCAGACCTTGCACCTCTTGAACTGATTAAGCTCTTCTTGCATTGCTTCAGTCCATTGTGGATCTAGTATGGCTTCTTCAAACTTCTTAGGTTCAACTTGAGATAGAAAACTGGAGTAGATTGTTGCATTCAGGTTTCTACTCCTTGTTTGTACCCCTTGTCTTGGATCTCCAATAATCTGCTCTACTGGATGATCTCTAAGATGCCTATTGGCTGGAGGCATCCTAACTTCTGGTTGAACCGCTTCAGCATCTCCATCATGCTGTACTCCTTGAACTTCATCAGCAATTGGTACATGTAGTTCTCCCCCTGGACAACGCCACTGTCTTCTACTTTCTGTCTTGTAGTAGGTACTTCTTCTATAGTAAGCTTGTCCATCTTCTTTGTTAAACCTGTGGGGTTGCATACACTACTAGACAACTCATTGTTAATAAGTTTAGTCTCATCAAAAACTACATGCACAGATTCTTCTACAACTTGTGTAGTCAAGTTGTAGACTCTATAAGTCTTACTGTTGTTGCTGTACCCAACAAAATTCCCTCTTGGGACTTGGCAGCAAACTTAGTCAAGTAAGACTTTCCATTGTTAAGAATGAAACATTTGCAATCAAAGATCCTGAAGTAGGATAGGTTTTGTTTCCTGCCTTTCACAACCTCATAGGGGGTCTTGTTTAGGCCTTTAGTGATGGTAGCCCTATTTATAACATGGCATGCAGTGTTAACTGCTTCAGCCTAGAAATATTCTGGCAGTGATGTATCACTTAATAGGGTTCTACCTGCCTCAATCAAGGTCCTATTCTTCCTTTCAGCAATGTCATTTTGCTGAGGTGTTCTAGGTTAAGAAAACTCTTGAAATATCCCAAAGTCTTCACATAGTTTTGTCATGCTATCAGACTGAAACTCAGTACCATGGTCACTTCTTATTTTGACCACTGTACTATTTAGTTCATTCTGAATTTGCTTGACAAAGCTATAGAAGACATTAGGTGTTTCAGATTTCTGTCTTAAGAAGAACACCCAGGAAAACCTTGAGTAGTCATCTACAACTACAAAGGTATAAACCTTCCTACCTAGGCTGTGAACTGGCATTGGACCAAAAAGATCCATATGCAAGAGGTATAAACACCTCACAGCATCTTTGTTTTCTATGCTTCTAAAGGTGGATCTAGTCTGCTTGCCCTTTTAACAAGCTGAGCAAATACCATCTTTAACACACTTAACTTGAGGAGCATTTCTCACTAACTCTTTGCTAAAGAGTTTGCCAATTGTCTTGTAGTTTAGATGGGCTAGCCTCTTGTGCCATTTGACACAATGAGAAACTGTCTCATCAGCTACAAGACATACTTGAGAACCATTGGTCTCACACATAATGTCTAGGCAGTAGACATTCCTCTTTCTATAGCCAGTCAAAATGATCTCTTGATCAGTTGACCTCTTGATATGACAACCATTTTTAACAAATGAGATGTCATACCCTACATCACTTAATTGACTTATACTTATTAGGTTGTGTTTCAACCCTTTAACATAAGCCACTTGAGTAATGGTAACCAAGTTGCTAGAAATGTTACCAAATCCTTTGATGATTCCTTTTTCAGAACCACCAAATGTGACTTTTGGACCATCTTTGATTGGAATGTAGTCCCTTAGTAGTCCCCTAGTTCCAGTCATATGTCTGGAACATCCACTGTCCAAGTACCATGTTGGGGTATGGCCACTTGGACTCACCTGCAAAACAGATTAATGAACCTTAGAACCCAAAGAATTCTTGGGTCCTTGGTACTTGTTAGTTTGCAACTTGACAAAGCTACCTACTGGTTTTCCAATAGGCAGATTGCTACACACTTTGGCACTAGCATTGTGCCAACAATCCATTGCAAAATGGCCAACTTTGCCACAACACCAACATTCAAACTTATTGTACCTTTACTTAGGTACTGTCTTTGCTGTCTTATCTACAGCTGACTTGTTGAATGTTGGGGCTTTGCCCTTGGACTTGGACTGGACAGTCCTTGCAGGTTTAATAAAACTCAGTCCAGCTTTACCCTTGTGATGAGCAAATTCATCAATTATGGGTAACACTGACTTAGGTTTGGAAAACCTAGCAACAAGCTCTCTCTCCTTCTGAAGATTTATCTCCAGACTCTTGATTTGATCATTCTTATAGGTGATAGTCCACATCTGAATCACTGTTATGTGTTTCAGTCTGGCTATCTTATTAAGTTTTTGATCAAATAACTTCTCAACCTCAGTTGCAGCAGCTTTAAGATCAGCAATTTCCTTTGCCTGACTTTTGGCTAGGGACTTGCTCTTCTTGTAAGCTTGCAACAGAACCTTGTATTCATCTATCAACTGATGAATATCTGCTTCAGACTCAGATGCACTCTCATCACTTGATGATGATGAATCTGAATCTGTACTGGCACAAGAAATTAAACTGGAAGTTGAACTTTGTACCTTACTTGGTCCTGGCTGCTCCAGGATTCTGTCACTTTCTGTCAATGCCATTAGCCCTTGGCATTGACTGTCTTCTTGTTCATATATAGACTCCAAAATCTGCATGAACTCTTCTTCTTCTTCTTCAGCAAACAACCCTATGTATGCCTCAGCATCTGACTCAGTTTCTGAAGAAGAAATATCTGACAGAGTCTTCTCCTTCTTGGCAACAAAAGACTTCTCTTTCTTGCCTTTAAAATGAGTCTTCTTCCTGTCAATAGACTCCTTTCTCTTTTCTGGACAATCTGCAACAACATGGCCTTGTCTATTACAGCAATAGCACACTATTTTTGAAACAGTTGCCTTACTAGATTTAGTCCTCTTCCTGTCCTTCTTTGAAGCCTTCTTTTGCTGATAAGAATCTTCCTTTCCCTGTGATGTAGAAGACCTAGACCTCCACTGTTTCTTCTTCAAGAACTTCTGAAAATGTCTAGTGAAGGCAGCAAAGTCTTCATCACTTTCGCTGCTTTCAGACTTTGTGCTGACAGACTCATCTGACTCTGATTCAGCAACCTCTGGAGGTGGAGTTGGTGACTTACCTCTGTACTTTCTGGTGGCTTCTGTCTTGAAGGCTACTGTTCTTTCCTTGTGTTCATTTCTTGTGGATTTCTCCTCTTCTTTCCTCACTGTCAACTGCATTTCATATGACAGCAATTTGCCAAACAGTGTAGGTGGAGGAATTTCTCCCAACTTAGTCATTTCTCTGATGGCACAGATCTTGGTGTCCCAATCTTTAGTTAGGGACCTTAGAAACTTGTCATTTAGTTCATAATTACTGAACTCTCTTCCATAAGACATGAGTTCATTCACTATCCTATAGAACTTCTTGTAGCACTCAGTTATGCTATCACCCTTTCCTTGTCTAAAACTTTCATACTCTTGATTTAGCAAGGATTTTCTGTCTTGCCTAACTTCTTCAGAACCCTCCATATAGACAATGAGAGTATCCCACATCTCTTTGGCTGTCTTACAGTGTATTAGATTCTGAAAAGTGGCATCATCTATGGCACTTACAATGATGTTTTGAGCCCTTTTGTCCATGGTGGCTACGACAATCTCATCCTTAGTCATTTCAGAGAACTCCTTTGGTGTTCTCTGATTAGCATCTAGGACTGACACCTTCATGGGCACATATGGCCCTTCCTTTACTGTGATGTAAATTCTTGGGTCTGAGGCCTCCATAAACAGCCTTACCCTTTCCTTCCATATGCCAAAGATTTCCTTCCTACATATAGGTAGTTTCATGGATCCCAATTCCTTGTGATTCTCAGAGGAACCCATGGTTCTTGATTTTCTTGAATCTGTAATTTGACTTAGACTGAATCTGCCAATCAGGATCTCCTCAGACTGTTAGTCCTTTTTGAGGAACCTGGCTCTGATACCACTTGAAAGATATTTTACCTAATCACCTAGAGGGGGGGGGGTGAATAGGTGACTTGAATCTTTTTAACTTTTATGGCAGCAATCAGATAATATCACAGAAATCTATCTACTATATCACAGCACATATGCAGCAAACACAGCAATTCACAATCACACAGTAGACATAGAGTTTTATAGTGGTTCCCCAAGCTTTGGGTACATCCACTTTCCCCCTTCGCCTATCTAGCAGTGTACTAGATTCGGCCAAACTTCTTCACTATCTCAGAACCCAAACTGGTTCCTACACCTCAGGCCCAAGGCTCTACAACTCAGCTTTTCCACAAAGCCTACACTCAGCCACAAGGCCTACACTCAGCCAACAAGGCCTACACTCAGCCACCAAGGCCTACACTCAGAGATTTCAATATCCTACACTCAGGCTCCCAAGCCCTACACTCAGCCTTTATAATTACAGGCTTACAAAAACTCAGATCCAAAAGATCCTACAAGATAAAAATGATTATACAAATGATAACTCAGCAACTCAGAAATAAGAGAGGGGAGTTGTGAGTTTCTTGATGAGTTCTTGGAAGAACTCAGCTGGATTCAATCTGACTTAGCTTTCTTCAAAGCTTCTTGAAAGTAGAACTCAATAAGATTGACTCCTTCTGCAGTTGATCCTTGACCTCTGCTTCTTAAGATCCAGAATATATCTGAACCCTTCTTCTGAGCCTAGTTCCAACGGCTGATTTCTTGGATGGAGCTCTCTCTCTCCAACTTCTTAGATCTTCACTTGATAGCAAGATCTTCTTTAAATCTGAACTTGGACTTGTGTTAAATCTCTTCAACAACTTGTTGATCAATCTCTTCTGTAGATAGTATAGGCCTATTTATAGGCCTTCTTCATGGTAACCGGCTGGTCCAGTTCATAACTGTCTTCTGACAACTCTGATAAGTGTTGTAGACCGGCTGGAACGGCAGCTGTCAAGTCATCCAGTCAATTCTTGAAAGTTCTCTAACTGTCTGAAAGTGTCGAGACTTTCTGTCTTTAAGTGTCGACACTTATAGACCAAGTGTCGACACAAGTTGTGAAAGTGTCGACACTAGCCTACAAGGTGTCGACACAACTCCTTGTGTTGTAGATTCTATGTCTCGACACAGTTTCTTCTTCATGTGTCGACACTGAAATTGAGTGTCGACACAAGTACTTGATCTTCTGTATTTTGCTGAAATCTTCTAAGTGTTGACACATCTCCTTTGTGTCGACACATCTTCATGTGTTGAATCTGTTAAGTGTCGACACTGCTTCTTGGTGTCGACACATAGTCTTTAGTGTTGATACTTGCTGAGTGTCGACACAGCTCCTTGTGTCGACACTTGATTCTTCTATTGAGACTTCAGCTGAGTGTCGACACATTCCCTTAGTGTCGACACTTGTACTTAGAATATTTTGTTGATCTTGCTGTTCTTTGCTAAGTGTCGACACAGCTCCATGTGTCGACACTTTCTTCAGGTGTTGAGTCTTCAGCTGAGTGTCGACACATACTGTCTTGTGTCGACACATTCTTTAAGTGCTGACTCTTCTGTTGAGTGTCGACACATTGTTCTTGGTGTCGACACTTACTTCAAGTGCTGACTCTTCTGTTGAGTGTCGACACATTGTTCTGGGTGTCGACACTTATACTTAGTCTCTGCTGACTTTTGCTGAGTGTCGACACAGCTCCAAGTGTCGACACTTTCTGGTGTAGACACAGCTTCACTAGGTGTCGACACTGCGGTTAAGTGTCGACACTGCTTTACTGTACTTTCTTCATTGAGTGTCGACACAGCTCCTTGTGTCGACACTTTCTGTCTGGTGTCGACTCAGCATCCCTGGTGTCGACACAATGACTCCAAGTGTCGACACTGCTTGTTTGGGTGTCGACACAAGTCTTTTTAAGTGTCGACACTTTCCCTCTGGGTGTCGACACATGGTCTTAGAAATTTTGTTCCAGTCCTGCAAATACTTAACCTGCACAAGTAACTCAACAACACATCAAATACATTTTGATGTATATCACTGAGTTGGGTGAGGCTTCTTCAAATCAGGTACATTTAAACCAATGTACCCAACAACTCCACCGTCTTCCCTTTCTCCTCGTAAGTCGCTCCAGGCTTCCTCTCGGACTTTGAGCATTCGCTCCAACACTCACGAGCAAAATGCCCCGTCTTCCCACAGTTGTAGCAAGCTCCTGGGACTCGACTTGTGGTTTCCCCCGACGCACCAGCCGAAGGGGCTGAGTTCGAAGTCCTCTGTTTCTTGTTCCACCAGCGGAAACTTGACTTGGTACTTGGCACCTTGAACTCGGACTTCTTTTCTCCTGGGTCCTTCTTCTCTTGAACTCTCTTCGCAACCTTTTCCAAAGACCGGGCCGAGTTGACCAAGGCTAGGAAGCCCTGCGCCTTAGGCCCAGCAAGGAGTAGCTGTAGATCGCCGCGTAGACCCTCATAAAACTGGTTGGTCTTCCGTTCTTCTTCCATAAATGTAGCACCAGCATAACGACCCAACCGTGTGAACTCATGGAAATACTCGTCCACGCTTCTGGCTCCCTGAGTCAACCCAAGATACTGATTCTCCATCTCCAACTTCAGAGCAGAGGGTAGGTATTTGGCCAAGAATAATCTAGAGAATTCTTCCATCGGCACATCCGCAAGCTGCCTTCCCACTAGAAGATGAAACTCCAACTCATCCCACCACAGCCTCGCTTTGCCAGTCAAAAGTAAGGTCGCTATGGTGGTATTCTGCCACTCCTCAGTTAACGTGGCTGTCAAGACCCTCTTTATCGTAGAGAGCCAGTCCTCAGCTTGAGCTGGCGTTCCAACCCCATCAAACCTCGGAGGATTAAAACCCAATACATGCTTGAGCTACTTCTCTGTAGCTCTCCTCGGCTCTACCAGACCAACTGCCGCCTGTTCTACCACTCTCGGCTCTGCCGCCCTAACTGGTTTTTGCTCATTCGCAGGAGGTGCTTGATTCATTTGCCCTGCAGGTTAGGAATTAATCATCACAAATACGACTTCAGCCACCATCCTGATGGTTTCCGCTGAAGGAGGTGTAGTGGGCATGTCTCCCAGTGCACTACTTTCCGCCGATTGCGGAAGCTCTGATTGACCAGCACCGCTCCTATCTACCTATAGAAGCAAAGACACACGATTAGATGACAACCATATTGCTAAAAGCAATCATTGGAACACTCAGATTCCACAAAACAAGTGTATTTTTCATTCCTAAGTGGACATTCATGGGTTCTTTTTGATGTTATAACGATGACGCACACATGTGCTCACCACCCCTTAAAAGAATTCGCCCACGAATTCATTTAAGCCTGACCATAACCAGAAGTCTGATACCAAATTGTAACACCCTCATCCGTCGCATGGCATATAACAGAAGGTCCAGCTGGAACCCGACGCCATATACCACAGACAGTCGGAAGGGTTACATAAGAATATCCAAACATTCCAATTAAGACTACTCGTCCTACACAGATCATTCTAGCGGAAGCTTTTAAAAGTAGAAAGAACCCAAACTTGTATCCAAATAACATGAATGTCCACAATCACTACCACTGGAATGAAATAATAATACACTGAAAGAAACTTGGCCTTATGGTCTTACAGAGGTTCACTTATTTAAATAATGTTTTTCATACATCGGCTCGCAGGACGGACACACATGATAAAAAGTAAAGTACAACTATTCGCTTTGGCCTTCTAGGGCCAGCACAGTAACATGGTCTCCAACCCGCTATTTGGTACTCGGCTCCGCAGCACCTGCAAGCACATTCCACTACACGGAGGCAAACAAAGCAACGGTCAACCAAACGCCGACCAAATTATAACGACCCCGCCCCTTACTCGAGATGGCGGTGCTCTTTCCCTGCATATCATTAGTCCAGTAAAACAATAAAGCGCAATTATACTACGCCACAGGTGTAGGATCGCATGGCCAAACACCCCGTGCACTCAGGGCACATTAACGGTGAATCCTGACACTTCAGCATCTTCACCACCATCCCAAAGATGACAACCACGTGAGCATTTAGCCTTTCTGACCACTGTCTAAGGCTCCCAACTATGCCAATGGCCAGTCCCCTTTTCGGGTCTCTCGCACCGAACTACATAGCCTAGGTCCGATTCCACTTGCCCGTTGCTCACGCCGCCTAGTCAATTTAAGTTCTACGCGTGGGCCAAGCTTCTCTCGTATCCTAAAATTTTTCAAACAATCATATAACCCAGTTATGTTCATGGCCGGTTCCCTGACCGCCAAGTTAGCAGAACAACGATTCCGCTCAGTTTTCCGGGTGTGCCTTGGAGCTAACCTCCAAGGATCCCTGCTGCAATCTACCGCGTAGAAACCCGAAAAACCCAAAGCACAGATTCTTCTCTGGCAAATCTTAACAAATGCAACATCACCGATCCAGACCAACATGTCCGGGTAGGCTTCACACACAATGCCTATGCCCGTACTTCAATTCTGGACTCTATATGCAGCACAAGGGGGACTATTCACATCAACCCCAAGGAACACCACGCACTCACCGCACACTCGCGGGAGCGGGATTCCCTCTGCAGAAGGGAAGAGCTTCACATGCTCAAGTAGAGAATCGTTACCCTTGTAGTCCGCTTTGGCGCCATGGAAAAACTACACGGATAGAAGTCTTCGTAACGACCTTTCCTCCACGGATCCGCTCTCAGATCTCAAAACGATGCTTCGATGCTCCGCCGACGGATGGAATCCTCCCCCTTCTTCCTCCTCTTTCTAACTCCTTGAAAAGAGAATGGCTTGGAGAAAATGAAGAGTTAACTCCCCCATTCCCGGCCTTAACAGAGCAGGAAACCACCTGGGCCATTGGATCTCAATTAAAGAAAATGAACGGCTCAGATCTGCACAAAATTCCCCAGACCTGGGCTGAACACAGCCCCACACATGGTCGTGTCCCAAGCCGTGTGCCTTGATTGAGGCACGATCGTCGAGCGAAGAAAAGACACACAGGCAAAGACACGCCCGTGTCTCACCTGACACGCCCGTGTCGGATACTCAACATGCCCGTGACCAGGGGGCGTGTCACATATAACCGCCACGACTACGGACACGACCCAACTGAACACGGATACGGACACGGGTATGCACACGCCCGTGTCACCCGAAAATCGTCGAGCAACTATCGTCGATCGTTGAACGCAGAGGGTCACTCGACCATCGTCGAGCGCCGTTGAGATGCTCGTCGAACGCAGGGGGACACGCCCTCCCGACACGCCCGTGTCGCCTGGCGTGTTCCTCCCGAACACTATTCGTCGAACTCAATCGGCTTGCACGGTCGCTAAACTAGAACACGGGTACAGACACGGTTAGGCACACGCCCGTGTATTCCAGCTGTGTTTCTAGTCGTGTCCTTCTCGGGATGAAAACGGCCAAAACACCAGACAGACACAGCCTTGGACACGCCAGTGTCCTAGGCCGTGTACCCCTATACCGGCACCAAAAATCCCTTTTTACGCGACTAACTCAAATACAATTTTCGGGGCATTACAAATCTCTCCCACTTAAGGAATTTCGTCCCGAAATTAAGTAAAGGTACATGAATCTAAAAAATACCTGAGTGGAATAACTCGGGGTACTCCTCCAACATAGCTTGCTCTCACTCCCAAGAAAGCTCCTCAGGTCCGCAATTATCCCAACTGACTTTAACCATTCGGACCTCCTTGTTGCGGAGTCGTTTGACTGCAATATCTTCAATACGTACTAGCTTGACCCTTGTTGTCAACTCATAATAAACCAGTACTTGATTGTCCGCAATGATCTGCGAAGGCTCTTGCACCACCTTACGCAACACCGACACGTGGAACACGTCATGTAGCCCACTCAATTCCGCTGATAGCTTCAATCCATAAGTCACCTCGCCAACACGCTCCAGGATTTCAAATGGTCCAAGGTATCTCGGACTCAACTTCTTCAAGCGTCGAACCCGCGAGACACCCTTGAACGGCTTAATTTTTAAGTACACCCAGTCGCCAACATTGAACTCCACATTCCTATGTTTGGCATTATAGTACTTTGACTGTCTGTCCTGAGCAATCTTCAACCGTTCTTGAATAGTCCGTATCACTGAAGTGGCATCTTCCACTGCTTGACGTTTGTAAAGCTTCGACTCGCCCGTCTCCAACTAAGACAACGACATGCGACACTTTCTCCCGTACAAGGCCTCGAAAGGCGTCATTCCAATACTCGCCTGAAAGCTATTGTTATATGCAAACTCCGCCATGTACAGGTGGTCTTCCCACTGCTTTCCAAAATATAGGACGCACATGCGAAGCATGTCCTCCATCGTTCGGTTGACCCTCTCGGTTTGGCCATCCATCTGCGGATGAAAGGTTGTGCTGAACTTTAGCTTAGTACCCAACAGACTAAGCACCAACCTCCAGTCATTCGACGTGAACCGTCCAACTCGATCACTAACAATACTGCGGGACACACCATGCAATCATACAATATTCTCCACATTGAGTTTGGCTAACGTTTCCACCGGATCTTCCTTCCTGACCGGAATAAAGTGCGACACTTTTGTCAACCTATCTACGACCACCCAAATGACGTCGTTTCCCTTCTGCGACTTCGGTAAACCATGCACAAAATCCATAGATATGTCGTCGAATTTTCATTCTGGGATAGGTAGGGACTTCAAGAAACCTCCGGGCTTCTGGCATTCCGCCTTCACCAATGCACAAGTTCTGCACTTGGCCACATAAAGTGCTACATCCTTCTTCAACCCTGGCCACTAGAATAATTTCTTCATGTCTCTATACATTTTCGTGCTTCCCAGGTGGATTGAGTACTTGGTATGATGAGCCTCATACATCAACTCCTCCCGAAGATCATCCGCACTAGGAACGTATAGGCGACCGTCCTTCCTTAGCAACCCATCCTCAACAACAAACTGGGAATTTGACCCATCCAACGACTCATCCAAGATCTGCTTCATGCTGTTGTCCTGAACCAAAGCCCGTCGAACTCTATCCGCTAGGTCACACTGCACCTCTGTCCAAAATAATTTCGCCACTCAATTTCCTTTCTCAGGCACATAATGAATCTTGAATGTGTAGTCCCCTAAGAACTCCATCCACCTCCGCTACCTCATGTTCAGATCCTTTTGGTCCAACAGGTATTTCAAGCTCTTATGATCGGTGTAAATATTGACCTTCACACCATACAGGTAGTGCCTCCACGGCTTTAAAGCAAATATCACGGTCGCTAACTCTAAGTCATGGACCGGATAATTTCTCTCGTGAGCCTTCAATTGTCGTGAACCATATGCTATCACTCTCCCATGCTGCAGCAGAATACAGCCCAAACCACTACCTGAAGCATCACTATAGATCTCAAACCCTTCGGTTCCACTTGGCGAACATAAAATAGGCGTCGTGTTCAACCGCCTCTTCAACTCCTCAAAAGCATGCTCGCACTCCGGAGACCACACAAACTTCTGATGCTTCCTTGTAAACGTCGTGAGTGGTAGCGCTATCAGCGAGAAGTTCTCTACGAAGCGCCTGTAGTAGCCAGCAAGCCCCAAAAAACTCTGGACCTCTACCACTGTAGTCACAGTAGGCCACTCCTATATCGCCACTATCTTCGTCGGATCCACAGCTATCCCTTCTCCATTAACAACATGACCAAGGAACGCTATCGAGGATAACCAGAAATCACACTTGGAGAACTTAGCATAGAACTGATTCCTCCTCAACGTCTCCAACATCATGTGTAGATGATTGTAGTGATCCTCCTCGCACTGCGAGTACACCAGGATATCATCGATAAATACTATCACGAAACGATCTAGGTACTCTCTGAACGCCCTATTCATCAGATCCATAAACACGGAAGGCGCATTAGTCAAACCAAACGGCATGACCGTGAACTCGTAATGCCCAAACCGCGTACTGAATGCTGTCTTTGGGATGTCGCTTTTCCTTATCCTCAACTGGTAGTAACCGGACTTCAGATCTAACTTCGAATATACTGTTGACCCAACCAACTGATCAAATTGATCGTCAATCCTGGGGATCGAATATTTGTTCTTCTCCATAAGCTTGTTCAATTCCCGATAGTCAATGCAGAGTCGCAAGCTCCCATCCTTCTTCTTAACAAAAAGAACCGCTGCGCTCCAAGGCGACGAACTTGGACGCATATACCCTTGCTCCAACAACTCTTGTAGTTGCACCTTCAACTCTGTCATCTCTCTTAACTCTATCCGATATGAAGAGCGTGACACCGGCTTGGCACCCAGTACCAGCTCAATGGTAAAATCAATCTCCCGCTCAGGAGGGGCTCCTGGGAGATCATCTGGGAACACATCAGGATACGGTGACACAACTGGGATGCTGTCAAGACTTGGCTTAGGCATCGAAGTCTGCACTAGAGTGATAAACAGCTCTGCCCCAGACCGAACCGCCTTAATCACCTGAAGGGCTGACATCAAAATCTTACCCGACCCCTTCATGCCCGCAAAAGTAGTCTCCCGATCAGTTCTCAGACCCAACTTAACTTCCTTACGGTTGCAATCAATACATGCACCCTGCTCCAAGAGCCAATCCATACCGAATATTATGTCGTACTCTGCCAACGGCAAAAGAAACGCTCGCAAATAAAACTCATGGTCTCCAATCGGAATCTTCACTATGCAGATCCTATCCGCGCGCATTGAGCACCCATTGGGCAACAACACATCCAATTTGTCTGTTGCCATCGAGGACGGAACCCTGATGCGCGATATAAATTTTTCGGACAAGAAGGAATGCGATGCTCCCGTATCAAACAGGGCTCTCGCCGGGAACTCAAAGATCGACACAAAGCCTAGCACCAACAAAAGTAAGCTAACAAATACTAAGGTAACAACTATAAAAGTTAAACCACTATAATTTAACTCATACCTGCCACCACGTCCACTTGCTTCATGGCCTCTTGCAGGCCAAGGTTGTAAACTCTAGGCTGGGCTGGAGCATGGTGGGACGCGGTTGACTCCACCGCCTTCCCTTTCTCCTCATAAGTCTCTCCAGGCTTCCTCTCGGACTTTGAACGTCCGCTCCAACACTCACGAGAAAAATGTCCCGTCTTCCCATAGTTATAGCAAGCTCCTGGGACTCGACTTGTGGATGCCCCCGACGCACCAGCCGAAGGGGCTGAGTTCGAAGTCCTCTGTTTCTTGTTCCACCTGCAGAAACTTGACTTGGTATTTGGCACCTTGAACTCAGACTTCTTTTCTCCTGGGTCCTTCTTCTCTTGAACTCTATTCGCAACCTTTCCCAAAGACCGGGCCGAGTTGACCAAGGCTAGGAAGCCCTGCGCCTTAGGACCAGCAAGGAGTAGCTGTAGATCGCCGCGTAGACCCTCATAAAACCGGTTGGTCTTCCGTTCTTCTTCCATAAACGTAGCACCAGCATAACGACCCAACTGTGTGAACTCATGGAGATACTCGTCCACGCTTCTGGCTTCCTGAGTCAACCCAAGATACTGATTCTCCATCTCCAACTTCTGAGCAGAGGGTAGGTATCTGGCCAAGAATAATCTAGAGAATTCCTCCATCGGCACATCCCCAAGCTGCCTTCCCACTAGAAGATGAAACTCCAACTCATCCCACCACTGCCTCGCTTCGCCAATCAAAAGGAAGGTCTCTATGGTGGTCTTCTGCAACTCCTCAGTTAACGTGGCTGTCAAGACCCTCTTTATCGTAGAGAGCCAGTCCACAGCTTGAGCTGGCGTTCCAACCCCATCAAATCTCGGAGGATTAAAACTCATTACATGCTTGAGCTGCTTCTCAGTAGCTCTCCTCGGCTCTACCAGACCAACTGCCGCCCGTTCTACCACTCTCGGCTCTGCCGCCCTAACCGGTTCTTGCTCATTCGCAGGAGGTGCGTGATGTATTTGCCCTGCAGGTTGGGCATTAATCATCGCAAATACGGCTTCAGCCACCATCCTAATGGTTTCCGCTGAAGGAGGTGTAGTAGGCATGTCTCTCGGTGCACTACTTTCCGCCGATTGTGGATGCTCTGATTGACCAGCACCGCTCCTAGCTGCCTATAGAAGCAAAGACACATGATTAGACAACCAAATTGCTAAAAGCAATCATTGGAACACTCAGATTCCACAAAATAAGTGTATTTTTCATTTCTAAGTGGACATTCATGGATTCTTTTTGATGTTATAACGATGACGCACACATGTGCTCACCACCCCTTAAAAGAATTCGCCCACGAATTCATTTAAGCCTAACTGTAACCAGAAATCTGATACAAATTGCAACACCCCCATATGTCGCATGGCATATAACAGAAGGTCCAGCTGGAACCCGACGCCATATACCACAGACAGTCGGAAGGGTTACATAAGAATATCCAAACAATCTAATTAATACTACTCGTCCTACATAGAGCATTCTAGCGTAAGCTTTTAAAATTAGAAAGAACCCAAACTTGTATCCAAATAACATGAATGTCCACAATCACTACCACTGGAATGAAATAATAATACACTGAAAGAAACTTGGCCTTATGGCCTTACAGAGGTTCACTAATTTAAATAATGTTTTCCATACATCGGCTGGCAGGCCGGCCACACATGATAAAAAGTAAAGTACAACTATTCGTTTTGGCCTTCTAGGGCCAGCACAGCAACATGGGCTCCAGCCCGCTATTTAGTACTCGACTCCGCAGCACCTGCAAGCACATTCCACCGCACGGTGGCAAACAAAGCAACGGTCAGCCAAAAGCCAACCAAATTATAACGACCCCGCCCCTTACTCGGGACGGCGGTTTCCCTGCATATCATTAGTCCAGTAAAATAATAAAGCGCAATTATACTACGCCACAGGTGTAGGCTCGCACGGCCAAACACCCCGTGCACTCATGGCACATTAACGGTGAATCCTGACACTTCAGCGTGTTCACCACCATCCCAAAGATGGCAACCACGTGAGCATTTAGCCTTTCTGACCACCGTCTAAGGCTCACAACTATGCCAACGGCCAGTCCCCTTTTCGGGTCTCTCGCACCGAACTACATAGCCTAGGTCCGATTCCACTTGCCCGTTGCTCACGCCGCCTAGTCAATTTAAGTCCTACGCGCGGGCCAAGCTTCTCTCGGATCCCAAAATTTTCTAAACAATCACATAACCCAGTTATGTTCAAGGCCGGTTCCCTGACCGCCAAGTTAGCAGAACAACGATTCCGCTCAGTTTTCCGGGTGCGCCTTGGAGCTTACCTCCAAGGATCCCTGTTGTAATCTACCGCGTAGAAAGCCGAAAAACCCAAAGCACGGAGTCTTCTCCGGCAAATCATAACAAATGCAACATCACCGATCCAGACCAACATGTCCGGGTAGGCTTCACACATAATGCATATGTCCGTACTTCGATTCCGGACTCTATATGCAACACAAGGGGGACTATTCACATCAACCCCAAGGAACACCACGCACTCACCGCACACTTGCGGGAGAGGGATTCCCTCTGTAGAAAGGAAGAGCTTCACATTCTCAAGTAGAGAATCGTTACCCTTGTAGTCCGCTTTGGCGCCATGGAAAAACTACACGGATAGAAGTCTTCGCAACGACCTTTCCTCCACGGATCTGCTCTCAGATCTCAAAACGGTGCTCCAATGCTCCGTCGGCGGCCGGAATCCTCCTCCTTCCTCCTCTTTCTAACTCCTTAGAAAGAGAATGGCTTGGAGAAAATGAAGAGTTAACTCCCCCATTCCCGGCCTTAACAGAGCAGGAAACCACCTAGGCCATTGGATCTCAATTAAAGAAAATGAACGGCTCAGATCTGCACAAAATTCCCCAGACCTGGGCCGAACACGGCCCCGCACACGGCCGTGTCCCAGGTCGCGTGCCTTGATCAAGGCACGATCGTCGAACGAAGAAAAGATACACGGGCAAAGACACGCCCGTGTCTCACCTGACATGCCTGTGTCGGGTGCTCGACACGCCCGTGACCAGGGGCATGTCACATATAACCTCCACGACAACAGACACGACCCAACTGAACACGGGTACGGACACAGGTATGCACACGCCCGTGTCACCCAAAAATCGTCGAGCAACTATCGTCGATCTTCGAACGCAGAGCGTCACTCCACTATCGTCGAGCGTCGTTCGACGATCGTCGAACGCAGGGGGACACGCCCTCCTGACATGCCCGTGTCGCCTGGCGTGTTCCTCCCGAACACTATTCGTCGAACTCAATCGGCTTGCACGGTCGCCGAACCAGAACACGGGCACAGACACGGTTAGGCACACGCCCGTGTCAAATGACACGCCCGTGTCTTCTAGCCGTGTCCTTCTCGGGATGAAAACGGCCAAAACACCAGCCAGACACGGCCTTGGACACGCCAGTGTCCTAGGCCGTGTACCCATATACCGGCACCAAAAATCCCTTTTTACGCGACCAACTCAAATACAATTTTCGGGGCGTTACAGCTCGACTATACGCGCTTTGAGGACCTCTCACGAGCCCGAGGTTGTACAGTGGGCATTTGCCCACCTTATCATTAATGTAGCTTCGCCCCTGATTAGATGACAAATGTTATAAATAGGCATGTATAATGCTGGAAGCTTTGTAAAAAAAAGGAGAGCGGAAGCCTTGTAAGAAATTGCGCGTGAATAGGAGCATCTGCAATGGCTACAAGTTTCGGACAGAAAAATAGGACCTGCGAACAGGAATTTGCTATTGGCGAATAGGAACTTCCATGCAAAGTTGGTGGACTGCAATTTCAGAGTTGCGAACAACTGTAGGCGGACAACTTGTAAAAGAATAGCTTGCGGACTGCCAGCTTCTCGAGTACTGTAGCTTGTGGACAGCCGTAAAAGTGGGCAGCCTTGTTGAAGTTGCATGTGGACAGATTTATGTCGGACTTGGCAATTACCTCTTGCAAGGGGGTGTGACCAGCTTGTGTATTTGTGTATACGAGCTCTAGTAATGCAAGTCCTTGTGGTGATGTTGAGTGTTGCGTTGTAATAGTGAAGTCCAGTTTTTGTAACCTCTTACTGTTGAAATTGATAAATTATTTGCTCCTTTATCTTGTGTTGTGCCCGCTGTAAACACTTCCCACACAAACCCGGTAGTTCACTTAGATTAAAATTCTTGTTTTCATTTTGCTCGCGATTAAATCTAATCAGGATTATGGGGATCGATTTGGGTGAGTGATTGTGGTCGGAGAAGGAGCGGTTGAAGATGAAGGTAAAATAATTTTTTTTGAATGAAGCTCCCTCCCTTGAAATAAAATGACTAGCAATTTCAAATCGAGGCTATGGGCAAAAAATTAAAATGTGTTTTTTTTACAAAATGCAATAGAGAGAAAATGCAAACAAACGTGATTGCTACAAACAAACTCATTTTTATTATGGGACAGTTAGTTTCGGCGGTGGCGGTGGCAAAAGAAGCGGTGAGAATGGAGTTTTAAGAATTGAGGGAGAGAGCTCTGACGTCCATGGTAGAGGGAGAGAGATCAGCTCCGACAGTCTAGCGTCCATGGCAAAATCGCAGGCGGGGGGGGGGGGGGGGGTCTCCGGCGTTCATGGCAGTGCTTTGAAAGGTAGTGTTGAAAAGGTGCTCTCGGTAGCTTTGGGAAAGCAGCATTCCGGCAGGAATTTTAATCCACCCTTCCCGGCGTAACGCCAAAACAAATCGGACAAAAAAAACTCGTTGCGGTACGACAACAATGAAACGGTAGTGTTGAAAAGTTGCTCTTGGCAGCTTTGGGAAAGCAGCATTCTGGCGGGAGTTTTAATCCACCCTTCCCGACGCAATGCCTAAACAAACAGGACCAAAAAAACTCTTTGCGGTACGACAACAATGAAGCGGTAGCGTGGAAACAAAGGGAGCATGTGTATGCCTTTTTAAAGTGCAGATCATTTTTTTATTACAGTTGCTTCCATATGCATGCTCCGATAGTTTCGACGAAGGGAATCTGCTTGAGCAAACATGCAAACTTAACAGAGGGCTTAGGTCGTCGATGGACGGCAGGGAGCCAAAGACCATCGGCATGGTGGAAGCATTGTCTGCAGTGTTGGTGGTAACGTGAAAGATCGAGCTGGTAGGTGTACATGGGTAGGGAGGAATAGATTATGCGAGGGAAATATGTGGGCTGCACATAAAATTTTTAGGGGGGCACCGGGTTCCACTCCAGTATGAGGGGGAAAACGTGGGGAGGGGGCGGGAAGAGAGAAAAAGAGGGGGAGGAGAAAAGGGGGGGGGGGAGTGGGAGAAAGAGAGAAGAGGGAAAGAAATAAAAAAAAAAGAAGGGAGGGAGACAGGAAGAAAGAGATAAGAGGGAATAAGATGATGCACTATATCTCTCTTGTGTGGTATTTTTTGTTCATTTCAACTTCGATGATGTTGCTTAGGGATCATCTGGTTGGTTATACGTTAAAAACATGATTTAAAGAGTGACGATTTAGGTAATTGTGATTTTCGAAGAATATTCAAAGTAACCTCTTGAGGTTATAGTAGAGTTGATTGACTAGAATAATCTTTACTATGTAGAAGATATATATATACAATGACAATATAGAGAGAGTGAGAGTGGATGTAGGCATTACTAGATGGAGGCAGCTGGAACTCGAAAATGCAAGGAAGATGAGAGGGCTTCACGACAAGTTTTTCTTGGGCGGTCTTCACGGCGAGTTTGGCATCCCCGGGATGAGGTTTGTCGGGCGGGAATACTTTCGAGCAAAGCATGAGATAGGGAGGAAAATGACTTTTTAAGATTTTTATAGAGAGCCAAAATTATTGAGTTTTTTGTTTGTATACAGCAAACATTGGTCACAATGCGCTAAATTTATTAATGTCTGAGGAGACATCACACAAGGCTTCCAGCAATACAATAGACAAGAGTAATAGCTCATCAAAAAACTCTATAAATATGATCAAACCCTAACAAAAAAACAACTAAAAAAATCAAATAAACGGGAGAATAATCACCCACGGATTAACAAATTTAACGTCAATTTGCACGATATTGCGCAAAAAGGCGATCGAAACGAATCAGCCCTCATAATGATCATTTGAAACTGAAAAACAGGTGAGAAAAACTTGCAAGAACTCAAATGATTATTCAAGGGCTACAAATAACGCAACAACTTGCATATATATAACATTTAAAAGTAGCAATTCGGCTGTAAGGATACTTATTGAAGAACATACAACATTCTGTAAAAAGAATAAATAAAAAAACATAAAACTATCTAAAACACCATCTGCTTAAAAAATCTGGGCATCAACAAGATCAATAATGGAAATTGATTTGTCATACTTCGCCGGAATTCTTGGGGAGTAGAGAATCGTTCATACTATCGATCAGTAAAACACAATGCCTTATCACTCTACTGGTATCTGAAGCAGTTCGTGGATGCCTTCACAGACCTGGAGGTTAAAACTAATCAATCCGGTCCTGAATCATATCCATATGATGGGAGGTAGGGGTATGTAAAAAATGGAGAACTGAGAACAAACACGGAACGAAACCTATTAGCTCGGGAAGTTCTTAGTTCAGATTTTAAGTTTTTGGGGTCGGATGCCCAAGACGCGACCCGAGAACCAAATGCTTAATAGGTAATACGTTGTGGAGTTGATAAACACAGTTCCCAGTTTAACAGACTGTTTCCAAAATTTGTGCAATTTTAACACAACTGAAACCTTATGCATGCATTGAGTTCCTTTTTAGGTGCTACAAACTTTCCACTGGCCGTTCCATGGTTGCTAACTGTCACATGCTAATTATTTTTCCATGGTTACCACACATATATCAAAATCAGTTTAAAATATACAACCAGTCATGGGAGCAGGAAAAAGAAGAAGCAGAGTTCATAATTCCAAACAGATCATCACAACCCAACTGATAAAAAACCCATTAAAACATAATCAACAACCACAAGACATGCCTGCATATTCTAGCAAGCAAATCCATTACAACCCAATTAACAAAAAAATCCATTAAAACACAACCTGAATAAGAATCAAAATGCGTTTTTGATAGTAGCTCAGTCAGTAGATGTCAATGCAACTAGCCAAAATCTTGATAAAACGAAAAATTCATTCACTTCCAATTAAATTCCAACAAGTTGCAGAAATTCAATCTCTTAGAAGCATTGGAGAGCGGAGTTGAGTTGATAAGCTTGTCAATCACATATCATCACTTTCAGACCAACATGTTCTTTGTGTGCAAGCAATGATGGAGATTTGGGTTTTCGCCCAATACCTCGTCTCGGAGATTCATGGTCGCTTGCTTGGAGAAATCTGTGCTTCCGGATGGTGGCATGGAGTTCTTAGCCTGATGTGCTGATGAGATTGTCATGATCTGGCTCTGATTGCATTCAAGCATGACTTTCCACATTCTGATCAACCTGCAAACACCACATAAATTAGGTCGTGTCATCCAAAACAATGAATACAAAAGACAAGCATCTCTTAAAATGAAATATTCAATATTAGTTTTTTTTAGACGTCGTGCTCTGATTAGTCCTAATTTTAATGCTTGTATAGATCACCTATGCTTAAATAATGCTTGATCATAATTTTCAGGGTGTAACTACCCTCTAACATAGGCTCTGTTTGGCGCAAATTTTTGAATATGCAACTGAAAATTTCAAAATTTTTGGCTCCGGTGTTAGAGGGTAGTTACACCCTAACACAGGCTCTGTTTGGTGCAACTTTTTGGCTCCGGTGTAACTACCCTCTCGTTTTTGATAGTAACTCAATAAAGATAGAACAGATGTGCAATCAAGATATTAACCAGATCACGTGTGGACTTAATGTGCATAAAATGGCTACTCATGTAAAATATAATGATATAATTATGCTCTTGACCAGTCAGAAAAGCACGTCAAAAATATAAGGTAGATCCCAGGAACTAGCGGATGATGAGAGGCACTTTCTTTTAATCTTAAGATAGCTTATAATTGTTATCTAGATGTCATCAAAATAGAACCTAAATGACATTTCCAAAAAAATTATCTAAGGCTTCGTTTGGTACGGTGGTGGCGGTAATGAACATGTGGGTTAAATTATCATTCGTTAACGTCCATCTAAGAAACGCCATCCACTTTTATGTCCAAATGGATGATGTTTGTTAGATGATCCTTAACAAATGACGCTTTAGCTCGTGTTATTCTTTCTCGGTTTTTTGGAGCTTGCTTAGAAACTTTAACACCACCATTATCAGCTTTTGCCTTTATCTTCAACCTCTGCACCTCAGCTTCAGCATCTTTTCTTTCAACTTGTCAAAGCATTAAACTCAATAAAATATTACATGGTATATCTTGCCAAATTGGAATTTGGGACTTGAAATCAAGCATACCGCGAAAGTATGATCTTCTCAAGCTTGAGCCACCTCAATAAGTCTAGTGAGATTAAAAGAAGGAAAATTTCAAGTAATTGAGAAGAAAAATTTTGAAGATGAAAATGAAACCAAAATCCAAATAATGTCTACCTGCTAGAAACACTTTTTCTTGTTATCATACTTGACCTTTTGCTTGAGCTGCTCATCAGATCGGGCTCGAAACTGGTTCATCCCCAATACCCGCGCGACTCGCGCCCAGTGCAAGAAACGCCTGGCCAGACTCTTCTAAGACGTTTGATCACCAGTCGCTGATTTCACATGGGAGCGCTCTACTGGGTTGGTCAGCAAGTAATTGAGCAGCTCCTTCTCCGCTTGGGAAAACGGCTCCCTTGCAGATGGGGTAGGAACGGTGGCCGCCAATATCTTATCCAAAGCAGGCAACTGATGATCGACCATGAATGGCGGACACAAACCAATCTCGCTGACAACAGACATGTTGGCCACATTAGGTTCCACCGCTGTCGTAATGACTGTAGAAGAGGTCGGTTGATTTGAATTCTGGGTGGTTAGAGATGCAGCTGGAACTGATGGTTCGGGAGACGGCGATGACGGAATATTTAGGAAGCCTGGATCGTCGTGCTGCTGGGCAGCCTCGGAATATGATTGCAAACGAGAATGACAACTTGGTCATGCCGATGTGGTTGATGGCACACGCTTCTTGAGGCGTGCAAGATACTCCCAACGATTCTGGATCTCCTTGTGGGTCATCTCGAGCAGATCATCACGACGGGAAGCAATGCGGGCGTACGCGGGGGTGACCACTTTGGTCCAATGAATGTTGCCGGCATGCCCGGCATCAATCTCTTGTTGAACCAGCGGATCAATGATATTGTCTGATGACCCTTCAATGAGTTGTTCGGGCATAGATTGCAGATCTGATGCATGGGGTTGACTTGAACTTTGATTGGCGCTGGTTGCCAAGGTGACAGTTCGAGTTGTAGTCGTTGTCACAGTCTCTTCCAACTGCACAATGTCAAAACTGGCAACAAGGACGATCGCAATGAAGCAATCACTGATGCGGCTTGACTTAGGGCAGTAATGATGATGTGTTTGGGCGCTGCTCGTTGAATGGGCAATTTGAATCGGGCCTGGACAACCATATCCTCTAGGTGTTGTTTCAGGATCTGTTCCGATTTCGGCCGAATGAACCGTTTGAAAGCGAAATTGGTGGTACGCAGAACCGAGACTAGAACAGACCAGATTCGGTGCAATTGTGGAAGATGCAAAGATTCAACAGGGAAATCCTTCAGATCCTGGAGTTCATCGGGTAGAAAAAATTTGATGGCAATCGTTCGGAGCAAGCGACGCTCCAAGGGGTTGATCATTGGTGAAGTGCTCATGACAGCTTCCCATAGATTAAGCACTTGTAATGCCGACCGTCGTTCATTGCTCGATGCATTGAGGCTGCGATGTTTTTTTGGTGACTTGATGAAGAGCTGCACTCATGCGATGTTGGTCTTGGCTTGCAGCGCTTGCGATTGGACTGAATGGAATGAGGCATGTTGCTGAATTTGACGCCAGATTCGGAGCCAATCAACGGAGCAACGTCGTCGGCATGATTCAGATCATCATCGTCCCGCGGTGCATCATTGTCTTCTTCAACGATACGATGACCATCGTGAGCCCGCTCGACAACAGCAGCGATAACATCAAGAGCATCGTGCACAATCGCATCGAACGTGTGACTCGACCAAATTGCATTATCGGCGATTGATTCCGCGATCAATCCAAGCGATTTCAGTTGCCCTGTAGGAATTTCGGGCAATTGAGGAAGAGATTGTCCAAACGCTATCGTCAATCCAAATTCGTCGTCACAATCATCAATCGAGAGAGACAATAAGTGAAACATCGTCGACAGAGGCGCAGGCGAGGGAGTGATGTCATCAGTCGGAAACAGTGCGAGATATTTAGTGAGAATGATATGCATCCCAGAGATTGGCAAATATGCCCAGCGAGGATCAAATTAGAGTTCGCCTCGAAAGTTGATTTGAGCGACAACGGCATGTAGCAGCAAGTTTCCTCCTTCCAGGGATATGGTCTCCGGGCAAATAGCTCGTCCATGACACCACAAGTTTTCATTCTTCCCCGATCCACGGCGCAGACTCGAACGAAAGAAGCGATCCACGATGGTAGTCAACGCGGATGTGGGCGGCGATAAGCAATTTCTGATGTGTTTTTTCTATGTCTCGTGGCAAGCGAGTAGTTTGCTCGTCACGATGCGCTTGGATGGGGGCACATCATTCTCGATTTCCCACTTTTTAATGCGATCCAACAGTGCATCCAATTCAGCCTCAATGATGGAGCCTTCCCGCATCGGAGCTTGTCCATTGCCAACAATGATTTCGGCCACGGCAAACATGAATTGTTCATGCCGAGCACGATCGGTGTTGTTCGAATTGTCACGATACCTTGTGATCAGGTGGTGATTGTCGAAGAGAACAATGATGTTCTCAAACTCTTCCAGCCAAAAGGGTTTGTTGGCATGAAAATCAAGGTTCCAAGTTTAGCAATCTTAGGGTCCATTTGGCACGGTGGTGGAGGTCGTAAACATATGGGTTAAACAGTCATTTGTTAAGGATCACCTAACAAACATCATCCCTTTGAACATAAAAGTGGATGAAGTTCCTTCGTTGGGCGAAAACTAATGACAACTTAACCTCTTTGGTCACGACCGCCACCACTGTGCTTAACGGAGTCGATGTTATTTTAGTTTCTTAAAGCACCGGTCTTATAGTGGGGTAACTAAGAGTCAAAATGCATTGTTTCTGAACCAACAATGATAAGATTTGAATCAAGAACAGTTACCTTTAGTGACCTGTTAATTAAAATGAAATTTAAAATATTTTATTAGCTTAGTTTAAAATCTTGAACCTTTTTTTCCTTCCTGCACAAACAATCTTAACACTATGTGCATAGTTTCTCTAAAGTCCGTTTGGTTGGACCTGTAAAACATTGTGACGTCACTCCCCAAAACCACGCGGTTAGGGAAGGAGTGACCACACCGCTTATACACTCGGGATCAAGGAGCACGTTAGGCGGTGTGAGACTAAACCATCCCTTTTAACGAGTCGCGACACACGCTCGGACATCACCTTCCATTCCACGTGACATACTCAATAGGACCGAATTGAAATTGGATACAAAAATTGAGTTTAATTTCATTTCATGCATAAATTGGAATTGGTCAGATACTAATTATATTAGTCGGCTAGAAAATAGAATTGAAATTTAATTGGGAGAGTTCCGCCTAGGAATAACTTTTCTTTCCCTAAAACTAAAAAGCACCGCATAACAATCCAAAAATAATAGCACTCTCTTCTTAAGTCTAATTTTCATGGCAGTCTAAATCAAACCTACTAAGACACCGTTTGGGAGGACTTATTTTTATCGGTCAAGCGGTTACGATTGCATGAATCAGACCTTAATTAAGGTCTGGTTCATACCGTCGTAACCGCTTGACCGGTGAAAATAAGTCCCCCCAAACAGAGCCCAAATCGTGACCCTAGAAGATTGTGAAGAAAAATCAGATTGCAAGATAGAAAACAATAGGGCTTATTTGAAAACGAATTTCACACCTCCAATTACAATCAAACGAATATTATGATTATTTTAAAATGAAGTCCGATATGGATTACAAAACCACCAACTACATTCAACCGAATGGACTTTCGAAGATTGTGAAGAAAATATAGAAACAGTACCGCAAAAAGACACTGAAACAGTGATCCAGTCGAATAAAAAACGAACCATGAAAACAACTGTGAAAATGTTCTGCGTGTTTATTTGGTCAAGTGGCCTTATTTTGTGTTGTGATAAGAAGCAAGAGAATTCGTGTGCCAGCATCAACACAATTGACATAATAGATGGAAAAATGATAATCATTACTTGTTCTCGGTCTACCCTAGAAACTCAAATCCTTAGAAACAGTACCTTAGAAACAGCGCTGCCCATGGAGGAAGCATCAAAAAATCAATTGTGTACATCCCAGAACACCTCGAGAAGCCATCGGTCTCAATCCAGTTACTAGGCATATTAAACGAGGGAGGGGTAGACCAATAAAGACTTGGAATGAAACTCTAAGAAAAAAATGTACTTAGGCATTAGTGAGATCATAACTAAGGATATGGCACAATGATGACAAAGGATCCATATAGCCGGCCCTTGCAACTGCTGCTCAATAAAATAATACAAATCTTTTTTGACCCTTCCCTAATTGGGGCTAAAATTAAGCACGAACTAGCCACAACTCAAGCTTTGAAACTGAATACTAGATAAAAAAACGTGGAGTGGTAATAATCTCAAGAAACCAATGGATTTTATCAGTTTATGCAAATTAAGCTAATAACAGTTACAGTCTTCCAGATTTTGGTTTAGGAGGAGAATGAGATGCAACATAATGAATATCACAAACACCATTCGTTCTCACTTCTCAGGTAAAAACAGCCTGGAGCAGACGCAAAATGGGAATCACATATTTTCAATTGGAGGTAGGAGAACAGAGGAGGCTCACGGAATCAGCCGGAGGAAGGAGCAGCCGGAGTCAAGAGTTTGTCGGAGGCCGGAGTCGTCTTGGAGGACAGCCGCAGATCTGGACGGAAACAAGAACACTGCGGCGTACTCCGGGCGCAGATCTGGACAGAAACATGACCATCGAGCAAGGGGGAAGCCGGAGGCAGTGGCGGTGGCTTATGGCATCGGGGACTTCTGTCGAGCAGGGAGAGAAAACAGGAGGTGCGGGGGGAAGCCGGAGGCAGTGGCGGTGGCTGCTGGCGTCGGGGACTTCCGTCGAGCAGAGAGAAAAAACGGGAGGTGCGGGCTTCCAAGAGCTAGGGCGGTACTAGATTTCAGAATCGGGAAGGGAGATGTGAGAGAGAGGTTTTCGCGATTTTTTTTATGCACAAGCAGGCGGGGGTATTTCCGAAAGAGCCAAATTTCAGTCCGATTCAGTCGGACTGAAGTGAGGCCCGACCGGGAGGGGGGGGGGGGTGAAACAAAGATTTTGTTAAAAGAAGAAATTTTAGTCCGAAATAGCGGTTAATGGTCTGCTCCTAACAATAAACGAGCAAATAATACAAGAATATAAAAAAGAACAAGATCAAATCAAAACTAATTAGTGCTTTTCACATGTAAATATAAAGTATAAAGTGCAAACTGTTGAAATAAATGGACCCAAGAAATAATATTGCTCAGAAAGAAGGAAAAAAAAGAATGTACAGTACGTATGTATTCGCCAGATCACCACTTGGCTTTTTCATTATTTCCTACTACTAAGCTCTCGGTTTCTTCCCTCCAGGATTCATCCTTATTCAATACATAAATAATTTCACGATATGAAGCTGCAACCCTGTGTATTTACAACTGTACAATTGCAGCATAAATGGAGAAGGATTACAAGAAAGGGGAAAAAATCTTCAAAATTGGTCAATCGCCGCCAACAATGCAAGCCTCGGATTCAGGCTTTTTGATTCTTCCCTCGTTTCTCCGAATAATGGATGTTAGCTTTCCTTGGAACTGTTGTTTCATATCCCTGCTAACAGCAGCAACATCGTGAGCCAACCTCTAAAAGAAGGTTGCATAGGATGGGCAATTCATAACAAAACTTACCTGCATCGAGGCACCCTACATTCTGTCTCGGTGCAGGAATTCGCGTGCAATAAGATAAGGTGCCACATTTTCGCGCAGACCTCGCAGCCGCCTTTTTTGCGGATGCTGCACGTGACGCCATGGTGGAAGACGGCTTTCAGCTGGCGGCAGTGGGTGTAGGCGCAAACGCGGTCGCCGCACTTGGACGCGTGCAACAAAGCATCCATGAGAAGGCCATTCTGAAGCAAGCAGGAATTAAGAGCGAGTGACACAGACAGGAAGAAATCAGCATTTTGAAAGGAAACCAATGCGCTATGAAAAGCTAGAATGGAAACTAAACCACGCAAAAGTTACATCCTCCTTGAACGCAAGAACTTTCGCAAGGATGAAATCTTCCAAACGTATTTATCAGATCGCACAATTGCAGCGGAAATCTAATATATTAGCAGATACAATGGAAGTAAAAAAAAAACGCAAGAACATATTCAGCGTGTAGATACAAAGCTAGAGATTGTCTGACATGTTGAACCATCCTCAAAGTGTTGCAGTGGTCTATTACTGCATCAACTAGATTTACCGCCACTTGCATCATCTTAGAAACAAGATGATTCTAGTGGTATCTTATATGAGTCAACATGAATATGAATGGATGACTAGATATTCTACTGTTGGTTTTGCACAACTTGCATGTTGTTATGTGCTTCTTTGGGAGGAGATGGAGATGGCAAGGGCGTCGGGAAGAGAAGGAAGCCATGCTAATCCGAAGGGGGGGGGGGGGGGGGGGTGAAGGAGAAAGAGGAGGAAGGGGGGATAATCTAGCTCAACCCTAACCCTAGAAGGAGAGGAAGAAAGAACTTCAAAGAGAATGAAACTTTGATTAATTCTTGTGTGATTTCATCCATGACTCCAAATGTTTATAAATAACATTACACAATGACATGAACATAAATAAACCCAACATAAAAAAGAAATGCTCAAAACAATAAAAGACACTTAAGACTTGTATGATTCTGGAACATAAACAAGATTAAAAAGACACATAAAGTAGACTCCAAATAACTAGAATTAAAATAAGTAAAGACTCAAAAAAAGATGTCTAACATAGACCATGAAGACACTAAATAACAACACTAATTAAACATATGCAATAAACAATCACAAATAACTAATAATGTGGGACCATAACATCTCACTCATCCTTCAAAATCGCGCTTGCCTCAAGCTCGAACGAGGCTCGAATGGTGTGATCATTTGGGTGTTTAATTTCCTCCAAAAGAACTCTTTGTAGTGCGTTGTTGCAGTAGAGGCTGCATCGAGTAACAAACTTTCATTGTACTCAAAAATCTCACAAATGATGGCGGTGTCGGAGCGTCGTTGCATGCTAAGAGGCAAAATTTATAAGCCTTGATGGCTGTGACCACTGGGTGCCCGAGTAATGATGATTGTAGTAATCTAGCTCGAAACTGTTTGCTAAGGAGAAACCGCTGGCAGTAATGGCTGGAATCGGGACAAGGGTTCCCTGTGGTTGTGGATGGTCGAGAGTGCAGAATGTGAGTTGCGATGATTGAAAGTAGCGTCACTAGCCGGTGAGTAATCATCAAGAGGAACGGCTCTTGAGGAACCGGAGGGATAGGTATCACAAAGGTCAAAATCGGTGGAATCTGTGGATGTAAAGTTGAATGTTGGATGGAGGCGGGACTGATAGAGGTGCATCGAGGGTGGCCGTTGTGCGGTAGGCATGACTTCAGATTGTGTAATGGGTGGTGAGAAAGCTGTTTCTACAGCTTGAAGGACCTAGACTTTGGTAATTAGAGTGGCGAAAGTTGCTTATGTGGTCGTGCGAGGGGCAGCTAGGTCCCCTTTTACACTACTCAAAAGTTGTCATGTCCTTAAAATTTTTTTGACGGACCGCCTCAGATGCTATAAGAGCCGAGGCATTGAAGGAAGAGAAAAATTCTGGTTTAGGCATAAGAGATCATTATGACGGCATTAGCGTAAATTTGCAAAGATGATGAAACCTCATAGGACATTGATTGAATCAATTAGCTAATGAAACAAGTACTTAATCAATTAATCCATCCGTCAGAGAATTAATTTCTTGTGAACACGTTGTGAATGGACCCAAAGCTCGTGCTTGTCTCTGCTCCGCATCAAGTTGTATGTCAAACTGCTCCTCTAGAGTTAGGCTTGATGGAAACTAAAGGAGACGCGAGGCTCCAAAGACAGGAGGCTTGCGGATTTCGACAGACGAGAATGCACCTCAATGGAAAAGACAAGTCAAAATGGAGCTGTGCTGGAGAAATTGTCGGAGTGACGTCATCGACTGTGGAGAAGGAGATGATGTTGATGTGCAGGGAGACTGCTCGTGGAGGTCATCTCTTGATGTCGTCGTACAAAATGGAGCTGGAGTGTGTGCATCGATTGCTCCAGGGAAGATTAGTGAAACAACAAGGACGATCGACTAGAGACAATCGAGTGGGTTGTGCTCTGAAACGTCAACGTGGCCAAGGAGGGCTTGCAAGATTGCAAAGTAAACAACGGGATCAACCGGCTCTGAAAAAGGCGATAACTGCATATGGACTGACAAATGAGCTGGAATTGGTCGGCAACATCATGGGATTGAGTCAAAGTGAAAGTCTTTGAATTCAAGGGTAGCTACTCACCTAGAGGGTGAGGGTGGGGGGGGGGGGGGGGGGGGGGCGATGAATAGGTTACTAAAGTCTATTTGATTCTCTTTACATTCTTTAAGCTTTTAACTGAGTTAGGCCTTGTTGTGAATGATTAGTTTAGCTTTCAAGAAATTCACACACAGCACACCAGATATTTATAGTGGTTCCCCAGTGTATGAGTACATCCACTGGCCCTCCCACTTTTCTAACAGAATGTTAGACAAGACACTTCTCCAACAACTTGGCTTCTCAGAGATTACAACACGATCTCACAGGATCACTCTGTCTCCACTGAGACTTACAACACAGGCACACATCTCACCCACTCAGTAATCACCTGATCACCTACCACAAGCACAAATGCCCAACAACACAGGCTAAGAAAAACAGCCCTACCACACACAGATCCAAGATTGGATCCTGTCACTCAAATCTATACCAGATCCTACACTCAGCATTTATAACTTAAGCTTACAATACAGATCTCACCAGATCTAACTCTCAGCCTTTATAAACTAGGCTTATAACACAGATCTTGAATAGATCCTACAGAATTTGAATAGAAATATTGATTTGACTCAACAAAAATTAATTTGTGAGTCAATTGCTTCCTGAGCTGAGTGAATCTCAACCCTATCTTCTTCACAGCAACAAGGTTGATGTTCTTCAAGAATCTGCTGCTTGTGCTGGAAATAATCTCAGAACCTTGATTGTGATTCTGCTGATGAAGGTGAGAGAAGAAAGATCTTCTATCAGCTAACCTGTTTTGTAGATCATAGAATGCTCCACCTCTTCTTCACAGATCCAGAAATTGATGTTCAATTTTGGCTCGGCTTGGATCTTAAAGCAACTTCAGCTAGGGCTGACCTTGGCTGATTCTTCTTCCTCAGAGAACTCCTTTGGCTCGGCTTGAATCGTCGAAACAACCTTCTTGTTTCTGCACCAATAGCGGTGGAAGAAGACGAAGTCCCGCTCCTATGTTTCGTAATGAATTGATCTCTCAGAAACTTGTTTCGATCCAGATCACATCTTCTATTTATAATCTCGTCATCCAGCGAGATAATTGACACGTGTCATTGCTTTAACGACTGGTTATATTCTTTGTTTTACAGAATGAGCCTGACGGCGACGTTAGTGATGAGTTGCAGCTCTTCCATGATCATTTTGAAATTTTGTTGACTTTTGTTGATTTTGCTGACGTCAGCTATTCTGTACTTAGAAAATTTCATACAACTACCAAGGCGTTGAGTGCGTTGAGTGAACAAGCTTTACTCAACGAATCTAGATTTAGAAAATTTCCTGCTCTGCTAGGCGTTGAGTGAGTAAGCTCCACTCAACGGTTTTTAACTTAGTCAACTCCTCAGCTTGTCCAGATGTTGAGAGCGTTGAGTGTATAAGCTTCACTCAACGTTTTTTGCCTTGGCTTGATCTTCAGCCCTTTTTGCAACTATGACGATGAGTGAACTGGCTTCACTCAACGATTCTGCACTTAGAAAAATTCTGCTCTGCATGAAGGCGTTGAGTGTGTTGAATACACTCAACGATTCTGGACTTAGAAAAATTCTGCTCTGCATGAAGGCGATGCGTGTGTTGACTACACTCAACGCTTTCTCCTTTTGGCATTGAGTGGACTGACTTCACTGAACGCTATTGTGTTTAGACATAATTTTCTGGCTTTCTCCTTTTGTCGTTGAGTGAACTGACTTCACTCAACGCTTTTGGATTTAGTCGAATTTCTTTGATATATTTGCTTTGACTTCGATACACACTGCATAACACTAAGTGATCAAGCTTCACACAACGCTTCTGGGCTTAACAAACTTTTTGTGACAGCTTTGCTTTAGCTTTGACAGAAATAGCATGACTCAACGCTTTTGGCTATATGACGTTGAGTGAGTTGAGTTCACTCAACGTCTGTGGACTTAACCACTTTTCTGCCTTTTCAACACTTAAATCTTTCACTGTCAGCCTTCTCTCAGCACTATTAGCTTTATGACGTTGAGTAAACTGGCTTCACTCAACGCCTGTGGACTTAGATATTTTTCTTCACTATCACTGACTTCTGGTTCATCTGGCGCTGAGTGAGCTTGCTTCACTCAATGCTTGTGGACTTACGCAATTTCCTGTCTTTCCAGTCAGCTTCTTTGAGTACACCTGTCAATGTCACTTGGACCACCTGTCCAATAAATATGATATAGACTAACCTGCATGCATGAACTTAAACATACATCAAATACAACTATGTGTATATCATTGACTTGTTTGACTTTTTACAAATCTGGGACATTAAGATCAATAGACTCAATAATCTCCCTCTATTTGAATAAGTCAAAACACCACTTGAAAATTCTTTATCAATGATATACACCAACATATGCAGTAACAATATACAACATATTAACACAAGAGAGTTAAGGGTTACCACATTTCCCATTTTTTCTGCTAGTTGGTGATCATCACATACACCCTTGTATTGCTGCAAGATTCACCTTTTCCCCTTATATGAGAACACCATCTGCTCTCTCTATTTTGTTGCATTGACACCTAGTCACACCTTCTCCCCCTTTTTGACTTCTTCAGACACAGGGAGAAGCTGGTCATCTGTGATTATCTTCTCTCTTTTCTGATTACAGATAAAAAACTGGTGCTGAACTTGCTCCCCCTCAACAAGAGCATCTTCTACAAAGACTTTGGACATTCCAGCCTTAATACCATTTTTTGGTCTTCACAACCTGCAAGATGATGTAGTTCCTGCAACAAAAAACATAAAGAACAACTGAAGCTACACCAAATTCAACATATCCAATTCAAACTTGAAGGTGTTGAACTTTGCTTCATCTATTAGTTTGGTGAAAATATCAGTCACTTGCTTGTCTGTTGGGACAAACTCAAGACTAATATCCGCACATTCTACATGCTCTCTTATAAAGTGATATCTAATCTCTATGTGCTTAGTCCTGTTATATGAGCCAGGATTCCTAGCTATAGAGATTGCACTAGTAGAGTCACAGAATAAAGAACTACTTAACTGAATGTTATAATCCTGAAGTTGATGTTGTATCCAAAACAACTGTGCACAACAGCTCTCTGCAGCTATATATTCAATGATATTTTTCTTCATTATCACTGACTTCTGGTTCATCTGGCGCTGAGTGAGCTTGCTTCACTCAATGCTTGTGGACTTAGGCAATTTCCTGCCTTTCCAGTCAGCTGCTTTGAGTACACCTGTCAATGTCACTTGGACCACCTGTCCAATAAATATGACATAGACTAACCTGTATGTATGAACTTAAACATACATCAAATACAACTATGTGTATATCATTGACTTGTTTGACTTTTTACAAATCCGGGACATTGAGATCAATGGACTCAACAATCTCCCTCTATTTGAAAAAGTCAAAACACCACTTGAAAATTCTTTATCAATGATATACACCAACATATGCAGTAACAATATACAACATATTAACACAAGAGAGTTAAGGGTTACCACATTTCCCATTTTTCTGCTAGTTGGTGATCATCACATACACCCCCTGTATTGCTGCAAGATTCACTTTTTCCCCTTATATGAGAACACCACCTGCTCTCTCTATTTTGCTGCATTGACAGCTAGTCACACCTTCTCCCCCCTTTTGACTTCTTCAGACACAGGGAGAAGCTGGCCATCTGTGATTATCTTCTCTCTTTTCTGATTACATATAAAAAATTGGTGCTGAACTTGCTCCCCCTCAACAAGAGCATCTTCTACCAAGACTTTGGACATTCCAGCCTTAATACCATTTTTTGGTCTTCACAACCTGCAAGATGATGTAGTTCCTGCAACAAAACAACATAAAGAACAACTGAAGCTACACCAAATTCAACATATCCAACTTAAACTTGAAGGTGTTGAACTTTGCTTTATCTAGTGGTTTGGTGAAAATATCAGCCACTTGCTTGTCTGTTGGGACAAACTCAAGACTAATATCCTCACATTCCACATGCTCTCTTATAAAGTGATATCTAATCTCTATGTGCTTAGTCCTGCTATATGAGCCAGGATTCCTAGCTATAGAGATTGCACTAGTAGAGTCACAGAATAAAGAACTACTTAACTGAATGTTATAATCCTGAAGTTGATGTTGTATCCACAACAACTGTGCACAACAGCTCTCTGCAGCTATATATTCTGATTCTGCAGTAGAAATAGAAACACTTGTTTGCTTCTTGCTGCTCCATGACACTAGTCATTTTCCCAGAAACTGACAGGAGCCTGATGTGTTTTTCCTATCTTCTCTGCAGCTTGCGAAGTCTGTATCTGAAAAGCCTATTAATTCAAAATCTCTATTCTTAGGGTATCAAAGGCAAAGATCTGATGTGCCCTTTAGATATCTCAAAATTCTCTTAGCAGCAGAGTAATGAGATTCTTTAGGGCATGTCTGATATCTAGCACAGACACATGTAACATACATAATGTCTGGCCTATTAGCAGTCAGGTATAGAAGGGAGCCAAATATCCCTCTATACAAATTTTGATCAACAGGTTTACCTGCCTCATCCTTGTCTAAAGACATGTTTGACCTCATGGGAGTTTTCATGGTGGAGTCATTCTCTATTCTAAATTTCTTAATCAATTCTCTGGTAAACTTGGATTGAGATATTGATAATCCATTGTCAGTTTGTCTTACTTGGAGACTCAAGAAGAACTTAAGTTCACTCATACTGCTCATCTCAAACTTCCCCTGCATAAGTTTGAAAAATGTTCTGCAAAGGTTGTCAACATATATAATGTTCTGCAAAGGTTGTTCTACAAAGATAATGTTATCAACATATATCTGAACTAGGATGATCTTGCCTTTAGATTCCCTAAAAAATAGGGTCTTGTCTATCTTCCCCCCTTGAGAATTTGTTCTTAATGAGAAAACTAGAGAGAGTTTCATATCATGCTATAGGAGCTTGTTTCAACCCATATAAAACTTTTGTAAGTCTATAAACAAAATTTGATTGGTTGGGAATAACAAAACCTGAAGATTATTCAACATAAACTTCTTCCTTCAAGTCTCCATTCAGGAAAGCTGATTTTACATCCATATGGTAGACTCTGAATCTTTGATATGCAGCAAATGCAAGGAACACTCTGATGATTTCTAGTCTTGCTACAGGGGCAAAGATTTGATCAAAGTCAATACCTTCTTCCTGTCTATACCCCTGAGCTACCAGTCTAGCTTTGTTCTTGGTTATAATGTCATTTTCATCAAGTTTATTCTTATAGATCCACTTATTTCCAATGACATTATGTCCTTGTGGTCTGGGAACCAGCTTTTAGACCTTACAACTCTTAAACTGGTTCAGTTTGCCTCTTCAACTCTTAAACTTCCTGCATAGCTACAATCCAAAACTGATCCATGTTTGCCTCTTCAACTTGTTGGGCTCTACTTGTGACAAGAAACTGGAGTACATTACTGTGTAAAGATATCTGCTCCTTGTCACTACACCATGACTTGCATCACCAATGATATGGTGGCCTGGATGATCCTTCAAATGCCTGACTGCTGAAGGCAGTCTTCCTTCAGCATTATGTGCTTCAAAGTCTCCATCATGTTGAACATCATCCACTTCCTGTGAGCCTTGTGCTTCCTCTAGAATTCGCACACTTTCATCTTTGTCTTAGACTATATGTTCAGCTTCCTTAACAGTCAGTTTGTCCATAATCACTTTTGTGCCCGCGGGACTAGAAAAGGAGCTTGACAACTCATTGTTAATCATGTTTGATTCATCAAACACTACATTAATTGACTACTCTACAACTTGACTGGTCAAGTTGTAGATCCTATAGGTCTTACTATGATTATTGTACCCAACAAAGATCCCTTCATAAAACTTGACATCAAACTTAGTTATATAGGATATCCCATTATTAAGCACATAACATTTGCTCCCAAAAATTCTGAGATATGCAAGGTTTGATTTTCTGCCCTTCAATATCTCATAAGGAGTCTTTTTATGACTCTTAGTGATAGAAGCCCTGTTGAGTACATGACAAGCAGTGTTTACTGTCTCAGCCCAGAAATATTCTGGGAGAGTTGTGTCATTCAGTAATGTCCTACCAGTTTCTATGAGAAGTCTATTCTTCCTCTCAGCAATTTCATTTTGCTGGAGTGTTCTTGGAAAGGAAAACTCTTGATGAATCTCAAGTTCTTCACAAAACTTTGTCATACATTCAGATTGAAACTCAGTTTCATGATCTATTCTGATTCTGACCACAGAACTGTTCAATTCATTCTGTATTTGTTTGACAAATGTCTTGAAGACATCAGGGTTTCAGACTTTTTCCTACCAAAACCAGGAACTGGCATATGACCAAACAAGTCCATATGAAGGAGATACAAACACCTCACAGAGTCTTTAGTCTCAATACTTTTAAAAGAAGTTTTGGTCTGCTTGGCAAGCTGAGCAAATGTCTTCTTTAGTACATACCATTTTAAGACCATTTTTAGCTAGCTCTTTACTGAAGAACTTGTCTATGGTCTTATAGTTCAAATGAGCTAGCCTCTTGTGCCATTTGATACAGTGTGAGGCTTTCTCATTTACAATGAGACATATGAGAGAGTCTGAATTTAGACAAAGAAAATTTAAACAATACACATTCTCACTCACAGTGCTTGTCAAGATGACATATTGGTCTCTTGACTTCTTAATGTGACACTCATTCTTGTGGAAACGAAATGTCATAGTCAAGATCAAATAGTTGGCTTATGCTTATAAGGTTGTGTTGCAACCCTTCTACATAAGCCATTTTTGTGAAAGTGACTAAGCCATTTGAAATCTTACCATAACCTCTGGTAATCCCTTTGTCTGCTCCACCAAAGATCACCTTTGATCCATCCATCACTGGAATGAACTCCCTCAAATTGCTCTTTGTTCCAGTTATGTGCCTGGAACAACCACTGTCCAATTATCATATATGAGTATGGAAACTTGGACTAACCTGCAAAACATATTTATTTTACCATAGGACCACGATATTTATTGGGTCATAGGTGCATGTTAGTCTCAAAATGAACATGTCTACCAGCAGTTTTCTGACTGGAAGACTGACTTTAGCTCTAGACACACTAGGGTTATGCCAGCAGTCAATAGAATAACGACCTATCTTGCCACAACATCAGCACTCATAAAGGTTATACCTTCTTTTCTGAGCTGGTCTAGTGACTGTGTTAACAGCAGCAACCTTTCCTGAGGGAACAACAGTAGTCTTCTTTAGATTTCTTTCAGCAATTATCTGGCTGAAGGAAAGTCTTTCAGCAGCTTTATTTAGTTTTTTCTGAGTACCATCAGCAGCAGTTTTCTTTGCAGAAAACATACTCCTGATAGCAACAAAAACACCCAAATCAGGCTTGCTATAAGACTGGCCGTTAGTCTGAGTATTTGCTGGTTGAGTCTGAAGTTTGGCCACTGCCCCATTCTTAAGAGTTAGAGCTGGAACAACAAAGACAAATGGTCCAGGGTGGGCCATTTGTATTTCTTCATGAGCAGCCTTGAAGGCACTCATCCTCATTCCTCTTCTCCTTACATTAGAAGATACATTAGTATCCTTACAGGAAGAATTCTCATCCTTCCAATGACCATATATGGAGTCCTGGTCATACCTGTTAGTAGGGAGTATTACCCTTTTAAAAGAAATGGGTGGCTTAGCTGGAGCTTTTCCTTTTTATTTGAAAGAGACAGCTTTGGTGTTTCCCTTGAATCCAACTTCTCTCTTGTTTCTCTGAGAGGTGAAGGACTCAATAATGGGCAACACTGAATTAGGTTTAAAAAAACTTACCACAATTCTCTTCTCCCTCTGGAGCTTTTCTTCTACATCATTAATAAGGATATTCTTATGCTTTATGGTGTATATCTGTATAAGAGTAATAGTCTTCAACTGACTAACTTCCCTAATTTTATATTCCAGCATGATAGCTGTCTCAGAGTGCTAGGAAGCAACAAGCTGTAGAGATGCAATCTCTTGAGCCTGCTTTTTAGACAGCTGCTTATTCTTCTTGAATGCTTCCAAAAGCTCACCATATTTATCAATCACTTGACTGATGTCATCCTCAGATTCAGAATCACATTCATCCTTAGATGAAGAAGCTTCTGAACCTGGACCAGTCATATAACTTGACTTAGATGAAGAACTGAATGAAGAGTGTACCTTAGATGGACCAGGCTGATCCTGGCAAGATTCCTCATCTAATCTAGCCATCAGCCCAATGTAGACTTCATCTTCATCATCTGACTCTGAGGAGGATGAGTCAGTCCAGTTTTTCTCCTTCTTAGCAATGAAGGTTTTCTCCTTCTTGCCCTTGTTATGATGGTAATTTTTCTCATCAGCCTCCTTCTTTGTCACAGGACATTCAGCCACAACATGTCCTGACTTGCTGCAGCAAAAGAAGATAATCTTATTAGAAACTGTTTACTCAGTTTTGAGTCATACCTGCCATCCTTGCAAGGTTTCTTCCTGGTTTTGTAGTAGTCCTCCTTGTGTTGTAAGGAAGAAGAAGGTTTGCTCCTCCATCCCTTCTTCTTCATCAACTTCATGAACTGCCTTGAGAAAGCAGCAAATTCCTCATCAGACATATTGCATTATGATGTTCTCTTGAATCTGAATCATCAGACTCAGCTGGCCTTCTTGGGAGAGAAGGGTTCTTCTCTTTGCTCCTCTTGGAATTATCTGTCTTGAAAGCCACAGTTGATTCTTTGGCCTGAGCTTTGCTAGACTTCTCTTCCTCCTTCCTTGCAGTCAGCTGCATTTCATATGACAGCAGCTTCCCAAACAAAGTGAATGGTGAAGTATCTGCCAATTTTGTCACTTCTTTAATGACACATATCTTAGTGTCTCAGTCTCTAGTAAGAGACCTAAGAAACTTATCATTTAGCTCATAGTTACTAAAGACTCAGCCATAGGTCCTTAGCTCATTTACAGTTCTGAAAAACCTTTTATAACAGCTAGTTATTTTCTCCTCCTTGATCTGCTTGAAAACCTCATACTCTTAATTGAGCATACACTTCCTATTATCTCTAACTTCCTCAGTACCCTCCATATATATCACCAGAGTGTCCCACATTTCCTTTAAGGTTTTGCAGTGCACCAGGCTTTGAAAACTAAAGTCATCTATGTCACTAACTATAATGTCTTGTACCCTCTTATCCATTGCAGTCAAGATGATTTCATCCTTAGTCATTTCTGCATAACTCTTAGAAATCTTGACATTTGCATCAAGAACAGATACCTTCAATGGAATGAATGGTCCTTGTACTGTGACATAAATCCTAGGATTTGATGTTTCCATAAACAATCTCACCATTTCTTTCCAGATTCCAAAATTTTCTTTCCTACATAGAAGAAGGTTCATAGAATCTAGTTCCTCATGATTCTCTCCTGAACTCATACTTATCTTTTCTCGGCTATCCTTTGAGATCTACTCAGACTGTTAAGCTTTTCTTGAGCAACCTGCCTTTGATACCACTTGAAATTCTTTGAATTCAAAGGTAGCTACTCACCTAGAGGGGTGGGGGGTGAATAAGTTATTAAGGTCTATTTGATTCTCTTTAGATTTTTTAAGACTTTAACTGAGTTAGGCCTTGTTGTGAACGATTAGTTTAACTTTCAAGAAATTCCCACACAGCACACCAGATATTTATAGCGGTTCCCCCAGTGTATGGGTACATTCACTGTCCCTCCCACCTTTTTAACAGAATGTTAGACAAGACACTTCTTCAACAACTTGGCTACTCAGAGATTACAACACGATCACAAGATCTTGAACAGATCCTACAAAATTTGAATTGAAATATTGATTTGACTCAACAGAAATTAATCTGTGAGCCAATTGCTTCCTGAGCTGAGTGAATCTCAGCTCATATCTTCTTCACAGCAACAAGGTTGATGTTCTTCAAGAATCTGTTGTTTGTGCTGGAAGTAATCTCAGAACCTTGATTATGATTCTGCTGATGACGGAGAGAGAAGAAAGATCTTCTCTATCAGCTAACCTGTTTTGTATATCACAGAATGCTCTACCTCTTCTTTACAGATCCAGAGATTGATCTTCAATTTTGGATCGACTTGGATCTTGAAGCAACTTCAGCTAGGGCTGGCCATGGCTGATTCTTCTTCCTCAGAGAACTCCTCTGATCTTGCCGCAGCAGATGTTGATCGCCGCAGCTAACTCAGAAAACCTTCAGAATCGTCGAAACGACCTTCTTGTTTCTGCACCAATTGCAGGGGAAGAAGACGAAGTCCAACACCTCTGTTTCGTAATGAATTGATCTCTCAGAAACTTATTTCGATTCAGATCTCATCTTCTATTTATAATCCCGTCATCCAGCGAGACGATTGACACGTGTCATTGCTTTAACGGATGATTATATCTTTAGTTTTACAGAATGAGACTGATGACGACGTTAGTGATGAGTTGCAACTCTTCCATGATTATTTTGAAATTTTGTTGATTTTTGTTGACTTTGCTGACGTTTGTTATTTTGGACTTAGAAAATTTCAGACAACTACCCAAACGTTGAGTGCGTTGAGTGAACAAGCTTTACTCAACGAATCTGGACTTAGAAAATTTCCTGCTCTGCTAGGTGTTGAGTGAGTAAGCTCCACTCAACGCTTTTTAACTTAGTCAACTCCTCAGCTTGTCCAGGCGTTGAGAGCGTTGAGTGTATAAGCTTCACTCAACGCTTTTTACCTTGCATTGATCTTCAGCCCATTCTGCAACTATGACGTTGAGAGCGTTGAGTGAACTAGCTTCACTCAACGATTATGAACTTAGAAAAATTTTGCTCTGCATGAAGGCGTTGAGTGTGTTGACTACACTTAACGATTCTGAACTTAGAAAAATTATGTTCTGCATGAAGGCATTAAGTGTGTTGACTACACTCAATCCTTTCTCTTTTTGGCGTTGAGTGAGTTGACTTCACTCAACGCTATTGTATTTAGACAGAATTTTCTGTCTTTCTTCCAAGGCTTTGACTGAATCAGCATGACGTTGAGTAAACTGACTTCACTCAACCCTTTTGGATTTAGTCGAATTTCTTTGACATATTTGCTTTGACTTTGACAGACACTGCATAGCGTTGAGTGATCAAACTTCACTCAACGCTTTTGAACTTTAACCAATTTTCTGTGACAGATTTGCTTTGACTTTGACAGAAACAGTATGACTCAACGCTTTTGGCTATATGGTGTTGAGTGAGTTGACTTCACTCAACGCCTGTGTACTTAGCCACTTTTCTGCCTTGCCAACACTTAAAGCTTTGACTGTCAGCCTTCTCTCAGCGCTATTAGCTGTATGACGTTAAGTGAACTGACTTCACTCAACGTCTGTGGACTTAGACATTTTTCGTCATTGTCACTGGCTTCTGATTCATCTGGCGTTGAGTGAGCTTGTTTCACTCAACGCTTGTGGACTTATGCAATTTCCTGCCTTTCCAGTCAGCTTCACTCAACGATTTCTCCTCTTGGCGTTGAGTGAGCTTTGACTGCCACCACTCCATTTCCCCTCTACCAAAGCAGTCTCTGACAGCCTCCACTTCGTTTGGCCACTCCCTCGACGGCCGTGAATGCCCGTGAAGAGCTCGGAATGCGAATGTCGGAGACCACCCGGTGAGATTTCTTTCTTCCACCTCTCAATATCTTTATTAGTAGTTTGTTATGATAATTTCAGCAAAGTGTTGTTACATTCAAGTGTAGCGCGCGCTACCCCTCCGCATTCCTAACCGTTGTTTTTTTTACTTTGGCGTCTGAACTCTGCAAGTTTGCTCACTTGCCGCATTTCACTTAGGCCGAAACTGCCGAAAGCCGGAAGTTAGCCTTTCTGACACGTGGTGTTGCTTTAAAAAAAGATAAAATTAATATTGTGTCGAGCAAGTTTCCGCTTAAATTTAAAGTTTGCGCTCGATTTACATCAATAGTTATCCATGAGTCTCCTCAAGAGATGTATTACTTCTATGATCGACCGCCCTAGCATGAATCAGAATTGATTTTACGAGATGCTAATCTCTCGTCTTACTCTTCTTTCTATTACTCGTTGATTTAATTCCTCTATAATTAACACAATTTTGTATACCTCTTTTGTTATTAAACAAAAGTACTAAGATATTTTTTCTTCATTGCTCTGACATCCTCTTTGACTCCAGTATCTTATTGAAGAAATATGTAAGTCATAAAATTCTTCCTTTCTCTAGACATTTCCATACTTTGATGGGTATATCGTCTAATCCAACTATCTTTCTATTTTTGATCTTCTTTAAATCATCATTTACCTCTGATACTCAAATTTTAAGATAAAATGTTATGTTCTTCTTATACTTCTCTGATTCACTTAACATTTTCAAGTTCAATTCATTGTCTTTTGTTTCATTATAAAGCTAAAATAATATTTTTTTTTCAATCACTTTTTAATAGAAACATCATCCGTCAAAATTGTATATATTTCATACTTTCATCCTTTATATATTTAACTGACTTAAATATCTTATCTTCCTCTCCTATGAAGCACTGACACTTCAAATTTCCAGTGTGTCGGTGTTGGAAAGTCCGACACTCGTCCGACTCTCGGACACTCGTGTAGGAAGTCCGACAGGCTAGCTTACGCAGGACTCGCGTGTCCCGCTCAATCGGACACGCGTGTCCCTAAGCAAGCTCCTTATGGTGAGACAGGTGACAATTTGTCTTGGAAGTGACTTTACCCCTATTGGGTCCATTGATCCCAATGTCTTGGATTTGAAGAAGGCCTAATAAACAATGTATACACATGTGGTGATCTAACTTGTGCTCAAGTTTAATGATTGCAGGATGTCCTAGCAACATTTATGAGACAGTTACCTAAGTGGCTAGGTCAGGTAAACAGTTACCTATGGTGTGGATAGATAGAAAAATGTCTATGTCCACAAGCGTTGAGTGAATGTCATTTACTCAATGATAGATGACTGATGGCACTGAGTGAGCTTATACAGTCAAAGCCAAAGGAGTGACAAGCTAAGAGAGTGGCTAAGTACACAGACGTTGAGTGAAGTCAACTCACTCAACGTCATCCAGCAAAAGGCTGTGAGTAAGGCTTATGCAGTAAAAGCCTAAGAGAAAATGGGCAGAAAAATGGTTAAGTCCATAGGCGTTGAGTGAGTATCACTCACTCAACGTCATACTCTATATTCGTTCAGTATGACCCTGTTAGTCAAAGCCACAGAAAAGCTGTGCAGATATTTGGCTAAGTCCAAATGCGTTGAGTGAAGCTTAATCACTCAACGCCAAAAAGCAGAAAATCTGGCTAAGGCAGAAAGCGTTAAGTGAGCATGTCTCACTCAACGCTCTCAACGTCATGACTCAGAAAATTTGGCCCTCTTCTCTGCCATCTCCATCCTCCTCTCTCCCTGCCCCCCTCGGGTTCCTCTGCACCTTCTCCGTGTCTATACTCGTCATCGCTCCAAGGATGGTTCCCTGCACCAGCTCCCTGCTCCCAGCGACACCCCGACAACGGCAGATCCAGCTCCCGCCTCTACAACTTATCCCTTGGCCAACTACGTTTCTCTCCATCGGCTGATTCCACCTCTCTACGCTTTTGCCACCTCTATTTCTATTCCTAACACTACGTAGGAGGCGCTTCAATACTCGGGGTGGCGGGCGGCCATGGCCGATGAAATGCAGGCACTCTGGGCTAACCGGACTTGGGATCTGGTTTCTCTTCCTGCAGGTCAACACTGTGTTAGCTGCAAGTGAGTCTTTGTTGTTAAACATGCGGCGGATGGCACCGTTGAGCGTCTCATGGTCCGCCTCGTGGCCCGGGGTTTTACTCAGCAACATGACCTTGATTATGAGGAAACCTTCTCTCCGGTGGCCAAATTGAACACGGTCTGCGTTCTTCTCTCCTTGGTTGTTCATCGACATTGACCACTTTATCAACTGGATGTTAAGAACGTCTTCCTCAACGGCGATCTGCAGGAGACTGTTTATATGCACCAACCTCCTGGGTTTGAGTCCACGGGGGAGTCCCGGGTTTGTCATCTTCGGAAATCTATTTATGGTCTCAAACAGTCCCCGCGCGCTTGGTTTGAAAAATTCAGCAAGGTTGTTTGTGATATTGGCTTCATTCGAAGATCGGCTGACTTTTCTCTCGTCACCCGACACCGGTCAACCGGAACTGTGATCCTACTTGTCTATGTCGACGATATCCTCAATACTGGCGACGATACTACAGAGATACAACATATCAAGAAACAGTTAAACTCCGCCTTTCAGACCAAAGATCTTGGCAATCTTCGGTATTTTCTTGGGTTTGAGGTTGCTCGACGCCCTGATGGTCTTGTGTTATCCCCAAGGAAGTATTGTATGGACCTCCTTCATGATGCCGACTATTTTGGATGCAAACCTGCGGATACTTCTATGGACGCCAATCACAAGCTCTCGGCCCACAGCTCTGACTCCGACAAGTTGCTTACAAATCCAGAATATTATAGACGCTTGGTTGGGAAACTGATCTATCTTACGGTTACTCGACCAGACATCTCTTTTGTCATGGGAGTCGTGAGTCGCTATATGCATGCTCCCCGGACATCTCATCTTCAAGCTGTCGAGCGCATTCTTTGATATCTCAAGATCGCTCCAGGACAAGGGCTTGTGTACAAGGCATCCACATCTCTCTCTTGTCGCGTACTCTGACGCTGACTATGTCGGATCCATTGATGATAGGCGTTCCACAAGTGGTTTCTATGCTTACTTTGGTGGACATCTCATAACTTGGCGTAGCAAGAAACAGACTGTGCTTGCTCGCCCTTCTGGTGAAGCCGAGTACTGGACTATGGTTGTTGTTGTTTCCGAGTTAACCTGGCTTGAGAGCCTTCTGGGAGACTTAGGTGTTCGTCTATCATCACCGGTGACCCTATTTTGTGACAGTCAAGCAGAAATACATATTGCCAAGAATCCGGTCTTTCACAAATGCACAAAGCATATTGAAGTTGACTGTCACTTTATCCGGGAAAAGGTACAGTCAAAGAAGATAGATTTGGAGAATGTTCCTGCTAAAAACCAAGTTGCTGACATCCTGACTAAAGCTCTCTCCCGGCCTCTATACTACCAGTTTTTATCCAAGCTTGGTGCCTACGACTTGTACGCTCCAGCTTGCGGGGTAGTGTTAGAAAAGCTCAATTAAGGGCCCATCTAGGGGCCCATTTTTCTCTTTTTTTTCCTCTTTTCTCTTTCTTTGTATTAGTCCCACATCATGGATTGGGATTTCTCTCCTTCCTCTTTTCCTATATAAATGTATTCATACTTGTAATTATTCATTGAAGAAGTATATACAAGGTTTGAGGCCTCTCTTTACAGTGATGAAGAACTTTTTTCAATCCTTGACTGTGAGAACAAGACATTTACGTTGTACTCGTAAGCAACTTTCCATTCAACCAACATCAAACTTGGGTTGCAAGTTTCATTCATGCTAGGGCACAATTGTAGAGGAAACGCAACATTCACAGCTACAACCACGGGACTGATGATGAAAATACGAAGAATCGGGGAAAGCCAGTAGCACTCATGCAAGCCGAAGAAGGATGGGAGCCTACGAAGCACGGATACGCCAAAAATAGAGTCGTACCCGTACCGGGTACGTTTCCGGTACGGATACGCGTACCGAACGGCGCGATTCGCTGTTTTAGGCGCGATTCGCTGTTTTAGGGCTTTTATTATCCCGCCGCGCCTGCTGATCCGTTGCACTGCTGCTCCAGCTCCCGTCTCCCGTCGCGCCTGCTGATCCGTCGCACTGCTGCTCCGTCGCCGTCGCACTGCTGCTCCGTCGCCGTCGCACTGCTGCTCCGTCGCACTGCTGCTCCGTCGCCGTCGCACTGCTGCGCCGTCGCACTGCTGCTCCCGTCTCCCATCGCAGGTAGCTTCTTCTTCTTCTTCTTCTTCTTCTGTTGTACATCATTAACCCCTAAGGCCCTAAATCATCATCCTAGACTGAAATGTCCAGGACTGAATCCTGGACTGGAATGTCCAGGATTCAGTCCAGAATCCTGGACATTCCAGTCCAGGATCCTGGACTGAATCAGTCCAGATTTCTGGACTGAATCAGTCCAGATTTTGGACTGATTCAGTCCAGAGTTCCTGGACTGATCAGTCCAGAGTTCCTGGACTGATCAGTCCAGAGTTCCTGGACTGAATCAGTCCAGATTAATCTGGACTGATTCAGTCCAGAATCCTGGACTGAATCAGTCCAGAATCCTGGACTGAATCAGTCCAGAATTCCTGTACTGATTCAGTCCAGATTCTGGACTGATTCAGTCCAGAGTTCCCAGATGCTATGGAAAGGGGAGGAATGCTCTAATAACTACACTTTTTATTATGGCAGTTATGTCCCAATCACACACTCTCAATAGTGTCACTGGTTCAACGTCTACATCAGTAACGAGTAGATTTATTTCTGATGACGCAAACAAGGATGATAATGCCCCACTCTGGGCTTATGTGTCTCTTATACATAGTAGAGAAGTTGGTGGGGGAAATAGAAAGTGGAAGAAGGATGGGAGGCATTGGGAGCACAGTTCTTGCTGGAGATGAGTGCATGCAAATCCCTCAGTCCTTTCGATCTTCTTCATGTTACCTTCAACAACAACCAGTGAAACAAAGGAAGAGGAGGCTCGGTTGTTTGTGTTGGTTAAAGGCACGGAAAAGTCGTGTGGGGCAAGGGATGGCAAGTCCAACCTCTTTAAGTCGGAAATGGGGGATAGGTTTTATCCTATTAAAAATTCCAATGAAACTAGAATGAATTCCAACTCCATTCTTATATTAACCACGCCGAACAAAGGAATTGGAATTAGGGGGCCAATTCCAATCCTTATCCCCCAATTCCGCCCAAACAAATTGAAATTCTTCTCTCACTTTCTTCTTTATCTCAAGCCACTAAGGCCTCTTTAATTACTGGACTACCAGATGCAACTTGCGTTTCTCACAGCATCTGTAAGGGTTGTTGTTTCCCTAGCTGCAAGATACTAACGACCCGCTCGTTCAAGCATTGTTCCCTAGAAGTGCCTTCGAGCGCTACTTCCCAACACTCGATTGCAGGGACCGGCGCCCAGCGATCCTATTCACATTCCCGAATAGCTTCACTCACTCCACATTACCACCTCGAGACTGCCCACTCAAGACCCCACGGAAAGGCTCCAACCCAAGTTTCCCCATAGGTCAGCCGAGGAGATCTAGGTGCAACAATTAACATAGACTCTCCACTTTGTCATCCTCCATGGCTCCATTACATTTGTTCCGATAGCCTGATCTTGCATGAGCCCATAAATATCTTAAGAAGGATATTCTTTATCATGTCTTAATCCCAACCAAATTGCTTATCATGTTCCTCTTCAAGTCTTTGGTTGTGTTTGTAATTCAAATGACACCTCGCTATCCAAACTGAATATGTATCCTATATATTGCATCTTTGTAGGCTACTCCTGTACTTGGAAGGATTATCGATGTTGCTTTCCGGATTAGAGTTTAGTAACCAATCCTGATGTTACCTTCACTGGAATTACTCCATATACTTCCGAAAGTGATGTATCCATGATTCATATTTTTAAACCAGTTTATCATAAAATAATTATGAGAAAAGCAAGGGCATAATTGTTCAAATTTTCATCAAAATACTCTCAACTTTCTCCATCTGTTGTCATCCAAAGCAGACAGACTAAAACTGAATGAAGCATAAGTGTGCTTACATACGTATGCAATTAAAGGCTTTATTATCAAAGCATAAACTCCACTCTAATATCAGTTTTGCAACTAAATGCTTAAATGACTGATTTTCTACATTAAAACAAAACACAAAGTCCGCTCTAACCAGTTTGACATAACCATTCTTTTTCATTTTAAACCTAGTAGATTAGAGCTTTAGCATTCATTTCATATGCAAATTTGGGTTCATGCATAAATGTTGATATGGTATGGAAATGCCAATATCCACTTGGTATCTGACCTAATTTCATCCATAATAGGGCAAGCTATGGTGAAGGAATCCACTCACCAAAACAATTTATATGTGGCACAAATCAAACAAACTGGAACTATTTCATTGAATATCATTTCGATGTCTAAGAGATTAAGATCTGGGCGATATCTATCAACCACAATGAGTTTGGTTCAGTGTTGCTGTTTAAAAACATCTAAAAATGAACAGCGATGGTATGCAAATTACAAGATGTAAATTTTCAGTGTCAGTTGAATTTGTTCATGATTTGTACGTCCTTTTAGGACAAAAATGTCATTTGGAAAATGATAATTTTAAGAATATAACATTACCAAACAGCTACATATCACAAAAAGTAATACTCTACATGATTAACTACTAATACAACATAAAGGAGATACCTTTGTGCTTTCAAGCCTTGTGTTAAGCAGTAAACTTTGTTGATCATTATCCTCTTTATGATGGCCCGAATCACACTGATCATTATTCATCCCTCCACCATTCGAGGATTCAAAAACAGGTGGGGCTGGATTGTGCAAATGATCAAGGATCATCATTGTCGAATGCTTAGCGCGGCGAAGCGTGTCGAATTGGTAGTGGTTACCCTGACAGAAATTTAAAAATTCCAATCTAGTATTAAAAATTTCACACTGTTTTATTTCATCCTCCTCAGTAGTATCTGCAGACATATTTGCTGGCTCAACCTGAAAAGTTCATGGTAGGATCAGTATAATCAGCATAAAATTTTTTTGTCAAATGAGATGTGAAAGGAACTTACTCTGTGAAAAGAATGTTTATCCCTTGCATTAATTGGATGCCTATCTTTATATTGAAGCTTTTCTTCTATGCCATGACACCTGAAGATGAAAGGAGAGAACATAAGCTAGAACCATCCCATGTAAGTTCAATCTATAAAATAGTTAGATTTTATTTTGGGTGCCTACTCATAAATATCTAAGCAGGAATAGCATTATGTAATGGGTAAACCCATAGGACGTTGATTGCTTTGCAGGAGGGTGGTCGAGTTGAATTAATAAGCCTATTTAAGAGTTAAATAGAACATTGTAAAGGCTCGCTTATAAGGCACATTCTTCCTCCTCTTTGTATTTAGTCTCAAATCTGTAATCTTGTATTAGGGCTCTGTTTGGGACAGCTCTGGCGGATAGAGAAGTTGATGGAATAGAGCTCTTAGAAAGAGCTCTCAGAAAAGCTCTACAGATAGAGCTGCAGACTGTTTGGTAGAAAAATCGGGCTAAGAAAGCTCGGGCTTGGAATCGATCAGATCTGGAAGAGGGCTCAGAATCCACCGGATCTGGACGTGGAAGGCTCGACAGTGGCTGGTTGGAGGGAGGAGAGACACCAAATGGCCGGAGAAGATGATGGTTGGAAGAGGAGAGACAGTCGGCTCATTGTCGTGGTGGCATCTGGGGCTCCAAATTGTCGGAGGAAGGCTCCAAATGGCCGGAGAAGATGGTGGTTGGAAGAGGAGAGGCGGTCGGCTCGCTGTCATGGTGGTGTCCCTCCGTTCTCGCAGTCGTCGTGGCGTCGTGCAAGAAGAGGAAGATCGCGTGACTCACGATCGGGAAGAAAACCTGAGACGCAATTTTACGGGAGTCGAACGCAGGTCTGGGCAGAATCTCCAAAAGCAGCTCTATTAAAATTGATTCTTGCTCAGCTATGTATAAGGAGCTGTCCCAAACAACTAAAAAACAACTCTGGCACGAGCTATGTCATTCCTCGCACGAGCTCTGTTATTTTTGTGTGAATTCTCCAAGCTCGCACTCTCTTCTGGGTGAATACCTCTCTACAACGAGTTCTACCCACATGCAGGGAGTTCTTCCGTGTGTGCCCCTTCACCACGCGAACCCTTCCGGTCATCAGGCTCCTACGGTTTAAGGCTGGTGTATTCTTCCTCAACCAGACCATCATTTTTGTGTGTTCTTGGCGCTCCATCTATGCGCCCTTATAGTGCATTCTTTCCCATTGTTCGTCATTGCTCTTTATGCTCGACTCCTTGAATTTTGGCGTTCAGTCCTCTCTGATCAGGCCTCCTTCACTTGTTGATCTTCCTCGAAGACTTAACACTTGAAATTCCTTTAGGATTACAATTGTTCCTTTGTATGGTTCAAACTATCTTGAGTGGTCTCGCGCCGCTCAACATGCAATTCGCGACCATCGACTCTATGGGTACATTGATGGGACCGTGGTTCAACCTCCTGACATTGACCCCCCATGGAAAAAGTGGATGATGATAACTCTTTGGTGATCTCATGACTTCTCGGCTCTATGTTTCCTTTGATTTTATCGCAGTTATATGCTTATGGACTCTGCCTTTGAGATTTGGACTTGGACACGAGATACATATTCCAAAATTGGTAGCTTCACGCAGGTGTACGAGCTTACTCGTCGACTTCTCAGCCTTCAGCAAGGATCTTTTGATGTTGCATCATATTACTCTGAATTCGAACATCTCTATCAAGAACTTGATTATTTTGACGATTTCACTCCCACATACACCGTCGAGCATTGAAAAAAAAAGAGGATTAGTACCGCCTCCATGTCTTCTGTTATGCCGCCGCATCCGCTACAATTTCAAGGGCAAACGTACACTCGGCGACCAAAAGAACGGAGGCCAAACAACGGGGCTGAACCGGATGGTTCAGCCCCCAACCTATGAAGGCGCCAAGGGGGGACTGAACCGACCCGGTTCAGTCCCCAAGTGGGGGGGCCGGCCAGCCCCCTTGAGCCCCAGGTATTAATTAACCCGGGGCTCCCTTTCGATGTCATGGACTATTATTTTCAAGGTATTTCCTCTCCCTCTCTCCCTAACCCTAATTCCTCTCCTTTCCCTCTCTAAATCTCCCCCTAGATCTCTCTTCTACCTGCAAAGTCTTATCATTTGGTATCAGAGCAACATCCTGCGACGATGGTGACTCGCTCAGAAGCCGAAACCGCGCGGCTTGCATCCCTCGAGGAGAACTATGTAGGGTTGTCGTACACGATGATGGCGCTCGAAGAACAAGTGAAATCCTCCCAAAAAAACCTAGAGGATCGCTTGGATGCGCGCATGGAGGAGATCAAAACCCTACTTGCACAAAATCTGAAAGGAAAAAATTCCGCGGTGGAAGGATCAGAAACGGAGGCATCCTACCATCCTCTTGCGCAGAATGGCACTGGAATCGGAAGCGGAGTGCAGCAGGGGGCCGGATCGGGGCCTACAGGAGGCGGCTTCTCCGTTGCGGGATCGGCGGAAGCCGATCCTACGCGGATCGGCGCGTACGCCAACCGTGCGGTGGGATCGACCCAGGAGGGATACGGGGGCCCTGGAGGGAGCGTCGGAGGGCCGACGGAGGCCGGCTACCGCCGCCCAGGCGGCTGGAGGCCGCCGGAAGGCCCGGCGGCTCCATGCGGGCCGTTCGGCGCCCAGTCCGCCTGGAACGGACCCGGAACTCAGGCTGGCCCCTCTTGGCGGGGTCCGGGGCAAGGAGTGGCCCCTTTTCGACCAACTGGAGCGAATGCGGTCCCAATCGGAGGAGTGGCGGGCATCCTACCGATACCTCCGCTCTACGGAGGACCGGCGGACTACGCAAATGGCAACCCATGGGGTGGAGGGCAACAAGGAGGCTACGACATGGACCGGGGGCGGCCCGGGCCCGCAGCGGCCCCGGCGCAACCTTACCAACCAGCACCTGCAGAACCCCGGCCATACATGCAGCCCAAATTGACACGTATGAACTTCCCTAAGTTCAAGGGCGGCGACGCCTTAGAGTGGATCCAGAAGGCTGAGCTTTTCTTCAAGTACCAAGAGATTCCGGAGGGGCAGTGGGTCCAGTTGGCGTCTTTCCATCTGGAGGAGGACGCCTTCCAGTGGACCAAGTGGTTTCTGAGGGGACGCAATTACGCACCGTGGGAGGAGTTTGTGGAGTCCTTCTCGGCTCGTTTCGGGCCTTTAGAGTATGAAGATGTGGAGGCTATGTTACAGAAGCTGCGGCAGAAAGGATCAGTCACAGAGTACCGGACAGAATTCGAACGGTTGGCCAATCGGGTCAATTGGGAAGAGAGGACAATGCTGAGTTGTTTTGTATCCGGACTGAAGGACCATTTGAGAGACGAGCTCCACGCGTACATGCCACGCAGTCTGAGTCATGCCATCAGCCTAGCCAGGATACAGGAGGAGCGGTACAACCGGCAGAAGACTCGGACAACAGGACGGGCACCCACAGTGACAGACGTAACCAGGAAGGAACCACCGGCCGGGGGCCGTCCCACTGTGACGAAGTTGACGTGGCAGGAGCTGCAGGCCAAAAAGGACAAGGGGTTGTGCTTCAAGTGTGATGAGAAATTCGTTCCGGGGCATCGGTGTCAGAAGGTCCAAGTCTTCATGCTGCGGAACGAGGACGGCGAAGAAGACACTACTGGTGACTCAGTTGAGGATGATCTGGATCTTACGGAGTTTGGAATATCTCTTCAGGCGATGGCAGGGTGCACAGCTCCCCTCACTTTACGGATCGCAGGGGCAATTGGCCAGGAGCGGGTGACTATACTAGTCGATAGTGGGAGCACCCACAATTTCATTGACCCCGAGGTGGCTCTCAAGACAGGGATTCCAATTGATCGGGAGGCCGCATTCCAGGTCATGGTTGCGGATGGGAGCAAGTTGCGATGCGAAGGGGTCCTGAAGGGGGCCGAGCTGCGGATGCCGGGGTACATCTGCCACACCGACGTCTACCTTCTCCCCATTCGAGGCTCGGATATGGTCTTGGGAGTGCAGTGGCTCCGGCAGTTACGGCGGGTGACCACAGATTGGGACAGGATGACGTTGGAGTTTACTCAGCAGGGCAAGGACCACTGTTTGCAAGGCATCAGGACATCTCCACTCAAGGAGATCTCACTCAGGGGTTTGCAGAGACTGGAGGAGCAAGGCGGGACAATAGCCATGATTCTGGGGGTGACACCCGTGGGATCGGAGGCTAGCGCGGAGCCAGAGCAGATACAAGCACTTTTGGGACAGTACGATGATGTTTTCCAGGAGCCACGCTCCCTTCCACCGTCCCGCTTCCGGGACCATCAGATCCAGTTGAAGGTTGGGACGGACCCCACCAACATCTGGCCTTACCGCTACCCTCATATTCAGAAGATCGAGATAGAGCGCAGCGTACGCGAGATGCTGACTTTCGGTATTATACGTCCCAGTACTAGTGCTTTCTCTTCCCCGATCATACTGGTGAAGAAGAAAGACGGTTCGTCGAGATTTTGCGTGGATTATCGGGGGCTTAACAGTTCCACCATCAAGGACAAATTTCTCATTCCTATGATCGAGGAGTTGCTGGATGAGCTACACGGAGCACACTTATTCACCAAATTGGATCTCCGGACCGGTTACCATCAGATTCGCATGAAGGGGGAAGACGTCCACAAGACGGCCTTCCGTACCCACGATGGTCACTATGAGTTCTTGGTGATGCCATTTGGGTTGGCCAACGCACCCTCGACCTTCCAGGCAGTCATGAATGAAATATTCCGCCCACTTCTTCGAAGGTATGTGCTAGTTTTCTTTGACGATATACTTATCTACAGCAGGAGTTGGGAGGATCACTTGGAGCACGTCCACACCGTCCTCACCATGTTGCGAGATCACAAGCTGTACGCCAAGCGGTCCAAGTGCTCATTTGGACAGCCGGAGGTTGAGTACTTGGGACACCTGGTGTCCGCACACGGGGTACAAGCTGAACCAAAGAAGATCGCGAGCATGGTAGATTGGCCACCCCCCACGACGGTCCGGGCTTTGAGGGGTTTCCTCGGGCTGACAGGGTACTATCGGCGGTTCGTGAAGAATTATGGCAAGATAGCCCGCCCCCTCACTCAGTTGTTGCAGAAAGACGCTTTTCACTGGAGTTCAGAGGCAGAGGTCGCCTTCCAGTCTCTGAAGGCGGCTATGACTACTACCCCGGTTCTGGCGCTTCCAGATTTCTCCAAGACCTTCGTAGTGGAGGCCGATGCGTCGGGGGTCGGTATTGGAGTTGTGTTGATACAGGAGGGCCGACCCTTGGCCTACTTCAGCAAGGCGTTGGCACCCCGGACACTATGCCTTTCGACGTACGAGAAGGAGATGTTAGCCATCCTGCATGTGGTCGCCTTGTGGCGGCCTTATCTCTTGGGACGACACTTCCAGATCCGTACAGATCACCAGAGCCTGAAACATTTTCTGGAGCAGAGATTAGCCTTACCGTTGCAGCAGAAGTGGCTGACAAAGTTGCTGGGATACGATTATGAGATTGTGTATAAGCAGGGGAAGGAAAATGTGGTGGCTGATGCACTCTCCCGCCTACCAGAGAGTTCCTTGTCCCATATTTCAGGACCAGTGATTGAGTCACTGGAAGAGATACAGGCAGAAGTTCAGCAGGATCCGGATCTACGAGCCATCATTGCAGCACTGCGACAGGGGGAGCCTACTGAGGCCGGCTACCACTTGCAGGGAGACAGACTTTACCATCAGGGCCGGCTAGTCCTCCCTGCCACGTCGGCCTGGCGGACGGTCATGATGCAAGAGTTTCACGCCTCACCCACCGGCGGACACGTCGGCATCTTGCGAACATTACAACGGGTCCGGGCGAATGTTTTTTGGAAAGGGCTGCGACGCGATGTTCAGCGGTTTATACGTGAATGCGAGATCTGCCAGCGACAGAAGTACGAGACTACCTCTCCCGCCGGGCTACTGACACCGTTGGAGATCCCCCGTCAGATTTGGGACACTGTCTCTATGGATTTCATTGACGGCCTGCCAAAGTCTCAGGGCAAATCCATCATCTTGGTCGTGGTTGACAAGTTGTCCAAATACGGACACTTCATCGCTATGAGCCATCCGTACACAGGAGCAACAGTTGCTGATGTTTTTGCCAAGGAGATTGTGAGACTTCATGGAATTCCAAGCGCTGTCATATCAGACAGGGACCCCGTCTTTGTGGGCAATTTCTGGCAGGAGCTGTTTCGGCTTCAGGGGACTTCCCTACGCATGAGCACGGCCCATCACCCTCAAACAGACGGGCAAACGGAGGTCCTCAACCGTGGGGTTGAAACCTATTTGCGGTGTTTTGTCATGGATGAGCCACGCTCCTGGACTCGGTGGCTCCATTGGGCGGAGTACTGCTACAATACATCTTTCCATACGACCAGCAAGCTCACTCCTTTTGAGGTGATCTACGGCCGCCCCCCGCCTAATTTGAGTTCTATGAGCCAGCCAGCACCGCTCTGCCCGCGGTCGACCGGATGTTACTGGATCGCGACCGGACTTTATCGCTACTCCGGGAGAACTTACGCATCGCCCAAGATCGCATGAAGATTCAGGCCGACAAACATCGTACCGAGCGGGAGTTTGCGGTCGGCGATGAGGTCTTCCTTAAACTCCAACCATATCGGCAACTATCGGTCTCTCGGCGGACCAACCAGAAACTGACACCGAAATACTATGGCCCGTTCCGCATCCTCCGCCGGGTGGGGCCCGTGGCTTATACTCTTGCTCTCCCGGAGGGTTCTCGCATCCATACAACGTTCCATGTATCCTTACTGAAGAAGAAGCTCGGGAACTCCACTTCCATCAGCCCTACTCTTCCAGAGGCTACTAGCGGCGGCGAATTGCGGCCTTCGCCGGAGGCGATTCTGTTGACCAAATGGAAGCGGCGGGGTGCCGAGTACCGGCTCGAGCTACTCGTCAAGTGGGCGCACATGAACGTCGAACATAATTCTTGGGTTGACTTCTTGGAGTTTCGCGAGGCGTTTCCGGATTTCCCACTTGAGGACAAGTTGCCGCTTGAAGGGGGAGGGAATGTTATGCCGCCGCATCCGCTACAATTTCAAGGGCAAACGTACACTCGGCGACCAAAAGAACGGAGACCAAACAACGGGGCTGAACCATCCGGTTCAGCACCCAACCTATGAAGGCTCCAAGGGGGGACTGAACCGACCCGGTTCAGTCCCCAAGTGGGGGGGCCGGCCGGCCCCCTTGAGCCCCAGGTATTAATTAACCCGGGGCTCCCTTTCGATGTCATGGACTATTATTTTCAAGGTATTTCCTCTCCCTCTCTCCCTAACCCTAATTCCTCTCCTTTCCCTCTCTAAATCTCCCCCTAGATCTCTCTTCTACTTGCAAAGTCTTATCATCTTCCTTATGGGTCTTAACACGGATTTTGACATGGCTCGCACTCAACGACTTGAACCGTCATCCTCTTCCCTCTCTACAAGAAGCTTTCAACATGATTTTGGGTGATGAGGATTGTCGCCGCTCTATCCATTCTTCAAAATCTCTAGAACATTCCGCCCCTGTTGGCATTAGTCAGGGCCAGTCATCTGTCGATCGCTCTCCTAAGAGTTGTGATCACTGTGAGAAGCCGGGACATGTTCAATCCTAATATTATTGCCTCTATTATCATCTTGCTCCTGTCCGCAATATTAGTGGTGGTCGTGGTCAGGGTACTTCTCGCCAGCATAGTTCTCGTCCTGCTGCCCATACTGTTGATGCTTGTCCAGAGCAGCTTTACACCAACGCTTTTTTGCTGAAGATCCTGCTGCTTCTGCGTCCTCTCCTTCAGCCTCCAAGCACCTCCTCTAATGCTGGTTTTGCCACTTTCGGCGCTCCCAATGTGCAATCTGCTTCGGATTGTCCCATCCGAGTGAATCATCGACTCGTGTGTTACCAATCATATGACAGGGGAGTCGTCAGATTTTACCCCATGCATCCCCCTCTCGGGAAGTGATAGATTCGTCACTGTTAATGACCCTTTTTCTTCTATAGCGGAAAAATGAACTATTTTTTGTTTCCCTGCAATGCCTCTTAATTTTTTTTTTGCATATCCCTAAAATTCCTCGCAATTTGCTTTCTATTAGTGGATTGACTACAGCCTTAGATTGGAAACAAGAGACATATTCCAAAATTGGTAGCTCCTGGCAGGTGTACGAGCCTATTCGTCGACTTCTCAGCCTTCAGCAAGGATCTTTTGATGTTGCATCAAATTACTCTGAATTCAAACATCTCTATAAGGAACTTGACTACTTTGACGATTTCACTCCCACATGCGATGCTCGGGCATTGAAAAAAATGAGAAACAATACCGCCTTCATGTCTTCCTTATGGGTCTTAACACGGATTTTGACAAGATTCGCACTCACGTCTTGAACCATCATCCTCTTCCCTCTCTACAAGAAGCTTTCAACATGGTTTTGGGGGACGAGGATTGTTGCCGCTCTCTCCATTCTGCAAAATCTCTAGAACATTCCGCCCTTGTTGGCATTAGTCAGAGCCAGTCATTCGTCGATCACTCTCCTAAGATTTGTGATCACTGTGAGAAGTCGGAACACGCTCGAGCCTCATGTTATCGCCTTTATTCTTCTCTTGCTCCTGTCTGCAAGATTAGTTGGTGGTAGTGGTCAGGGTATTTCTTGCCAGCATAATTCTTGTCATGTTGCCCATAGTGTTGATGCTTGTTCTGAGCAGCTTTACACCAATGCCTTTTCCGCTGAAGATCTTGCTGCTTTGCGTCCTCTCCTTCACCTCCAAGCACCTCTTCTACTGCTGTCTTTGCCACTTTCGGGGCTCCCAACGCGCAATCTGCTTTGATTGTCTCATTCGAGTGGATCATCGACTCGTGTGTTACCGATCATATGACAGGGGAGTCGTTAGATTTTACCTCATGCATCACCCTCTCGGGACGTGATAGATTCATCACTTTTAATGACCCTTTTTTTCTATAGCGGAAAAATGAACTATTTTTTTGTTTCCCTGCATGCCTCTTAATTCTTTCTTGCATATCCCTAAATTTCCTCACAATTTACTTTCTATTAGTGGATTCACTACATCCTTAGATTGCTCCACAGCCATTTTCCCTTATGGTTGTGTTTTTCTGGATCTACCAACAAAGCAATGTATTGGCTATGATAGGAACACTAGGGGCATGTACGTCTAGGACTATCCTCCAGCTTAAGCTCTCTCAGGTACTCTTGAACCCATTTCTGTAGATGTTTGACGTTGGCATCAACGTCTCGGGCATTCCGTCCCTAAGTTACCTTCTTAAGATGTTTCCTGTTTTTTCTAAATGTTTGGACAAGTTGTTTGTGATGCTTGTAGTTTTTCTAAATATGTTAGGCATACACCGACTAATGTATCTTCTCTAAGTACTATTTCTTTTGATATTATTCAAACCGGTATTTGGGAACCTTACTCTATTACTTCTTTCTCTGGTCATCACTGGTTTGCTACAGTCATTGACAATTTTTCTCGCACTACATTAGTGTATTTATTAAAAAAAGTGATGTGTTTCACTTTTTCAACTCTTTCACATGATGGTTGACACTCAGTTTGACTGTAAAATTCGTGTCCTTCGCAGCGACAATGATGGAGAATACGACGATTGTGGTGTACTTGATACTTATCTTGCTAGCAATAGGATCCGCAATCAAACCACTTGTGTCTACCCAAAATGGTGTTATGGAGCGGAAAAATAAACACCTGCTCGAAGTCACTCGGTGCCTCCTCATTACTATGGATCTTCCAAAATCTTACTGGGGTGAAGCGGTCCTCACTACGACATACCCCATTAATTATTTTTCCTCCAGTACCTTAAAATATGTTTCCCTTCTATCCCGAGTGTCCACCAAATGTCTAGTCCACACATCTCATTTAACTACCTGTGTGTTCGAATGTTCATGCTTTATTCACATGTATTAGCACACTCGTGATAAATTGGATGCATGTTTCTATAAATGTGTCTTTGTTGGCTACCCTCCACTGCGAAAGGCTATCGTTGTTCACATCATGCCTCACATCGTTTCTTCTATACCATGAATGTGACCTTCTGTGAAGGGGAAACCTCGTCAGGGGGAGCAAGGCAACACCGATGTTGACGTCGATCCAACTATTCCCCTTCCTGTCAATCCACACACTCTTCGTTCAATGGTACCAACACACCCTTCTACTGTGGATCCAACCACTCCTATCCAACCTATAGTCTTTATTGTTTTGGAACTTATTTCTCCTTTTCCTCAGGTCTATCATAGATGCAATACTGGTGTTAAGGTGCTACACACCACTGTCATTCCACCACAACTGATACGCTCTTCTGAACCAGACTCTGATGAATACCTCAATCAATCTCTAATACATTGTAAAGGTAAGTCGACCACTTCTGCTTACCTAATTGCAAATTATATCTTATATCACAATCTGGCAAGAGGCACATAGATCCATCATCTCCTCTATGACATGTGCTCGTATTCCTAACACTTGGCAAGAAGCAATAGATATACCAGAATTGAGAAAGGCAATGGAAGAAGAGATGGCTACATTAGAGAAGAATTATACTTGGAGTCTATCACACCTCCCATCTGGAAAAAAACCTTGTTGGCTCCAAATGGGTATTCTCTGTGATGGAGACGTTGCTCACACGACCGCCATTGATCCCCGTCTGAGAGAGTTCGTCGATTGGGATGATCACTGCCGCAAGCTCGAGGATGGTATCGACGTCCGCCGCCATTATATAAAAATATATAATTATAAATTAAATAATTATAATTATATATTTTTAATAATTTTATTATTTTAGCAATTTTATTTTAAGTATTTATTTCATGTTTTAATTTTCATTTCATGTGTAATGACGGGTGCTTATAACCATCATGTGTTGTTTTAATTATTTCATTTCATGTGCTATGATGAGTGCATATAACCATCATGTTTTGAATTTTGAATTTTGAATGAAGGAAGATGGAGTGGTGTAAGCTTATATATAGACCATGATATTTGTCATATTGAATTAGTGAATGAATGAAAATAAACCTAATTCTAAATTGAGAATTCTCCTCCTCTCCTCCTTGGCCGCCAACTTCCCCTCTCCCCCTCTTTGTGGATTTCGGCCACAACTCCTCTCCTTATCCTCCTTCCTCCTTTCTCTACCCTAATCCTTTCTACTCTCCACTACGAGCAACAAATCAAAGAACTCCTCCCCATGAAGAAATTCGGATAAGGCAAGAAGATCTCCCCTTGTGGATCAACTCCGGCGTGAAGCGGCGAAGGCGGACGAGTTTCTCTCCTACCGGCATGACTCCGGCAGAGTCGTTGAAGAACGATCCAAGTAGAGAAATCGGAATCATCCATTCTGACAGGTTAACGAATCCTTTCTACCTATTATGTGTTTCTCTTCCATAGATTAATTCCTGTGGTCGTAGATTCTTGGCGTTGAATTTTGAATCGTTAATTAATCGTGGTTTCTTCGATTGGTTTTGTGTTTTTCTTGATTGAATTATTTTTCAAAAAGGTTTGACGAACCTTCGTTTTCTTTTGTTGGGAGAGATCTACCTTTTTCAAATCGTATTTATTTGGTAGATCTCCTTTGGTACAACACCGCTCGTTCGGACCGGGTGGGTCCTTTTAGCCGGAAAGGATATTGGCCTATAGCCTTTGTTCGATCCTAAGTGGTTTGGCTACCCGTACGTTAGCATATAATTGATAAAATTAATTAACGTGGTGCTGCGTAGAACGATTGTGCGAGTATAGGATTGAATCAAGGAGAGGCAAACTTGCTCGTCCGTAGATTTATTTGGTGTCAACGTGCAAGCCTGCATCACTCTGTCAGGCAGAATCAAGGTGTTCGTTAAGAAATAGAAGGCATGTTGTTACGGGTCGGGCCTGGCAGCGGGCTCAGCCTTACCAGGGTCGGGCGGCAGGGCTTATCCCTGCTCCCGAACGGGCTTTCCCCCCTCCTGTAACAGGTTCGCGGCCCACGCACCCCAACCCTTCTCCGCACGTGTTCTCGGTGCGGCGGGTTGTTGAGGCGGGGGCTCGATCCCCCGACCTCCTTGATATAAGCTCTTAATGCTAGCTCACATTACCAACTGATCTGTGGCTCAGTTGGTGATGTGAGCTACCGTTAAGAGCTTACATCAAGGACGTCGGGGGATCGAGCCCCCGCCTCAACAACCCACCGCACCGAGAACACGTGCGGAGAAGGGTTGGGTGTGTGGGTCGCGGCCCTGTTACGGGGGGGGGGGGGGGAGCCCGTTCGGGAGCGGGGAGAAGCCCTGCCGCCCGACACTGGTAAGGCTGAGCCCGCTGCCAGGCCCGGCCCGTAACATAAAAAGTGTGCATTTTATGTTATGGGTCGGGTCTAGCAGCGGGCTCAAGCCTTACCGGGGGGTGTGGAGCCAGTTCGGGAGCGGGGAGAAGCCCTGCCGCCCGACCCTGGTAAGGCTGAGCCCGCTGCCAGGCCCGGCCCGTAACATAAAAGTGCGCATTTTATGTTACGGGTCGGGCCTAGCAGCGGGCTCAGCCTTACCAGGGTCGGGCGACAGGGCTTCTCCCCGCTCCCGAACGGGCTTCCCCCCTGTAATAGGGCCGCGGCCCACATACCCCAACCCTTCTCGGCACGTGTTTGTCGGTGCGGCGGGTTGTTGAGACGGGGGCTCGATCCCCCGACCTCCTTGATGTAAGCTCTTAACGCTAGCTCACATTCACCAACTGAGCCGCGGATCAGTTGGTGATGTGAGCTAGCGTTAAGAGCTTACATCAAGAAGGTCGGGGGATCGAGCCCCCGCCTCAACAACCCGCCGCACCAAGAACGCGTGCGGAGAAGGGTTGGGGTGTGTGGGCCGCGGCCCTGTTACGGGAGGGGAGAAAAGCCCGTTCGGGAGCGGGGAGAAGCCCTAGCGCCCGACCCTGGTAAGGCTGAGCCCGCTGCCAGGCCCGGCCCGTAACACATGTCTTGTTGCTCAAGGATATACTCAAACCCACTGGTGTGGATTATCATGAGACAGTTGTGTCAGTTGCTAAAATGGACTCTACCCACATTATTTTATCATGCGTTGCATGTCTAGGATGGGAACTCCAACAAATGGATGTCAAAAATATTTTTGTACATGGCAATCTTGAAGAGGAGGTATACATGAAGTTATCGCCGAGTTTCCTGGAGCAAGAGGCAGAAAGGAAAGTCTGTCAACTTTAGAAATCTCTCAATGGGTTGAAGCAATCTCCTAGGGCTTGGTTTGAATATTTTCAAAAGGTCATGACCCTGTTGGGATACAAATAGGGTCGCTCCGATCATAACAACTTTGTTAAGAGGAATGCGGAGAAGGTGGTTGTTCTCATTGTCTATGTCGACGATATCATCGTCACGGGAGATGATTTGGAAGAAATCACGGGGTTTAAAACACGCTTATACAAGGAGTTCGAAGTCAGCGATCTAGGAAATTTAAAATATTTCTTAGGAATTGAAGTTGCATGATCTCCCCGCAGAATCTTCATTTCTCAAAGAAAATATAAACTAGATCTACTAGAGGAAACATGGATGCTTGGTTATGCTCCGACAGATACCCCCATTGAAACAAATTGTAAAATTGATGAAGCCAAGTATGGTGAGAAGGTGAACTCCTCTAGTTATCAAAGACTAGTGGGAATGTTAATATACCTCACACACACTCGCTCAAACATCACACATGTTGGGATCCTTAGTAGATACATGCATTCTCTCAGAGTAAGACATCAGGAAGCTGCTATGAGAGTGCTACGGTATCTGAAGAAATCTCCTAGTCGAGGACTCCTATTCTCTCAGAGAGCATTTGAATGTTAAGTATATACAGATGTTGATTGAGCTGGAAGCCAAGACGACTGAAAGTCAACCACCGGATATTGCTCCTTTGTTTGAGAGAACCTCGTGACTTGGCGAAGTAAGAAACAAAATATAGAAGCGAGATCCGGTGCAGAAGCAAAATACAGAGGAATGTCATAGGGGGTATGTAAAGAGCTCTGGCTCAAATCTCTTATGCATGATTTAGGGCTACATGATGTGAATTCTATACGACAATAAAGCATGTTGAGGTAGATAGACACTTCACCAAAGACCACTTGGAGAAAAGCAGCATCTACACTCCTTTCGTTCAATCCCAAGATCAGCTAGCAGACATCTTCACAAAAGGCTTGAGTTGTGACGCCTTCACCACATTTCCAAGATGGGAATGATTGACATATAGTCATGTCTTGAGGGGGAGCTAAATTAATAAGCTTGTTTAAGAGTTAAATTGTTCTGTTGTAAAGGCCCGCTTATAAGGCGCATTCTTTCTCCTCTTTGTATTTAGTCTCACAACACTAATCTTGTATTATGTTTCCCCCGCTTAATGGATATATAGGGATGGATTGTAATAGAAATAAATATATATTATTGAAATAATATTTCATTTCAACTAGTCGGAGGTAGGGCGATGATAGTAATGGATCCAAAATCGAAGCTACCAAAGCGGAATGTGCGGAGAGAGAGAGCTACCATGATCTCTTAACAAGACAAGAGGGGTGATTCAAATCCTTTTGATGTCTTCATTCAACATAACACTTGACATTAAATAGACTTACAGAACTTTAATGACATCTAACAACTCATAACTAATAGCACCACTTGCATTTAAATAGGCTTACCCTTAAGCCTAAACCCTTGATGTTCAGGTAGAATAGCCATTTGTAGTGATGACCAAGAGAATAATGCCTGTACGTGGTTATAACATAACCCTTTTGCGAGTCGATAAGACATTTTTGCATGAGAAAGAAGCATAATTTGTGGGGTTGGGTTTGGTTAGAACAAGAGAGCACGCAAGAGAGGGGGTGGGGTGAGAGAGAGAGAGCTAGAGATCAACCACAATCTTAATGATATATTTGTTTTTGCTTTGAGAGAGAGAGAGAGAGCTACCATTCAACACAACATTTACTTTCAAATAGTTTAATGATACCTAACAACTCATAACAAATAGCAACCTCTTAATGACTCAACATTTAATACCTAAAAGACAAATCATAAAGACGTGAAAACAAATTTCAAGATAACTAGGCATAAAGCCCATAACAAATTGCTAAGCATAAAAGCCCATAACAGATAACTAGGCATAAAAGCCCATACCAAAAAAACTAGGTATAAAAGTGCATAACAGAGAACTGGGCATAAAAAACCCCATAACAATAACTAGGGATAAAAGCCCACAACAGATAACTAGGCATAAAAACTCATATTGTGTGACTAGGCATAAAAGCCATAACAGATAAATAGGTATAAAAGCCAATAACAAATAACTAGGCCCTGCATAAAATCCCATAATAGATAACAAGGCATAAAGCCCATAATAGATAACTAGGCATAAAGCCCATGACATATTATAGTTCATATAGTCTGAGGAAAACATCCTCGTAATCAACAGAAGCAGATTCACCTAATTAACTATTTTAAACATACAAAAAATTTCTTAAGGAAATTTGATTTAAATATTTCAACAATGAAAAATGATAAAAATGGCGTCAGGATTATTTAGGATGTGCTCATATTAACACCATACTTTTCACCAAATACACCTCATACACTTCTCGAAATCTGATCATTACGGCCCTTTATTTAGCCCAGTCATCAAAAAGTAACGGAAACACTTGGGCAAGGCGCATCCCAAGTCTACAAAGGACATTCCATGACCTAAGGAAATGTATATTTTCCCCTAATCAATTAAGATTTAACACAGTGCTTACTGATGGGCCATAAAGGTCATATTTTGGAAAAGTCAAAGAACCGTATTGTATTAAAAAAAACTGCTGCTAATATCAACACATTCAAACACTGTGAGGGTGGGATCCAGTAACAAAAACTACAGAAGTTATTTGTGACCACCACGTTATCATAAAACCTCCATATCATGTTCTTGACTTGCCATATCATTCTGTCTTCCACCTCATTCTGATCAGTCGGCTCCACCTTCCTTCATGTAACTTTTATGTGGCCCCGCCTTCTTGTAACCTACATGCCACATGACTGAACACCCACCCATCCATGTGTCGCCTGCCAACCCTTCCTCTTCCTTCTTGGTACCACCAACCATCCACCTCGCCATCTTCCTTCTCATTTGTAACTGGGGCCTCATGTTACCGCCAACCATTTTGTGATGCTCAACCATGAAACTCGACCACCACCTCCCTATTTTTCCTCTCTAAGTTGTAACCTCCAATCAACCATTCTCCTCTTCCCAATTCATAACTGTGGGATATAACCACCATAATCAACCATCAAGCCAATTCTTCTACTTCACCAGTTTGGCTGCTTAACCCAAGCATATAAATGGTGAAATTTGCCTCATGTCCTTGTAAGAAATCGTGCCATAATCAAAATGAATATCTACAGTGATAGTGTGGAACCGTTGATGATGAACTTACAAAGAAGGAGATGGTTTATCAGGGAAATGGGCTATACATATTGATCTTAACTCAATTATCCAGTTAGCCCATGCTTTGGCATCATCTTGGTAGGTTTCACTACGGTGAGATCTCTTAAAGCAACCTTTATTTCTACTCTATGTTAGAGTCTTGTCTTTGTTAACATTTTTGCATTGTACGAATTTATCTCAAACTTTACTTTTTAATTGTCATTGCACTTGTTGTTATGCTCAGTCCACCACATCACATTAGCATCAGAATTTTAAGCAGTTTCTTCCTGCAACAATTAAATATGATGATCAGACGATGATATAGAAACAAACATAAATAGGTGGTTAAAAAGGAATTCTTGGGACAGCCATGGGTTCCCATCAAAGAGGAGAAAAGAAAATTTTCCTCGATGCAGTCAGAGCCTCAAAGGGGACATTTCACTTGAGGGGCATAAAAGCCAGACTCATGGGAGATGCCTTATATTTTTGGTTGGCGAGGCTTGCAATCTGTAAGATGATGAGAAACATCCTGTTAAATGATAACTCGTTGATGCCGTCTCCCTAGGTTACATGATGCATCTCTCCAATCCTAGCTCATCTCCGAGGTACCTTGTGAAGCTTCACAAGCCCAAAGCTTATTCATGAAGTCACAGACATCATCAAGCAACACAATAAGCCACACAATGTCAGAATGCCTGAAGAATTTGGCGTAAGAAAAGGTATAACAGTATTTGTACGTGTTTCACTGAAGAGTATATTAGCTCCTATGACTTCTGCTACTTCACTGAAAAATTGTCCAGACTAATTTTAACTTCAGGTTCAAATTCAGGAGTACTTCAATTAGAATAAAAGAAAGAATAAAAATAAAAATTACTGCTTTCAGTATACTACCAAAAGCACAAATGGTCAACGCACATTAAAAATAGTTGGCATAAGGAATCAGAAAAAAGTCAAGTATTTAACTTAAATCTGACAGAATATTATAAATAATAAAAAATTATAGAAAATCAAGAAAATGGGGGCTTTGCATGAAGATAAGACAACAGGGATACTACAACTTTTAAATCCTTTTACTCTATCAATTTTTTGGGAAGACAAGAAACTGCTCAGAGTAACCGAAGAAAGGTCCCTGAACCAACCATTATAAGTAGAATAAACTAAAATCCCTGCCAATAAAAAAAACATGGGCTTAAACAAGCATGAACAAATACGGATTTTGTTAGTTTTTGGTCTATGTGATACACAAGCTGATGGGAAACGGTCGCATGATCGTGTTCAATGGAGGAGATCGGGCCACCACTCGGCAGGACCCAGTTTTGCATGTTTGCCTGAGATGCATTGATCGGATCGGCGATACGAGCCCGCGAGCGCGTCTAGAGCGTCGTTTTACATTTCTCGTGAGTTTTATTTCATTTGTTTGAGCATGCATTTAGTATTTTAGGATACTGGGCGTAACGGACGATCATAGTTGTTCACACCGAGTGTTCAACCGCCCCTCTCATTATAAATAGGGGTGGGTGTTCTCATTTTCAGTCATTACTTGTATTGTGAGAGAATCCAGACCGACAATCCAACGTGGTGCGATGTCGCGAGCCCCGGGGTGCGACGCCCTGGTTTCTTTTGCATTTTCCCGTTTCTTTTCTTATTCCAACGATTCCATCCCCAAAACTGCCGAACACTCTCCTGTTCATCATCTTTCCAGTGACTCATAACCGCACGCAAGAACCCTCCCCCCCCCCATGTACATCTCCTTCCGATGCCCATAACCGCACAAAAACCGCATCCCAGTCTCCCAAATCATTGCTTACCTCTTTCCCTGCGCCTATAATCATAAGTGCAGACAATCCTGCCCTCCACATCCCCTTCAACCCCACATTTGTCGCTCCCTTTGCGATATTTCAGCGGATAACTTTCTCTTGCAGTCTTCCACATAGTAACCCTTTCTTCTGGCCGAACGAGACCCTCTAGATTCGTCCTTAGAAGCCTCTTGCGCCCCACGCAACATTCTTCCCTACTCCAGACCCCATTGTAAACCAAATCACTTCCTGAAGCCATTGTCCCCATCTACCACCCATTCTCCTCCTGAAAATTCCTCTCCACCATATACCATCATCCTTCATCCATAATTGCAATTTAGCCACAATCAAGTAGATCTCCATTCTACTGTCACACTTCACCGTCGTTGGATTCTCATATTTGTGAGTAACTTTAATTTAGTATGTTTAATTTTTCTACATTAAATATTGAATGACATTACATGTTTGTTTGGGTATCATAATTTCTAGTGCTACAGTTTCATTTCTTTTAGTTCTATAACATTTATTCGTACAATTTGCGGTTGATCATCCTTCGTGCGGAGAAAATGCTTAATAAAAATCATGTGCTTATATTTGCTAGTATCGGACTCCGATTAATATTTTTAAAACACGCATGCCTCATTTACGTTGAGCTTGATCGCATTCATTCTGCACATTGATGTTGGGTTGCATTAGCGCGTCGGCACACCTTTTCACAGCCCGTCCCGCGTCAGTTTGGTATCTGAGCCCCAGGTTAGGGCTTACTTTAAAATACGCGGGACTATATGTTATGACATTCAATGTCTAATCATCGTGCTTGTCATTACACAGATCCTCAATTTGAGGAACCACTATCCGTCTACGCTCGATCCCATAGAGTGTCGTCAGAGAAGTCTTCGTATAGTATGACGATTATTGTTGTCCTTATCCCCGCACTCGAGTTGATCCTATTGACCCTTCGACGCGACTTTATGAGGGTAGAGTTGTGTATCGTTCTGGTCATTGTCGTCACACATCTCTATTTGAGGAACCTGAGTCTGTATATGCCCGACCACCACCGCATGTTTGTAGGACTCACGTCCACCCACGAATACGACATGATTATGCTATGGACGACCGTCTCGATGACCCTCAAAAATCCTATAGAGGAAACCTTCATCGAGGTAACATCGCACGTAGTGTCCTTCCTAGTGTTCTGAAAACAGACATGGCGGAAGTCGAATTTCAACAATGGGTTCTAAAGAAATTTGGATCAATTGGTTGCACAATATGACGACCTTCACACCCGCGTTGTATTCATTGAGGGTCAGCAAGAGCACTCCACTTCCCAAAGCAGGGAAACCACACCCGCTCCACATGATATTCTCTTTGAGGAAGAACAGGCTGCCCTCCCAACACAGGATGTGCGTGTTAGGAATCAGCCACTATGAGAGATCGCTCCACTTAGAGAGCCTGTCCCCGGCAGTATACCAATTAGCTCACTATTGAGTATAAACTTTTCCCACACTTCACCCAATGGCGCACCAGGCCACATCATGATCGGCAGCCGAATGCCTAGTAGTTATATCGTGGTAGCCACCTCACTCCTTTTGGGGAATACGGCCCCTTTATGGTTTGCTTCTGGAGGACCATTCTCCTGTTGATGGGTTCTTTGACAACCCCCATGTTGAGCCTCCAGATGAGCCACCTCGTCCTTGTGAGGATGAGATTCAGGTGACTGACACGCTTAAGGTTGACATCTCTCACATTATCGTCATTGATATTGATAGTGCTCCAGAGAGAGGATCTTGAGTGTAACGTCCAGTATATAAGGTTTTCCCTAAGAACACTTGAGTATAATTCAGATGTTTTGAGAGTTTGCCATCTGGTCACACTGGTGATGAGTTTTGGGTCGTATCTCCTACTGACCCACCAGTTGAGTTCTTTCTCATGAGGGACACTCACCACACACTAGAGTCACATATATTGCTGATGCGATAATTTTTCACACGTCCCTCCTGGTGAGTCCCCGAATGCGTCACATCCCCTTAGCAAACATGTCACATTTGATGTGCTTCATTTGCCTCATCATTTGAATGAGGGTACTCCATATACTTTTGGAACCTACGTTAGTACTCGTCGCAAATGAGACGAATATTATATAACCCTCCCAGTGAACCCCCCAATGGGCCACATGTTGGACCATTGCTCATTTGGGATGTATCTAACATTAGTAGGACAGTCGAGTTTGAGGGTACACTTACTGTCTCGTTGATCTTATATCTTATCACACACACTTGTAGAGACAGTTCGCAAACTACATTGGCACATCTTATTATTGATGTCTCTGATGTTCATTTGAGTGTTCAACGCGCCGATGACGAATTCTTTTACACCACACCGTCTGAGCCACCTGACCGTGCATCCATTTTAGGAATTTATTTATAGTACCAAAAATCTCTGGTTTACTGAGTTGATCGTGTTAGTGATGGGGGACCATCGGACCGTAACAAGGCGGGGCCCACTTTCGTATATTCTCGCCGGAAGACTTGAGCGGAGGGACGATCCGACCCCGCGGATGCGTCCGGATGCGTGCCGCGAATCTTTTTGATATATAACTTTGTTATTTTTACTTTCATTTGCTTATGTTTGGCACGAGGACTCGTCGGCCAATCATAGCCGTCGAATCCGGGTTGCCCTAATGTTAGAATATTATAAATAGGAGTGTTAGAGGCTTGGAGAGACTCATTGCTGGTTTTGGAGAAGAGATTCCCGGACCTCCGCGATCACGCCACGGTGCCGACGCCGTGGAGCCCTAGGTGTTGACTCCTAGCGGTGGAACTTCATCCCCAAGGTACTACCCATCCATAACCTTCTTTTTCCCCCTCCGAAACCCTCATCCGCAACCCCTATAGCCCCCAAATCCCAACCCTACCGCTGTCCAGAAACCCAGGAATTACTGTTCACCCGTACTGTTCACCGCCGGAACTGTTCATGCGCACTGTTCATCCGCTGGTACTGTTCATCCCGCCGTTACTGTTCACCCGCCCCCTCATTTCTTCTCCCCTTCGTGGATCCACTTCCAACCGCCCCGAAAACCCTAGATCTACTTTGATCTAGCGCTACCCTTCACCGATCTACCCTCCACTTACATATTTCCCCTCCGTAACCCGGATCCGTCATAATATTACCGGATCTACCCGTTTCCAACCCTCCGCACCCATCTTCCACCGTGGACAACCACCGTTTCGATTCACCAACCCGGATCTAGTCCCGAAACCGCCGGATCTCTCCCGCCTCGGACATCCCTTATGTTTGTGAGTTGTTTGTTGTATGGATTTCTAGTTCTCAGTTTTGATTATTGTTTGAGATAGTTTGTGCTTGCATAAAATATTTTGTTGTGGAATTTTGCCCGTGAAAGTGTTGATTGCAGGAAGGAACTATTCGCAGCGCGCTTAATTTGGCCCTCCGCTTGGAGGAAAGCCTTGCTTAATTGCCCTAAAAGAATCATTGTTGTCTAATTTAATTATGTGTGGTTGTGAATCATTGTTTGAAATAATTGCCTAACGGGTTTTGTGCATCTCATCATAGCATCCACGTGTCCACTCACTAGAGTCAACCTAGGTTGCATAATAGATAGCTTACCCTACATCAATTGGTATCAGAGGCAGGTTAGGCCACTTGCATGCTCCGTAGTGGTAGGACATTTAGGACTAGCATGGCTGAACCACAAGTAACCGACGACCGTGCGGGAAGCTCAAATTCGGGCACCGCGTTTGCTGAGTTCCAGCGCCTTATCTTAGATCGTTTTGACGCATTAGGCGCCCAGTTTAACGACGTGCGACAGGACCTTGCCGAGGTAAACATACGACTGGACCACTTAGAGAACACTAGGGACACGCCTACACATCGTGACGATCCTTTGGAGGACGACCTTGATGTTTCACCACGTCCCGACCAACACCCAAGAGTGGGCCAACCACCAGTGGACCGCCGTCGCCGTGACATTCCCTACCGGGCCCCAGCCCCACCGGCAAGGCGAAACCCTGAGCCAGCACGTGATAGGCACGCGCCGCCACGTGAGGATTATCGTGTGCCCCGTCAGCCGCAACCGGACCTTAGGGACCGAGTGCCTCTACCTGGTCGCCGCGACCAGCACCGGGAGGAGTATTACCCGCCAGATCGACGAAGGTTTGACTACGACCACGATGATTATCCAGGGGACTACCCCGACCCCCGGAGAGGTGGCCATGCCTTCGACATCACCCGTCGGATTCGCCTCGACGCCCCATCGTTCGACGGCCGCTTGGATCCGAAGGCCTTTAGTGATTGGATCCTAGACATGGATCACTATTTTGACTGGTACGACATGAGAGATGAGCGTTGTGTCCGTTTCGCGAAGATGAAGTTGGTTGGGCAAGCCAAAGTATTTTGGATTAGCGTGGAGAGAGCTGTCGAGAGGGAAGGCTATTATCCCATCTCCCGATGGGATGAGATGAAGGAGAGACTGAAAGATAAATATCTCCCCGCCTCATACCGTGATCAGTTGCTGGATCAGCTGCAGAACCTACGTCAGGGAACGCTCTCGGTAGCGGAGTACATGGCTCGATTCGATGAGTTGGTCGTTAGGAGTGATATTTCAGAAGAGCCCATTGCCACGGCATCGCGATTTAAGGCTGGCCTTCGCTCAGAGCTCCGGAGAGAGTTAATCCCCCATCGCCTCGAGACGGTTGATCAGATATTCCAGCTCGCCTTAGAGTACGAGCAGTATCTCCGTACGTCAAGTACGAGGCAGTTCCCCTCGCGCACTGATTCCTCGACATTCAAGAGGCCCACACCTTTCCAGACCACCACGACCACCCCACCCCCACGGGTCACCACTGACATGAAGGGCAAGGCCATCGCCACGGAGGGTCAGAGGCCCGGGGGTATCCAGTGCTTTAGGTGCGCCGGCAGAGGACATGTGGCGGCACATTGCCCCACACGAAATCTGCTAGTCGAGGGAGAGGAAGAGCTAGGCCTAGAAGGGTCCGAGGATGTTACCGAGGAGGTCGAAGCTACGATCGAGGAGGGATGGGAGAGTGAGGCTGAGAGATCCCTAGAGATGGGAGTAGTTCGGCGTCTCCTACATACCCCCCGTACGGACGAGGATTGGCGCCGTACCACTATCTTCTACACGTATTTTCCTAGTGCAGGCGGACCCTGCAAACTAGCCATTGATAGTGGGAGTTGTGTCAATATTGTGGCCCAGAAAGGTTTAGAGCGTATGCAAGTGAAGGCGGAGCCCCACCCCCACCCGTATCGAGTCATTTGGGTCGACAAGACCGCCATCCAGGTGACGCAGCGGTGCCTCATTCCTATTCGGCTTGCTACATTTGAGGATAACGTGTGGTGTGACGTCATTCCTATGGACGTTGCCCACGTGTTATTGGGTCGACCTTGGTTATACGACCGTGATGTCACGAGCTACGGTCGGTCGAATACTTACACATTCTTCGATAAAGGCAAGAAGATCACGTTGTCCCCAACCCGACCCAAGGAGAAATCTAAGGGCCCGATTGAGCCCCCCCCCCCCCCCCCCGAGCACCATATCGTCGCGACCGCTACATCTCCTGCGGTGTAGTGAGTTCTTGCGGGAGAGCAGGGATGCCGGGATATTTTACATTGTTGCCGCTACTATGGCTTCTGAGAGTCCGATAGTGACCCCGCATCTTCTCCCTGAGATCCAGACCCTACTTGACGAGTTCACCGACATCTTGCCGGAGGAGTTACCTGATGAACTCCCACCTTTGCGAGATATCCAGCACGCTATCGACCTAGTCCCGGGAGCTTCTCTCCCAAATCTACCGCACTATCGTATGAATCCGGATGAGCACACCGAGCTCAAGCGGCAGGTTGACGAGCTTCTTCGGAAGCAGTTCATTCGGGAGAGCCTGAGTCCCTGTGCCGTTCCCGCCCTTCTTACTCCTAAGAAGGATGGTAGCTGGCGCATGTGCATCGATAGTCGTGCCATCAATAAGATTACGGTGAAGTATCGGTTCCCTATCCCTCGTCTGGATGACCTATTAGATACTATGTCTGGTGCCCAACTCTTTTCCAAGATCGATCTGCGGAGTGGGTACCACCAGATCCGAGTACGGGAGGGCGATGAGTGGAAGACGGCCTTTAAGACTAAGGATGGCCTGTATGAGTGGTTGGTCATGCCGTTTGGGCTGTCCAACGCCCCGAGCACGTTCATGAGGTTTATGACACAGATCTTACGACCTTACATGGGCAAATTCCTCGTTGTATATTTTGATGATATTCTGATCTACAGTCAGACCCATGGTGACCACCTAGCGCACTTGAGGCTACTTTTTGAGACCCTCCGTCAGGAGAAGCTTTTTGTGAATCTAAAGAAGTGCTCGTTCTACGCCGAGTCGGTACAGTTCTTGGGGTTTATCGTGTCATCCACAGGAGTGTCAGTCGACCCTGAGAAGGTTAAGTCCATCCGTGAGTGGCCACTGCCCACGACCCTTCAAGAGGCTCGCAGCTTTCATGGGCTAGCTACCTTCTATAGGCGATTTGTTCGTGGCTTTAGCTCAATTATGGCCCCGTTCACTAGCTGTTTGAAGAAAGGCGAATTTCAGTGGACCCCTGCAGCCACTCGAGCGTTTGAAGAGATTAAGGAGAAATTGACCACAGCACCCGTCTTACGACTCCCTGACTTTGGTAAGGCTTTTGAGGTTGCGTGTGATGCTTCTGGAATTGGGATCGGCGGTGTGTTGAGCCAGGAGGGACACCCGGTCTCCTACTTCAGCGAAAAGTTAAATGAGGCCAAGCAGAAGTATTCCAATTACGATAGAGAGTTCTATGCGATCGTTCAGTCCTTGCGATACTGGAGACACTACCTCCTTCCCCGGGAGTTCGTTCTCTACTCTGACCACCAGGCGCTCCGATACTTAGACTCACAGAAGAAGTTGGGACATAAGCATGCGAAGTGGGTTGAGTACCTTCAGGATTTCCACTATGTTCTCAAACATCGCGCCGGTGTTGAGAACAAGCCCGCTGATGCGTTGAGTCGGCGGGTCACCCTCTTGCAGACCCTGAGAGCCCATGTGGACGGACTTGAGCAGATCATTCTTGACTATCCTGGATGTCCTGACTTCGGCGAGATATACGCAGCCTTAGCCCGAGACCCACCCGAACCTGTCGATGGCTTCCAGATTTGGGAAGGTTACCTTTACCGGGGTTCCCACATGTGCATCCCAAGCACTTCATACCGGGACTATCTGATTTGGGAGCTTCATGCGGGCGGAGCCGCCGGGCATTTTGGCAGGGATAAGTCCATAGCTATCGTAGAGGATAGATTTTATTGGCCAGGTCTAAAGAGGGACGTGGCTAGAGTTGTTCGACATTGCCGCATGTGTCAGACGGCGAAGGGAACTAAACAAAACACGGGACTATATACGCCCTTGCCGGTCCCACTTAGACCCTGGGAGGATATTAGTATGGACTTCGTACTCGGACTGCCACGCACGGTTCGAAAGCACGACTCCATTTTTGTCGTAGTTGACCGTTTCTCCAAGATGGCGCACTTCATCGCTTGCTCTAGGACCGCCGACGCATCACGTGTTGCTTCCATTTTTATTCGGGATGTCTTTAGACTACATGGCCTACCAAAATCCATAGTCTCCGACAGAGATGTTAGATTCGTGAGCTACTTTTGGAAGACCCTCTGGTACAAAACGGGTACTACCTTGAAGTTTTCATCTGCCTATCACCCCCAGACGGACGGACAGACTGAGGTGGTGAACCGTAGTCTAGGGAACTTGCTTAGGTGTCTCGTTGGCGAACATGTGGCTAGTTGGGACTCTGTCCTTCCTGTCGCGGAGTTCGCCTACAATAGTTCGGTCAATAGGTCAACCGGGTTGAGCCCATTTCACGTAGTATTAGGGTATGAGCCCAAGAAGCCCATTGACCTCCTTCCTTACCCATTAGAGGCCCGTCCTAGCGAGTCCGCCGAGTCTTTTGCACGTCACTTGCATGAGTTACATGAGTCAGTCCGTCGGCAAATTATTTCAAGTAATGACAGCTATAAAACCCATGCAGATTTAAGCAGGCGAGAACAGGTTTTCCACGAAGGTGAGCAAGTAATGGTCCGAATCCGGGCGGAAAGGCTCCCACCAGGGCCTGCCAAAAAATTAAGCGCTAAGCGAATCGGTCCCTACTCGATCATTAGGCGGATCGGGACAAATGCCTACGAACTTAATATCCCCGCAAGTATGGGCATCCATCCGGTATTCAATATTGAGGACTTGACTCCGTATTATGAACCTCGTGAATATTCGGACCCGAGTCGGAATGATCACCACCCTTCCACCCCGCCACCAGCGACAGCTTCGGCCCACTCGCCTCCACCTCTGACCTTGTCTCCTCCTACCCGCACCCTTGGGAGTCCATCATCTATGGTGACACCGCATGCACCGCTGATCGTACCGGGATCCATTTCACGAGCGCAGTCTACTGAGAGTATTACAGATATCATCACCCATGAGTACGTCCCTTCCACCACGGGACTGTCATGCCGCTACTTGGTTCGTTGGCGAGGCCGCTCGGCCTCTGATGACACATGGATTCTACCTACAGAGTTGGACCGACTCGCCCCTGGGCTTCGACGACAGTATGATTCTCTCCATTCATCGGAGATGAATTCTTTTCAGTCGGGGGGAGTTGATGGGGGACCATCGGACCGTAACAAGGCGGGGCCCACTTTCGTATATTCTCGCCGGAAGACTTGAGCGGAGGGACGATCCGACCCCGCGGATGCGTCCGGATGCGTGCCGCGAATCTTTTTGATATATAACTTTGTTATTTTTACTTTCATTTGCTTATGTTTGGCACGAGGACTCGTCGGCCAATCATAGCCGTCGAATCCGGGTTGCCCTAATGTTAGAATATTATAAATAGGAGTGTTAGAGGCTTGGAGAGACTCATTGCTGGTTTTGGAGAAGAGATTCCCGGACCTCCGCGATCACGCCACGGTGCCGACGCCGTGGAGCCCTAGGTGTTGACTCCTAGCGGTGGAACTTCATCCCCAAGGTACTACCCATCCATAACCTTCTTTTTCCCCCTCCGAAACCCTCATCCGCAACCCCTATAGCCCCCAAATCCAACCCTACCGCTGTCCAGAAACCAGGAATTACTGTTCACCCGTACTGTTCACCGCCGGAACTGTTCATGCGCACTGTTCATCCGCTGGTACTGTTCATCCCGCCGTTACTGTTCACCCGCCCCCTCATTTCTTCTCCCCTTCGTGGATCCACTTCCAACCGCCCCGAAAACCCTAGATCTACTTTGATCTAGCGCTACCCTTCACCGATCTACCCTCCACTTACATATTTCCCCTCCGTAACCCGGATCCGTCATAATATTACCGGATCTACCCGTTTCCAACCCTCCGCACCCATCTTCCACCGTGGACAACCACCGTTTCGATTCACCAACCCGGATCTAGTCCCGAAACCGCCGGATCTCTCCCGCCTCGGACATCCCTTATGTTTGTGAGTTGTTTGTTGTATGGATTTCTAGTTCTCAGTTTTGATTATTGTTTGAGATAGTTTGTGCTTGCATAAAATATTTTGTTGTGGAATTTTGCCCGTGAAAGTGTTGATTGCAGGAAGGAACTATTCGCAGCGCGCTTAATTTGGCCCTCCGCTTGGAGGAAAGCCTTGCTTAATTGCCCTAAAAGAATCATTGTTGCCTAATTTAATTATGTGTGGTTGTGAATCATTGTTTGAAATAATTGCCTAACGGGTTTTGTGCATCTCATCATAGCATCCACGTGTCCACTCACTAGAGTCAACCTAGGTTGCATAATAGATAGCTTACCCTACATCAGTTAGTAGTTCATCTTTTAAATTTATTGTGTGTTCATTTATGTTTAGTGCATGGCTCGTTTGTGTTATATGATTCACATTTGTTGTATGTTTTTCATAATTTGCATAAAGTGCATGAATTAATTTGAAAGAAAATTTCTAGCAATATTGAATTATATAAGATATAAGCAGATATGCACAAGCATGAGCAACATTTTCAGGTGCACGAGCATGTCATGGTCGGAATTTGCCTGGAGGGTCTACCAAAAGGAGCCGCTAATAAACTACATCTTAGTGAATGAGTCCTTATAGGGTTATAGAGAAAGTTGGGTCAAATTCCTATAAGATCAATTTCCCTACAGATATGAGTATTCATCTCATATTTAATATGAAAGATTTGGCACATTACTTCGAGCTTCTCAAGCATAGAGACCCATACATTGAGCTTCTTCTGACACCCATACTTCCTCCTGGCTAAACGAGACCCTCCAGATTCAGCCCTAGAACCCCCATACACCCCACGTAACCTTCTTCCCTACTCCAGAGCCCACCGTCCACCCAATCCCTGCCTGAAGCCGTCGGCCCCATCACCTCCTCTGCTCCTCCTCTGCTCTCTACGCCTGCCCACCATCATCGGTTCCTACTGTGAAACCATTTCAGATCCAGTCCCCTTCAAAAGATCTTCTTCAACCTTGTTTTCATCCAAAGACGCCCCTACTGGTTCCGTCTTAGTCTGGGAAGGCTCCGTCCAGGTCTGTTTGGTCGGAAATATGCTTTCAGTTCTAGCCTAGTTTGGGAAGTTCCTGTCGAGCAAATGTGCCATGTCGTTGGAGCCACCAAACTCCACCTCTACCACCCATTGTCCTCCTAGAAATTCCTCTCCCCCATATAGCCCTCATCCTTCATCCATGATTGCAGTTCAGCCACAATCATGCAGATTCACCATTTTGTTGTTGCACTCCACCGCCACTGGATTCCTATATTTGTGAGTAACTTTAATTTAGTGTGTTTAACTTTTTATGTAAAATATTGGATGACATTACATGTTTGCTCGGGTATCATAATTGCTAGTGCTACAGTTTCATTTCTTTTAGTTCTAGAACATCTATTCGTGCAATTTTTGATTGATCATCCTCCATGCAGAGAAAGTTTTAAAAAAAATTTGTGGTTGAAATTTTAGATTTACATTGTGTAGATTTGCCTGACTTTAATAATTATATTTGCTAGTATCGGACTCCACCGAACATTTTTAAAACATGCATGTCTCATTTACGTTGAGCTTGATCGCATTCATTCCGCACATTCACATAGGGTTGCATTAGCGTGTCGGCACACCTTTTCACAGCCCGTCATGCATCACAAGCATAATAGTAGATGTAGTATAATTTTATCACTCAAATAAGATGTTCATCCACCATTAACCAACTTTACACCCACAAATATAATTAGAGATGAGAATCTAGTTTAAATGATGAACATAAATAACAACATAAAATATAAACCTTTCACAAAGCTGAACGTTCTTGCACGTGTTGCAAATCCAGTGCCCTCCAAAGATAATAGGTTGGCAGCAATGGCGACATGTATGATGCAAAAAGAGGACCATAAAGTCTTCCTTTATTGGTCGAATAGCATCTCCAAGCTGTTAAAGTAAAAAATAACGAACTTAAGAAACAATTAAAAAAAGGGCAGTCCGGTGCAAATAAATTAGAAAAAAAAGATATTTAAATGAATATATTTAAATTAAAGAAGTCGAACAAGGATTTTATGCTGATGATGATACTGATGATGAATTTAAATTAAAGAATTTGAATGCGATGGAAAATGAGCACTTGCATATATGATAAAATTCAACTTAAAAATGATAACTGATGAGAAATTGGCCAAAAAATATATTTTTAACTAAATAAGGGAAATGTTTCAAAATTCCTGTTATCATCTTCAAATTAAAGCCTCCAGCATAAAACTAAGAAGTTGTAGGTAGATGGCTCTAGGAACAACAACAACTGTGCATGGCTATATGAGCTTATCAGTATGGGACCTGCCCTTGTATGCTGAATCTCTGGACCCTTACATGTGATTGTTTTAAAAATTATGCGACGAACAAGTGGGTGTTCGGTCGAGCCTGCTCTAATACCATGTTAGAACATATGCATTCAATTTAAAATCAGTCAGCTACAGTGGAGAGCATAAAATATATACCAAGTACACATGGCTATATGAGTTTCACAATATGAGACTACATTCTCAAGAGGATTTATTATGTTCAGCATAAAAACCAGGATTATTGAAAGAGTGAACTTCTTTGAGCAAACAAAAATATAGACAAGGGAAAATATTTAAAATGTTACAACTTCGAAAATTACATTGTTCATGAGAAGAGCGTCCATTTCATTTTCTATAAACGAGGCATCACGTCTAGCGGCCCTCAAGGCTCTTTCGACAACTGCCTTAGCCTTTTTTGCCTTCTTTACAGGTTTGCTTCCATTGAAATTTTGGAGTAAAAACTCTGCCTCTCCTGGCCAGTAATCCATATCAAAGTACGGCAAGCGAGCTGCTGTTATTTTGGCCTTGGATTCACTTATCTGTATAAAGAAATGGTCATATAGATTAGTGTTCTCCATAACGATTCCTCGTTTTGACGCTTTTCGTATCATTTTCTGGTACCTGTCATATATTTAATCATGTTATGCAGAGAAAAGAAAATTCAAGATATCAAGAACATGGAAAATAAACAGATAAACAAAGAAGTAATGCCAACATACCAATCTCGCAGTTTATCTGATTTTGGAATCTTCTGAGTCCTAGGATGGCAATAGAAAATGTAATCATCATC